>CM074750.1:12078465-12745965 GCA_037367245.1 Phrynocephalus guinanensis
AGGACATAAGAAGAGCCATGCTGGATCAGGCCAAAGGCCTATCTAGTCCAGCTTCCTGGATCTCACAGTGGCCCCACCAGATGCATCTGGGAGCGCACGAGACTAAGATCTCTGTCTCCTGAGACCACTCCCTTCTGCCTCTGGTCCTTGAAGTACCCTGGTTTTAAGCCTGGAGATGACACATCTCCATCATGGTTTGTCACCTGGGATGGACTTTTCCTCCAGGAATCTGTCCCATCCCCTTTTGAAGGCATCCAGGCTCACCACCTCCTGTGGCAGGGAGTTCCACAGGCTAACAACATGCTGGATGAAAAAAAATTTTTCTTTTGTCTGTTCTCACTCTCCCAAACCTCAATTTGAATGGATGTCCCCTAGTTCTGGTATTTTGTGAGAGGGAGAAGAGCGTCTCTCTATCCACTTGACTCATGCCCTGCATTATTTTGTATGTCTCAATCATATCCCCCACTCAGGCGCCTTTTTTCCAGACTAAAGAGCCCCAAATGTTTTAGCCTTTCCTCATAAGGGAGGTTCCCCCAGCCCAGTAATCATTTCAGTCACTCTCTTCTGCACCTTTTCCAGTTCCGCTAAGTCTTTTTTTGAGATGCGGTGACCAAAATTGTACACAGTACAATACAATTTCTGTTCTCTTTTCTGAAGACTGTAAGCATTCGCAAGTCTTAGGACAGTCTTGTTGTTTTAAAGCACTGACACATCCGCTTCCCTGGAGGAGTGGGGGAGAAACCCACCCCAAATATTTCTGTCGATCAGGGTATAAGCATTACCGAGACACAAAGGGACGAGAGGCACGTGTTGATCACCCTCTTCTCTGTCTCTACACTCAAGGCCTCACGCTTCAGCCAAAACTCCCCCGAAAGGTCCACCGCACCTGAGCATTTAGCCAGAGCTTTAGAAATGATTTAGAAATATCACCGAGCAGGAAAAGAGGGGGACGCAGGAGCCGACGTTCGGAAAGCAGGGGCCGGCTCTTCTCGGCAGGTGGAGTCGACGCGCCAACATGAGAAGTGACACCCCTGACAGCCAGCTGTTCCGATATAATATATTTACAATAGATGTAATCTGCCTCCTTGTCTGGCAGGATCATCGAAAAGAGGAATGACAGCTGCACGGTTCAAGGCGTGCTTGTCGGGCGGGTGGCGGTGGTGGTCCTGGCGTGACATTTTTAATCTGCATCGTCTCCCGTTGGGAGGCAGGAACGGCTTCACTTTTAGGGCGACGGGCTACGCGAGGGACCCAAAGGCAAAATTCTCCAACCTTCTACCGCTTACGAACCTTAACGGCAGGATAGCTCCGCCACCGGAGGGTGGGTGGATCCATGTTTAATCCAACTTTCCTTATGGATCTGGCTGTCTTCTCTCCCTTTCTCTGGGCTCAGATCTGTTATTTGCAGCAGTCCCATCCATCCCAGGGAATTTTATACCCCCCCCCCCCCCGCCGCCTCTTTGACCTTGAAGTTCAATTTCCAAAAAGTAATTCCACGCACAATCATTGATCAATTAACAGGTCAGTCGGCGGAGCCAATGAGTTTTGAGAGTTCAGCTTCCCTGTCTCTGTCACAGACATACCATCTCCCTTCCCTAAAAGGGTGTCGAATCCAGGCTGGGTTTTATGGCAAATGGGGAAGAAGGCCTCCCAGGTACCGACTGGGAGGATTCCAAGCCCTGCAGAACAGGAAACGCTGGCAACCAACACCCCTTACTTCCCTCCTGCCTGTTCCTCAGATGTTTCCGAAGTTGTAGCCATGCGTGATTGTGCAAGAATACCAAAAGGAATCCCAGAACACGATTGTGAGCAATAAGAACGCTGCATAAATCAGTCCATCAATCTCTTTATTTCAAATCATCTCTAGGAGGAGTCCTGGACCAACCCCAGATGGACCCCAGAGGTCAAGCTGCGCATTCGCCAGCCAAAGGCCCCAAAGACTGCTAGGTAACTCCCTGGCTTAGCCCTCTGGATGACAGGTTCGATTCCTCTCTGGGCCTCTATGAGCCTTTTCAAACGACCCCTAAGATCCGCTGGCCACTTAAATTCGGACCAGAGATCTTAGGGGTTTGTCGCTGTTCCTGCGTTCCCACCCCCTCCGCACTCCTGGCTGCTGGCTGCGTGAGGGGACGGAGAAACAAAAGGAAGAAAAGAATGCCGCTCACTTCCGTTCTGCCCTCCCGGCACTGCATTCAGATCTCTTAAAGGGGCGGGGGGGGGCAAAAAAAGAACAAACAGAAGCAAGGAGAGCCCGGCAGTCACTACTGTTATATCCGCATCAGGAATTTTCACCCTCCGAGAGCTGGTACATGAAAAGTGTGCTGGGTCGCACTTAGGTGGGCGTGGTCGCACTTAATTATCTGTAAACTCCGGAGCTGGTGGGGAAACAATTTTAAGCTCCGGAGCTGGGAGCCATTTGCGGCGGAGTTTAGGGGTCATGTACAAATACCCTATGGCACCCTCCCAGCTGTGCACTTCTAAGGTTAGTCCAGTGGTACCTTGTATAAAGGAATGAATTCATTCCAAATGAAATTCTGTTAAGCAAATTTTCCTTTATACAAATTTCCCATAGGAAGGCATTGAAAACAGAGTAATCCCTAATTGCAACCATTTTTATGTTGTACAGATTCGCCCCATAGCCGATTCTGTTAAGCAAATTTCCCCGACCTCCGAAGCTGCCCGGAGCCCCGTCGTCGTCCTGATTCCTTCTCTTAAAGGGGCGGGAGGCACAAAACAACAACAAACAGAAGCGAGGAGAGCCCGGCACTCACTCCCTTAAATCCGCATCAGGGATTTTCACCCTCCGAGAGCAGGTACATGAAAAGTGCGCTGGGACGCGCTTAAGTGGGCATGGTCGCACTTAATTTTCTGCAAACTCCGGAGCTGGTGGGGAAACAATTGTAAGCTCCGGAGCTGGCAGCCATTTGCGGCGGAGTTTAGGGGTCGTGTACAAAGGCTCAAAGAGAGAGGGAAGGAAGAGAGTCGACTCACCTTGCTGGCACCCGGCAGCAAATGTAACTTCACGTAGGGATCAGAGAGTCCGTTGTGGTCCATTGGCTTCAGGCCCTAAAAGAGAGAGGGAGAGAAATATATCAGATTACACCTAGGAAATTCCAGCCATGATCAGGCCTCTAAAAAAAAAGAGGAGAAAAAAAGCCAGGCTCTTTATTATTCCAAGCCAGTGGCGTCTCCGGCTGATTTATTCTCCGCGAAACCAATTTATTTGCTCCTGTTTACACAGTAAGTGCCCGTGTATCCCTAATCACGGTGTTCCTTTCCCCATGAGAAGGGCCTGTCATGGTCCCCCAAGGGGGAATAAATGACATGTATGGATGTTGCACAGTGTATATGCCGGGTGGGCGGGGATGCAGGCAAAGCAGAAAAGATGCAGGAGTCCCTACCAGTGGGAGAAAAAATAATAATAATAGCAGAAGAACCAGGGGAAGAGCATATGAGAGCCGTGTCAAACACTGAGAAACGAGAAGGGGAGCCTCGTTTTTACGAGTCAGGACTGGAGGCTGAGGTCTGTACACACTCTGCCGGGTGGGCTGCCCAGTATAAGCCTCTGATCAAACTGGCTGTTCTCTCCTGTGCACCACCACATTGAAAAATCAAACCATGTTGGTTCTAGTCACATGGAAATCTGCCATGATTTTAATCTCTCACTGAGACCAACGGATGCTCTGCTCAATCATTAATGCTGAGTTTCACCTCCAATCCAGGTTCACCTGCACAAATACCTTTCCAAAACAGGAAAGCTGGCAATGTCCTATTTTCCCACCTCTTCCGTCCATATCTGGCTAGATTTATTAAGCAGGTGCTGCTTGGCCGCTCCGTCAGCGGTCCGGAAATGGCATCAAGGCCCCCAAACCCAGGGATGTCCAAACTTTTGGCAAGGCGGGCCAGATTTGTCAAGGTGAAAATGTGTGGGGGCCAACCATTCAGCCACATTTGGTCCCTGGGATGGACTTTGAACAAGTCTCTATCATATGCACGGAGGCAGGGAGGATGCTGCAGCAACAGACCTGGGGTGGGTAGGTTGGGCAGGTGGCTGGGGGTGGATGGACAGGGGCAGGGAGGGCAAGCAAACCGTAAAACTGCAAGCTGACGCCTCCATCCGGTATGACGAGAGGCCAGCTGACGGGGATGCACGACAGGCTGAGCCGATGGAGAAAAGAGGCCGTGGGCCGCTCGAAATTTGAAGACGGGCCGGATTTGGCCCCCGGGCCTGACTTTGGACATGCCTGCCCTAATCACTTCCTGGCCTGCTTTCCCCTTCTATTTCACCCTTCTTCCTAACCCTTACCTCTTTGGGCGCCTGTTCCAGGAAAAAACAACAACACCTTAATAGCTTCCTAAGAAGGTAATTTAATTGCAGCAGAATCAATGGGAAAATTACAACGCAAGCTCTATTTCACGGTTGTTGTTTTGGGAGAAAGAGAAAGAGAGAGAGATGGCTTTTAGGAGCCAACACACACACACACACACACACACACACACACACACACACACACACACACACACACACACACACAAAACAATGCGGACTAAGCTGACATACTGTCATCAAAAGCCGACAGGTGCACACTCTTATGTGCACCCACACAAAAACTCACACACACTGGTTGTGAAACAGGCCCTACTCTTCCCTTTCTATCATCCTCACCCATCCACACGGGGCTACGGGGCTCCGTAGCCAGAGACCTAAACCAATGAACAAATCCAGCACCTCCAGACCATGAAACACTGACACAAAGTTGCTGGTTTCCAAACAGGACTATTAAAAGTAATTGTTCCCTTTCCAAATCTGCCAAAAGAATATGTTTGTTACTGCTAGTGGATACAGTTTGAAAAGAAGGAACTCTTCACCTCCTGTTTCTTAAAGGTAAATCGATTAGTTCTAGTTTTAGAAGAGGTGGTTGCGTGAGTCGGTGGCAGCATATCCTAAAATCGTAGAATAATTGTGTTGGAAAGAGCCTTCAAAACCCAGCTCTAATCCAAATTAGGCTCCTGCAGGACGGCCCTTTAAGGGACACTTGCCTTAAAAAGAAACAAGGACTGCTCCCTAAAAGTCCTAAAACTGGACGTGTGGACACCCTACTTTAGCGCTGAAGTCCAGAAAGAATTGTGACCTTTCCCTCTGGGGAAGCAAGCCTCATGAGGTGGCCAAAGCACTTTAGAAAAAGCAGCATGGTCTTGATAGAGTTTCAAAGCCAAGCAGGACTTAGAAGTAAAGGTTCTCAGGGGGTTGGGGGGGCAGGTGGAGAGGCCCCCCAAATTCAGCACCCCTACCGAGAAGCTGTTTTATTTTCAGGTGGATCTGCCGGTCAAAGGACACGGCTGAATCTCCCAAGTATGGAAATCGGGCTCTCCGTACAGAGCTGATAAGGACAGAGGATCGTATTGCTGGAAAATAATAATAATAATAATAATAATAAAGAGGTGTGGGCCAAGCGTCCCTCTTTCTGCAGGGGCCTGACTGGCCTCATGACGATCAAAGGCAGGAGCCCAGCGGGGAAAGGGGTGTCGTTTCTGCTCTAGCTTTGTCCTTCTCTGGACGTGGCGCGAGGAGGTTTGGCCAGAAACGTCCACCTTGCGGTGATCATCCAAAGCCTGCGGAATGAACCCGGCTCCTTGCAGGCTGGGCAAAGCTCCAGCGGAAGGGGCCCTGAGCCCGAGACTGGCAAACGCCTGCTCTCTTTGTGAAATTAATCCCAGCAAGGTGCTGAATGTCAGTGAGTCTAGTAGGAACTTCAGGGGGTCCAGGATGTCGTCTCTCAGCCTGGCCTCCTGCCAACGAAATGGCAGGTTTTTCTGACAATGGCGTGGCACGACTGGAGACCAGAGAGAGAAAAGAATTCCTTCTTTAGACTAAAACGAGGTGCATAGGCTCGTGAGTCTTCTTTCGCAGGAAGAACGATGGCTCCTCATGGGCCTAACCAGAATAGACCTCTCCTTTAAGCCAAGGTGCTCCACCACGAGGCCACCGATTCATCATCCTTTCCGTTTTTCATCGTTTTGACCCAGTTTTGCACAGCGCAAAGGGGGTTAGGGGAGACGGTCCCTGGCACGGCAGAACTCAGTCTCCAGAAATCTGCAGCCTTAAAGGCTAGAGAAGAGAGAGAGAGAGAGAGAGAGAGAGAGAGAGAGAAATGTGTCTAGAAAGGTCTTGGCTAAAGCAAGATTCGAACGCAGGACTCCTGAATTCACGGGTTAGCTTCTGAGCTGCTCCGCTCCTCTCGCTCTAAGCAACGCTCTCGGGCAATCCCCTATGCACCTTCAGCTTGGGATCCGTTCTGGAGCTCAGGATGGACTCTGAGCTAAGCCAATATTATACAGTTGGAGATTAAAATAAATAGAAGGGAAGCGAAAGAGAGATCAAAAGGAAAGGTGCAGAAGAAATCTCTCTATATAATTAAAAAAATCTAAGATTGAACTGTTCCCTGTGACGGCTGAAATACTGACGGCTTTCAAAATGCCAGAGGCCTCCCCGAACGGTGTGGTCCGAAGGATACCACATCTTGGTACGGAACAGTGAGTCCGTTGCCTGACCCACCGCTGCAAGATCAAGGACCTGTCAATTGCCTTCAACAACAACAACAACAACAACAACAACAACAACAACAACAACAAAACCACTGCATCTGGGCGTCCTAAAGATAGGGCAAAGCATGGAGGAGCTGAACGACCCCCCTCTCCAAAAAAATACACGCCCAGAATATGGCCAAATTAAAGCCACCAATAGGATCACCTTGTTTTAGGGCAGCGGTGAGGAACCTTCAGCCCTCCAGATGTTTGGGACCACAACTCCCACCAGTCCTTTAATCATTGGCAATACAGGCTCGGCATTTCTGGGAGTTGTGGTCCCGAACATCTGGAGGGCCGAAGGTTCCCCACCCCTGTTTTAGGAGGTAGATGGGGTATCGCTCTGAAAAAGTTGGCAGAGTAAACTTTGCAGTTTGAGGCACACCAGAGGTAAGGAAGGTCACTATGTCCCATGCCTAAAAGCTACTGTCAGGGTCACTACAACATGTATTAAACAATTCCCAAATAGCTAGAAAACTCCAGGTATCATCCTCAATTGCATCTTGCTGCTTTAACTGTACAGTACTTTGACCCTCTGGGTTATTCCTCATATTCCTCTTCACTCATCATTGCCATTAGTTTTCTTCTCCATCCATACTGGTGCTAATTCAACCTTCTGCTCCCTCCCCTTTTTGACCCCTGATCCTGTATGAAGAATCTGGGGCTCTTGTAGAGGCAAACATGATCCCATGCTACCAAGAGGCCTGCCAGAGAGAAGAGATCTGACTTTTCCAGATCCGACTCCCAACTTTACCTCTAGGGAAAGTCAGGGAAATCTGCCCCCTAGTGACCAAAAATGTTAGAACAAGCGAGAGGCCAATTTTAATTTTAAAAGTATGAAACCATTTAAAACACCAACTAACCCCAAGGCACAAACTCTCAAAGACCTTTAATAAGCCTGACACACTTGAGGTGACTGAGTTTCACCCTTTTGAAGGTACGGCAGAGACAGACGCACAAAGGAAGGGAGGTTTCCTTTTATTGTTCTAATATAAATGGTAGGTAAGCCATGGTTCTCCAGCAGGCTATGATATTCAATGACCGTTACAAACCAATCCAGTAGTAAAGGGTGCTGGTTCTTGTAGTCCAGCAAATATCTGTTGGACCACACTTTCACAACCCTACAAGAGATTTTTACAATCAATCCTTTTTGTCTCATTCCTTAGAGGGCCGAGGCAGCTAAAACCACAATTTGAGAAGAAAGAAAATATATATCAGCTATTCAAGCAACCAAACACAGACAACACCTCGCAGCCAGTTGGGGGGGACGACAACAACAACAACAACAACCCACAAGCCTTGAACAGCCAAAGGGGATAAGTAAAAGGCCTGCTGGAACAGGCACATTTTTCAGTAAGTGTCTTCCGATGCCATTAAGGAAAAAAAAACTCGTGAAATCTCTGATGCCTGACGAGGTTCTCTGGGAGCAGATGGAACCAGAGATGTTTTGATTTCCCCTTCAGTCCGAACCACAGTTTTCTCCTGGGATCATGGGAGCACGTCCCTGGCAGGGTTAGCGTTGCCACCAAGGGGGGGAGAGGAGACCAAGCGTGACAAAGTCCCTGCTGCGGGGTCAGCCCTGCCCGATGTCCGACAACGCTGACCCAAATTTGGCTGGAAGTTTCTGATCAAATGCTTCTTGGCTGAAGACAGGCAGAACTGGTAGGGACCAACCAGTGGATTCGTCTCCGCTGATGAAATCAGAAACGGGACAATTTGTACCTCTGCTGCTTCTATTCCTCTTCCGTCCCCCTCGCCTCTTCCTTTTGTGCTAGGCCTTGATCGGGTACCAAGCCAAGGGATTGCGGACAATCGTACGTATGTCACTTGTTTCGTTTAGTTCAGGCATGTCCAAACTTTGGCCCTCCTGATGTTTTGGGCCACCACTCCCAGAATTCCAAGCCTGTATTTCCAATGGCCAAGGACTGTGGGAGTTGCAGTCCAAAACATGTGGAGGGCTGAAGTTTGGACATACCTGGTTTAGGTTTTTAAAATGACCAGCTCTGGGAGCTCACCCAAACAGCACATTGAGGGATAAACGCTTTAAACGCTTTAAACAAATGGACACACAAACCAACAGGTAAACAAGCAAACGAGCTACGCTCCTAAGCCAGGCTAACTCTAGCTAGCTACGCTGAGAAGCGGCGCTATGGCAGCTAAACTGGACCTTACCTTTCTGTAGTTGGGCCTTGGCAACTGGTTTCCCCCCCGGGGCGATGCAATGAAATGAGTGGGGGAGCACAGGTGGGGGACGGGTGAGGAAACAACCCACAGGCAGGGCGTACGGGGTGGGGAAAGCACAAAACACAAACACATAAAAAAAGAGAGAGAATGAATGAGCAAAGGATGTGCACAGTGACAAAAGGGGTCTGGGTCGTAGGATGAACACAGGAGTTCATCAATGGCTCCGTCTGTCATGAGGAGCCTTCAACACGGCCTTAGTACCCAGCGGGATTGTTTCGTGAGCAGCTGGTTCAAAGCACAGGAGCCCTGCCAGAAATACAGGTGGCAACTCAAGTCCATCCTAGGACAGGCATGTCCAAACGTCAGCCCTCCAGATGTTTTGGACCACCACTCCCATAGTCCTTTGTCATTGGCGATAGAGGCTTGGAATTCTGGGAGTGGTGGTCCAAAACATCAGGAGGGCCAAAGTTTGGACATGCCTGTCTTAGGATAACCACAATATTCATGACGACGGTGATCAGGAGGGCTGCTTTTTAGCTCCTCTTTTCCCCAACAGGGCTTGGGTGCTTGCAAAACCTGACCATCCCCAAACCCACAGAAACGCAGAGGGGCTACTCTGCCACAGAGTCAGCTTCACCTGTTGAACTTTGGCACAGGCCTGTAGACGTCGACGCCTCGGCATTAACGAGTAGCCGAGGCTGAAGTTGCTGGGGGGCGGAATACGTCTTCCAGAATCCACCGGCCGGATGGAGGATTTTGAGACGCATCGTCCAAAAAGCCCTCACCGACAGCCCCTTAGTTGGAGATGATGGGTGCTGGTGTAACACCCAGAGGGTCAAAAGAGCAACCAGGACTCCTGGTTCATCTGCCACTCAGCTCATTAAGTAGATTCCCTCGTTTGCTTGCTTTTACCAATGGTGGGCATTCAGTCTTTTTTTTTCTCAATTATTATTTTTTTCCTTTGCACCGTGCTCTGCTGCCCATACCCTTCGCCCCACCGTCCTCTCTCTTGCGGCCTGTTTGAATGGGTTTGTCCAACATCCGCTTTCCCCTTTTATTATTTGAGAAATAGCAAAGGGGAAAAAAATTTAAGCACTCCATGAGGTCTGGATGGAAAGGGAAAGGTAGTAGTGACAGGAAGAGATGGGGAATTGTTTTCAGCTAGGCACACACAGCATGTGGCTTCCAGAAACACACCATGCTCTGCCTTGGCATTTCGGATTTAATTAAACCCAAATGTGTGTTTGTGTCTGAGAGTGGGTGCTGTTTTTCACACACCAAATGATTTCTTTTATTCGTCCCCATCGTCTCTTTTCTATGTGCTACTGAACTGGCCATTGGCACAGAATGGCTCATTATAAACATCCAGGATGCTTTTTTTAAAAAAAAAACTGAGATCTTAAGTTACTTTTTTAAATTACAACTCCCAGAATGCCAACCAGCTTCTGAGAACCAGATGACCTTAAAAATGGGATTCGATAGATTTATGACGGCTAAGTGACTAGACCTCATGGCTATTTAGAGAATCTGCTTTCAGGAGCAGGGCCTCTTGAGTGCAGCGGTCAGGCAGCGAAAACTGAACCGTTTGAGGCTATGCTGGGAAAGAAGGAAGACTCCTTTCGACACTCATTCAGAGGCATGGCGGGGACCCTCCTCTGTTGGTTGTTAGGTCCTTAGATTTCACAGAAATCTTTTCTTCTTTCCTTCTTAAAGACAGACAGACAGACAGACAGACAGATAGATAGATAGATAGATAGATAGATAGATAGATAGATAGATAGATAGATAGATAGATAGATAGATAGGAAGGAAGGAAGTGATAGATAGATAGATAGATAGATAGATAGATAGATAGATAGATAGATAGATAGATAGATAGATAGATAGATAGATAGATAGATAGATAGGAAGGAAGGAAGGAAGTGATAGATAGATAGATAGATAGATAGATAGATAGATAGATAGATAGATAGATAGATAGATAGATAGATAGATAGATAGGAAAAGGAAGGAAGTGATAGATAGATAGAGATAGATAGATAGATAGATAGATAGATAGATAGAGAGGTTGGTTGGTTGGTTGGTTGGTTGGATGGATGGATGATTGATTGATTGATTGATTGATTGACTGACTGATTGACTGACTGATTGATTTGTGTAGAATTTTCCCAGGCTAGGTAGGACTCAAATCAAAACGAAAACCTCTGGTCTTCCCAAACCTGTCGTTGTTGCATTATACAGTTCTCTCGATCCTTTCTTTAATCTCCCCCGCCCTGCGAGCTTACCGCCATCCACTCCGCCGTAACTGCAAAACCACCCCCCAACCTATTCCTAAGAGCGTTTGTGCTATTCCCAGGGGACAGCTGCTAAGAATGAAACAACCCTTTTCCACGCCCACACAGCTTTCCGTTTCAAAAGCATCTTTCCATCACCACCCCTTCAGCGAAATGATCAGCATCATCATTTTTTTTTAAAAAAAAGAGCACTAATTTTTATTTTATTTTTATTTTTTTTAAAAGCCAGCCGCTGCTAGCTAGGCAGCCCACAGAGAACGGCATTTTGCAGGACGTGATTAGCAGTGTTTAACAGAGCCATTTATAAGCTGACAAACCGGTCACAAGCCAGTAAATAATCGTCTATATAATCACGGTGTTAGGCCATTCCCGGGCAGCACTCACTTATAAATAACTCCTGCCATTATTGTTAATTCTTTTTTAAATGCCAGAAGATAGAGGAGCTCGGGGAGGGGGGTGTAAATCAGGAGCATGCCTATCCCCTTCTACTTTTATTTATGATTTCCAGCCAAAATGTTGTTCCTGAAAGACTCCAGGAGGGTTGATTCTCCCTGGGAATAAATCAGGTTAAAGCGTGTTAAAGGAACTCAAAACCCTTTAACATTAAAATAAAATTTTCATGTTTCTTTTTTCAAAACAAGGAGCGGGCTTGCCGTTGCTGCTGGTTTCATTATTTGGTGGGGACGGGTGGGAAATTGGCATTTTTGTCTATACAATCGCTGGTAGGATGTCAGGGCAGGAAATTGTCCTGGGATCTAATCAAGCTACCTGGCCTGTTGTAAATAGTAAACAATTTTTTTTTAATTTTAAAAAAATGGCAAGAAAGCAGAGACTCACAGGAGGGTTGAAATCCCGGGAGGTGGACAGGGGGCAATCACACACACACACACACACACACACACACACACACACACACACACACACACACACACACATGTCACACTTCACAGGCAATGATCTTTGATTTTTCCACCTAATTACTCCAGGTTAGTCTTACCTGAAATTTTGGCCCTTCTAAAACATGGAGGCGCTTGCGGTTCAAACCACCTCAAAAATACTAATTTTGAACAAGGACAGATTTAAAAAAAAATCCTCACCTGTCATGGATGTTTTCCCCTCCAATTGCCTGGTCAACCAATTTTTTTTTCTTCACGAGCCTGTTGTTCATCTTGAAAGAGGTCCCCAGGCATTGGGAAATGTAGATTTATTTAGTTATCTATTTATTTAGGAAACTCACTTCCAAAAGCCCCGCAACTAGCAAACCTACCCTGACTATGGGATTCTGGGATATTTATTTATTTTTTTAAAAAAGTCCTCCAGACGCAGCACAAGGACAACATGCCGCCCTCCCCGTGTGGTTGTAGCTTCACAACTCCGACCACTCCTCGCCGCTGCCTACGTTCCCCGGGGGCTGGTTGGGAACTGCCGCCCTGCGGTGCCTGGAAAGCTGCCTGTGACCCTAACCCCCCACCCCCTTGCTCAGCCGGGATCTGGTGTCTCCTTCTTTGCACCCCCTGGATCTGAAATGCCTCAAGAGAACTCATCATCATCCTTCTTGGTGGGAAAGCTCCCCCCCTTCCCCCCCCACGCCCAGGATGGATCTGGAACAGAACCTTTTCACACGACCCCTAAACTCCGCCGCAAATGGCTCCCAGCTCCGGAGCTTAAAATTATTTCCCCACCAGCTCCGGAGTTTGCAGATAATTAAGTGCGACCACGCCCACCTAAGCACGACCCAGCGCACTTTTCAGGTACCTGCTCTCGGAGGGGGAAAATTCCTGATGCGGATATAACAGTAGTGACTGCCCGGCTCTCCTTGCTTCTGTTTGTTCTTTTTTTGCCCCCCGCCCCTTTAAGAGATCTGAATGCAGTGCCGGGACTGCAGAACGGAGGTGAGCAGCATTCTTTTCTCCCTTTTTTTCTCCCTCCCCTCATGCAGCCAGCAGCCAGGAGTGCGGAGGGGGTGGGAACGCAGGAACAGCGACAAACCCCTAAGATCTCTGGTCCAAATTTAAGTGGCCAGCGGATCTTAGGGGTCGTGTGAAAAGGCCCTAAGATACAGATTTCTGGTTGTTGTGGTGTCCCCCCCCCTCCTAGACATGAGGAGCTAAGGATTAGGAAGCATGTTTTGCAATAATGATAATAATAATGGAGAAAGAGAGCGGCAGCAGAAGAAAAGGCACTGGCTGGGGGAGGTATATTAATCCCCCCCCAAAAAAAATCTCTACCATCAAATTGTCTCATTTTTCCTAGCTATGACAGTCCATCTTTGGGCCTATAAATTGGAGAGAAACCAGGTATCCATCCACCCACCCGTTTTTTTCCTGAATATCAACACATGCTCCGTCCTTCAACAACTTCCTACGTCTAGCTTTTTCGGTTTGTGTGGAGCTGAGGTGGGGAGGAGGGGGGACAAAAACAGCAGAGGATCCAGAGGGATATCGGAGATTTTCCATCCTGGATATTAACCTGCTCCTCTCCATCTCCCACCCCCCTCCCAAACACACACACACACACACACACACACATTCACACATTAATTTTGGTCGTGTTTCCTTGCGTCATCGACAGAACTGGGTTTCGAACACTTCAACAGCACACATCCTCCTCTGACTCGTGGAATATATTTTTTGAAGGAGACAAACATGGAAAAACAGGCTGCACAAGTAGTTTGGTGTGGAAAGACAGATCCACCCCCCACCCACCCACACACCCACACACACACTGGTCCTGTGGGGCTGGGCGACATATAGGTGGAAACTAGGTGGCATCTGTGGAACACCCACGGGCTGAATCGTAACCTCTAATCAGTGGGACAAATGTGGAGGTTTCCCCTCCCTTCTTAAAACCCTGCTGCAGGTCAAAGAGGGAAGAGGCAACATCCGATACCCCCGGAAAGATTTCACTGTGTTTAGAAATGCCAGTTTTCTTCAGAAATTAGAAGAGAAAGACATCACCACTCATGACTGAGGAAGGGGGGGGGAATCAACATTTGAGAACTGTGAACGTCCTACCTTCGCTTTGTTGATCGTGCAGTGAAGGGCATTGTTCTCTTGGTCGTACAGCAGGCTGAAATCTAGCGTCCCCAAGGCCGCTGGAAGAGATGAAGAAAGAGGTCTGTTAGAAGACAGCCGTATTGCGCTCCTTCTTGGGGAGAGCACCACAAGACCCAGCAGTGGGATCCGGAAGATGTCAAGGTCACACCTCGAGTCCGTTTGTGGCGGGGTGGTTGACCCAAATAAGGCAGAAGAAAACACATGTCCCATACAAGGAGAGCCCGGGAGTGCAGAGAAGGTTAGAGCAAACTAGGGTGCCATGAAGAAGGAAAAGAACACTGGGAAATGTTACTCCTCAGACTACAACCCCCATAATCCTGACGTATTCTTCCGACATCCTTGTACTCCACACACACATACACGCACACACACACATACACACAGAGAGAGAGAGAGAGAGAGAGAGAGAGAGAGAGAGAGCAAGCAATATGGACCACTTTTATCACGATCCATGATAAAATGAGCACTATAAGATAGCTATTAACTTTGCCCCTGCTCACTCGTGTGTGTGTGTGTGTGTGTGTGTGTGTGTGTGTGTGTGTGTGTGTGTAAGAGAGAGAGAGAGAGAGAGAGAGAGAGAGAGAGAGAGAGAGAGAGAGAGAGAGAGAGAGAGTCGAACCCTGAATACCCCCCTCCCCATTCCCAACAGACTTTTCCTTGGAATGCCTCACGAGGGCCAGAAACTTGTTCTCATAAAACCAAAACAAACCGAAACCAAAAAAGGGGGCAAAACCCCCAAACTCACAAGAGCCAACACCTCGGGATCTATAGTGAGTGTTGGCTCCTGATCTCATGCTTGCCCAGGTGCGCCCATCGTGTGCCGGGCACAAGAAGAGGGGCCTCCCTCCATCTTTCTGGGGTTTGTCGCCCCCCCCCAGTCCGGTTCCGCGCATCACCCATGCAAGCTAGGCTTTGGCAGAATGCTGGCGGAAATCAAATGGGGGGAGAAGAGAGAGAGAGAGAGAGCGGAGGGAGATCTATGCCAAAACTAGTTAAATTTAGCCCATTGCATTTTTTTAAAAAAAGGGGGGAGAGAATTTGAGAGGAAGGAAGTAGTTTGCTGACATGGAGGGGGGGGGAAACACCCTAAATTGGTTACAAATGGCCAAAAAAAAATACCAGACTGTGCAATTTTCCAGTGTCAATAGAGGAAGAGGCCCAGGACTCCTCCTTTGAAGATGTTTTACAGCAGGCCTGTCCAACAGGTAGACCGCGGGCTACTGGTAGCCCGCGAAGGGTTCAAAAGTAGCCCGCCGGCCATCAATTAAAAAAGTGAGGAGATAAGTTTTCCACCCCTCCCCCCCCTCCCAAGGACCACCACTGCCCCAGCAAAGTTCTGGGTCTGCCAGCACCCACTGTCTCAGCCGAGCGGGGCAGTTCAAGGTCCATGGTGCCTTGAAATCTGTCCCCTCCAGAACTGATTAATTGGTTTTCAATGCATTCCTATAGGAAACCGCTGCTTCTACTTACAAAGGTTTTTACTTATGAGCATGTGCTCGGAACGGATAAAATTCGTAAGTAGAGGTTTTAGTGTAGTAGCCCTCGGGCACTTTGGGCTGGAAAAAGTAGACCGTCCTGTTTTACAGCATCCCTTGGCTTGCTTGCCTTTATGGACTGACACGGCCACAATTCAACCCCCCCACCACCACCTGTAATCTCATGGGCTCACCCCATTCCCCTTCTCTCCTCTCAAGAACTCGGACGAGGAGGTCAGTCCGTGCCAAGAGAAGGGAGATCAGTGATTGCTCGTTTGCCCCGTTTTGTTGATGGCGTTTGCTTTTCCCTTCCGTTCACTCATTCATCGCCTTCCGTCAGGCGGCTTCTCTCCAGTTTTCCTTCCCTTTGCAGGACCGCTTCCTGTGGTAAGCTGCCCAGAGTAACCTTGTGGCGAGAGGAGAAATCCAGGAAATAAATAAATAAATAAATAAATAAATAAATAAATAAAAAGGCCAGCTGGTGGAGGTAGGCAGCAGAGCGGAGACAAACTGGATCACCACGCGCGACTGAAACCCAAACACCAGCCAGCAACTAAACTCTTGCCATGTTGTGGAAGCCGTGTGCACCCCTCCCACACAACTTCTGTCTCTTTTCTGTGTTTTCTCACTATCCTCTTTTCTCACTATCCTGTCTCTCGCTAGCACCGTCTCTCCCAGGGTTGAGGAGCACATGATGGGGTGTGGGGGGGTGACCACGAAGAGCCTTGGCTGCCCGTCAGAACTATGACCGAGTCTGCTAGGACGAACCTTTGGGTCTGATATTACGGAGGAGCGCACATCCGATGTTGCACTTGTAGACCAGTGGTTCTCCACCGGTGGGTCCCCAGATGTTCCTGGAACTGCAACTCCCAGAAGCCTTCATCATCACGAGCTGAGCTGGCCAAGATTTCTGGGAGTTGCAGTCCAGGAACATCTGGGGACCCACCGGGTGGAGAACCACTGTTGTAGACAAAAGGACACCGGAGTCTTGGGTCCAGATGCCCGCTCATCCAAGGAAACGGGCCGAGGGAGTGGAGCTGGTCAAACCAACCCTTAACTATCTCACATACGTTGAAAACCCTGTGTTGGGTCTCCGTGGTTGACGCAAGGAAGCCCCGCTTCGGATGTTGACGTGGGTTTTCGTCGCTCACAAGGTGAACCTGAAACCGTTCTCCAAAACGTGGACTTCAAAATCTATCCTAGGAGATGGTGGCTCTTTTGATCTGGGCTTGCTAAACATACCTGTCGTTTCTGCTCCGCAAAACCCTCCCTGTGGCGGGCGCAGATCTTACACAAGGTCCCCCAGAGAAAAAGCCAGGGGTCAGGCCCACAATTTTTTCCTCCACCCCTAGGGATCTATTTAAAAACAACAACAACAAAGAGAGGACAGGAAGGCATGGAGAAACCCACAGAGCCTCGTTAAGATTCCAATTAGGGCAGGCAAACAAGTCGCTAATTTTCCGCTGTTTTGCAAACACGGACCCAGGAGGAAACCGGGTCTCCCTCTGGTTCTGCCCAAACGTCGAACCCCATCCGTCTGCACCGGAATTTGGGAAATCTCTCTTCCAATTAATTCCCTGCAAGGACAGGATAACAGGGCAGCGGCCTGGGGAAACATCTCCCAAATGGGCCTGCCTTGTTATAGCCAAGAGGATGGTGGACATCTCCGTGCAGTTCTGTCATTTGCACAAAGCTGTGTTGGGGTGTTCGCTCGGCATCTCCAAGGCGGGTCAACGGCCCAGCCCTCCAACCAAAATATTGTCCTGAAATTACCAACAGGTAGATGTCCGTAACAGGAGACTCCCTTAACTTGCCCATCTGTTATCATTGGGTCTGCTCTGGCCCTGTCTCTCCCAACCCAAAAGATATCACGCCCTAATACCCCATCGTCGGCTCCACCTATCTCCTCGACTGCGTCATTGCCCAGTTCCCAGTTGGCCAACTGAACACTGAGGTCTACTGAAGAGCAGATGAGCTGATGCTGAGCCGGAGGAACCAGGCTAAAACAACAGCCACCCGTCCGCTTGGCCAGCTCGTCTGACAGGGCATCTCAGACCATCTTCTACAGCAGAGAAGGAGATGGAAGAGAAGAATGTCTTCTGGACACAAGTGAAGACAGGGCTCAACCACCACCACCACCACCACGACATAAAAGTGGGTCCTAAAAGCATTTAGGTGATGGGTTTTGTGCCCCAGAAGCTAGGGCGATGTTCAGGGTTCCTCCAATCCCACAGACTTGTTCTTCCAAATCTTCCTCTGTCACACACGGACACACCCACGTCACCGGGTGAAGGTTGCTCTTTTAACACTTGAAAAATTCTCA
This sequence comes from Phrynocephalus guinanensis, assembly GCA_037367245.1. NCBI lineage: Eukaryota > Metazoa > Chordata > Lepidosauria > Squamata > Agamidae > Phrynocephalus > Phrynocephalus guinanensis. The sequence continues at coordinate 12,096,383 of CM074750.1, forward strand.
GATCTCAACGGCCACGATGGGGAAAAGATTGGTGGCTTCTTCCGAGGACAGATTGCGTTGCTCTCCTCGCCTCGCTTATTTGTTAAAAAAAGAGAGAGGTGGAGACAGAGGGGAAAAAAACTTTTTCCCCCCGTATTTTGGTTCTTTTAAAACAACAACAACATCTGTGTATTTTGAACAGAGCTCAGATTTTCCTCTGTACCTGAAGGAAAACGGTTGTCACCATCCTTCGCACCAAAACAAACAAATATGGAGAGGGAATCCTTTTTGACTTTGTACATCTCAATTGTGGCTTTATGCTTGATTCATGATTCATGATTATGCTTGATTCATGGCACACACCAAAGGAACAGTTTCAAGTGATCGTCTTAAATCTCCGTACGATGCAAAACATTGCAGTCAACCGCAGGAGAAGGCTTACCAAATCCTTGATTAGGGACGGGACAGAAATTAGTTCCAGTTCATTTTTGTTTTAATTAAATGTTTTAAGAAAATTAGAAACAGCCACACATTTAATCCGCCAGGGATGGGAAGACTTTAAGATTTTTCAAAAGAAACATGGAGGTTAGCCATCTTGGAATCCTAGTAATGTGTTCTATCTGAAAAGTGGGCGTCTCTCATGTTTTTTTAATATAATTCATGGAAATGGGCTTCCCACATTCTGGAGGGAATGCGACAATATGAACAGCTGTTAGTAACTGTTGCAGTGAGGGGCCAAAATATATTTACATCGGAAGCAATTGAGCTGATAAACAAACTTCAACCAAACAGTGCTCCAGGCTGTGGTGGTATTCCTCCAGAGTTAATTAAGTGAAACACAGATTGGTCGGCTCCAACATTGGCAAAAAAATTTGCTTTTGTAGCCTGGAATACCTGTAGTCTCTTGGACTAAAGGCCAGATATTATCATCTTAAGCAAGAAAGATAATCTAGCAAATTGGCATCCAGTCAACTTGCATCCTCTAATTCAGGCTTGTCCAAACTTCGGACTCCAGATGTTTTGGACCACAGCTCCCACAGTCCTTTGCCATTGGAAATACAGTCTTGGAATTCTGGGAGTTGTAGTCCAAAACATCTGGAGGGCCGAAGTTTGGACATGCCTGCTATAATTAATCAGCTCTGTGCTAGGACACCTTGACTGGATGCACCAAAACCGGATGGAATCCGAAAATGTTTCGGGTGATGAATAAGCGGGCTTTAGAACGGGAAAATGTTTACACTTTGTGATACACAGATTCTGAACTACACAGGGGTCGGCGGGCCCTAACCCCAGCGTTTGAGAAGGAAGAAGGGCTGACAAACATTTATGTTTGTTTTTTGCAGAATTCTCCAAAAGCAAGCCTTAAGAGGGCAGGAGAAAAGTGGGCGATGGAAGCCCCAGGATGCACCAACGCCTCCCGCCTACCAGAGTGGGCTCAGATGGGTGCCCAATGACACCAAGCAATGACACAGGTCTGGCCCATTCTAAGGTTTACGTTAGGGCTGAGGGTTCGCTCCTCGTCCAGAAGAAATTAACCAAATCCACAAGATCCATCTCCTTGGCATTGCTTTGAGAGTAATATATCGGGGGCTTCAAAAAGTGATATATTTTTTTCTAAACGAACATCCTGGCTTTTGTTGAATTCCATGGCAAAAAGGAGTAATTCAAAGGCACCGTAAAGATCACTCACGAAGCACAATAACTCACAGCTGTTGCACTATTGGTCTCTCTGTTTTCCATCTCCCAGCCCTCTGGTTTGCCTGGGTAAAGACTGGTTAAAACCAATTGTTTCCAAAGGGGCCACTGTGATAAGGCTAATGGCTGGAGGTTTCCTGTCCCTGATTTACCAAAACAGAGAGAGAGAGAGAGAGAGAGAGAGAGAGAGATGTGAAATACTGTTAGCAGTGCCTTCTCCCCCTCTGAGTATGCCAAGTGTCACATTTTTTTGTGCAAAAGGCAGCCCCGGGGACCATTTCAGGGGAACGCTGCTGAGTTTTATTTTCCCTCCTGGCTGGAGGATTGGTCATGGAAATCAAAGCAGTTTTTCTTTAAAAAGGTGAGAAAACAGGAGAAAATAAATATATAGTGGTGGAATGGAAATCGAGCCACACAGCAGGCACTTATCTCTTTCTCTCCTAGTAACTTTTCACAGTAGTCGAGAGAATAGGAACTGACTGCGGTGGCATCTTTTATCTTTTTCACCTGATACAGAAGGGAAAAAAGAAGAGAAGAAATGTGAACCTCCGACCGGAATCCTGAGTGCGGCTTGCAAAACTCAATTTTGAGCGCCACAAGCACCAGAATCATCCAGTTCACGTGTTCAGTTCACGGTTTTGACAGGTAGACTTGAGACACAGAACAAAAAGTAATTTTACTGGACCCTCTCCTTTGCCCCCTATCTATCAGCTGTCCCCCCCCCCCCCCCCACACGCCCTGCTTGTGAAATCCCCAAAGATTCAGGAACTTTATTCAGTTTCTTTGAACTGAATAAAGGTCAGAATGATGTGTGTGTGTGTGTGTGTGTGTGTGTGTGTGTGTGTGTGTGTGTGTGTGTGTGTGTGTGTGTGTGTGTGTGTGTGTGTGTGTGTGTGTGTGTGACAAAGGAGACTAACCTGACAGCAATGAGGTGTTGTATCAATAACAGTGAAGAGGAGAGAAAGCTGGCTGCGCTGGTACGGACGTGTCCTCAGAGCAGCACCTTCCACCCTCACGCACACTGTGTCCCACCTGGAAAACTGATGGTCAATGACCATGTGGGTGACCAAAACAGAGGTGGTAGGACACTGCTAATGACATGCATATCATTGGCTTGCACCCTGAAGACACGGCCGATCAGGCAAAGTGGCATTTCAAGACCCAAAAAACAGACCCCCGCCACTGCAGGAAAATGCCGGGAATTAAAAGAAGAACGCACAAAAGTTCTATGTAAGCACTTTATCTAGGACCAGACAGGTATTTGCTAAGCTGCCTCCCCGTGTGTGTGTGTATGTGAACACACACACACACACACACACACACACACACACACAGACACACACATCATTCTGACCTTTATTCAGTTCAAAGAAACTGAATATAGTTCCTGAATCTTTGGGAATTTCGCAAGCAGGGTGTGAGGGCAGCAGCCCCGCTGGATCCACCACCTGTTCCTCTGAGACAGACTGCTCCTGGCTGTGGAAGCTCCATGCAGGCATGGTGACCGGTAGCCACTACCAGTCGCACCCCCGCTTGGAAATGGATGGTGTTACATCAACGCTCCCGGACAGGCGTTCCCTCAGGGGTGGGGTGGGGACTTCCAACTCCCCTCCGCCCCAACTAGAATAATAAGAGTAGGATGCCAGCCATGCCTGGAAGTTGCCAAGTGAGGAAAGACTGCGTAAAATGGGACTTATTCCAACTCAGCCGATTCATTTGGAAACCCTCCAACAAGGAAAGCCGATCAAATGACAGCCCCGCAAGAGATCCGGTGCACGACCGTGGCTGTATGTACGATCTCGGCCGTCGGTCGCACCCTAACAACCCTGAAAGGTTAGCCTACGGGAAACAACCACCTCAGAAAACCCAAGGCTCTGCAAATGAAACACCATCTTCCGTGCAAAAGAAAGCACACACACAAACCCGCCAGTGGAAATTCTGGAGCCACTTCTTCCCGTTAGGCCTTAAACCAGATCAGGTGCCTGTGTCCTTGAATGACCCCACCACCACCACCGCTACCACAGGATCAGCGATTTGCATTAGATGCTAAGAGGCCAGGGCGGGCCGGCCCCAGAGCTCAGGTGATGGACGGAGGAACGCACAGGCAGGGATTCCCCCTCCCTCTGATCCTGAGGTCACCTTGAAACGCCCAGCTGCTCAGCAGATGGAAGGATGCCACGCGCTCAGAGAGGGATCAGAGACAAGATACAGTGACCTATATACTTTGGGGTGGGTGGCCTTGCAACATCAGGATAGGCGTGGCGTTTCCGTTCGTTCGAGTTTTGAAACCTGCAAACGTGTGTGTGTGTGTGTGTGTGTGTGTGTGTGTGTGTGTGTGTGTCTTCTCCCTCTCTCAGCAATTCAGCCAGCGAGAACGGTTCAGACAGACATTTGCTCCGCCCTGCAAATGCAGATTTCTGCATTCCGTCCAGGGGGGAAAAAACGTGACACACTTTAATATTTATTTTTTAAATGCTGAGTTGCAGAAAGCCAAACGATCAGCTTTGCTCCTCTCTCGAAGGCTGATCGTGTCTCATTCCCCTAGCCTTCAAAGTTGGGCGTTGAATTCTGGCCTATTCAACAGGGGTCAGAAAATTGGATTAAAGTTATCCTTACTTATTTTCTGAGAGGCTCCACATCTTGAGCCGAGACTTGGCTCACAGGTGCGACGCGGATCTCTTCCCGCTTGCAGATACCTGGATCTACCAAACTTGGAAAAACTGGAATGAACTCAAGTCAGAACAAAGCAGCCCCCTATGCTTTCTGGGCAGTAAAGAGATTATGGCTTTGTTATTACCCTGCTTGCAATGAGCTAAAGGAATTTCCTGCACCACCCCTGGGTGTAAGGCTAGGGAGGTTTCTCATCTTTATACTGCTGCAGCCCTTTTCATAGAATATATAACCTCAAAGCTGTACTCTAAAATAAATTAAATAAATAAATTAAATAACCTCTGGTTCTGACGTCGGATGCCTAAGCCACTGAGGGCACTTTTACATGACCCCTAAGATCCGCTGGCAACTTAAAATTCAGACCAGAGGTCTTGGGGGTTTGCTTCTCTTCCTGTGTTCCCACCCCTCCGCACTCCCTTGCTCCTGTCTGCGTGAGGGGAGGGAGAGAAAAAAAAGGGAGAAAAGAATGCAGGCTCACCTCCGCTCTGCCAAGCTGCCCCGGGAAGCATTCCAGTCTCTTAAAGGGGCGGGGGGCAAAAAAACCAAACAGAAGGCAAGGACAGCCCGGCACTCACTGCTTTGCAATCCGCATCAGAAATTTTTCACCTTCGGAGACCAGGTACTTGGAAAATGCGCTGGGACGCGCTTAGGTGGGCGTGGTCGTACTTAATTTTTTTTAATAGTCCAGAGCTGGTGGGAAAACAATTCTAAGCTCCGCATCTGGGAGCCCTTTGCCTCGGATTTTAGGGGTCGTGTAAAAGCGCCCCGAGTTATCCAGAAGTGGTCTTAATTTGAGCCACCGCACTACCCCATTGCCACTTGGCCAATTTTCGCGTTTAACACTGAGCCTTCAGTGGCACTTTTTAATTAGGGAGGTGAGCACCAGGAAAGACAAAAGGCCACTTGCTGGAAGTTAAGAAATAAGGAGAGGTGCATAGAGACATACATTTGCAGGCGCCGCTTCGTCAACGTGCCTTCAAACTACCTTTCTCTCGTGACCTCTCTGTCAGGTAGCGAGAATGAACAGAGGGGAAGGAATGTGTCTTCTTCTTATTTTTTTTAAAGCCCAAAGCCAAATGAAAAAGGCAGCAGACTGTAAGATCTGATTAGAAAAGGGCTTTTATAGCAATCATAAAAAAGAGAGTTGTTAAAAAAAAACACCCTGAATTCATTACCAAGGTTTGATCCTTACACTTTTCGCTCCTCTCCTCCTCACCTATCATCCTGTTCCCCTTTTTAATTATTCAAAGGTTTGACGATAGGTTGAGGGACCTTTCTTCTTCTTTCAAAAAAAAAAAAAAGAGGGAGATAAAATTTAAGTGGAAAGCAGCAGCAGAATGAAAGGGAATCAAAGGTTCACCCCTGTTGAATATGCAGCTGCCACGTTCTTTACATTTTGGCGTCAAGCAGGGTGCAGGGTGCATTTTGCCTGCACGTCTCGGGCAAAACTTATCCTGGGGGGTGGAGCAGGCTTTGGGGGGCAGTTATACCCCCCCCCCCCAAGAAACAAATGTGATCCTTAGGACTCCAATCTCCTTCCTCACCCCTTGGGAGTGGGTGGCCATGTCAGCTGGGCAGATGATGTGGCTTCAAAGGCACCTCCCCCAATGTGCTACCTTCTCAACAGCCCTGCAGAGTTGGCCACCAAGGCGTGACCGATGGCAAAACAGAGGCATCCTTCCTATAGCTCAGGGCTGTTCAACTTTGAACAGGCCAAGGTCTACTTTACCCGGCCCAAAGTGCCTGAGAGCTACTACACTAAAACCTCTAACTTATGAATTTTGTCTGTTCTGAGCACATGGTCATAAGTTAAAATTTTGTAAGTAGAGCAGCGGTTCCCCACAGGAATGCATTGAAAACCAATTAATCTGTTCTGGAGGTAACAGATTTCAAGGCGCCATGGACCTTGAACTGCCCCGCTCGGCTGAGACAGTGGGTGCTGGCAGACCCAGAACTTTGCTGGGGCAGTGGTGGTCCTTGGGATGGAGGGAGGGAGGGGTGGAAAACCTACCCCTCACTTTTTTATTGATGGCCAGCGGGCTACTTTTGAACCCTTCGCGGGCTACCAGGCCTGCTATAGCTGAAACAAACAACGAAGCATCCGGCCTGCCTGATCCACCTAGAACCACCCCCTTACAACCCAACAGAGAGCTGCTGCCTCCTCTCTCGAATGCGACACACGGAAGCCACTTTGCTGCTTTCGGCCGGGGTTAATCATCGGCCTCTTATCCAGAGGATACAACTGGGAACCGTTTGATCTTTGCTGGCCACCCGCGGCATAAACACCGCTCTGAAGGAGAGGAGTGACAGATACATTTAAAAAAAAAAACCAACAACTGAGAAAGAACAAAGCTCCCCTGTTGACTCATCGGAAGAGAAGTCTAGGTAACGGTGGTGGCAGGCATGTTACGTGACCCAAGGGATTCAGAGTAACCGCTTACCCCCTTAGTGTAAAGGGCAGGCTTGAGGCCAGAAGGTCCTCTCCTGAACGGTAAACGGCACTTGCAATTTATTCAGCTAGTAGTTAAGACTTCTGACCTGCCCTCCCTCTTGGGAGCTTATTGCCAAACTCAAGTCCAGCACCCCGGAGAGCTCTTTTGGGGTGGAAGCTAAATCCAGGCATGGATTTGGCCTTCCCCCATGGAGATGGAGGCAAACATGTGGAGGAGGTAAAAAAAGAAAGAAAGAGAGGAAACGGGACAGGGATTACCGCCCCTGTGGTCTTACCATTCTACTTCGGGGTTCCTTTTTTGCAAACTATTTTGGACTGTGGTCAGGATCCGCACCCCCTCCTGTGGACATCTGGGGACCCCAAGCTTGGGTTTTCTCAATTCTGCCCTGGAAGTTCTTACCCAGCGTGTTGTTAGTCTGTGGAACTCCCTGCCACAGGATATACTGGTGGCATCTGGCCAGGATGCCTTCAAAAGGGGATTGGACAGATTCCTGGAGGAAAAAGTCCATCCCAGGTGACAAACCATGATGGAGACGTGTCATCTCCAGGCTTAAAACCGGTGTACTTCAAGGGCCAGAGGCAGGGGAGAGGTATCAGGAGACAGAGATCTAGTCTTGTGCACTCCCAGATACGTTTGGTGGGGCCATTGTAAGATACAGGAAGCTGGACTAGATCCAGCATGGCTCTTCTTATGTTCTTATGATCTGCCCACCAGATCTGGACCACAAATTAAACGACGGGGATATGTGTCATCCCGATGCAGTCCTTCGCACAAAACCAAGATGCTTTATATTTTTACATTACATTTCAGCAATGTCTCCTGCCTTTGCTCCTTTCCAAATTAAGGAGCCCAAAATGCCTGTGAAGATTCACAGTCATCCAGGCGGGTTTATCTGGAAGTTGAGTCATGGCAAATGGACTCCTTTTCTTGAGAAAAGAAGAGGAAAAAGTCTTTTTCTCCAGTTGCCATGACTCAACTTCCAGATAAGGAGCCCAAATTAATTATTGCAGCTTTGTTTTTTTTTTTTGTTTTGTTTTTTTGTCCTTTTGGGGGAGCATGGGGGTGGGGTAGGGGCCCTGAGGCTGACCATGCTAAAGGTTATTCCCCGAGATAATCTGTTTTGTGTGTGCGCCTGGCAGATCTCTTTGACCGGATCAGTCCAAAGGCTGACAGGGGATTGGACAGATTAGCTCTCGCCAGCAGAAAACAAATGCAGGTTCAGTCACCTTCAGAGGAGAGAGAACTGAGCTTCGTAATTTTTTTATTTTTCACGATAACCGTGCAGGGATCAGCTCTCCACTGCGACACTTTGAATGCTTCTCAGCCATAAGCAGTTCCTTCAAAAGGTTCGTGGAATATATCATTTAAGGAAAAATAAGGAAGCACGCAAAGAGAGAGCTGCCCTTGCTGTTCTCAGACTTTCCCCAGAAAAGAGAATCTTTGTGGAAAAACCACAAAGGCACTTCATTTTGTCATCTTGAACTTTCCGGGGAGAGCCATTTCAGCAGTGCGGGAGCTTTGGTGCGGAAACCTAGTCTTGTAAGGCTGGCAAATTTCTTCATCCGTATCGCGGCTCATACCGCTCTCAGGTACTGGCTGAGAATCAAAACAGCCTCCTTGGATTTAACTTAGAAGAAACATCGGCATTTTTCCCCCGAGGACCATAACGTTCGGAAAAGGAAAAGGCGTCAGGAAAGGAGGAAGATCAATATGAGATGCATGGGCTCCCTTAAGGAATCCACGGGCTTGAATTTGCAAGAGCTAAGCAGGGGAGTTGAGAACAGGACATTTTAGAGGTCATTCACTCATTTCAAAGGCTTGACATTAAGTCAAGGGTGACTTGATGGCACTGAATTACAGTGACCATGTTTTATTCATGCCTATTTCCATATTTCCTCTACTGCAGCTATGTCCAAACTTCGGCCCTCCAGATGTTTTGGACCACAACTCCCACAGTCCTTTGCCATCGGAAATACAGGCTTGGAATCCTGGGAGTGGTGGCCCAAAACATCAGGAGGGCCGAAGTTTGTTTTACAGCGGAATAAAAGAGGCACCGACATGACAACTTTGCACATGACAAAATTCCATCCCATCTCTCGCCTCAATCTTTGTTGCCCGCCTTCACTCTAAAATTAAAGTGATTAAAACACAGTAGACTCTCCTCATGAAGGACTTGCCTTCTCATTATTTTGCTAGCCTTCCCTAGCTAACCAGATACCTTTCTGCTTTTTGCCCTCGCAGGTAAACATTTCATGAGAAGAATTTCCGAACATACATATGTCCCAGGTGGAGGGGGGGGGAACCACACACACTTATCACTGCCGTGCAATCCAAAGGCGCAATTATATTTCACCGCCTTCAAATGGTCCCTCAGTGTTTTAGGCAATTAGGCGTTCCATAATTTCAATTCAAAGAGGGCCTTTGCAATTTTCTCTCCTGTGCCCGTTTCATTGTATTTGATTCTCCGAGCAAGGAATTAAACGGGAAGGAAATAGCTTTTTTTTCCAGTTGTGCGCATGTGGGCTGTTGGGTTTTTTTAAAAATAAATAAATCTACATCTAAATTATGAAGCTAATTGACATGGTGGGAATGGGTACGAATGGAGCTGGACCACGGAAAGGAGCCCGTCGAGGGATGTAAAAGGCCGGGGAGCAACCCAGAGAGAGCTGTGCATGAGACCTGGATTTAAACCACCGCCTTTTTCACTTGAGAGGGTGACGCAAAACAATAGTAAGGCCACACCTGGAGTATTGTGTACAATTCTGGTCACCGCATCTCAAGAAAGACATAGTGGAACTGGAAAAGGTGTAGAAGAAAGCGACTAAAATGATTACTGGGCTGGGGCACCTCCCTGACAAGGAAAGACTAAAACATTTGGGGCTCTTTAGTCTGGAATAAAGGCGCCTGAGGGGGGATATGATTGAGGCGTACAAAATTATGCAGGGCATGAGTCAAGTGGATAGAGGGACGCTCTTCTCCCTCTCACAAAATACCAGAACTAGGGGACATCCACTCAAATTGAGGGCTGGGAGAGTAAGAACAGACAAAAGAAAATATTTTTTCACCCAGCGCGTTGTTAGTCTGTGGAACTCCCTGCCACAGGAGGTGGTGATGGCATCTGGCCTGGATGCCTTCAAAAGGGGATGGGACAGATTCCTGGAGGAAAAGTCCATCCCAGGTGACAAACCATGATAGAGATGTGTAATCCCCAGGCTTAAAACCGGGGTACTTCAAGGGCCAGATGCAGGGGAGTGGTATCAGGAGACAGATATCTAGTCTCGTGCGCTCCCAAATGCATCTGGTGGGGCCACTGTGAGATCCAGGAAGCTGGACTAGATGGGCCTTTGGCCTGATCCAGCAGGGCTCTTCTTATGTCCTTATGTTATGTTCTTATGTTCTTATGACACGCTCAACGTGTGATGGTGGTTTTGGATGTGCAACATACCTGCCGACCCTCACATCCATGCCCAGAAAGTAAGGAGGCCTTAGGATCAGGGAAAGCTCACCAAACAGGACTTAATGGAATACGATGGGAAGGGAATCAAATGACACAAAAGCAGGAAGGTAAGCAAACAAAGACGGCAAGAAAGCAGGGGAGAGCTTAAGTCAGTGGTGTCCAAACTTAGGTCCCTCAAGATGTTTTGGACCACAACTCCCAAAGTCCTTTGTCATTGGCCATCTAGGCTTGGAATTCTGGGAGTTGTGGTCCAAAACATCTGGAGGGCCAAGGTTTGGACACCCCTGGCTTAAGCTGATTTAACCACGGGAGAAGATGCTGCCCAGATGCCCACCCTGGCAGCCGAGAGGAAGAACGGAGAGGCTCCAACTGAGGTTGTGTCGGACCGTTCGTGACGGACAGCCAACCGCCAAAGCAGCCCAGTTCTAGAACATTCCAAACCCGGCTCTCGGCAGGCACAAATCGCAGAAGCGTGAGTCACAGAGTCTACACCGAAAGCCACAACCAACTCGTAGTTCTCTATTGTAATCCCCTGCTTAGAACTCCATGGGGTGGAAGAGACCCCCATGTGGAACACGGAGTTCATCCCTTATTAAGCACGTCCACTGGGGAACTGAACCCCCCCCCCAGCCTCTGGCCCCATATCCAGAGGCCTAAACCACCGAGCTGTCTGTAGCACTGTGATACGGTAAACAAGTGAGATCATTTTCGCCATGGGTGGGTCTTTTGCAAAGCTAGCGGCTCCCAATGGCCTGCTCAAGGCCAACCTGCCATGCCTTGCACAGTAACAGACGACGAAAGAGCTCACACCCGGATATGACCCATGAGGATCGCAGCTACAGCAGCATTTGGAAACGCCGTTGTTCTGGAGGAGGAAGATGCACAATTCAAATCACAGCCACCGTGGCTGAGGAATTCATGGGAGAAAGGAACTTCCAGAAAAGTAACTCTCCGGAGCTCAGAGGGGGAGGGAAGTGTCAGCTAGCATCGTAGACAGTGGGCGTTTATACACGACCCCTAAGCTCCGCCGCAAATGGCTGCAAGGTCCGGACCTTAAAAATGTTTACCCACCAGCTCCGGATTTTTGCAGACAATTAAGTGCGACCCCGCCCACTTTAGCGCGACCCAGAGCAGTTTTCTTGTACCTGTTTTTTGGATGTGACAAATATTTGATCCGGTGTAAGGATAGTGAGTGCGGGGCTCTCCTGGCTTCTGTTTGTTCTTTTTTTGTACCCCACCCCTTTAAGAGATCTGAATGCTGCCGGGAACAAAACGGAGGTAAACCGGCATTCTTTTCTTTCTTTTTTCTCCATCCCCTCACGCAGCCAGCAACCAGGAAGTGTGGAGGGGGGTGGGGACGGAGGAAGAGCGACGAACCCCTAAGATCTCTGGTCCGAATTTAAGTGGCCAGCGGATCTTAGGGGTCGTGTAAAAAGGCCCAGTGTCCCATTCTTTACACGTTGTCACCATCCATACCAATCAGAAATCCCGGGATGTTGGCCCTGACAGTTCCAGTTCGACTACAGCGTTACACAATATACATGAAAGAGTTTCTTATCTGTAGCATGAAAAATACACCCTCTAAGCACACCGTTTTCCCTCCAGACCTGCCCCATCCTCTCTGAGCCTCTAGTGAGCAACGACAGGAAGGAGGCGACATTATCTCAAAGAAAAGCACGAGATTAGTGAGCTGATAACGGAGACAAAACAAGCTGGCAGAGCGGCCAGGAGCTATCCAGGGAGCAGAGCCTGTTTAAACACACACATACGCACGTGCGCGCGCGCGCACACACACACACACACACACACACACACACACACAACCCGAAAGACTGTTGGCTTGTCTGCAACCAGAATGTTAAGAGGCACTTTGTCTCAATCTGAAGGCTCGGAGGTCGGCCACTGGGCGTCCCGAGAGTGAAACCGGCAAGCCCCCCCCCCCGGGCTGTTCCCCTCGGACAATGAACCTGTCTGACTTGGGAGCTCTCCAGAAATGGAAGGAGCCAACGGTCAGGGCAGCGTGTGAGAAAGGAAGGAGGGGCCCAGCTTCGGAATTGGAGAGTGATCCAACATTTCCCTTCCAAAGACACCATCGTTCCCAGCCGCCGTGCCTGCACAACCTACTCAACGAAGCAGGCCAATGTGTCACTTCTAGGCTCTAAAAACAACAACAACAACAAGAACAACAACAACTCAGGGCCAGGACAAGAAAGCAGATTTAGGCCCTAAATAAAGCGCTGTTTGTAGCTACGAACGCCCTCAGAGCCACTGGTTGCGTTTGTCCCATAGTTGGGCCTGCGGGGGCTGAAGAGGAATTGCAGAACCTTGGACAGCTCCAAACGGACAGGCTGTTCCGGGAGTCCTTCTTGGGTGATGTGTGTGTGACCCTCTCAGGAAAAGGGTTCAAAAGGGTGATGGGGATGCAGGGTTTGCTTGCAGGCACACACACACACACACACACACACACACACACACACACACACACACACACACACACATTGCGCCTATGAAGATTCTCAGTCATCCAGGGGAGTTTATCTGGAAGTTGAGTCATTGGCAACTGGACTCAACTCAAGACAAAGAAGTCCAGTCCATGTTTCTAGACACACACACACACACACACACACACAGAGAGAGAGAGAGAGAGAAAGAGAGAGAGAGAGAGAGAGCATGACTCAACTTCTAAACACACACACACACACACACATGACTCACACACACACACACACACACACACACAGAGAGAGAGAGAGAGAGAGAGAGAGAGAGAGAGAGAGAGAGAGAAAGAGAGAGAGTGCCTGTGATGATTCTCAGTCATCCAGGTGAGTTTATCTGGAAGTTGAGTCATTGGCAACTGGACTCAACTCAAGAAAAAGAAGTCCAGTTGCCATGACTCAACTTCTAGACACACACACACACACACACACACACACACACACACACACGGAGGAGCAGGACTCTGGACCCCTGAGCTTTCACGAACCAGGGATGCTGCTGGCCGGAGGATTCAGGGCAGTGTAGTCCCCGAAGTTTACTCTCCCGGGCCCCTGCGCAGGCGACGGCCTGCTGTGCGTTCGGACAGACGCCCCAGCCGGTCCGTTGCATCTTCCCGACGGTGGAGAGAAGCCGGCACGTAAAAATAGCAGCCCGGCACATATGCTCGACAGAAACCGAGGTCTCTCCATCAGCTCGAAAAACTTCTCCCACTTCCCGTTGGCCTCCCACCCAAAAAACCCTCCTGCCATTCAGAATTCCTTCCTCCCCACACACACACTTTTCTTCATCGAATTTCTTGGCATTGGCTGTGTGGGCCTTCCCATCCTTTGAAATTGTCAAGCAGCTGTGGGTGTCTGTTATTAGGATTATTGTTGTGAGGATTTTGGCTGCCTCCAGATCAGTAACGGCGGAGGAAGCATTTTCTGCTGACTTGCCCTCTAAAAAAATCTGGATTTGAAGGGAGGGTGGAGAGGGGCAATTTTATTTTTTTCTGCTTTATTTTGCTGAGTCACTCTGGGGAAATGCTGCCTCAATGCCTCCTCCTCAGAAGCTGCCCTGTCATCCACAACAGGGCAACAGGACTAGCTACCAGTTATGTGATTTATTTTTAAGGAGGATTGTTATTCATTACTCCATCGACCGGATTTTGAGTCTTAACTTTTATTTTCCATTTCTCAGTGGATTCCCCCCCCCTATATTTGTTTACTAGTTACATAAGACACATCAGACACGTAAGAAGAGCCCCGCTGGATCAGACCAAGGGCCCATCTAGTCCAGCTTCCTGGATCTCACAGTGGCCCCACCAGATGCCTCTGGGAGCGCATGAGACTAGATATCTGTCTCCTGATACCACTCCCCTGCCTCTGGCCCTTGAAGGACCCCGGTTTTAAGCCTGGAGATGACACATCTCCATCCTGGTTTGTCACCTGGGATGGACTTCTCCTCCAGGAATCTGTCCCATCCCCTTTGGAAGGCATCCAGGCTAGATCCCATCACCACCTCCTGTGGCTGAACGCAGAATGGTAAGTGGTGCTGTTTCCCTTCGGTGACTCTGGCAGCAAAATGATTAAGGACGGCAGAGGGGGGGGCAACCCCTCACCTCCTCTGGTGTTGTGGCCTCCTCGAAGGGCTTCTCTTCTGCCTCCATGAGCATCAAACCATCTCACGCAGCTGGGAAGTCGGGCAAACTCTGCGGAACCTTCCGCCACTAGGAATGCACTTAAGATCGTAATTTTCTGGGAATTACCCTGCTCTTTGATATAGCCTTTTTTTCCCCTGGGGACACACGAAGAGAGGTTCCTACACACACACACACACACACACACACACACACACACACACACACACACACAGAGCTAATTTCTTATGCTCCGCCTGGGGTCACACTCTCCGATAATGGCGAAATGGCAGGTCGGCCCCCAGCCATCTTCAATTGCGCAGCATTAAAACAACACCACCACAACTAAACAACCAAGTGCATCGCTCCCGAGGGCGCTTCTCCCCGATTCATTCTTTCCACCGTTCAGATCTCCATCTCTCCTTTGGTCAAAGTGGGGTCCTTCCCTTCCCCTACCCAGCTGAAATGAGCCACCTTTCCCCTTTAAAACAAACAGATAAATAAATAACCTCATCCCCCCCCCCCACACACAGGTTATCTTCAAATCCTCCGGGCAAAGGTAATGGCGTTTTCAGAAAGGTATTGATCTCTGCAGCCCTGGTTTCCCCCCCCCCCTGTTTGTTTGTTTCTTCCTCGGAAGCAAGGATGATGAAAGCCGAGGTTAAATGATTGATCATCTCTCTGCCCCTGCCATTTCCTTCTGAAGATGTTGAATTGATTGTCCTCTTGGCGACAGCCTGAGCCCGCTGGATAGGAAGCATCTTGAGATTTTTAATCGTTGAATACGGAAGGAGCCTAAAAGGCCATCCAGTCTAACCCCCTGAGATCCAAAGATATATCTGCCAAATGTTGGTCCAAATTTCTCTCGAATGCCTCCACTGTTGGTGCAGTCACCAACTCTTGCGGTCGTGGGTTTGTTGTACCGCTCTAACAGTTAAGAAGTTTTTTCCACCCCGATCCTCAGCCGAAAGCTGGGTTCTCTTAACCTGGGCCTGTGGTTGTGCACCCTACACTCTGGGATGACTGAGAACAGACCCTGCCGCTCCTCTGTACGACAGGCCTTCAAATATTTGAAAAGGGCTCTCTTATCATCCCTCCGTTTTCTTTTCTCTAGGCCAGTGTTGGCAAACCTATGGCACGGGCGCCAAAGGTGGCATTTGGAGCCCTCCCTGTGGGCACCCGACATCGCCGCTTCACAGTCACATGTATTCAGGTTAAATGGCTGTATCGCCACTTTGCGAGAAAATTAGTGGGTTTTGAATCACCCTTTGGGCACTCAGTCTCTCAAAGGTTCGCCATCACTGCTCTAGGCAGGTTTTCTCTCTAGACCAGTCACTTAGACGGCCTGCCAGCTTGCTATTAATGTGTTGTTTTTTTATTATGTTAACTGTTGTTCTGCTCTTCTATTTGTATTGCATTTTCGTAAACCGCCTGGAGTTCTGTTGGAAGATGGACGGTAAATTAAATAATTAAATAAATAAAGAAATAAATAAATACTGTATGCCCAAATGTTTGAATCTGGCAGAAGCGAATCGGAAAGAGGGCTTTGAAAGTTTTGCGTTTCATGCCCTGGATTCGATCCCTCTGTATTTGTGGTGAGAAACAGGGGTTTGCCACTCCCTCGCACACACACACACACACACACACACACACACTGATATCTCTCATCTTTTGACGGTGACCACGGTAGACATGGGCAGCGTGGTCTTCTCAGCCTGGAAAGAGCCACGCTGCTTGAACGTGGCTGGCCCAGATGAGGCGGTCGTTCTGTTGGCTCCGTTTCCGAGAAGAACTGGCTAAGTCTACATAAAACGGAAGGGGAAGGACTTTTTTAAAAAAGCGAGGCCGACTGATTCATAACACATTGCGTCGGCGGAGGCTGTTTGGACCGCAACACTAACCAGGCCTTGCTGGAGTGAGGAATGGAAGGAACTGTCGGCCAACCATCTCTGAAGTTCAACCCTTTGCCCAAAATAAGCCCTGTGTTAGATGTTTGCTGGATTATTCCCTGCCTCCGGTCTCCACCGCTGTCTACTACGGCTTCTCAGGGAGCAGCGTGGGATCAAGTCCCTCGGAGACGCCCATTCTCACATTCAGATAAATCCCTGGATTAGTCAGCGCAGGCTGGCTATCAGCTCAAGATGTCAACATGGCTTACAGAAGAATTAGGTTTGAACAGAGGACTTCTGGTAGCAGTGAGAGATCTGGGGTGGTCCTTCTGGCAGGCCGAATCCCTGCTACGGATCAATATTCTATCAGAAGCTTAAGAACATAAGAAGAGCCATGCTGGATCAGGCCAAAGGCCCATCTAGTCCAGCTTCCTGTATCTCACAGTGGCTCCACCAGCTGTGTCTGGGAGCGCACGAGACCAGATATCTGTTTCCTGAAACCACTCCCCTGCATTTGGCTCTTGAAGGACCCCGGTTTTAAGCCTGGAGATGACACATCTCCATCATGGTTTGTCACCTGGGATGGACTTTTCCTCCAGGAATCTGTCCCATCCCCTTTTGAAGGCATCCAGGCCAGATGCCATCACCACCTCCTGTGGCAAGGAGTTCCACAGACGAACAACACACTGGGTAAAGGCTGGCAATATGAATCAGCTGCGAATCCTGAGCGGAGCTAGGAAAAGTTACTCTTCAGACCGCTTCACCAGCCCCGTCGCAATCCAGACCTGAGATTTGGAACAAACATGGAGCTGCCTGCATGTCTGGTCAGCTCCACGCACCAGGAGCTCCAAACGGAGGCCACCAGGTTCGGTGAACGTTCTGCTTTCCTAGATGAGAAGGGATGATAATCTTTGAGGGGAACGGCGAGGAGATAAGCAACAACAACAAAACTGGATGACCTTTGAAGCACAGAGTTAAAACCTATCGTCCATCCATACACCTTTCCACTTCGGGAGAGGGAGCTTGCACCTTCAACTGCCAAGCAAAATTCAACAAAAATCCACACGGCTGGTTGCATTCCAGGCTATCAAGATTGACAGAGGACGCCAAAACATACAGGGGAAACATCTCCCGTGCACAGGCTGTTTCGGATCCCAGCGGGAGAACATTGCAGCCTTGACTTGAACACCTTGCAGAGGTGGGAAATTCAGCAGCTGCCAGCCCCAGCCGCCTCCCTCTTTCTTTCTTATTAGAGGTTATAGGACAGGTGCTTACATGCAGCTCCTTCTTTCTTCCCCATCCACCACGCAGTGCCCACTTCCCATTTGACAGATGCTTTGTGCAAGTCAAGAACAGAGAAATTGTTTTTCTTTTTTATAGAAGAAAATACACCTCTGGCTAGCCTGAGAGGTGTTCTTATTTGTGCGAGCCACCATTGAAAGGGCCCTTGGTTTTCAACAGAAGAGGGAGGGTTAAAAAGCACCATACTTCAAGGGCTCCAGAGGTTAGGACCAGGTAGTAAAATGGGCTAGGAGAAGGCATTCATTCTTAAAGAGGAAAAACACCAAGCTCTGGGGGATCCCAAACCACCTGTATTTTACCCCCAAGGATCTCCCCCCGCCTACAGCTGGTAGGGTTACAGGTTAGGGAATTCTGACCAAAGGAAGAAGACATCAAGAGAGAGGAGAAAGCAGGCTGAGGGTGTGGGATAAAGGATGGCCAAACATTCCCACCTGCCTTGGTTTTCTAAACCGTGAAACCGTTACATCATCGGTCCAAAAGCATTGGTCCTAGCGGAGCTGAAGTCGCAGATTTGATATACGGCAAGGAGAGACAACCCCCTCCCCTTCCTCCATGCTAGCGTCCACGCACAAACACAAACAGGCTGACACCAACACACGCACACACACACACACACACACACACACACACACACACACACACACACACACACACACACACACATACACATACACACATCCCTGCAGAGCCCCAAACCAGCTACCCGGTGCAACAGGGCTGCAAGGAAGCACCCTGTTTTCAGACAACCTCACGCACACAGGCACACGCCAGTCTACCAGCGTCGCTGCTCCTAACAAGAAAAGGATGCAACTGGTGTCATTATTGCCGGAGTCTTGGGGGGGGGGAGAAGAGACCCAGGAAGGGACCCCCCCCCTGTGTTTTTGCCTGCTAGCAAGCGTGGCGTGCAGAAAGCCATCACCTGCTGCAGAGGCGGGCACCAGCCCACCCAAGGTGGTCAGGCGGGGGGGGGGCATGCGGTGACATTGAGAGCCCACCCATCAGGGAGGATGCTTTGGGGGGGGGAGGAATAGGGGCAGCAGAAGGGAGGGGGCTTTAAAGCCCAGAGAATGGAGATAACCAGCCGGAGATGGGCAGGAGGAATGTTTGTAGGGGGTTCTGCGGTGTGGGGGGTGTCTTTGATGGGGGGGGGGAAACAGCAGGATGGAGGAACCGGAGAGGACAACAGGAGAGGGTGGTTTAGGAGGAAAAGGCAGGAGGGTGCCTCAGGGAGAGGAGGAGAGGACGGAAACAGGTTTCTCAAAAGGCACAACCCCCAGACCAAAACCCCCAGACTTTAGGTTTTGTTTTGTTTTTAAGGGCTCAAGAGGAGGATGGGGGGGGCAGGCAGAGGATGGAAGCAAACAGGACCAGAATCTCTGCCCCCCCCTCTCTTCTGTCTGTCGGTCTTTCGGTCTGTCTGTCTTGTGGGAACTCAAGGATTGCTAGATTTGGGTGCTGTTAGTTTTTAAAGAAGCTCACCTGCTCCTTCGACCAAGGGGGGGGGTCTACTTCCTTCCCCCCCACCCACCACCCTGTTGTTCACAAAAGACCCAGCCGTAAGCCGTGCCAATTCATCCCCAGGCTGGCACGCGGCTTCCATCTCCTGCCCACAGCTGGGGTGCAAAAGGGCTTTCCCTGAAATGCAGTTCCAAGGGCGACAGGGCCAGGAGGTCCAGAGAGGAAAAGACCCCATGAATTATGCCCCTTTATTTTTTTGGGGGGGGGTTGTTGAGCTTTCCTATTATCATTATTATTTTTGTTGCCTCGTTGTTGTTTATCGTTCGCTTTTTTAATGTTGTAAGCCGCCCGGAGTTCCTCCGCAAGAGGGGCGGTATATACATTTATAAGTTAAATCAAATTAAATTACATTTAAAAATAAACCCTCCTGGACCTTCCACCAAGGGTTGGCCTGCGGGAACCCTGGCAAGACCCCAGGATCCAAGCCAACAGGAGAGAAAACTCCCCAGCCGGGAGAACTTGGAAGGAGACAAGAGACCCAAACCCACACACATACACACACGGATCTCAGCTGGAAACAAGACTGGAGAACTTACTACAGTCGTCGGATTCGTAGCCTTCAGCATCCTCCTCCTCCTCTTCCTCCGTCCGGGGCTTGGCCGCCTCTGGCAGGGGCTTAGCGGTGGTGGCGGCGGCAGGCGGCGGCGGTTCCACCGGTCGAGTCCCGTACGCTCCGAAGAGCTGGTCGACGTCCTCATCGTCCTCCCTCGAGGGCGCGGGGTCCGAAGGGCTGAGGGCCGCTTGCTGCTGACTCTCCGAGGCGGCGGCGGCGGCGCGCAGGCTGTTGCTGCGGCTGAGGGTGGCGGCGGCGGCCGGGGGCAGTCCCCGCGGGAAGCGAGGGAAGTAATCGGAGATCTGCTTGATGGGACGGATGGGTCCCGGGCAGACGTCGATGGCCATGTGCTCCTGGATGCTGATGGGGGTCTTCTCGCCTTTCCGGAGTGTCATGCATACGGCTCCCCCAGGGAGGGAAGGTGGACACCCCACCCCACCCTACCCCACACCCCTGGACCAAGGGAAGCGCGGGAAGGCGGGCAGGCGGGCGGGCGGGCGGGGGGGGACTCAGAGAGAGAGAGAGAGAGAGAGAGAGAGAGAGAGAGAGAGAGAGATCGCTGCGCCCCACACCGGGTGGACGGGACCCTCGGATCGATCGATCCTGCAAGGCAGGTTGATCGAGCGACGGGGCGAGGGCAGAGGCGTCTCCCGGAGGCGCGCCTTACGGAGCTCGCCTGGCCCGGGGGATCTCGAGCGATCGGCTCATGCCGGCGGAGGAGGCTGCGAAGCAAGAGAGAGAGAGAGAGAGAGAGACTCAGAAAGAGAGAGAGCAGAGAGAGAGAGGGGGGGGGAAATAAGGCTCCCAAGCAAGAAGGGGAAGGGGGTGGGTGG
The DNA here is from genome assembly GCA_037367245.1 of Phrynocephalus guinanensis. Taxonomy (NCBI): domain Eukaryota; kingdom Metazoa; phylum Chordata; class Lepidosauria; order Squamata; family Agamidae; genus Phrynocephalus; species Phrynocephalus guinanensis. The sequence continues at coordinate 12,116,846 of CM074750.1, forward strand.
GCGCTCCGGTGATGTCACCCGCTCGCCACCGTCGCCGCCGCCGCCGCCGAAGCTGGGACAGGTGGACCCAAAGCCCGGGCGCGCTCTCGCCAGGCTGGAGCGCGCAGCAGCAGCAGGTCGGAGATGGGGAGGCGGTGGCAGCGGGTGTGTGTGTGTGTGTGTGTGTGTGTGTGTGTGTGTGTGTGTGTGTGTGTGTGTGTGTGTGTGTGTGTGTGTGTGTGTGTGTGTGTTTAAGGACCATATTTGCCTGCCCCCTCCCCTCCCCCAAAAAAAATCATCTCCCTCCTGGCCCATCCTTCTCCGCTTTAAGGGTCTCTCCATCCCCACGGGATGTCCACCCAGCCTGGGAAGAAGAGGTCCGTCGTTCACACCCCCACACACCCCTCCGTCATCGTCGGGGAGGAGGAGGGGGGGGTAATCGCCCATGGCTTCGGAAACCCGATGGAGAGACGGGGTCCCGGGATGCAGAGAATCGGTGGCAAGGCTGCCTGCCCTAAAGGCCAAAGGCTTGGGCGGAGAGAGGGTTCCTGGCTGGCGGGCAGGACTGGAGGGAGGACGTGTGTCACCCGCTAGTTGTGGTGGACCCTGCCCAAGGAGCTGGTGAAGTTTCAGTTCTATAACCTCGCCCCTGAAAAAGGCTGAGGGCCAAAACGCCTTGAGTATTTTCAAACTAGAATCAAGGCAGCAGAAGGAACCCCATATCCGCTGGGGGGGGGGGGTTGCTGCCAAGCCTTCCGTGGATACTGAAAACCGTGGATAATAGCGAGGGCTGGCTCGGATAAGGGGGCATCCTAAAACCAAGAAAATTTACTTCTGCGTGCCTTACCAGAAGTAGCCACTGGAGGCGCCAGAGACCCTGGTAGGTTTTCTTGCTTATCAAGTAGTCATCGCGCAGTCTCTGGCTCTCTCTAGTGGCCAGTTCTGGAAATGCATGTGAAAAACTTTATTTCTGGATTCTATTTATGCCTTTTATATGTTCTGACAGTGGATAAATGAATCAGTGGATAACAATCCCATGGTGGAAAGGAGCTGCTGAGAGCCAAAGGAAAGGGCTGACATGGCAGCAAAAGTCCATTTTCCCCTTCACACACTTGTGAGCCTGGCTCACTGAGGGATACACAACCTTGTGCTTTTCAGATGTTTGGGGCCACAACAACCCACGCCCCTGAGCAGTGGTCCACGCCAGGCGCTGAGGTGCTGTAGTCTCAGATAGCAACCAGGCATTGACTACTCTCAGGGCCTAAACCGGATGCACACGAAAGGTCAGAATCTCCACCGGAGTAGCGTCGCTGACTAGTTTTCACAAAACCCACCCAATCCAGGCTTTGCATCTTCAGGACACAAGTCCCTAGTCCTCAAGGAACTTCTGACTCAACTTCCAGACCACACTCTGATCACAGGGAAGGCAGGACCGTACCAGCAGTTCCAGGAAGTTTTAAGGAGCAGGGAGGGATAAAGAGGGTAAGTGATGGAGGTCTTGAAGAAGCAACCATTATGGGATGGGAGCTAGCAAAAACAACTTTTTGGAGGGGGGGGGCACTTCTCAAAATCCTCCCGCCCTGGCTGTGGGATTCTATCCACTTCAGTCCCAAACGAGAGAAAAACTAAATTGTAGAGGCAAACCCAGAACAGAACAACGTAGAAGAGGATTAGGCTTGGATGACACGGCTGCATACTGCTATATTTTGTTGCAGATACAGCTTCCTCCCCATTTCATGGAGAGTCCCTAGTGATTTTAATCCGCAGAACGGTGGGTGGGTGGGTGGGTGGGTGGGAAGGAAGATGCAGGCAGTTACTAAGTCGGGGGTGGTCATGGCAAGGCAGAAGGATCCACCCGTAGGCCTTTGGATGACTCCGCACCGAGTCACCGAAGGCTCCTGAATCTAAGATACTGTAATGCCCATTTAGATGGCTGTTGATTTTGAATGATTTGCCCTAAAGTCAAACCGATGAAATGAAAACAGCCTTGGCCTTTTCATTCCATTCGTCCAGTTGTCCCTCGGGAGGTCTGTGAGCGGCACTCAGCCCTACCAAAATGTGGTGGGTAGATATAGGATCAAAAAATGCGCCAACGCCCCTCCGGAGGCCACCACCCCACCCATCACCACCACACACACACACACACACAGACCTCTCTTCTTAAAAACAACCAGGCACCTTGTTTCACAGGAAAACTGCCTTCCCTGGGGAAACCAAAAAGGGCCAACATCTAAAGATTTGCCAGTATTTGGGAGTGACGGGCTTTGGGGGCAAGGAGATGCCCGTCTCTTCTCTAGGACTTGTTACTCTACGTTTGTTTAGGGACCCCGCTAACCCATTAACGCTCCCATAAAAACTTCCCTAGGGCCTCTACAATCCTCCTGGATGCTTCCACGGAGAGCAGTCGGCAATCGAGAAATCTTATCAGCCTTACTTTCTTGCTCCCTCTATCTTCACTCCCAAGAAAAATCCCCATTTTTTGTGTTATTTTTCCCCCCTTCGTGTCAGGGTGACCCAAGGGGCTTTCTCAAGGGAAGCAAAGAAAATTCTCTGTTCCCCACAAGCTGGGCTGAAAACTGAAAGCTGATTAATAGTTGATTAACGTGTGTGTGTGTGTGTGTGTGTGTGTGTGTGTGTGTGTGTGTGTGTGTGTGTGTGTGTGTGTGTGTGTGTGTGTGTGTGTGTGAGAGAGAGAGAGAGAGAGAGAGAGAGAGAGAGAGAGAGATCACCATTTAATGCCCAAATGTCCATTTTAGTCCAAACTCTTGTTTCTTTGTGCCTTAACTTGGTAGATCTCACACTCAACTCACACCTTACCTGCTGGTGCAGAGAACAGACATAACGGCTGCCTGAAACCCTTAGGGAGCAGTCGCCACCAAGCGTCATGCTTGAATTCAGAACCATGAGGACTAGCCCCTTATTTTTCCACGCTAAGTAGGAGAGCATTCCAGTCGGATGATACCAGATACAGGCCACGCTCTTCCAGACCAGAGGTGGTTCAACGCCTTCCCTGAAATCCAGGAGAGCTCCTACCAATGAGCCTATAAAATACTGATCTCAACCGACTTCTCCCTTGCTTGTACAAACATGACAGATAGTACAATTACAGCCACCCCTGTTTACTGTTCCACTGGTATTATTCTTAATACTAAAAAAAAAGCAGCAGCAACTGTTGCTACCTTTAATCCCTGCCTTATTCAACAGCAAATCCTCTTGCTCCTCAGTTTAATATCACTGCAACAACAACCCTGAAAGGCGGGCTGGGCCAGGCTGAAAGAGAGAGAGAGAGAGAGAGAGAGAGAGAGAGAGAGAGAGAGAGAGAGAGAGAGAGAGAGACCTCTCAAGGTTCACCCAGTGAGTTACAGGATGGCTTGAACCCAGATCATCTAGCTCAGCCCTCTAACCATTGTGCCATGCTTCCGAATGAATTGTAGGAAGGAGACTCCACCATCAAAGGATGTTCCGGCTGAGGTCAGGGCTTCCTTTGCTTTCCAACTGCAAAAGCCAGGCCACAAGGAAGGAGTGTGTGTGCGTTTGTGGGGAGGGTGAACAGTCCCTGGCTCGTCAGCCTTTATTAGGTTAATTCCAGCTAATTGTAATGCATTGCTCAGTGGTAAGCTGTCCTTTGGAGCGATTACCCAGCAGAGGCTTTTTCTCTGAACAGTGCTTTTTCCTCCGTTTCCCCCCCCTCTCCTGAGAAGTGTTTTTGCACCACCTCCCAACCGACAGCAGGACTCAGGGTTTCTTGACAATATATTTCATTGCAAATCCACACCGCCGCTGGAGGCCGGCGAATTAAACGTTGCCGAGAGAGAACGAGGTAATAATTCAAAGAATTCTCCTGCTAGCTGCATGGAGGGGGTGTGCTAGTCTCACAGTCTCGCCCTGAGCAAGCATGTTTAACAACCTGGAGTTCAGCCTCCACAGAGAAAATTTCCACCCCGGACACACCCAGGCGGTAGCACCATTGCCCCACACGGTGGACCCACCGCAGACCACCCTAACAACGCAGGCAGAAATAATAAATATTGCCACGATCGTACTCCTTCGAAGCAGGGAATAATCAGGGCCTCGGCCCTAGGGTCTGTATTGTTAGCAGTCGCCTAAGAATATTTATAAGTGACAAAATGATGTTATTCTCATTATTGGCACTATGACAATTAACAGAATCATCTTCCCTTCCTTCCAAACAGGCTCAGGGCCACACCCATGGCTCACCTTCTCCTCCACTTAACACGTATTCATTCTGAGCATCGATGACCCGCCAGCCTCCCAAGCCCTGGGCCAACGCCAACAAGAAAAAAGCATCATTTTTCCTGTCCACTCTCTATCGTGCCCAGCGACGCAGCTGTTACGAGCAAGGCCGGCCCTTCTATAAAGCCAGGCATGGCAGCTGCCCTGGGCGCTTCATCTTGGTGATTGTGGAAGAACAACAAACAGCGAGCTAATTTCGCTTTCCTATATATATATATATATATATTGTTCTGAACCAGGGACTTCCTGCACGTGGTGCTCAAAGAAAAAAAGGGGCAGGTCTGGGGGCCCTATGCAACTGGGCTTGGGTGCCGGGAGGTAGGGAGGGTGCCCACTGCTGCCCTGCGTCGGTCACTCAAATATCTTGGGCTGGTCTTGAGTATGAAGGGGCCAGAGGTCTCTCAAGCTTTTCTTGGACCTCTCGATAGATAGATAGATAGATAGATAGATAGATAGATAGATAGATAGATAGATAGATAGATAGATAGGGAAGGAGGGAAGGAAGGAATGGATAGATAGATAGATAGATAGATAGATAGATAGATAGATAGATAGATAGATAGATAGATAGATAGATAGATAGATAGATAGGGAAGGAGGGAAGGAAGGAATGGATAGATAGATAGATAGATAGATAGATAGATAGATAGATAGATAGATAGATAGATAGATAGATAGATAGATAGATTTCCTCCTTCCAAACTGCAGAAGAGAGTATGTCAAATCCCCCATCTCTATCTGTACAATGCTGGGAGGTAGGCCAAGTTCACACACACACACACACACACACACAGAGAGAGAGAGAGAGAGAGAGAGAGAGAGAGAGAGAGAGAGAGATTATGGACCCACAATTCCCTAGCAGGATTCCAGGGCAAGTGATCATTTGAACCTGAGCCACCCCGTCTTAGGCTCGAACCATGACACCCAGCATGTGCTGAGTCACTTTTTGTATCTGCTGCTGCAGCTGAGTGAGTGGCAGGCTCAACCACGCAGGGACCTTTTGGAAAGAGGAAAACAGAGGCATAAAAGCCATCAAGGCCGTTTGGAGCAGCATGCAAAGGACTCCCTGCCCAGTTCCACGCTTCTCAGAGGTTTCTCGTTAGCAGGATGTGCCTAGTAGTCCATGCCCGGCTTTTTCCTCTTCTCTCCCCCCCCCCTCCAAAAAACGGCCGTTATTAGCGGCCCTGTCAGTTTCTCTAATTCGCCCGTCCTTGTGTCGATGACTCTCATCGCACCCTCTTGACGTTGATCGTTTTAGTCACATTCAATGGCTCGGTATACACGGGGCTGGCCTGGCAGATGAGCTCCAGGCCGCTTCCGACAGGAGCCCTTTCTATGTGTTTTTGAGCACAAAGCCTTGAAATTTGCCACTGATCTTCCCTGCCCCACCTCTCCCCACCCCTGTAGGTCTGGCTTTCGCTGATGTTGTGGTAGACGCCTCCATGACTTCTACCTCTGCCCTGCCTTCCGACTTGGACAAAGTCCCTGGTCCAGAAGGAGAACCCCCGCCTGCTCGCGCTATGCCTCTGGCTTTCTTGCGTTAACCTCCCCAAATGTTCTGCTGGGGAAGTTTTTTTTTTTTCCTGGTGTGGAGAAGGTCGAGCGGTGCCCGCTTGCCATGGAGATGTTCAGGATGAGGAGCCTTGTCGGGGGAGGGGGGGAGTGGCCATCCTGGCTTGGCACAGACAAGGTTGAATAATAAGAGACCGAGATCCGAACCCGGATCTTTTAAGAGTTAACCCTCGGAGCGAGGATGGATCATCTCTGGCCGAAGATTCTCCCACCTGCAGAAATGTTCAGCGGCTGGATAGATGGGTGATTCACCCCTTCTGTCTCAAAGGAGGAGAGGTTGGTTTGGCATCGGTTGGGCAGACAGCTATTCAATTCAAACCCAAAGAAATTCTTTGGTGGCTCGGGAGCTGTCAGTCACGGGCATGGATGCCATCCTCTCGGGCATCACTCTGTCGGGGGTAGAAATCTGTCCACCCCTGCCGCAATCTTTTTTTCCCCAAGACATCTGCTCTCCCAGCCCGGTTCCACATCCGGGAACACAGGCGCTCGGAGACATGCTAGATTGAGCCCGGTCCAGGTGGGCAACCCCAGGAAGGAAGAAATAGCACCTTGTAGAGCAGGGGTGTCCTAACTTTTTGCAAGGAGGGCCAGATTCGATGAGGTGAAAATGTGTGTGGGGGGGGGCACGACTATTCAACCACATTTGGCCCCCAGGCAGGACTTTGGACAAGCCTCTCGGGACATGCAAGGAGGCGGGGAGGGCACCGCAGGTGGGTAGCTTCCGTCTCTCTGTTAGAACTGATCTTTGAAAAGATGTCGAGAGTGAAACAGACGTCGAAACCAGCTTGAGATGAGCAAGAGTGCTCCTCCCCAGGACAGTATCTCCGAACGAGCTGGTTAAAAAGGAAGCAAGTGAGACCTTGAGAAGGCGCTGCGGCCTCAACGACAACCCCCCCCCCCAGATTGCAAAATAAAACACCGCCGTTGCAAATAATAAATAAATAAATAAATAAATAATAAACGACACCCCCCAGCTTGCAAAATAAAACACCACCGTTGCAAATAAATAAATAAATAAATAAATAAATAAATAAATAAATAAATAAATAAATAAATAAATAGGCAGGTATTAAAAGCCTTGAGAGCTGAATGGAGGGCATGAGGTGCAAAGAGAAAGAGAGAGAAAGAGAAAGCGCCAGGTGGATTATTTCTTTTTCTGAACAAATATGCCACAGAAAATGTTTGAATGCCGCCAGCCCCCCCCCCTCCCCTCTTTCTGTTGTCAGGCAAAAATGAACGATAAGCCGCAAGCTGGAGGCCAAGGACAATGGCTCCTCGATTAAGTGCGCCCGTATCGTTTTGGATGGTTTTCAACAGCAATGGAAAGACCGGAAAGAGGGGGGGGGGAATATAACAAATACAGATGTCGCCTGGTCAGGAAAGGGGAAAGCAGAGCTGGGAGACATTTGCCCTTGGTGGCATTTAAGGGGACAGGGAGGCAAGCAAAACAGAGCCCAAGGACTCCGCAGCTGACGCTGGAATCCAGCACCTCATTTTTTCAGAGACAGAGGGGTGGTTCTGTCCTGCGACACTCCAGTTCCTATTGCCCTCCAGGTATTAGGATTTAAATCATCAAACTCAGACGATTCCAGTGCCTGGTTTCTTTGGAGAAGCGTGTCGGGGGAAACCTAGGGTGGTTTTCTTCCCAGGGAAACATCCTGGCTGGCACTAGTCCATAGAAACGACATATCCAACAACATTGCTGAAGTAAAATATTCTCTCTCCTCTTCCCTTGCAAGTAGGAACAGACAGACACACGGAGAAATGACATGGACACAGTCGTCATATAGAACGCCAGGTGTCTGAATGCGCTGGAGGAAGACAAGACGCTGGATTCTTATGTATTTATTTTTAAAATTCAAGTGAGCAGCACCACATGGAAACAACAACAACAACAACAACAACAACAACAACAACAACAACAACAACAACAACAACAACAACAACAAGGCGACACAGTGCTTGGAAGGGGAATCTAATAAGGTATGCGTTGACAAAGCCACCTCTGTTTCTAGCAGGGACCTAACTCGCTCGACGCCATGTGCACACGGTACGTTCTACATTCAATTAAGAAAACGCTTGATGCACTGAGTGGAACCGATGGAGACCATGAGATTGTAAACAAGAGGAACATTTGAGGCAGAGAGGTTTTCCACCTTCCAACCCCAAAGGACAACGCCGTGATCGCTACAAGTGAATCCTGATCAATATTGTCAGAAAATTATGTCGAGGAGGTAGGAGCAACCATCTCCACGTCCATCCTTCCCTTAGTCCAGAGGTGGGGAATCTTTGGCCCTCCAGATGGCTGGGTTTGGGGGGGGTTGGACTACAACTCTCAAAATTCCAGGGATAAAGGACACTGGAAGTAGAGATCCAAAACCTCTGGAGGGCCAGATGTTTCCCCACCCCTGCCGGGCTTAATCGCACCAAATGTGATTCCCATTCTTTTTTAAGTCTCCTTCTGGACAAAGAACAAACGAGAATCCTTTTAGGCTGGCTGACCTTCGCAAGAACCAAACAGGTAGCCAAGAAGGAATTTCATGCTGTAGGAGCTGACCGGGCAAGGTTTGCAGAACAGGAAAAAGTTATTTTTATTTTTCTGTCCTTGCCAACGCTTTGGATGCCAAGCTCTCCCGTCTTGAGGTTCTCCGGTTTGCTGATGCTAACGTTGCCACGTTCATCCGTGCACCCCCACCTCCCTGCGCTCAGTGGCCGGAGTAGCCTTTGGGGAAGGGCCACCATATTAGGACGTCACGGTGGCCACCAAAACCTCGAGGCGGAAGGAAGGCTGGGGCCTCGCGGATCAGCAGCTACGCTCAGGAAAAGGCGAGGAAGGAGGCCACATGCTGGACTTGCTAATGCCAGGCAGATGCCGAAGGCAGACGTCAGCTTGAAGGGTACGTACATACATGTGTTTGTGTATGTGTATCTGCTGTTTCCACGGGTTTTCTCCAGCCAAGCCTGGTCAAAGCAAAGGCGGAATTGAGAAACATCCCTTATATATTTCTCGTTTCCGCCTGTCATCGCAAGGGAGCGCAAGGGATGCCGGGGCAGGCGTTGTACGACACACACCGCCCAGCCGGCCAGCGTGGCCCGAGAGATGGCCTGAACGAACGCAGAGCTCGGGACGCCCACTGATGGCACGCCGGCTTACGTGGGGAGAGGGGTGTCCCAGGAGCTGTGGAGTCCCACCAAAATGACTTTCCCCCCCAAGCTCTGCCCTTTTCCAGGCCGGGCACAAACAGGAACAACCAAGCGGGCCTGGTGGTTCTTCTTAAAAAAGACCCTCTCCTCTGTTCTCTTCCCCTCCTCGCCACCCTGCGTGTCCTCCATGCCCCATTAAAAGCCCTTCTGTCTTGATGAGAGGCAAAGGACTGACAGCTCACACCCATGGGGCTTTAAGGACTTCCTTTCCTGCAGGGTTACAGCCAGCATGGGGGGGGGGGGGGGGAAGCATTGTCCAATGGATAGAACAATCCAAGGCCTGGCTGCAGAGGACTCCTCTGCCTTCTCCATTTCACGGGGCTGCCGCTTCCCGAGGAAACCTCTTTGAAGTCGGAGGAAGCCTTAGAATCTCAGTGCAGGCCTCCCCAAAAATGTGAATAAGTTCCTGAGTTGGATGCAGATGGTTATAGGTGGCGTGTCCTCCCTCCTGGCTCCAGCCGACCACCGAACGACCAAACGCCAAGCTGGTTCCTCGATCTAGTGACAGGCAGGATGAATGCAGATGGAGGAAGATTTGGGGGGGGGGGGGACAGAGGGGAAATGAGGGTAACATCACCATTCTGTCCTTGTGAGGATGTGTGTGTGTGTGTGTGTGTGTGTTTTCTTTTCCTGCCACGGCGGCGCGTTCCGATCTCCTCCAAAATCCTAGGCAGTGGTCCTCCCCCTCCAAATTCTGCAGGATGGGTCAGCGAGAATAAAAACAACAGAGACGGTAGGAGGTGAGTTTCTCGTCAGCACCTGGGGCCCGTCGGGACACGTCTCTTCCCTTTTAAAAATGAAATAAATCAGGAGAGAGAGAAGGGGGGAGAAAAAAAGAATTAATTTATCCTGTATATCAAGCTTTGGTGAGATTTGCACTGCCGGCTGCATCTTTTCTGCAGAGGACGGGTGTGTCTCTCTTTCTTTACATTTCTATCTCTCCTGTCTTCCGAAGGCCTCCGAGAGGCAGAGAAAGCGTCTCTCTCTCGCGCGCCACACTTTGTTCTCAGTAACCCTGCGAGGTAGGTCAAATCGAGAGGGTATGCATACCAGGTCAAAGGTCACCCGGAGAGCTTCAGGGCTCACTAGGGACTAGCCCCTTGGGATGGCTCAAAGCCACCACCGGGCGCATGGATCGCTATGCCTTCTCGCCTTCTGCCTCCTGTCGACGGGGCTGGAAACGGGGACGCCGAACAGTATATAAAAGTCTCTTCCTGCTCTGGTCCTGGTCCTTTTAAAGCTGCTTTCAGCGGAGGCTGTTCCAACTACCTGGCTGTTTTCATGTTGAGCTTCCTCGCTTTCTCTATTCTGCTACCGGGAAAGCCCATTTTGAGCCTGTTTCCAAGTCAGGAGGGTGTTCTGTTGCCTCTTTCTCTAGTTTCTTTGTGGGAAACAATGGGTCCTAGAATTACACTGGCAGGACCGTTGCCTGTTTGCATGGGAGCCCTGTGCTATCCAGAAATTCTGCAAACCCTTCAAAAAAAAAATCAGAGTTGCCTCCTGGCAGGAAATTCCAGATTCTCACAATGCGCTGGATGTCACTGGTGGCTCTGAGGCCCTGTCTTCAGTCTCTCACTGCTCAGCTTCTCGGAGGGTCCTGGGTGCGAACCTTCTGTATAATCTCCTGACCTGTACAACTGGTGTTCGCCATGAAGAGACTGTGGGGTGCATGTGAGGGAGTAGCAGCCCTAACCCAGTCTCATGAATATGGCTAAATATGCATGGGTTCAAAGCTATTTTATTTTCTTTCATTTATTCTTATTTATCACATATATCACATAATTATTAAAAGCCAGTTTTCTTTTCTTTTCTTTTCTTTTAAATCTAAGCTTAAAGGCTTCATCCTGGATGGCCTGATTCGTCAGTTCGGCACGCAAATATTTTAAATATTCACATATTTCCCCACCAGGTTAATGTGGAAATTCGCAAAAACTTTGGAAGCTCCTATCAAGCCATGCCAATCAAAGGGACATTCACATTTGTCCCTCCTGTCAGGGCAGCTTTTAAATATTAAAACTTTTGTAAACTTACAAACAGATTGGTTAGACAAGAAGAATTCACTCAGCCTGACATGGGACTGCGGTGTGAGCTACAAAATTGCACGTCGCTTCCTTTTGCTTTAATATTAAATTTTATTTATTAATGCCTCATCCTCCCCCCACCCCACCCCAAGGAGTATGAAGCCATGTAAACAGTCCTCCCTTCAACACTCACTTTTCCATTTTATCCTGAGAACAGTATGTGGATTAGACTAGGCGGAGTGATATACCAACAGACTTCAGATCCCCAGTGAAAGTATAAAAACTAAGTGGGAAACCAAAAATGCAGGCCACTTGTGTTCATCTGCATAAAAAATAATAACCCTAACAGTTTTGCCTTTGGCCAGGAGTAGGTATTTTGTAATGCCAATGCATCCTGATTGCTCATTTCAGATCAAACTGCCCCCAAACACTCAGACAACTTACAACAATAAAAAAAATCCATCCCTTTCCATCTATCAGAGGGATTGCAGCTAAGCTCAGAGTAAACAGGGAATACTCAGAGTAGGTAGAAGATATATATTCCTATGGACCAGAATGTCCTGCATTAACACCCTGGCTCTGCTTCCTATCTGGATCTAAACTAGTTTCCACAATTCTATTCGGCAAATAACATTTCCGCATCACAACCGCTAAGAAGTCAATTTCCCATACTCTGGCATTCTCAACGTCATGTCGCACACTGGGACTTGATTTGACATTTTTTTTAAAAATTCAACAGCCTCTCCTTCAGGTACCTTCCGTAAGACAATTTAAAACAAAACAAGGAGCCCTCGGGGACAACAGCAAGCATTAAGGAGGCACCATATGGTCAACCACCGACTAGCAAACAACGCAACAACATTTAGAAAGGGATGTTTTACACACACACATATACTCCTTCTCCTGCAACAGACATGAGCAGCCCATTATCCGCAAGATTTGTAAGCGGTTTGGGGATTGTTCAATAGGGCAGGGTACACATAAAAGTTAAAACTAGAAATTAAAAGGAAGAACCTGTGTGCCGATTCCTGGCTCCGGTTGTGGGAAGTTAGAAAACTTCCCAAGCGCGAAGATTCCCCCAAGGAATTTTTTTAAAAAAAAAAGATTCTGAAACAGACACAGGCAGGCCTACGCACCACCTGCCCCCCCATCTACACCCCCCCGTCTCTCCAAGTATCATTAAAACCTCACTAAGAACCATAATGAAGCGATGAATTATGGGCTGGCAGTTTGGCTGCTGTCGGGGAAAACAAGGTCCATTAACACTGCAGAGGCAAGTCATCAAGGGAGAGGAGCATCCAGTCGAGGGAAAGAGGGTGGCAGAGGGTGGGGGGAAGTGTGTGTGTGTGTGTGTGTGTGTGTGTGTGTGTGTGGACAAGGGTTGCAATTAGGACATCCGAGGATGTATATATTGGGCCAAAGCAGGGAAATCTGCACTGCAGTTTAGGCAGCAGCCTGGCCAAACCAGGCTGTTAAGCCACAGAACTCCATTGGGGGTGGAGAACAGTTTTTGTTCTTTAAAAAAGCAGGCTTCTAGTCCTCATGATCCCGGAGACATGGCACGTAGCAGCTAGCGACACTGCTGAAGGCGGGACCTTTTGGAGGTCCTTAATTTGTAGAGGGCGGCCCTGGCGACCCATCGCAACAGCTACTGACCACCAAAGCAGTAAGACGGCCATGTCCAAAGTCAGGCCCGGGGGCCAAATGCAGCCCATCTTCAAATTCTGAGTGGCCCACGGCTTCTTCTCCCCACCAGCTCAGCCTGTCACGCATCCCCGCCAGCTGGCCCCTCCCCATACCGGATGGAGGTGTTAGCTTGCAGTTTTATGGTTTGCCTGCCCTCCCTGCCTCTGTCCGTCCCCCCAGCCACCTACCCAGCCTACCCGATCCCCGGCTCCTTTGCTGCAGCATCCTTCCCGCCTCTTGGCATGTTACAGAGACTTGTCCAAAGTCCGGCCCCGGGAGCTAAATGCAGCTGAATGGTTGCCCCCCCCCATATTTTCACCTCACCAAATCTGGCCCTCCTTGCAAAAAGTTTGGACATCCCTACAGTAAGAGCAACGGGGTGAAATTCCAAGATTGGGGGAAGTAGAATAAAAGGAGGGGGGGAAAGGAGGAAAAGAATCAGGCAGAGGCGACACAGGCTACAGGAGTTCCATCCGAAGAACTTGGACCTTTACATATCCCTACGACGGCCGCGCTACCAGCACGGACGCCCCTGCCTGCTGTTGTTTTCTCCACGGAGTTGTTAATTTAAGAAAAATGAAAGGAGGGGGGGGGAGATCAGATTTAAAAGTGTGCTTCTGCGTGCGAATTTTAAACGCCTTTGGTTTAAAGGCGAGCCCCGGGCTCCAAGTCCGACGCTCCCACACTCACCAGCCACCGTGCGGTGAGCGTTGCTGTCCTCGTCTTCGGCCGGAGGTCGCTGGGGCAGCTCTCGGTGGCGCTCAGGCCCCCACCGCCACGCTCGCGGCCCAGGCTGCTCGGGCTTTCTGAAGCAATGGTCCCCAACGTCCAGATCGTGCTCCTGGTCGGGGTGCGAGCAGCTTCTCCGCTGGAGACTGCGGGAGCCGAGGAAGAGAGGACGTCAGAAGAAATGTACCCCACGCCGTGTTCCTTAAAAGGAAGCCAAGCGCCAACCAGGAGAAGCAGAGAACTCAGCCGTCATGAAGGGCCAATGTACAGGACAACGCTTCCCCCCCCCCAAAAAAAATATCTGCTGGGAATTGGTCCCAAGCTCCCCTGCTCCCGGAAACTGAAAACAGCGGATAATAGCAAACACAGGCATTAGCATAGTAAAAAGGGGGAAATCGGGCAGGGGAGGGGGGGAGAGTGCACATGCATTACCAGAGGTGGCTACTGGATGACACCACAGACTGTGTTGTGTCTTCTAATCTAACATGTACAGCAGGCACGTCCAAACTTCGGCCCTCCAGATGTTTTGGACCGCCACTCCCACAGTCCTTTGCCATTGGCAGTCTAAGCTTAGAATTCTGGGAGTTGCGGTCCAAAAACATCAGGAGGGCCGAAGTTTGGACATGCCTGATGTACAGCATTCACAGCATGTTCTCTGTCTCTCTCTAGTGGCCAGTTTTGGTAATACATGTGAAAATAGGTCTTTCTGGATTTTTTCCCCCCTCTTAATATTTTTAATATTTTCAGACAGGGGAACAGATACAGATCCTGCAGATATGGGGTCTAACTACATTGGACTAGTTGGTGGCAGGATTTAGGTTCCTTCCTTGATACTTCACGCAGACACCCCTGGTGTCATTCAAGCCTGTGTCCTTCTGAAGATCATTTTAGCTTCTGCTGCACGGGGAGGGGGAGGGAATTCCAACTGTGGAGGTAACTGTGTGAGAACCCCCCCCCCACTTTGACCAGGATGGTGTCAAACAGACTTGTCCCATCCTCAGAAGAGCCTCCCAATTGGGGCAGGAAATAACAGATAATGTGAAGTGCCCCCAAAATCCCTGATCCACTAGTGATTGGAGATAAAGGGCCTTTTCACACGACCCCTAAGATCCGCTGGCCACTTAAATTCGGACCAGAGATCTTAGGGGTTTGTCGCTGTTCCTGCGTTCCCACCCCCTCCGCACTCCTGGCTGCTGGCTGCGTGAGGGGAGGGAGAAAAAAAGGAAGAAAAGAATGCCGCTCACCTCCGTTCTGCCGTCCCGGCACTGCATTCAGATCTCTTAAAGGGGCGGGGGGGGCAAAAACAGAAGCAAGGAGAGCCGGGCAGTCACTACGTTATATCCGCATCAGGAATTTTCACCTCCAGAGAGCAGGTACCTGAAAAGTGTGCTGGGACACACTTAGGTGGGCAGGGTCACACTTAATTATCTGTAAACTCCGGAGATGGTGGGGAAACAATTTTAAGCTCCGGAGCTGGGAGCCATTTGTGGCGGAGTTTAGGGGTCGTGTGAAAAGGCCCTAAAGAGATTTCGTTCCCTACAAGCTGGGAAGGAGCTGGGTGACCCCACAGCACAATTATTTCCCAGAAGCTAAGGTCTTTTTTTCTGAACAAGAGTGAAGTTCTGGCTTCATTCTATATTACAAATCATGCAATGACCTCCTGGGGCCCCTTCCAACTCCTGGACTGAATTCAGGAGGGTCTTCCCCCTACAACGCAGGTGCTCTGGCAATAAGCTGCAAGCAGCTCTCTCCCCCCCCCCAAACATACACACACTTTAAACCTCATTAAAATGGCCTAGATGCCCTAAGCACAACCGGTCTTGCCTGATTTCGGAAGCTAAGCAGGGTCGGCCCTGGTTAGTGCTTGGATGGGAGACCACCAGGGAATACCAGGTGCTGTAGGCGCCTGGAGTAGGAACCGGCAAGCCATTCCAGTCTTCCTGCCAAGAAAACTCCCTGGACATGGGGTCAGGGAGAGCCGGTCACGAGTCACGACTGTAATGACACAATACACATGATGCCCTACCGAGCCACAATGGCCCTTGATCCAGGGAAGGACAAAAAACAGCAGAATTTAAAAACGATACGGTCTAGAGATGATAAGGCCCTTTTGTGTATGAATCTGCAGAACCAGCGCAAAGCCATTCCTATTTCAAAAGGGGAGGGGGAAGAGAAAAACGCTATCGGGCTCTATCTTGTCAATAAAATAAAAAGGCCGTTTGCGACCCGAAACTGATGTGAAACCATCTGTCACCTTGGGCCGGCCGTCTGAGAAACCTCAGAACAACCATTGATCAATGTCCAAGGGAGCCGCCGATTGGAATCTACCACAATATGAATATCTCACCAAATGCACAGAGAGTTTATAAGAAAATATGACATGGTAAAAGGGGAATCTTGGGGCGGGCGCGGAGGGGGGGGGATCGGGACAGGTTTTTCACAGCATTTTGAGAGCAAGCGTGACTGGATTAAAGAGGCTTCCGCTCTGAGAAGGTACAGGGAAGAAAGATTGCAAGTCCTTGTCTCTTAATAAGTTCTTTTCTTACCCGACTTCCTCCCAATTCCCCCCAGCCCTGACGAACCTCTTTATCAAGAAAAAAAGGAGATTTGGTGAAGTGAAAATGTGGGTGGGGGGGGTGACCATTCAGGCACATTTGGCCCCCGGGGCCGGACTTTGGACATGCCTGATTTAAATTATTTCATACCTGATCCGGCGCGATGTTTCTTGATCCCAAACCCTTTCCACCCGGCTGATAAAAGAACGGTCGTCCAGACTCGACGAGCTAAACTCGGAATCACTTTCGCTGTCGCTTGATGCCACTGTGGGGGGGAAAATTGGCAAGAGCTTTTTCTTTTTAAATGGTCCATGCAATTAAAAAAAAAAAATCAGGCGATGCATAGATAAATTCTCAAGAAATCCAAAAGCGGCTGGTCCCAGTCTATAACCAAGAAAAGAGAATACCTTCTCTTAGGCAATATACCTTTAAACCAACCAAAATGGCAAGAAGGAACAGGCTTTCAGATTCTTGCCACACGACCTCAGAAGTAATCAGTTTTGGCTCAACAGATGCCTTGAGAGCTACAATGGTTAGTTTTCATGTTGCCTTTTAATGCCTCAAGATACCCCTCCATTCCCTGTTTCTCAAAATGCATGTGCCTTATTTGCAATGGACTGTATATTGTCTCTCCTTACTGTAAGCCACCTTGGGTCCTTTTCCAAGGAGAAAGGCAGGGTAAAAAGTACTCCAAAACAAAAATAAATAAATCAACCAAGGAAGACAGGGCTGGGCCGGCTGGCAAAGCGTTCTGTGGAGCTTAAAAGCTAGCACACTTCTGGAACATTTAGACAGATTCCAAGAAAGGCAGCTGTTCTCATGCCAAACCTACAGTCTTTCCCCCTTAAAGGATTTTGAAATTAAACCTTCAGGTCTGATGGCCTCCTAATGATGGGAGCGTAGGAGGTTCCTGCCCTGGACTACACTTCCCAGAATCCACCTCGAGGGTGGGTTTCCCCAAAAATCCTCCTTGAGGCTCTGAAGGAGAAGAACAGACGACGATAATCAGCGTCTCCTTTTAGAATCTCAAGGGGAATCTTTTCTCATCCGCAGATCTCAGGCAGCTGATTTAGACCCAAGGACGTGGGTTGGTAACCTATGGGTCGGATCCTGCCCTCCACAACCTTCTTTCAATATGACTCTGTGACTTCATTCCCTGGTTTCTTTCTGCTGTTCCTGCCTCCAGAGCAAGTGACAGAGAGAGAGAGAGAGAGAGAGAGATTAAATGTGCAAGCTTCAATTTAGCCGACACGAATCCAAGGGCACCATTTGAATTGGTAAACTGTTCCCACTTTAGAGGGTTTTTTTTTTAAAAAAAAGCAACAACTCTGAACCGCTTCTGCTATTTAAACACTTCTCAAAAGGAGGGAGGGAGATCCAATTTAGCTGCCAGCTGTTTGATGCACGAGATCACGTGGAGAGGAGACGAGGGGAAGGCGGCATTTCCCCTGTTTGGTGACCAGGCTGCTTGCCGAGGGACGTTCAGCTGTCCACGCTCTAGGCTTCCTCAGAGGCCAATCTGGAGCCATTAAAAGGCCCATAAAAAGAGAATTTAAACTCCCCCCCCCCGCGCCCCTGGCCGCCCCCTTCAGCTCAACAGGCAAGGCTAGCTCTCAGATTATACACCAGAGCATAGCACTATGGCACAGACAGGAGACGTTCTGCATGTCATGGGAAATAGGGTTTTCTTTTTAAATGAAATCTCTGAGAATTCCCCCCCCCCCCAAAAAAAGGAGACAGCTTATCTCAGGGTGATTCGCCACCGTGGCCTTTGTCCACTTCCAGACCATGTTGACTACAACGTCCAGCAGAAGAGATAAGCCCCACTCAATGCATCTAGAACAGTGGTTCTCCACCGGTGGGTCCCCAGATGTTCCTGGAACTGCAACTCCCAGAGGTCTTCATCGCTAGCTCAGCTGACCAGGATTTCTGGGAGTTGCAGTCCAGGAACATCTGGGGACCCACCGGTCGAGAACCACTGATCTAGAATAACTTGCCTCTCGAAGTGAGGCTGCCCGTCGCTTCTCTGCACGAGTAGCTGCTCGGCACTCACCCGCTTCTATTCAGAAGAAAAGCCTGGAAAACTCTCTCTCTCTGTCTCCCTCTCTATCTATCTCTTTTTGAACCCCAGTTTGCCAGTATCCTCTATGCCCTGGGGAGACTGCGCTCGTTCCAAAGATAAACTTTCCCAAGCATGCGGAGATCCACCATCCGTTCAGGAACTCAAACGGAGACTCCTTCAAGGCTATAAGTAGCTCAGATACTGGCAGGCTTCAATAGCGAAACACGGGGCAGTATAGAAACGAACAAATGAACTGAATAACGAATGAAAAACGAATAAACGAATAACGTATCCCTCCTTTCAATGGAGCACAAACTTTGAGCTAGCTTTTTATCGTCTGGTTCCCCTAATCCACCCTTTTCATCCTTTGGGAGCTTTCAATGATGACTGTGCCCACTTATTACAAGAATAATACACTCCACAAACCCACCAATTCCAAATCCTTGAACTGTGAATGGGGAAAATAACGGGTTCGAAGGGGGAGGTGAAACACCGGTCGACATTGCTTTCCCAAAACAAGTTGGGAAGCCGTGCAGTCCTTATTGTGCGTGTGTTGAGTCGTTCCAGTCGTGACCGACCCTTATTATCCCCAAATGATTTTGCTTCCATTGGAAATTGCTTTTCCAAATACGCATATTTTTTTAAAAAAAAAATACAACAACTCGTAGATGCGACCTCGTTCCTACGAAACCGGATCCAAGTTCTTCTGCCAACCGGGGAAGAGATTCTTCTTGGAGATGTTTGTTTGTTGGCCTGTTTTGTTTTCAAACCCTCCCACCTTCCTGCAAGGCCCAAGCTTCCCATCCCAGACAGATGTCAATGCAGCAGGGCGTGGGGAGGGGCACCCCCCCACACACAGTAAGAAGCCACGGCCTGAACCATCGGGAAGGGTTACCCTGGCAACCGCTTGTTCACAGCGGGAAGAGGGAAGACTGATTCACAGCGATGTCGCTGTGTGCAAGCCTACACGGCCCACTGTTCAAACACACGCCCGGCAAGGATGGAGACGGACATTCCTGAAGGCTGCGTCCTATTTCACCCCTAAAATCAGGGGGCACCCAGAAATAAAACTGGACCCACATGAGCTGAGCAACGGGCCTGGTCAGTTATTAGGCAGAATGAGTCCGTGCCCTTTGGGGGTGGGAACGCCATTCGGGCAGCAGCTGGAGATGGTTGGGTTCCTGCCATGTTTTTTTTTGTTTTTTTTTTGTGGGGAAAGCTACGCTTTCCTAGAGCGGTGGTGGGCGAACCTTCGGCCCTCCAGATGTTTTTGGACCACAACTCCCAGAATTCCAAGCCTAGATCGCCAGCGGCAAAGGACTGGGGGAGTCGTGGTCCAAAACATCTGGAGGGCCGAAGGTTCGCCACCACTGTCCTAGAGCGGTGAGGGCGAACCTTTTAGAAACCGAGTGCCCGAACTGCGATTCAGAACCCGCTCATTTTTCGCAAAGTGCCAATACAGCCGTTTAACCTGAAGCAATTTAACTACGTCCCTGTGGAAGGGGCGATGTCGGGTGCCCACAGAAAGGACTCCGAGTGCCACCTTCGGCACCCGTGCCATCGGTTCGCCAACACTGTCCTAGAGCCTCATAGAGCTGCCCTTCCTTAAGTGTGATGCGGCAGCTAGGAAAGCCAATGCGATTCTTGGTTGCATCAACCGAAGCATCGTGTCTAGATCAAGGGAAGTGTTAGTCCCACTCTATTCTGCTCTTGTCAGACCCCACCTGGAGCCTTGTGTCCAGTTCTGTGCGCCTCAGTTTTAAAAAGGATGTTGACAACCTCGAGCGGGTGCAGAGGAGGGTGACCAGGATGGTTGAAGGTCTGGAGGAAATGTCTTATGAGGAACGGCTTAGGGAACTGGGAATGTTTAGCCTTTCAAAAAGAAGAATGAGAGGGGATATAATAGCTATGTTTAAATATTTGAAAGGATGTCATATTGAAGAGGGAACGGGTTTGTTTTCCATGGCTTCAGAGACTAGGACTCGGGGCAATGGTTTCAAACTACAGGAAAAGAGATTCCATTTGAACAATAGGAAGAACTTCATGACAGTTAGAGCTGTTCGGCAGTGGAATATGAGGCCACGGAGGGTGGTGGAGTCTCCTTCTTTGGTGTTTTTTTAAGCAGAGGCTGGATGGCCATCTGTCGGAAATACTGTGATGGGGGTTACTGCATGGCAGGAGGTTGGACTAGATGGCCCATGAGGTCTCTTCCAACTCTATGATTCTATGATTCTATGATTCTATGAACAATAGAGCGGGACCAAACCTTCAAATCAGCGGAGGACAAAAAACGTAGATGATTAACTCACATTTTCTTAAATAATAGAACATTTTAAAAAAAACAGAGAGAGAGAGAAAGAAAAGGAGCCTAACCTCTCCCCCTGGCCCAGGTGTACGTTCGGCTAGTACCAACCCCTTTGGCATCCAGTGCGGGCACCTCCCTGGGGTGAGGCCTTAGGTGCAGTTCCTGGGCCCGGCTACTGCCGCCGCTGCTCCCGCTGCCGCCGCTGCTTTTCAAGGGCAAGATGTATTTCGGGAGGCCTTTGTAGAACCAGGCGCCCGATCGCTTCCAAACCTAGGGCAGCCAATAAAATAAAATAAAATAAAAGAGAATTAATGATGAACTCCAAGCATCAGGTTGCTATCAAGCCAATGCTCGTCTAGAGCAGTGGTTCTCGACCGGTGGGGCCCCCAGATGTTCCTGGACTGCAACTCCCAGAAATCCCAGCCAGCTCAGCGAGTGATGAAGACTTCTGGGAGTTGCGGTCCAGGAACATCTGAGGACCCACCGGTGGAGAACCACTGCTCTAGAGAGTATTTATTATTCGCTCAGAGTAAGGACTTGCTTATCAGTTACATCCCCCCACCAAAAAAAACCCCACTTTTATGCTGTTGTTGCTTCTTTTGGGGGTTTTGCATTTAAAAAAAACTTCTGGTTCTTTCCATTCTGAATACAAGGGGATTTGGGGGTCCCAAGAATAAGCTGAAATGAAAGTTCAATCCATCCAGTCCTTGCTCTCCCCCCCCCCACACTATCAACCCCCCCTCTCGACATTTGACAATTTTTCTCCAGTGTTGGAGAAAAGCCTTCAGATTCTTCCTGGGCCCGAATTCGAATTTCCACACGGTCTTGAAGCCCACGGGTGGGCAACGGGCCAGAGATGGTCTCCCTACTCCTGAGTGTCCTTCAATCCTTGCATGCCTCAGAAGGTCGCCGAGAAGACAAAATGTATGGGGTTTTGTGCGTGCGTGCGTGCGTGCTGTACGCTGCCCTGAGCTGTTTTTGAGAAGAGACACAATATCAATAGCAAACTCCGGGCAATAAAAACACAGCGCCGAGTGGTGGGTATATTTGTGAAGAATCTTCCTTCCGCCGCAGCGAAGGCTGCCGTCTATCTCCCTTTCGCCTCTTAGCAGGGCTGGACGTATTCTGGAGGGTG
Organism: Phrynocephalus guinanensis; assembly: GCA_037367245.1. Classification (NCBI taxonomy): domain Eukaryota; kingdom Metazoa; phylum Chordata; class Lepidosauria; order Squamata; family Agamidae; genus Phrynocephalus; species Phrynocephalus guinanensis. Next base: position 12,138,348 of record CM074750.1, read on the forward strand.
GGCTTTGAAGCAGGGAAGGAGGACCGTCGGGAGGGATGGGGCCTTTGCCAACCCCATGGAGCCGATGTTGGAAGCCCGGCTGCAGCATTTGCCAGTGGTTGCCAGACCAGAAGTGCCACGGGCCAGGCGCCCATGAATGCCCAGAACGTGAGTTTGGCATCTTTTAAAAAAAATCCCTTCTGCCCGGGAACGTGCCGAGCGTGGGATGCAAGAGCGACTGAATTGAGGAATGGATTTGCACCGTTTCTCCCCGCCCGCAATGAAAGTTCCAAAGCGCCCGTTTAATTTCCCCACCTGTCTCATCCATCCTGCTGATCTCTGGCTTTTAGGCAGAGGCTCGCTGAAATGAGCGTGTGGGCAGAATTCCTGCCGACACAATCAATAATAATTCTGTACCACTAGCCGAAGAAGAAGAAGAAGAAGAAGAAGAAGAAGAAGAAGAAGAAAGAAGAAGAAAGAAGAAGGAGGAAGAAGGAAGAAGAAGGAAGAAGGAGAAGAAGGAGAAGAAGAAGAAGAAGAAGAAGAAGAAGAAGAAGAAGAAGAAGAAGAAGGAAGGAAGGAAGAAGAAGAAGAAGAAGAAGAAGAAGAAGAAGAAGAAGAAGAAGAAGGAAGAAGAAAAGAAGGAAGAAGAAGAAGAAGAAGGAAAGAAGAAGAAGAAGAAGGAAGAAGAAGGATGAAGAAGGGAAAGAAGAAGAAGAAGAAGAAGGAAGGAAGGAAGAAGAAGAAGAAGAAGAAGAAGAAGAAGAAGAAGAAGAAGAAGAAGAAGAAGAAGAAGAAGAAGAAGAAGAAGAAGAAGAAGAAGAAGAAGAAGAGAGTTCTTGTGCTGCCGGTTAGAGAGGTGCTGCAGCCACTGTTTTGCGGGCCTTATCGTTTTAATACATGCCCTGGAGTTTTGCTGATCAAGTGGGAAGTTTCAAGGAGGCCGACTGAATGTCACAGGGCTCCTGGGTTCCTGCATTTTTCTCTTCCAGGTAAGTTCCCAGCTCTCAAGAAGGCTTGGTCAGAGCTTCCAACACCCTTGGCATTGCCACGCTGAAGAGAAGAGCGAGACAACCAAAGATGCCATAACCTATTTGCTGAGGCCATGGCTAATGCAAATACAGTAGGACCCCTGTATCCACTGATTTATTATCAACTGATTCAGTTATCCACGGTTGGCAGGGGGCGGATTAAATAATTCAGCAGCCACAAAGCAAGCTACTGTCACAAACAGCAGCCATAAAGCAAGCTACTGTCTCAAAACAGCAGTCATAAAGCAAGCTACTGTCAGGAAACAGCAGTTTGGGGGTGGGTGGGCAGGTGTTTTCTCTTATCCACGATTTTCATTATCCACGGGAAGGCCTGGAACCAATCACCAGCAGATACCGGGGTCCTACTGTAAATAAATAAATAAATGATGGTGGTGGTGGTGGTGGTGGTGGTGATGATGATGATGATGATGAAGAAGAAGAAGAAGAAGAAGAAGAAGCCGTAAGAGTGAATGAGGGGAAAGAGTATCCTTCTAACATCAATATTGACTACAACTCCCAGATTTCCTTGGCTCTGGCACAGAGGAGATTAAAACAAGGATAAATTGTATTTTCATACCTGCAGACTAGGACAAAAAAAAAACCAACAGCAACACCCCTGAAAGCTTATTATGGGCCAACAACCTTTTATGCCACTTTAGACTGAGACTTTTAAAAATGCTGTCTTGTTCCACCCAGGAGGAGGAGAACGGGGGGGGGGGGTAGACATCTTTTAAAGGATGTAATTACACTGATGATATGGTAAGCTGGAAGGCGCGAGAAAGTGGAAAGAAAATGGCCCTTGGGAGGCAAAAAAAAAGTCTTTATAAAGAGCTTCTGAAGGAGGGACATAGACCATTTATCCAGGATGCTAACCGTTTAAAGCTCTGTTGGTCAATGCCCCAGGGGAGAGGCCACACTGGCTGAGTCATTTCAGGAGCTATACCCCTAACAAAATAACTCCATTAAGCCCTGTAGCCAAGGCAGTATCGCTTCGGTAATAATTCAAGCCACCAAGGAAATGCGTGTCACATTTTTAAAAAAAACAGTTTCCCCTGAAAAAAACAGATTCCCTACGGTCTTTTCATTCTCTGTGTCAGAAACGCCAACAAATTATGTTGACAGAGAAGCATGCGCTACTAAGCAGAATATAAATAAGTCATACGCTTATTACGTATATAAAAAGGTATGTAAAATGAATAAGATTTAAAATAAATAAATAAGAAAGCCGGATGGCACATTCCCCCACATCAACCGCATTCCCTCCTGGAAATATAAGGTCTGCTGAAGGGCATCGTAAAATCTGTGAGATGAGTTGTTCTTCTCCTCATTTGCACAAGGTTTTGCCTACTGTTCAAGCACTCAAAACAGACAACGGGCCTCCTTTGAGGGCCACTTCTCCCCCCCGACCACCACCCCCACCCCATCCCCAGGTATTGAGAACTGCATCTTCCTTTCCTCCTACCCACTAGACATAAGAGTTCAAGGCTGCAATACTCCCCTCATCCTCCCCCCCCCCCGCAAAAAAAAGCCACCAGAAAAGGCCCCATCAGGGAAATGAGCTTTTGTGCGGAAAAGGTAGGAACGAAAAACACCCCTTAGACCAGTGGTGGCGAACCTTCAGCACTCCAGATGTTTTGGACCACAACTCCCACAGTCCTTTGTCATTGGCAATCTAGGCTCGGAATTCTGGGAGTTGTGTGGTCCAAAACACCCAGGAGGGCCGAAGGTTCGCCGCCACTGCCTTCACCACTGGCTTAACCTCCACTGGGCTCATTCCTCTCTCGAGAAGATCTAACTTAAAGAAGTTGTAGCAGTGTGTCGGGTTTTAATAAGGGACAAAAGTAGTTTGTCTACGCCCTTATATTACTAAGATGAGTCCTTAAAACTCCCCTATCCTCCGAGTCAAAAGCTCCGTTCAGATCAAGACAGGACACCTACGATTTGGTGTTGGCCTGCCTCACTAATTTGTTGACAAGGTGGGAGAAGATGTAACAAGTTTTGTAACATTGGTCTGGCTTTTTCTAAAACCAGCTTGCACCAGGACTGGGATTGTGCTTGTTTATTATGCCAATCAAGGTTTTATCTATCTATTTCCATCCCACTTTTCTCCCTGGAAGGACCCAAGGCCAGAACGGAGATGGCCCTAACAAAAATGGGGTCGTTCCGCACCATGAAAGGGCCCCTGGTAGCCGAGAAGCAGCATCTAAAGCACAACAGACCCAGACACGCGCACACAGAGAGACACGCAAATCGTCACGCGAGGCCGAAGGGCATCCATCGCGCCTCCCGCAGACCCACCTCTCTCTGCTCGCTGCAGATCTTACAGAACCAGACGGTCCGTTTCTGGCTGCCCAGGGTCTCTATGCCGCATTTGGTGCAAACTTTCTGGGTGGTGGCGGGGGGGGGGGGCGAGGAGACAAAAGAAAAGAAGGGAGACGTGGTTAAAACAGCCGCGGGCGCAAAGGGAGGTTGGAAGCCGCAGGGCGCGGATAAGGTGAGACAAACGCCACGAGCAACCCATGGTCATGACAGTTCCCTGGAACAAACACACACACACACACACACACACACACACACACACACACACACACACACAGTGTGTGATGCAGTGACGCTGGGTCAGTCCTCATTTTAATGGTCCCCACAGCCATACTCTGGAGGAGATTCCAACAGCGCCGGCTGCTGTGTTGGTCTACCTCCACCTCCACCAGGCTCGGGTCTTTTGTAAAGCTAATGAGTCTTCATTGCCCATCGGAAAACCCCATGGCACCAGGACACTTGGGGGCTATTATTTATTTATTTTATTTATTTGACTTTTATACCGCCCATCTAGCCCTAGGGCTACTCTGGCCGGTTTACAACATGGGATCATAGAACAAGCTAACAAAAGGAATACGTATTTTTTTTTTAAAAAAAAACCAAAATACAAGGATCATAATAAAACAAAAATATACATAAATCAACAGCAATAAACTAAAATTAGGCTAAAACAAAGATAAAAATAGGAGATTGATAAAACGGGGGGGGGGGGGACAGAAGGTAAGCTAGATGAGATAAGAAGATAAGGGGCTACCGCAGGGATCGCTCATGACTCTGTGCTGCTGGTTTCACCTTTCCTCTGCTAGCCGTTTAGCAGACCCAGATTCGAATCCTTGCTCGGCCGGGGACTTGGATTTCAATCCTTGTTCGGTTACAGCAACTCACTGGGGCCTTCCAAGGGTAAAACTCTAAGACAGGCATGTCCAAACTTCGGCCCTCCGGATGTTTTGGACCACAACTCCCACAGTCCTTTGCCATTGGCAATCTAAGCTTAGAATTCTGGGAGTTGTGGTCCAAAACATCAGGAGGGACGAAGTTGGGTCATGCCTGCTCTAAGCAGCTCGTACGCTCCGAAAACCCTTTTAGGGACACCATACGTCAGATGCGAGCCGATGGCACACAAGGTATGAATACTACAACTAAGCTCAGAGGCAAAAGGGAGCCCCGTTTTCTAGTTACAAAAAAAGGAGCCAGAAGCTTAATTTTGTGAGCTCTGGCTTCTCTCCAGAATGGATGGGCAAGCTGTGGAACGACATCTCCCAGGAGCTGCCAACACGATGGGTTTGGCGATGGTCGGTGGTATTATCTGAGTCCCTTCCCGACTTTATGGAAAGCCAGGATCGAGTGGCATCTTTTGGGGAGACGTGCGAAACCGAGGGAAGTCGAGACAGATGGTGGCTGGGAGGGGTGGGGGGTTGAGGGTGGTCCCGGGAAGCAGCCAGCGCTTGATAAAGGACAAATAAAATGAAAATCCATTTGCCTAATGAGCAACGCTGGTCCCGCACGGCAGTGGGAAAGGCAAATTAAGGCATCCGGCTTGAACCTCCAGGGCCGCAGGTGGCGCTTACAGCCATCGACCGACAGCAGGAGGGCCGGTTGAGCCATTTGGAAGGTAGCCCAGTCCACCCGGGTGGCCTGCTGGCCGTCAAGCTAGGCTGGAAGGCAACCCATGCCGTGAAAAGCTGCAAGGAAACGCTTCTGAACGGGAGCGCCTTTTCTCTGTCGTGGTTTGCATGTTCCGTGCGTACGATCGGCACGCTTGATCTCAGACACCTCCTGACCCACAGATTGTGTCCCTGGACACTGGGGTTTTAAGGCACCTCTGAAAATACCCCAATCTGGTTATCCATGGGTTTATTTGACAGAGGTGGAAAAGAAGCACTAGCACCTTAGGCCATTGTTCACCTTAAGGCTATGGATAGTACTATTGTCTCCCTAACGAGCCTATTCAGGCCATTGTTCATCTTATGGGCCTAATTCAGACCAGGGTGACAAGAGGTCAAGATGGAGGACTTGCACTAGCTGTATTCAGACGGATGAAGCTGTTTGGATGAGCAGAAGAAACGTTTCTATCTCTCAAAAAGAAGTCCCGTAGCCATGACTCAACTTCCAGAAAAAGAAGCAAAGCAAAGCAAAGTATCCTGCTTATGTATTGACCCATACTACTTCAAGTAGAGTAATGCAGGCTACACATTGACCCCCCCCCCAAAGCAAGCTGGGTACTCATTTTACCAACCTCGGAAGGATGGAAGGCGGAGTGAACCTTGAGCCTGCTCCCTGGGATTGAACCCCCAGGTCGTGAGCACAGTTTTATCTGCAGTGCAGGCATTTAACCACTGCGCCACAAGGCTATGTTAGTTCAAAAGGACAAAACCCATGAGGCTCGGAGGTGGGCTGAATAGCTTCACCATTATTCTTACTAACAGTGTTCAAACATAAAAATTAGCCCTTTCAGTTACAGGCCTTAAAAAGGGCACTAAACCCACACTACATATTTGGGCACCGGGGATGTCAAACCAGCGTCGTCATCACCCTGTTCCTTCTCCGACTTGCACATTCAAAGCCGTGTCAGGCTGCGTTGCTGAGAGAACTTAAAACTTCCCCATGGCTACATGTATTCACAGAGACACAAACACACAGTCTCTCAAGGACCTTAGAGATCCATTAGGCTTTTAAAATTTATGCCCTTGCTCAACGCCAAGCTATGGTCAAGCACTCCCCTCTTGTGGACACTCAGGGAATTTTTAAAATTATTAAAATATGTTTCTGTTTTCCCCCCCCACAGGTTTAACCACCCCCTCCCCCCCTCAATTCAACGAAAAATGCATTTCACTTAGGAAATGAAATATTATTATTATTATTATTATTATTATTATTATTATTATTATTATTATTATTATTATTATTATTATTATTATTATTATTATTATTATTTGGGTTCGAGGATGACGAGCAGGATGAGTTTGAAGGGACAGGATGATTAAAACCAGCTGGTGGTGGTGGTTGTTTTTTTTTTAAGAAAGTGGGGACGACGGACCCAAAATTCCTTCCAAGTCCTCTCAAAATTCTAGATTTTCCACGTTTTCAGATCCAGGAACCTGCAATTACTACTGCCAGATTTATCTACAGCTTGATTAAGGCTGAGGGAGATGTTATGGATGTGGTTGTGGGCTTGGAAAGACGGAAGGGGGAGGGTTTGAAGAGAAAGGGGCATAAGCGGTAGATTTTGTTCCTAAAAGATGATTTGCTGAGATGACTGGAGGCGGGGGGGGGGGGCGGAGAAACAGGAATGGTTAAACAGCATTTTTAGATCACAAGCACCCAAAGCAAGTAGCTTAAGCAGAGGTCTGATGTTAATGTTGCCACTGCCTTTTTACAATGCATGCAACTGTATCCTAAACCTCTGTTTGCTAGTTATGGGGGAAGTTTGTTTTAATAGCACCTTTTTTTTTTACATTGTTTCCCTCCGCTCTTCACATCCATAAACAGAAGTTGGAAGTACTGCTTATTTTCAGAGCACAAACCCAAAATCCTCCCCTTGCTCCTTCACAGGCCAAAGTGGAGCATTTTGTGAACTAGAGTTTAGGGGGAAAATAATAATTTATTATATTTCCAATTTCTGGGCTTAACCTGCAGAAGCCCCAGGTGGCTGTAAGCTGTTTCTTGACCTCAGAAAGGGAGCACGAAACCCGGGCATCTGGAGAGGTTACGCCTCTTTGTTTATTTACCTGTATTTATAGGCTGAGCTTCAAAAGTCTCAAAGCCGTGCCCGCTAAAACCATATCCGAAACACCAACAGACAACAAAAGAAAGACACACCTTAACGTATAATATTCAGATAGCCCTGCGTGATAGATTGAACTGCAAAGGGAAGGATTTCATAATGAGGGGTAAGTTGTCCGCATGTATCCCAAATAATAATAATCATTTTTTTAACAAATCTAAGGGCATGGTGAATTTGCAAGGGAAGGAGGGGCCACAACACTCAAGGCCCAGAGGAACACTGGTTATCCAGGAGTGTGTGTGTGTGGTCAGGGAGAGCTTCTTCAAATGAACCTTCTGGATTGAAACAAGCCCATGAAGGCATCCCCACCACCTGTGGAACTCCCTGCCACAGGAGGTGGTGATGGCACCTGGCCTGGATGCCTTCTAAAGGGGATGGGACAGATTCCTGGAGGAAAAGTCCATCATAGGTGACAAACCATGATGGAGATGTGTCATCTGCAGGCTTAAAACCGGGGTCCTTCAAGGACCAGATGCAGAGGGGAGTGGGATCAGGAGACACAGATCTAGTCTTGTGTGGTCCCAGAGGCATCTGGTGGGGCCACTGTGAGATACAGGAAGCTGGACTAGATGGGCCTTTGGCCTGATCCAGCAGGGCTCTTATGTTCTGCTACCTCCACATCAAGATACCAACTGACAGCTGAGAATTACTAGGCTGCTAGCGCGGATAACGGGACAGAGTCTGCCATCACCCCCAAAGCGATGTCAGACCATGCAAGACCGCAGAAGCCAATGACCAGCCAAGGAACATGTCGGGGGGGGGCTGACACTGCTGTCACCCTTTCCAAACCCCCACCACTTACAGGCCGTTGGCTCTTAGCAGCAGAGGAAGGCAGATCTGCGTTTTCGAACACAGGATCCCAGGATCTGTAAGCCGAGGCCCTGAGATTTAAACCCCCACCCCCACTGGAGGATCACCAGTTTCCACCAACTCGCACCACACGACACAGCTGGGAGGCAGCTGTCATTGCTCTCACGGCGGCGGGTTGAAAACCAACGAGCCAGGAAGCTCCATCCGCTCGATGTGTCGCCGGCCACGGAATACCACAAATAAATTTTTTTCCATTCCTTCCTCTCCTTCTTAACCTCTCTCTGCAGAAATCTCGGTGCAAGAGGCTTTGGGTTGGTTGTTTTGAAAGGAAAGTGGGGAGGGGGTGGGAATAAGCTGTCAGTTTGGAGTCGGCTCCCTGGGTGATTTAAAAGCACTAAAACGTTTTTGCCGGTGCCGTGGAGCATGAAGGAGTCCGGTGGACAGCACACTTAAATGGAGCTTCCCCACGGGGAAGGCAAGGGAGCAAGGCCAGCGAAGAAAAGATGGACTTGGTTTATGGGGGGGGGGGTTGTGTGAATTACATCCCTGTCAAATCAAGCTCGCAGGGTTACTGAGAAGGGTGACAGCAAATCGCTCACCTTTCGACAGTCTTGGCAAAAGACGGCTGTGCTCCTGAGAAGGCCCAGGGCTTCTCCGCAGAGCAGGCACTGAGAGAGCCCGTTCCCCATCACGTTTTTCCTCATGTTCTCCAGCCGCTCCACCAGGCGCCTGCAAGGCAGAGGGTCCTCATCAGAGGGGGAATCCCAAGAGAGACGCCACTCGGTTTTGTGTCACAACTATTCTTCCAAGTACATTGTTAGTCTACGGAACTCCCTGCCACAGGAGGTGGTGATGGCATCTGGCCTGGATGCCTTCCAAAGGGGATGGGACAGATTCCTGGAGGAAAAGTCCATCCCAGGTAACAAAGCATGGTGGAGATGTGCCATCTCCAGGCTTAAAACCAGGGTACTTCAAGGGCCAGATGCAGAGGGGAGTGGCAACAGGAGACAGTTATCTAGTCTCATGCGCTCCCAAACGCATCTGGTGGGGCCACTGTGAGATACAGGAAGCTGGACTAGATGGCCCGTTGGCCTGATCCAGCATGGCTCTTCTTATGTTCTTATGTTCTTATATACATTTGGACCCTGGTCCACAAACACCTTCACCATCATCCTCCATGTTTGTTTATTTATTATTTATTTATTTATATAGCTTGTATGCCACCCACTACCCAAAGGTCTCTGGGCGGCTCACCATCAAAATAAACAATTCAGACCATTAAAAACATCAACATTGCAATAAAATTAAAACAATAAAACATTTAAATACAGTAAATACCATATATTAAAATACTACACTAAAATCGCCATCAGGACCCACAATAAACAGCTAAAAAACTTCTGGAAAAGGAATGTTTTTACCTGGCGCCGGAATGTCATCAACGTTGGCACCAGGTGGGTCTCACTTGGGAGGGCATGCCATAATCTGAGGGCAGCTGCCGAAAAGGCCCTGTTCCTACAAGCCATCCCTTTCACCTCCTTGAGGGATGGCTCTTTCAGGAGGGGTCCCCTGGCTAGATCTTAATTGCCGGGTAGGTTCATATGGAAGGAGGCGGTCCTTCAGGTATCTAGGTCCTAAGCATCTGACAATCTTTCTAACCCCATGGTTCTTCAAACCTGGCAACATCCCCAACTGCTGTAATACTGTAACTTGCAGTGCATTTGAATTGCACCTGGTTTTTAACTGTTCAGGAAGCAGCCCTGGGTCCTTTTATTGCAAGACCAGAATATGTCCCACATGCTTTGAATGGATCTAAGGGTCTCAAATCTGTTGCGCCCCCCCCCCGCCCCCCAGCACTCTGACCCCTATGAGATTCCTGGAACGGTGAAAGCCACCCACCCACCCCAACTGCAAGCCTGTCTATCTCCTCCTAAATGGACTAAGTTTGGCAGGAGTCTAGCACAGGGAGGCAACCAGGGAAGGCAGTTTTACAATGTCAGCCACCCTTTTGGGACAGAAATCTAACTAAATACTGTAAATAAATAGCTCGACTCTTGCTAGTCGCGAATCACTCCACCAGAGGGAGAAGGAGAGAAGTGGAAAAAAGAAGCAGTGAGAAGCGCTAATTGTTAAGAAGCCTCCAGAAATTCATAAACGTGTGGCAGCTGTACGTACCCTATTCGTTGCTGCTCCACGAGGTCTATTTTTTCCGCCCGGTGGATGACCTCCAGAATGACCTCCATCTCTTTCGAGTTCAGTGCCTGCATTCTCCTCTGCCTGTCAGATTGGAATGTGTGCACCGACCAGCCCGTCTGGAGCCTGCAAGGAAAAAGGGAACAACAGGGACAGCTTTGAAAAGGGCACGATGCCTTTTGGGTTATTCGAAACCCCGTGGAATTTTGATATGGCCCTTTTTTTTAAAAGCCGTGTTTAAACTGTTTCATGTCGCTCTGTTGCCTGGACCCCAGGGCAAGATGTCTGATATCCGACAAATATCTGATCGGAAATCATTCAGAGTGCAAGGACACCGGGTGGGAAGGGAGGGGTACTCCTCAATTTGCCTCGGCAGCCATGACCAGCCCAACTCAAGAATTCAAAACAAGAAAATTTATATAATTTATTGTCCTTGTGTATATATACACAGTATACACATACAACGAAATTCAGACACCCAGACAAATTTATATCCCAGACCCCGATTGATTTCCTGTCCCAGCTGAGATTTGAGGGGGGAATTGGGGTTGCGATCGAAACACATAAAAACAGGGCACTCACACTCAAGATTTCAACTGTAATAAATGATGACTCAAAAGGATGCCCCACACGTAAAATAAAGGCTGGGCAGAGGCAAAACAAGTTAGGCATAAAGGTTTGGGGGTTTTTTTTGCAGCAGGGAAGGAGAGAAAAAATCCCCCCTTCTTTTTAAAGTCTGAAATATAGTTTTTAATTTTGAGTTTGACAGCCTTCCTGAAGGAAGACGAGGCAGCTGCCCCAGCCGTACAAGTGGAGCTGTTAGCTCCTGACGATATTTCAACTCCCTTTTTTTTCCAGACTCACACTGCCATCCGCTCATACAATTTAATTTCCACCCAGGAAGGAGATAACAAAAGGGCAAGACATGTGTTCCAGCGGCCATTAAAAAGGGGTCACGTACCAGCTGGGAAAGCCGTAAATTATAACCAGGGTAGATCTCCTCCCCTCCCTCACTGCTGCTTCGTGTCTCTCCTCTGGAGTCAACAGTCTAAGAATGACGCAGGGATATTTCGGCAGCTCCTGGAATCTGATTTGCTCTACCAGGGCCTACTGGGTCATGTGCACACACACACCCCAAAATCCCCCCCTTCTTTTTAAAGTCTGAAATCAAAACAGAGACACCTGTATCCGAATCAAAATAAAGAATGTCCCAGGGGCACTGTGGGAAAATTTAAAATGAATGCTTCACATCACCCTGCACTCTCAAAACGAAGAGCAGAAATGTCTCATCGCAGCCGCCCTGATGTTCAATTAATCCTTTTCCCAATCTAATTCGATTCTCTTGTGTTCCAATACAATCGTTATTTATAGAACCATAGAATCATGGAGTTGGAAGGTGCCTAGAAGGCCAACAAGGACAATTCTAAATCAAAGGAGCGATTCCCAGAGGGTTGTCCAAATTTTTCCTGAAGGCCTCCAAGTGCTGGAGTGCTCACCATCCGTCGAGGTCATGGGTTATGTCCCTGTGCTGCTCTAAAAGGAAGTTTTTCCTGACATTCAACCGAAATCTGGCTTCCTGGAACTTGCATCCATGTTTAATCTGTTTAACAAATTCTGCCCCTCCTCTGCAGGATCTACCTTTCAGGTCTCTGAAAAGGTGCTATCGCATTTTAACATTCTTTCTGCCTTTCCTCGGCCTGGAGTTACATTATCACCAGATAACTTCATTTTTTTTAAACCGGGTAGTTATTTTCGAGTAACTTTCATCACCTTTAGCCCCAGTTCAGGAGAAGAGCGGCATAATAAGGAGGAGGAGGAGGAGGAGGAGGAGGAGGATGACGAGAAAGGTACGAAGAAAGGAAGGAAGGAAGGAAGGAAGGAAGGAAGGAAGGAGGAGGAAGGAGGAGGAGGGAAGGAAGAAGGAGGAGGAAGAAGGAGGAAGGAGGAGGAGGAGGAGGAGAAGGAGGAGGAGAGAGGAAGAGGAGAGAAGAAGGAGGAAGAGGAGAAGAAGAGGAGAGGAGAAGGAGGAGAGGAGGAAGAAGAAGAAGAAGAAGAAGAAGAAGAAGAAGAAGAAGAAGAAGAAGAAGAAGAATGGAAACTTACTTGGCCCGAAGGGCCAGCTGTCTGTCATTTGGGCACACCCACTGGTCATTTCCATTGCCAAAAATCGTATCTGCCATGGCGCTGGACTGCACTGCCCAAAAGAGACATCAAATCTGCAATGACAAGAATTAGCTTTACCAGGCTTGTTTTTTCACATATTATTTTTTTGCAAACAAATAAACAAAACATTAATCAGAGACAAGGGCACACAATTGCTTTTGGGCTGCCAACTTAAAATGATTAATTTGCACCGTCATCGTTGCACACCCCTCCACTGACTTTTGAAGCAGTGTGTTACTGCAGCAAGCTGGTGGGAAGGAGCTTTGTTTATTTAAAAGATTGTGTGTTATTAAACAATCAAGAGCCTTGCAACAAAATATACCAGATACTACCTCCTGGAGAAACAAAGAAACCTTACTGAATTACTTGTCCGAAAGAAAACAAACAACTTTATCCACCAGAAAAGAGTTTGTTTAACCTCCGTAAGGCATGTGAAGCTTCTCATTTTTATTTTTACTTTTGGTTGAGTTTTTTGAAATTTGCATTAAACGCTTCTCTGGAAAACTAGCAAATGAGGGAAACACATGCATACAGACACAGACACAGATACATACATACATACAGACAGACAGACACACACACACACACACACACACACACACACACACAGGAAGCAAAAGAGAATAGAGAAACAAAAGGCTGGCTCAATAAAAGCACACAAACAACCCATCCGAGGCTTCTAATTTTGAGGCTATGGTGGTTTACCTAATCTGTGCAACACCATCCTCACAAAGAGAAAACCCCTCTCTCACACACAGAGGAAGCAAAGGAGGATAGGCTGGCTCAATAAAAACACACAAACAACCCATCCGAGGCTTCTAATTTTGAGGTGATGGTGGTTTACCTAATCTGTGCAAAACCATCCTCACAAACAGAAAACCCCTCACACAGACACACGCACGCAAACATCCCATCTCACAGGGAAGGGAAACAATATTTTTTAGTTCCCCGTCCTTGCTTTGAAGGGAATGAGGACGTCAATACTGGAGCTGTAGGAAGTTCAGCTGGAGCCTAGATGCGTCTGCTTGGAAACTGGACGTGGGAAAAGAGTTATCCAGGATGCCAAACGCAGCAGGCCGATCTAGGCGCTGCAATTACCTTAAAGAGACAATTTCCACTACAGGCAAAAGGCAACTGTTTTCCTTCCGTTACATGGATACTTGGGAAAGGCAGCGCACCCCGGGAATCCTTCCTAATTCAAATTAATCTTTCACAGCACGACCCGGCCTCAGCCTAGGGACTGTGACTTGATTCAATTAATCCCCACCGCTCTGATTTTTCCACCCCATCAGCAGAGCTTCCTTCGGCAGCAGATTGTTCTATTAATGGGAAGCAAGAAGAAATAATCAAGATACCCTTCACTTCTGACAGCGGGCGGTCGACAGTGTTATTATATTAAAAAAAAAAAAACAACCCTGAGTACTTTTGTTCCACTTGTGGCTTCTTCAGAAGTCATTTATTATAGCAAGGCTCCAGAAACACATTATGAAAATAAAATTAAATCCCCAAACAACGAAAAGAGGGGGAGACTTCAGAGCCACCAACTCATGGTCACAGTTGAACGGAGGTCTGTCTGTCGGGACCGGACAGAGGAAACTCTAGGACGGGCAGGTTCCGTGCCTGGTTTTCCCGCCGGCCACCAGCCAGCTGACTTTCAGCTACAAGCCGGGCCTGATTATGTGGAGGAAACCGTGGCAACCTGGACAAACAGGCCCTTGCGTTGCTATGACGCGGCGGCGGCGGCGGCAAAGGACGGAGAAGCCAAGATAAGAGGATGGGCACCACGGTGTTTCCCGTCCCTGGAAACTGGAGGACATGGAGGGGAGGGGAGGTGTCTAGTTCCAGAGTCCTTTCGGCTAAGGGTGGCATTGCTAAGTCAAGGGGCTGAATGGTCAGAGGGGAAAACCAACGGGGGGAAATCAGAATAAAATACATAAATGCTCAGAGGGAGAAGGGCCAGGTTAGATGCAGCCACTACCTCCCTTGTTGCCAATCGCTGGAGGAGAGGTCCGTGGGCGTTTGTTCCAACAGTGTCAACACACACACACACACACACACACACACACACACACACACACACTCAACTCCTTGGTCTAGGCGGGCATTTCCAGCTGGTTCGTTCCCCACTGAGACAGGGTTGCCCACTTCAGACCCTTCGAAGTAGGAAAGGACAGAGGGCATCTGAACATGAACAAAAGGCCAAGCCCTCACCGTCCTATGACAACTCCATGAGACGGTTCGCCAAAAACATTAAGGCAAAACTCTTGTCCAGGCAGATGTTGGGGTGTTCCTGTTTGAACGAAATGTCCCAGGCAACTGGCATCACGCACCCCCCAAAAAAACACCCCACAGATTTCCACCCCAACCAGAGCAATACATTTTAAATTTAATTAGGCTGAATGTCGCATTTGATGTTTCAACGGCAGCTGTATCTTTCTGGATACGAAAAGAGAGCCGGTAGGTGTGCAGAACGCAATCCTCCCATTTTAGTCCAGAGGGTGGGTCTGTCCCTGCCTGGAGTGCTCCCTCAAGTGGCGAAAAAGGTTTGACTGTCACAACATGGCAAAGGGAGAAGCATCAGCATGATGGGAATAATCTCTGGAATGTAAACAATGGCAGACCGGATGGAAAAACTGGGAAAAACTATTTAAAAAAACTGGAAAAACTGGGAGCTCCTTTCGCCCAGAGGGCCTGTCGGCAGTTCCATGCAACTCTTCTCTATACAGGGCTTTCCTAAACTCTTCAAACTTTTCTAAGACAGAGAAAGAGATGTGAAAGAGATCAGGCCAGTCCCATCTTCCCAGGCCTAGTCTAATCTCGTTTTGTGATGCTCAAGAGGTCTGCTTTGAGGATTGTGGGAGGACTTTAGGGAAAAACATGGAAGGAAAACAATCCATTACAGCTTCCCCTCCCTAAAAGCATTCATAGGCCTTTTGCAACATACTTTTTTTTAATTACACATTTGAGTTAATATTACTTACCTTTTCCCCCCGGGAGCTCAAGGTCCCGTCCGCATGGTTCCCTTTCTTCCCGCTTTATCTTTACAACAACCCTGAGAGGTAGGCAAGATCAAAAGCGAATGACTGGCCAAGAATCGCTGAATGAATTCCCTGGCTCTCTTTGCAACCCCCATCTTGGATACGGCAGATCCGACTTATGGAAAGGGCTGGTGGTGATCTCCTTGCTTGGTCTTTTTGCTTCAAAGCTTCCTAAACACACGGCTGTTACAGGTCTGGTCTTTTGATCTGGGTCTGACAGTAATTGGCACCAACTACTCTTCGTGCCTGCTCAACCCTCCAAGACCAGCTTTTCAATCAGACCTGGTTTCTACAAGAGCAATACTTTTAATACTCCCGCAATGCTGGGAATGCCACTTGGGGGCATTAGAAGAAAATAAAAACAGCAGCTTCTAGCCGCAATCGCCGGGTCACCTCCCACTGCTGACGTCAAAAGACAGGAGTGGGAAGAATCACAGGTGAGCTTCCCGGTGGAAACCCTCCAACCTGGAGTGTTTGCTCAGACTAAAACAACGATAACAGAATGCCGAAGCCTTCATATATCCCTTCAGCAAATAAAAACAAAAAAACCCCCACAACAACAGGGGTTTCTCAAGAGTTATCCGAAGGGTGCCGAATGCTACTGAATTTGGAACAGCCAGGAGCAACCCACAATACCTTTCTCTCTTTCAAAAGCAGGCTTCGGATCGTACCATCGGGAAGTCGCTTGATTGTGAACCGAGTTCTGGTAAACTAGTGTCAAAGTGCGCTTGCCTAACACAACCGTACAAATGTTTCCTGCTCTTCGGACAGCCAGGGGAGCAACAGGTTTGCAAAGAACAGGAATTTAACAAGTTTCAACACATGCACTTGGGGGTTTCTTTCCTTTTTCTCCTTCTCCTTCTCCCTCTTGTAAAAAAGCTTTCAGGTTTTAAAGAATCTGCACGCGTCCTAAAGAGTCTTTAAAGAAAAAAGAAAAAAAGACAAGACAACCAAAACCAAAACCAAGAACTACCGGGGGGGAGACAGGTGGAGGGGGGGGGGGGAGAACCGGCACCCACCAAAGTTGAGAAGAACCTGTTGCGATTCCTAAAGCACATAACCATGCAGCATTAGAGTCCAGACTCACCGTGTTTAGTAAGAGCAAAGGAAGAGGGGAAGCATGCTTGACAGAGACGTGGGGCCGGCTTACCCATAGGTGTGCTCCAGACAGTGGGTATTACTCAGACATTAAATAAATAAAGTGCCAGCAACCAGCAGACCCGTACCGTTGAAGACGGGAGAGCTAAAGCCCGGGCTGGATTCTTGAAAGCACACAGCAGCTGGATTTTCTCCAGAGGAGAAGCAACAGACAGACGGGGGAAGAAGGCGGTGGGGGGGGGGATTTAAAAGGTAACCCACACACAACTGATTTCTAAATGTCAGGGGCCAAGCCAGGTTGTGGGTGGACGGGCAGTGGGCGGCTAGATGATAGAAGGGTAATGAAATGGAGAGGGGAAGGACGAAGCCAAACAGAAAACACAAGAGTGGGAGAGGCAGAACGGAACCAGAGATGTGGGAGGGAGGAAACAGGAATCAAGGCTGTGTAGGCGGCGAGGCGAGGCGTTGACCTGCCCGTTTCTTCCGGCTTCCTTTTCCAAAGTGTGTCGGGAGCCCGAAGAGTTCTAACCATTTAGTCCGTATCTTCTATCGGGTATTTTTATGTGTTTATTCTGACCTGTTGGCCGCTCTGAGTAGTCCCTCCACCACTAACTAGGTAAGGTGGATGGATAAACAAAACAAACAATCTCCTGGAAAATGCAGACGATTCAGACGTGACCCACCACATTCAAAACTGTTGCTTCTCCCCTTGATCTGCCTCCTACCCCCCCCCCCAGGTATTACCAGCTCAGAGGAACTGTCCATCTGAAAAGAGAAAACCATGGATATTTAAGTGCCCTTTGGGATACCAGTTGCCCTCATCCTTGGTTGCATGTGCTGAATCCCAGAACCACGGAGTTAGAAGAGGCTTCTAATAAGACCGTCGCTTCCAACCCCCTGTTGAGTACAGGCATCCAAACCACAGCAGATCTGATATAGAGGAATGTCCCTTTTTTCTCTTGAGTGCCTCCAGCTTTGGAGCGCAGACTTTGGTGGAAGATACGAGATCCTCTGGAGGGCCACCAGGTCTAGATTGTTTTAAGATTGCACTGATTTTCTACATGTAAAGGAGGGTTTAGGGCTCCATCTCAGTCTTTCTCTCTCACAAACGAGGGCCCTGCAAGGACTGGGGTGAGTGGACCAGCATTAGAGGAAGGCTGAGACCAGACATCTTCCCCTAGACCAGGCATGTCCAAATTTCAGCCCTCCTGATATTTTGAACCACAACTCCCAGGATTCTAAGCTTAGATTACCAATGACAACGGACTGAGGGAGTTGCAGTCCCAAACATCTGGAGGGCCAACGTCTGGACCTGCCTGCCCTAGACGTCAAAGCATGAGGATTCAAAGACCAACCTTCACCCATGCAAAAAGGAAAAGAAAAAAAAAACCAAGGAGAAGAGGCGACAGCGACATTAATTCAGTTGTCTTAAAACGGTGGATTAAATTTCCAGTCCATTGCAGCTCTACCACCCACGTCCCGTCCGGTATTTCACTTCCTACAAACTACTATTTATTTATTTATTTTTTAAAGAATCCGGCACCCCTCAACAATGAGAGGGGGAGAGGGTGGTGATTTCATCAGGAAAAGGAGGAATAAACCCTTCCTTCGTTACAGGTGCTGGTCCTGTTGCAATGTTCTCTGCAACCACTGGTTGCCATGGCAGCCACCATCTCCAAAACATTTTCCATACATAAGTGACCGCCACCGGCGGAATCACGGAGAAGGATGCTTTTTCAGGTGAATCTTACAACCTCTTCTTATCTGGATCTGGTTGTCAGAGTAATAGGAATTTTTTTTTAAAAGAAAAACAGCTTCTTCTCTTTTTTGCACAGATGGCTTTTAATTGAGTCTGAGGAAAAAGAGGTAAGAGCTGTGGGGCATCTTTCCTCCTCCTGACAATAACATTACATTTCTGACAAATGTTTCCGCTTGTCTAGGAAGGCAAGGGAGAAAGCAAACCTTTCTCATTTTGACTAAAACCTAATTCGTATAAAGTTTTTTTTCCCTTTTAATCCTCAGAGCTCTTGTTTTTTCTCACTGTTTTTTTTTTCCTGTGCATAATTGTGGAGTTAATAATAATGGAGTTCATAATCATATGGATAATTAAGAGACACCAGGAGCGAGGCACGGGGCTCCCTCTGGAGCTTTCTAGACTACAACTTCTACCAGCCCAAGTAGCCAGCACAGCTAAGGATGTGAAACGGTGGGAAGTGTAGTTCCATAATATCTGGAGAACCACAGTGACAACCTCTCCCCACCACCCCCAGCTTTGGGACATAGGCTTTTTAGTCTAAGATGGCCAGCCCAAATTAACCTACCCCAGGGCTGCAGCACCTGGGAACAACGAAGCCACCATTAGAGGTGGCAAGTGGTAGCCCCTTTCCTTCTCTCTTCGATTCTCTTTCCCTCTCGGGACTATAACTCTCAGAATGCTTAGTGGTGGCTGGGGGATTCTGGGAATCGTCCTCCAAAAATGAAGTTTTCACAAACCTTCCCCAAACATTCCCCCAGAAAACACTAGTGCTGCTTCTATCGATTCCTTCTTTCCCTCCTTCCCTATCTATCTATCTATCTATCTATCTATCTATCTATCTATCTATCTATCTATCTATCCCTCCCTTCCTTCCCTATCTATCTATCTATCTATCTATCTATCTATCTATCTATCCATCCCTTCCTTCCCTTCCTATCTATCTATCTATCTATCTATCTATCTATCTATCTATCTATCTATCTATCTATCCCTATCTATCCTTCCTTCCCTATCTATCTATCTTCCTATCTTCTATCTATCTATCTATCTATCTATCTATCTATCTATCTATCTATCTATCTATCTATCCCTCCCTTCCTTCCCTATCTATCTATCTATCTATCTATCTATCTATCTATCTATCTATCTATCTATCTATCTATCTATCTATCTATCTATCTATCTATCCCTTCCTTCCTTCCTTCCCTATCTATCTATCTATCTATCTATCTATCTATCTATCTATCTATCTATCTATCTATCTATCTATCTCTTCCTTCCCCTCTTCTTCCTTCCTTCCTTCCTTCTCTTCTCTTCTCTTCTACCACAGAGCTGGCAAAGCCTCTGTAAGAAGGGTGGCAGATCAAACTTCTAACCTGACCTCTCCGCCACTGAGCTACCTATAAAGGTTCACTCATTCATTGGAATCTCCTCCTTGCCTCACTTGCAATTTAATCATGTTAGTCTGTGTAAGAATTCCAGGCAAAAAAAAGGTTTTCTTTTGTTTTAGTTTCCTTGATTTTATTTCCCTTGATTTTTGCCTGTAATTCTTGCACAGACTAACACAGCTACCTTCCCCGAAACTTCTACTCTGAAAGGCACTACATACAGCCAAATTGAGTGGGGATCCATCAACCTCATGGAGAAACTTGCAATTTTTAAACTCCACCTCAATGAGAACTAGCCTCAGTCTTAGTACACAGCATCCCAACATTGTGCCAATGCTTATCCTGGAAGCCCTTTTTAGCTGTTCTCTCAGTCCCACTCAAGATATTTCTGCTGCCTGGGACAACAGGATACTTCCCAAACCCCCTATTGCTCTCCTACAGAACTTTGAAAGCTAATTTTGAAAAGTAACTACAGTCGCTACAATTTATCCAGACAAAAATCTATCACATCCACTTTGTCTGGATACAATTTATCTAGGCAACGCACAGCTACAATTTATCCAGAAAAAAAATCTATCACTAACACCCAAACAAAGCCAACACAAAAGAAACAACAAAACATAAAAACGTAGCAACACCTCAAGTTACAGTTTCTCATTCCACTTCCCTGAAGAATTCAAGGGAGAAGTCAGCCATTAAACTTGCTACAAAGCAACCTGAATGTTAAGAGCCAGAGGCTTTGAGTGCAAAAACACAAGATTTTTTTTTGTCCCATTACCCTGGGCCCCTTCTTAAAAACACTGGAAGTTTCTTCCCCCACCATTTGGAATGCTACCCTGCTCTCCCATAAAAACTATACAAGTCCAGCAGCTAAACCGTCATGCTACCAATAAAATAAAATAAAACGAAGTTATCCCTGGGCGAATCACGGCCAGATTGTAATTTACATCCTAGGCTTGGTTATTTTTAACATCTATTCCAAGTTCCCCGCCTTTCCGGCCACCAGCGCTCTCCAAAAACAGGCTAAAATAATCCAGGAGCGGTTTCGTTAATAATAATAATAATAATAATAATAATAATAATAATAATAATAATAATAATAATAATAATAATAATAATAAACCAATCCAATTTAAAACACTGTAAAACAGATTTGAAACCTATTTTTAAGGCATGCATTATCAGGCTACCTTATAGGGGCACCGTATACAACTCCAGCCGTTTATTTCTCATTTACCCAACCGCTTCCACTTTAGCTAAAAAAAATCAGGGTTTCCCCACACAAAGGAACAGCGTTGCTGCAGGAAGTTCAGAATGGTGTGACTCTCAACCCCGAGAGGGTTTTGTTTACGACCCAGAGACCTTTGGTGATGGGGCGGATGAAGGACACCACCCGCACGCCTGCAGACAATCAATCAATAAATAAATAGCGTCGTACTTGTTTGTTTGTTTGTTTGTTTTGGGGGGGGGTCTGCAGGCACGCTGTACCTTTTTACCTGCCACGTCCACCTTGCACCCCACGGATTCCTCCTGCGCCACTAAACGTGGGACTCATCACAAGATGCGTCCCACGTTACTCACCAGGGACAGGCGCCCCAAAGTTTTATATTTCTTGCAAAAAAAGTTCCCCCTGGGTTTTCCCTTCCGCGCGCCTCCACTGCCCTCTCGCGGTCACGGCGAGCCTTGCACGCTCTCTCTCCATCAGCAGCACCAGCGGCCCCCCCCCCCAAAAAAAAATCCCGGGGAAGTTTGACTGGTGCAGCTTTATTTATTTATTATTTAGTTATTTATTTTTTACCACTGATATGCCGCCCACTACCCAAAGGTCTCAGGGCGGCTTGCGATCGAAAGAACAGTTAAAACATAAAATATCAATAAACCAGGCATGCCCAAACTTCGTCCCGCCTGATGTTTTGGACCACAACTCCCAGAATTCTAAGCTTAGATTGCCAATGGCAAAGGACGGTGGGAGTGGCGGCCCAAAACATCTGAGGGCCGAAGTTTGGACATGCCTTTAAACAATTGTGTTTTGGACCACCACTCCCAGAATTCCGAGCCTCTAGACTCGCCAATGAGAAAGGACGGTGGGAGTTATGATTTGGACCCAAAACATCTGGAGGGCCGAAGTTTGGACATGCCATGCAATGCCCTGCAATAAACAATTAACAATTATGTTTTTGGACCACAACTCCCAGAATTCTGAGCCTAGACTGCCAATGAGAAAGGACGGTGGGAGTTGTGGTCCAAAACATCTGGAGGGCTGGAGTTTGGACACCACTGAATTAAAACAATAATAAAAACCTTGTGGTTGGAAGCCTCTCGCTTCTCCTCCCTCCCCCCATGTTTGCAAACTCTGATAGTAGCTCAAAACACTGTAAAAAAAAACATTTCCCATTGCTTAGAAGTCTTGGAATATTGGAATATGCCTGGATTTTAATCCTAAACTTTACCTCTTTTGTACAGATTAATTTGTTTTTAACATGGTTCCAAACTGCTTTTTATTAGTACAATTTGCAATCCTTATTGATGGGATTTTATTGGGATGTCGCTGGGTAGAGAGAAGAACGGATTACTAGGAATTAATTCCCCCAATCACTAAAGTACAGCTACCTGTACTTCCTTCTAAGGTAATTAATGGTTCATATAGTGAACTGACTGTAAATTAATGTCATTAATCATGCTAAGTCATATAATTAATTTACTGAAATCAAGTTGTGATCCACATTAGGTGATGAATGTAAGGTGGGAGGCCATAATTCCTGCAATGTTTCTATTTCTGTCGCCTTTTAGGCTCAGAAGTGGACGCCGCGCCTAATGGTTCTCCCACTGGTTCATGAGGAACATGTTTGTTTTCAAAGTAATTATTTTATTCATTCTTGAGAAACTGAAAAGTAACTCCCTACTTACAAAAGTTACACCAACAGCAAATTCTTTGGGGCGCCTTGGAACAACGTCCCTGAATTGCTTTCCCAAAAATAACTTTCCAAATCTGATTTTTCTGGGGAAGGAGAGACAAGAAGCAAATTATGTGTTTTCTTGTTAAGCCTCCTTCCTTTCCGTCCACAACGGTGAGAGGATCCTGGGAGTTGTGGTCCGGAAAAGGCCGTCCCAAGTCATTTTACTACCTGAGGCAAACAAGATGGTGTCTTTTTCTTTGCATGAGTTCAAGCTAACACAACAGATGCTGCCACCCCCAGCCACCATTGGCCCTCCTAAGAGCCCTGTGAGGTAGGACAGGCCAAAAAGAAATGACTGGCTTAAGGCCGCTTAGCAAATTCCATGGCCAAGTGGGAGTTTCAACAACCTCCAGAGGTTGTGAAGAATACACAACTCTTGTTTTCTATAAAGCTATTCTCTCTCTCTTTTTTTTTCGGTTATTTTTATTTATTTATTTATTATTGGATTTATACCCCGCCCATCTTCCCTAAGGAACTCTGGGCGGCTTACAAAGCTGAACGAGTCAGCAAATATAATGTTAGTTGGGCTGGCCTTAATAATGGATATAATCAGTCCCTGATACTGTATTTTCAACTGTTGCATTGGAGTTCTACTCAGAAGGAAAACCACAGTTCTTCTTGTGGACAAAACGATGGAATAAATGCATTTATCTGCCTTTTTTTTTCACACTAATGGGATGATAGCTTTTATGAAGCCACCAGGTGAGAATGTGTGCCTTGGAGTTTTGTGTGTGTCTGTGTGTGTGTCTGTGTGTCTGTGTGTGTTTAAAGTCTTCATAGCCATTGGAAATAATCCTTACTGATGTCAAGAATGAGGTATTCGAGTTGGGTCCAATTGGCACGTTCTCTATTAAAGAATAGAATAGAGCTTTATTGTCATTATGCATACACAAGATATGCACAATGAAATTAGAGTGCTGTTCCACTACAGACCGATGAAGCTGTTTGGATGAACAGCGGAAACGTTTCTATCTCTCAAGAATGAAGTCCGTTAGCCAATGACTCAACGTTCTCATTAAACGAAGAATGGATGACTGAGAATCTATCACAGACGTTACACACTCTAAACTCTAAACAACAAAACACATAAAACACATAAAACGCCATACAAAATATTAAAAACTCTTAAAATTATAATAATCCTCGTTTATGGGAGAGTCCCGTGGCCTCAAGAACGAGGGCTGGGCTCGTAAATTAATTTGAAGCAGCTCAATGTTGTAAATTGTTGTAAAAGTTCCCCCCTAAAGATATAAGATAATAAATAATAAAAATGGAAGCATCGGAGATTAAAGTCCGGTGTTCAAGTTTCAATGAAACTTGCAAAGTCCCATTTTTGAGTTTCATTTCAAAAATTCACTCCCCAGTCTGTGCCAATGAAGTCACAATTTATAGGCGATGAACGTGAGCTACCCTTACAAGGTGGTTATCAGGATGTTATTAAAATGTATGACGAGCTTTTGGGTGTTCCAAACGGACCATAAACTTGTTAAGTACTGTATTATTAAAAGCTGGGCAACAGCTTGGCAGCTCGAAGCAGTGCCATAAAATTTCTATAAGGATTATCTTAGAAAAGGTCTGTTTTTCAGAATTAATTAATAATACGCAGTGTGCATTTAATGTGTATTGGTATGCTATTAATTTTTATCTGATCTGTGGATCATAATAAAGGGATTGAATTAAAACTGAAAAGGAGCACTGTAGATTTGCGGTTACACACTAAAAAAAATTGAAAACTAAATGTTGCGTGTAGTGGATAGCGTGATTGAATAGGACTCGGAAGGCATGAGTTCGAATCCTGCACTCTGCTGTGGAAACTCACTGGAAGGGGCGGAACTTTAAAAACGTAGTGTACCTATTCGGGCTGATGGAAGTTTGTTTTGATTTGATGACACATAATAACAACACCCCAAGCTCTACTAGTCTATGCTAACTAGTGCATAAGATTAAAAGAATGAGGATTCACAGCAGAGTTAAATTAATTGTAATTTTTATTGCACACAAGAGCAATCTTTGCAAGAGGAAATGCAGGGATCGCAATGTTTAATTAATTACCACCCACAGCGGATCTCATTATTGTGTTGTTTTCCTCATAACAATGTAAAAGCATATGTATTCAAATTAACCCTGGTTTGGATATACTGTATGTGTAATTATGGACATAACAAGGAATAAATTCCCACATACTTTCCTTGGGGAACAGAACGGTGCTCTCAGATGATTGAAAAAGAATTATTCATTGTTCTATATTTAATGTATTTATGTAGGGAATGTGTGTGTTGGCCTTCAGTAAAAAAACGTTCCCAGGGTGGCTTGTTAATAAAGGGACAAAATATGAAATGCAAACACCTAGAATCACCCACTGTACTTTAAAATTATTGTGTTTCTGCAACCATTTACCTGGGAATAAACAGCACTGAACTCAAAAGGATTTTACTTCTATGATTTCTCCACCAACTTTTTTTCTCTGGGATTTAGAGCAGCTCACAAGAAGGATCAAAATAGCTACAGGGGGGGGGGAGAGAGAGATCAAATATTAGAATATTAAAACACAATTAAAGGCCTGCTAATATGTAAAAAAAACATACTAGATTAAAAACAGTGTAGGGGGAAAAAAAAGAAAAGAAATGTAAATAGAGTTGACTAGAACTGCTCCATTAATTGCCAAAAAGCAGCTTTAGCTTAGTGGAGGAAAGACAGGGCATCAATGGAAATGTTAATAATTATTCTTATTAGTGACATTTTGGTCGCTTAAAAAGCTAATGTAGCATAATGGTTTCGGGATGTAGTTTAGAGGATTCGTTTTGTAATTCCCATTAACTCATGAAAACCCAATGCACAGGCTGGCTATCTCTCTATTTTCAAATTGGCCTACCTCACAGGTTGGTTGTGAGGATCAAGTAGGAAGGAGAAAAGCAATTTATTATATGCATGCATGCATGCATGTACAGTATTCTTTGCTACTCCACCTTTTTTCTTTAAATGTAGCCTGCCTGCAAAGCGAAGGAAAGATTTAAAATGATGTACAGGTAAAAGTTAAACAAAAACAATAATTAAAAATGGGATGGGGGAAGTGGCATTATTCTTTTATAATATTGATTAAATGACGAAAATGTGGAAAGCAAAGTGGTCTTTGAACAAGTCACTATTTTAGTTTTGTCCAATTCCTAAAAATCAGGTAGCAGCGAAACCTTTGATTTGGGAGTTTGCTTTTGGCTTCTCCTAAAATCTGTGGAACTTTCCCCCTGTCCTGTCAGTTCCTCTCAGGAGGATTAATTAATTACTTAATTATTTTAATATACCACCTCATTAGCCCAATGAACTCTTCTGGGCAGTTGACAGGGTGTTAAAAATATAACCCACCCCCAACAAGAGGGTTAATAAATACAACCAAGAGCCTTTAAAAATTAACCCAAACCTTGATTTACCTCAGTTTTGTCAATTGATATAAAGTATTGGTGGTTTTGTGGTATAATTTTATGTGACAAGCAATTGGTTTTTCTGTTGTGAGCCACCCAGAGCGGCCTGACAGCCAGATGGGCGGGGTATAAATCTACTAAATGAAGTGAAATGTAATGTAATAAATCGAGAAATTTAAAAAAAAATGACCCAAAGCCCTCAGAGACGCTAACACCCCATAATTTCAATGGGGTTAGGAAGGAGGAGGGTGACACACCATGAGGGGCAACCCTTAATCCGAATTGAGTGCTTGGAGATGTGTTGTTGTTGTTTTTTCCTTGGGAGAGAACATTAAAAAGAAAACAAAACAGGCGCTAAATCTCCTCAGGATAGCGCGGGACTATTTTCCTGCGGGGCAGGTTTTGCGCGGGAAGAGCCGCGCGCGCGGGGAGCTATTTATAGGGAGGGGCCGCGTTGCCATGGCGACGCGTCGCCGGCGGCGGAGGACGACGGCGGCGGAGCACCCGAGCTGGCGGAGGGATTCGGTCCCTGGGAAGAGGGGAGGAAACAGCTGTTGAGGAGTGGGAGCTGCGGAGGGAAGAGGAAAAAAAAAGGCGCTCCTTCCCTTCTGCAACACACACTCACCTCAGCATGCCTGTAATTAATGAACGGGCCATTAATGAAGGAAGGGTGCTTTTTGGGGAGGGTGGGGGTGGATGGAGGCCATTTATGGTGTGGCTTTTGGGAGAGAGAGAGAGAGGAGAAAAGGGAGGCATGATTTGGGTGTGGGTGTGCTAAAAGAGAGGAGGTGGGGCAGTGGTGGTGATCCTTCAGCCCTCCAGATGTTTTGGACCACAATTCCCACAGTCATTTGTCCTGGGCAATACAGGCTTGGGGTTCTGGGAGTTGTAGTCCGGAACATCTGGAGGGCCGAAGGTTCGCCACCACCGAGGTGGGGGGGGTTTGCAATGGGAATGGGGTGCAATGGAGGTTTTAAAAAGGGGGTGCAATGGGGTCAAAAGAGAGGAGGTTCCTGAGAAGAGCATGGGGCAATTCATGGAGGGAGGGCTTGTTGGAGGGGTCGAAAAAGTGGGGCAATTGACAAAAAGCACATCCCTGTGCTTTTCAGCGGTCTGGGAAGCAACGGGAGGCCAGCCGAGACATGGAGTCCTATGAGGTTTCCTCCGAGGAAGAAGAAGGGGCGAAAGGAAAGAGATGGCCAGCCAAGGGAGGCCCATCTGGACCCGGGAAGTCGGGCAGGAAGAAATCCAGGAAAAAGAAGAAAAAGAAGGCCAGTCAGGATCACGGTGGGTAGGCCCTCTTGGGTTGTGGTGCACCACCGACAACTCAGCCACGATTGTTTGGGTCTTATCTGGGTTTAAGAAGCAATAACCAGTCCTTTAGGGTGTGTGTGTGTGTGTGTGTGTGTGTGTGTGTGTGTGTGTGTGTTAGTGCATTTGATGCCTTGCTGGGGACTAGAGTCTAGATTTCTATTGGCTCCTTCTTTCTTTCCTTTCTTCTCTTTCTATTTCCTTCCTTTCTCTCCTTCCTTCCTTCCTTCCCATCCATCCATCCATCTCCTTCCCATCCATCCATCCATCCATCCATCAATTCCTTCCTTCCTTCCTTGCTTCCTTCCCATCCATCCATCCATCCATCAATTTCCTTCCCATCCATCCATCCATCCATCCATCCATCCTTCCTTCCCATCCATCCATCCATCCATCCATCCATCAATTCCTTCCTTCCTTCCTTCCCTCCTTCCTTCCTTCCCATCCATCCATCCATCTCCTTCCCATCCATCCATCCATCCATCCATCCATCCATTTTCCTTCCTTCCTTCCTTCCTTCCCTTCCTTCCTTCCTTCCTTCCATCCCATCCATCCATCCTTCCCTTCCTTCCTTCCTTCCTTCCTTCCTTCCTTCCTTCCTTCCTTCCTTCCTTCCCATCCATCCATCCATTTCCTTCCTTCCTTCCTTCCTTCCAACCTTCCTTCCTTCCTTCCCATCCATCCATCCAATTCCTTCCTTCCTTCCTTCCTTCCTTCCTTCCTTCCCATCCATCCATCCAATTCCTTCCATCCAATTCCTTCCTTCCTTCCTTCCTTCCTTCCTTCCTTCCCATCCATCCATCCATCCATTTCCTTCCTTCCTTCCTTTCCATCCATCCATCCAATTCCTTCCTTCCTTCCTTCCTTCCCATCCATCCATCCAATTCCTTCCTTCCTTCTTCCTTCCTTCCTTCCCATCCATCCATCCATCCATCCATCCATCCATCCATCAATTCCTTCCTTCCTTCCTTTCCATCCATCCACCCATCCAATTCCTCCTCCTTCCTTCCTTCCTTCCTTCC
Organism: Phrynocephalus guinanensis; assembly: GCA_037367245.1. NCBI lineage: Eukaryota > Metazoa > Chordata > Lepidosauria > Squamata > Agamidae > Phrynocephalus > Phrynocephalus guinanensis. The sequence goes on from CM074750.1 coordinate 12,166,613, forward strand.
TTCCTTCCCATCCATCCATCCATCCATCCATCAATTCCTTCCTTCCTTCCTTCCTTCCTTCCTTCCCATCCATCCATCCATCCATCCATCCATCCATCCATCCATCCATCCATCCATTCCTTCCTTCCTTCCTTCCTTCCTTCCTTCCTTCCTTCCTTCCTTCCTTCCTTTCCATCCATCCATCCATCCATCCATTTCCTTCCTTCCTTCCTCCAGAGCAAATTGTTTTGCAAAGGCCCTTTAGAACGCTGCCTGCCTCCCCAGCTTGGATTTCTCAGGATCACTCAGGTTTGTCCCTTGGACTTTGCTTTCTTTCGGAGCAGAAAAGTCTCCGAGCAAAACCAAGCCGCAGGCCGCCTTTCTCAAATCTTCCTCCGAACGACTGCATCCCAGAAGCGATGACGGAAGGTGCCCAGGGGCCACCAAGGAAGCTCCAGGCCGGCCCTCGGGGCACCTGGTCCCCGCCTCGACCTCCACCTGGTCCTTCTTGGCCACTCACGAGGGCGACTCCTTCGCTCCCTCCAACGAGAGCCTTCGTTGGGACGGGACCCTTGACGACCCGGTGGCTGAAGAGGAGAGGATGTGGCGTTACAGGCTCCACCGGAGAAAGCGTTACATCGATTACCTCCAGAGAAACCTGCCCCCCGAGCCATCCTTCACGCTCCGGAACCTGTCCGAACTTTGCCCGTGTGCACCAACAAACGGGGAGTCTAACTTAGGCCAAAGCGAATCCCCTCCGAGTACTTCTGAGGTCAGCCAAAGTGAAAGCAGACTTCAGTTCTCTGATCATGTGTAACAAAATTCCATTTTATAAAAATCGGTGTGGATGGCCAGATAATGAATTGTGAGGCATTGTGTTTTGTGGGTCTTTTTAACCTAACTTCCCCATCAGCATCAAGTGACAATGCTGGGGGGGGGGGAGAACAAAATATCCAACGCCTTACATTGAATGGTCTATGGCAGTGGTGGCGAACCTTCGGCACGCCAGATGTTCTGGACCACAACTCCCAGAATTCCAAGCCTGTATTGCCAATGGCAAAGGACTGTGGGAATTGTGGTCCAAAACATCGGATGTTCTGGACCACAACTCCCAGAATTCCAAGCCTGTATTGCCAATGGCAAAGGACTGTGGGAATTGTGGTCCAAAAATCAGATGTTCTGGACCACAACTTCCAGAATTCCAAGCCTGTATTGCCAATGGCAAAGGACTGTGGGAATTGTGGTCCAAAACATCTGGAGGGCTGAAGGTTCACTGCCACTGGTCTATGGCCCCCTCTAGTGGCTATTTCTGGTAAATACAACCTGGGAAAAACACATAATTTCTGATCTGGGAGTATTACTGGACTTCTTTTTTGAGAGATAGAAACGTTTTGCTGTTCATCCAAACAGCTTCATCGGTATTTTCTGAGTTTTTTAATGCAGTATTTCCAGGCAGTGGGTAAACGAATAAGCAGATATTGATTCCGCAGATGGGGCAAGTCTTACTGTACAGTGAAAAGTCTGTTGTTTTCAACAGTTGAGGCCCACCAGAATTTAATCAGGTGTTGTATGCTGCATATGACTTAGATAGTGAAACAGAAAAGGCTTTATTCACATAAATCAGTATGCAAACACTGCTCAGTTATCACAGTATAATGATGTGCCCTCAAATCAGTGCTGATTTACTGCAACCCTCCCAAGATTTTCTAGGTATAAGGTATTCAGAGGTAGCTTCTGCTTCTTCTGGTGTTGCGCTGGGACTATGCCACCTGCAAGGAGGTACGTTTCTAATTAAAGTTGCCTCAAAGCTAAGCGTGAACTTAGATGCTGCTTGCATTCTTCTCTTACTGACCGGCAGTGCGGTCGGTAAATTGAGTACCCAGCTTGCGGGGGGGGGGGTGCGCAATGTGTAGCCTGCATAATTAAACTGTAAACCGCCCAGAGACTACTCGAAGTGGTATGGGGCGGTATATCGGCAGACCACTTTAAAGGCGGATGGGTTTGTGGGTGGGGTGGTCGCGGTGGTGGACACGGTTTGATCTCAAGTGGCAGCCTGTCCGCCACCCTGCTCGCCACAGCGGAATCTGTGGGCCATCCCATAATAGGCAAGGGTCTTCTGAGACAGGAGAACAAAAGCGCGGATCATGGCTTCAGGGTTTGAAGTGGCAATTTCGGATCCCTCATTTGTGTGTGTGTGTGTGTAAAGGTAAAAGTTTACCCTGCACATGCGTGCAGTCGTGTCCAACTCTAGGGGCAGCGCTCGTCTCCGTTTCCAAGCCAAAGAGCCAGTGTTGTGCAAGTCCGTGGCCATGTGGCCGGCATGGCCGAATGCATTTCTGCGCACGGAACACTGTTTACCTTCCCGATTTCCACGGCAGTACCTATTTATCCCCTGGACTGCAAGGAGATCCAACCTATCCACCCTGAAAGAAATCCAACCCCAAAAGTTCACTGGAAGGACAGATTTTGAAGCTGAGGCTCCAGTCCTTTGGCCACCTCAGGAGGAGAGAGGAGTCCTTGGAAAAGTCCCTGAGGTTGGGAAAGATGGAAGGCAAAAGGAAAAGAGGACGGCAGAGAATGAGATGGTTGGATGGCGTCATCGATGCAACCAATATGGATTTGACAAAACTCCAGGAGGCAGTGGAAGACAGGAGGGCCTGGCAAGCTGTGGTCCATGATGGGGTCACGAAGAGTCGGACACGACTGAACGACTGAACAACAACCTATTTATCTACTTGCATTTACATGCTTTCGAACTGCAAGGCGGTTTGAAATTAACCCCTTCGGAGATCACAAAGCGCTTAATTTTCACGACACGCGCAAAAGATCCGGGGGTGTGTGTCAAAACCAACAATGCAAAATCCACAGTGAAATTAAAAGAACCGGAGTGGAACGTTTTCCTATATAAAGATGAAATATATATATATATTTACATTCCTACAAACAACCCAAAAGATTTAAGTGCAAGCCGACGGAATCCCTAAAGCTGAAGAGACAGGCTGGGGGTGGGGGTGGGGGGAAACGGGGTCGTAGAGGAACAGAGTTAATTAAGTGCAAACGAAATCCATCCGAGTGGCAAGGTGGCAGAAGATGTGGTGGTATCCCCCAACCCGTGGGGCAGTATTGTAAGCCACCGGGGAATGTGGGGCGGCCGAGACCGGCGGCCACGGGGCGGCCGGGCTCAGCACACCTCGTTCCCGGACGACTCCAGTTCCACGCTGGACAGGAACTTCCGCGCGGCCTTGTGGCCGTCGTAATCCAGCGTGGTGGTGTAGACGGCAGCGGTGCGCTTGGGGTAGACGATGGCGGTAGTGGCAAAACGCCGGGCCCGGTGGTGCGGCTGGAGGCGCACCTCGGCTTTGTAGCTACGCCACGTGCTGTTGGGGACGCACACCACCGTCTGGCTGCATGAGGAGAGGCCGAGCTCCACGGGCATGTAAAGGCGGTGAACGAAGTGCCTCTCCGAGTCATATTTCACGGAAGATGTGTACCTGGAAGGCAGCGAGAGAGAAGAAACCGCCAAGTTAGCCCCGTTGGGTTTCGGGGGGGTGGGGGTGGGGAATAAACCACAATATTATTTATTGATTTATTATTGGAGCTGATCTACCGCCCGTCTTCCGAACGGAACTCCGGGCGGTTTACAACAAAAGAAAACAAACAGTACACAAAATTAAGCACAACAAGACCTAAAATCAAGAAACAGTTCACATAAAAATTAATAATAAGAAAAAAGGCAAAAAGGCAGATGGTGGACAAAAAAAAAAAGAAGAAGAAGGTTGCAGCAGCCTAAAGTTTTCTGTTATTTCTTTATTTATTCGACTTTTATACCGCCCACCTAGCCCTAAGTCTACTCTGGGCGGTTTAGAACACAGAACCGAAATATTTATTTATTTATTTATTTATTTATTTATTCATAAATTATTATACCGTCCGTCTTCCCAAGGGAACTCCGGGCGGTTAACAACAACGATAAAGACAACTATCAGATGCACAATACAACAAAACCAGCAAAAGAGATAGAATACTCGCCAAAACGGCGGAACAAAGTAGCCAAAAAAAGTATAACAAAGTAACAATGGAACAATATAAGAAAGTAACACATTCAAACAACCAAAATACAAAAACCACAGGATACAGACAAAATATAACGACCTAAATCAACAACAATAAACTAAAATAAAAGTAAAATAAAAGTAAAAAAATAACCTGGTAATTGATTAAATAAGAAACAAGTCAAAACAAAAAAGGAGTTTTAAGTGGTAAAAAGAATAGCATCTCAATGGATGTTTGAGGACTCAGGAAAGGCCATTCTGTAAATTTATTTATTTATTTATTTTTGCATTTCTCGACCGCCTGATTTCCCAGAAGGGACTCCGGGCGGTGCACACGAAAGCCAAATAAAGAATCAACAATTAAGGACAAACAAATCAAGCCAAGTTTTTTTTCCTGCTTCAAATCCCGTAGAATCCCAGAGAGGGGTGGGAACACTCAAACCCCCCAAAAACATACATACCTTACATCTTTGGGTGGCAATGGGTCAAATTTCACGCCTTCCCCGAAGGAGAGAGCGCACAACCGAGAGGAGGAGCTCGGAGGCGGAGAAGTGCCAGAACTCAGAGTCTCCTAAAAAAAATCCCCAAACGGAAAATTAGAAGGACCAAGTCCCAAAAAGGGGGGAATTTCACGCTTTTTAGGAGATTAAAAGCAAGGCAGAAGGTGAGCGATCGTTTCAAAATGTCCGATGATCCTAATGCTACGGGGTGACATCTCTGCTGAAAGCATACAGGCAGTGCCTCTCCTCGTTCTGTCCCGTCCACCCCAACCACAAATAGGGCAGGGTTCCTCTCATGGGCATAATCCAAGTTTCTAGTCCTCATGGTTGGGAACCAAGCTTTGATTTAAACCAGGCAATATAGGTTGGGTTTTTCTGAAACCAGCAGCCTTCTGACTAAACCGTTCCTCCGAGGCAGCGTGGTGTAGTGGTCAGAGCGCCAGCTTTAAGGCCCAGGAAGTCTCCAGCCCCCACGGAAGCCATAAAATCTGGCTTGGTGTGTGTTTGGTCTGTTCATACAATCCCCTGTTTGAAAACCATCGCCTCGATATGATTTTTAATGCCGTTTGGCTTCCTAACGAACTCACCGAGGCTCCGCTGCCATTCATCCTTATTATTTTACAGAGAAAGTGAAAGTTCAGGCCCCCAGCAATAGCAGTGCAGCTTAATGGAGAGAGACCCTGCCCCATGTTATCTGAACAGACAGATTTCCAACCGGTAGAGCCCTCCTGTGCCCTCGCAAGATTTTGCTGACTGTACGGTTCTGATGGCTCTGCAGAAGAGCCCTCATCCTTTAAAGCAGGAAGGCCTAGTGGTTTCAGCTGCTTCTCTTCCTCATCCTAGTTCTCCCCTAGACCAGGAATTTTTTTTAAAAAAAAGGCCATTTGCTCCCTGCCTTCAGTTTGTTAAAAGTAGCAGCTGGTATTTCTGACAATTATGGGATGGGGGAAAGGTCATGGGGACAATTTGAGAGGGAAAAAATGACTACTGGAAAAAAAATCACTTTCAAATTTAATTCTCCTTCCCCTACATAATAACAAACAAAAGTATTCTTTTATTCCATTTTTAAGAATCACTTTTACAAAAAAAAAAAAAAAACTACATTTAAAAAGGGACTAGGAGCCACCCTTTAGGAATTGGGCCTCAAAGCCACAACCACACAACCACAACCCCTGAAAGTTCATCCGAACCCTCCCTTGTTTAAAAGGTGTGACGTTGTGCGTTTATCCAACACACGTCCTCCGGGTCAATATCCTCACGTCCCCACCCTTCATAAAAATCCAGGGACAAATCATTCAAATAAAAACGAGGAAGGCAACGAACAATAAATATATTGGGGTGGTGGGGCTATAAGTTAGCTGACACATGGCTGATGAACTAACATTCTCAATACACCGCCTGGAGTTGTTCTTTGAATTACGCCTGGCAGTTTATGAATGCACAAATAAATAAATATAGCAGTACCCCGACTTAAGAGCAGCTTGACATAATGGCAATTTGACTGAAGAGCGGAAAACTGTTGACCTTTTAACTGCCGCGCCTTACACATTTTAGATACGGTCTGCTCGGCTGGCAAATATTTTTGTTCATTTTTCTAACTTATTTTTTCAATCTTTCAGATGGGTACCCCGACTTAAGAGTAGTTCGACTTAAGAGCTTCCATTCGGAATGGGTTAAATTCGTAAGTCGAGGTACCACTAATAAATAAATAAATAAATAAATAAATAAATAAATAAATAAATAAATAAATAAATAAATATTATGGAGCCAAAGTCAGACAAACTACAGAGGCGCTGGTAATAAATGTCCTTCCCTACCCCATAGCTGTGTATGTGGGGAGAACATTTCTCTCTATATGGCCAAACCACTGATGCTCAGGGCATCAGTTTGGCCACCTGTCTCCCAAATTCTCAGGGCAACTGTTTGGCCACCTGTCTCCCAAAATCTCAGGGCAACTGTTTGGCCACCTGTCTCCCAAATTCTCGTGCCCCCCCCCTCCATGGGGACGCACAACAGCTGCCCGATAAATGGGACCTCCAGTGCCCGAGCAGCTGTGTGAAAAGACTGCAATGCCACAAGGCTGTTTATTGCAGCCGGGGGCCTGGAGGGAGAGGCAGCCCCAACACCCCCCCCCAAAAAAAACACACCTCCCAATAACCCCCCTACACCTCCCCATGACCATCATGGCCCCCCGAGTTTCCACTCAAGCGGACCTGAAAAAAAGGCCGCAAACGAAGCCCGAACCTGGTCCGCAGCGGAAAATGGTCCAAACATTACGGAAGCCCGGCTGTCATTCCAACCTCCTAGTCATCATTAAAGCCACCCTTGCAAAGTCTGTAGGGGAAACAGAGCAAAACCGATGCCCCTGTGCCTGCCCAAACCCACTACTAGGATCTCTTGGTAAAAGTCCTTCAAATATTATGCCGGCCTACTCTGCAGGGCCGTTGTGAAGGAACTCTCAAACCCAAGCGTGTGAGGCATGAGAACCTGGAAACACGACCTCTTTGGGGACCACAACTCCCAGCATCTCCCAGCCGACCTTCTGAGGATGCTAGGCATTGTAATCCCCACCCTACAACTTTTCCGAAGTCCAGTTAGGAACTCTGTTGGCTGCTCTTGTTATACCACCAGGAAGAATCATCACCAGGGCCACCAACAACCTTAATATTAGAGGACAGGATGGAAAAAGGTACAAAATAATCAACCAACTAAATAAATAAATAAACTCCCTAGCTTGAAAAATACAACTTTAGGGTTTTTAATTCCGGTTCATTTCTAGCCTTTGGTGGAACTTCCTGAGTTCCTTTGGGAAAATCGGGCGGTATACAAATATAAATATGAATAAATATGAATAAATAATTAAAAGAGGCACCCGGAGGGAAACGAGGCATGGGATGACCCCTTTGGACAACCCACAGAACAACATATATAAAGAGGCCAGAAAGGATGGACGGAAGAAATTCTACCCGATCCGGAGGGGGGGAGGGCAAAAAAATTCAAATTACAGCCTGTTTGTTTCTGCATCGCTCCTGGCGTTCAGTTTGCAAGCCAAATGCGGAATGGGACTCCGCGAACTTGGTCCGGATTGGGGCGCTTTAAAACACCAACCCGGTGTAAACACACTGCTCAGAATCAAGGCGCCGTTAAGGGTAACGGGTCTTACTCCTGAGTAGCGCTACGACCAGGCTAGCGGAGTCTGAACGCGGCTCACGCTTCCCCTGCTAAAGAAACGCACCTCTTTCTGCTTTGTGTGCGTTTGTGTGTCATTGTGCGATTCACACCGTTTGCCGCCAGCTGATTCGGATCACAGCCGCCGCCACCACCGGTTTCTTAATTCGGTTTACATTTGGAGCGACCTCGCAACCAGTCGCACTAATTCGAATTGCCTCCGGAGCCCTCGCGACCCTTGCTCCCACCAGTCGCACTAATTCGAATTGCCTCCGGAGCCCTCGCGACCCTTGCTCCCACCAGTCGCACTAATTCGAATTGCCTTCGGAGCCCTCGCGACCCTTGCTCCCACCAGTCGCACTAATTCGAATTGCCTCCGGAGCCCTCGCGACCCTTGCTCCCACCAGTCGCACTAATTCGAATTGCCTCCGGAGCCCTCGCGACCCTTGCTCCCACCAGTCGCACTAATTCGAATTGCCTCCGGAGCCCTCGCGACCCTTGCTCCCACCAGTCGCACTAATTCGAATTGCCTCCGGAGCCCTCGCGACCCTTGCTCCCACCAGTCGCACTAATTCGAATCGCATCCTCTTCCCCCCCCCCCTTCTCCCTCTGGCCTACGACCCGCCGACGGGCTTTCCCGTCCCAATTCGAATTGAACCTGAAGCAAACACACACACGCACCAACAACTCTCACTCCTCTGTGATCCGGATCCACCACAAACACACACGCACACACACACACACACAAAAGTCCGGATTCCAGGCTGCTTGCAGGAAACAGCTTCACCTCGAAGGGGGGGGGGTGCCAAAAGCCCGACCGGCAGGGACGGCTCAATCCGAATTCCTCCCGGGCTTCCCAGGCAGGGAGGGCTGGGACTCCGTATCGGGGGGGGGGGCGCCTCGGGCACGGCGGCTGCTCCGCTTCGCCTCGCTTCGCTTCGCTTTCCCTGGTAGGGGGGGGGGGGCAGCCACTCACCTCGGGAGGAGGAGGAGGCTCCGGCTTCTTCTGCTCCGGCTTGGGTGCCTCTTCTCGGTGGGTCTCCCTCTCGGATCCGGAGCGGGGGGCCAAGAGCCAGCTGGCCCCAGGGCTGGGGGGCAACCCGGAGTCCGGGCTGTCGGGCCCCCGCTCCGCCCGGCCCTTGGAGTCCGGAGGAGGCGGCGGCACCTCCGGCAAACTCAGCCGCCCCACCACCATGGCCAGCACGCCCGCTCGCCCGCCCGCCCGACGGGATCCGGCCCCGGGAACGAGCCCTTTTGGGCTGGCTGGCGACTGAGCGAGGAAGAGGAGGGCCAGGAGGGGGCGGGAATGGACCGCCTCCCTCGCCCTTACTAGCCTCGGGCGGAGGAAAGCGAAGGGAAGGGAAGGGAAGGGAGAGCCGGGCTTGCCTGCTGCGCTGCTACTCCCGGCGGCCCCAGGATCCCCTTGCCCACTCGCCTTTTGGAAAGATTTGCATCGGAGGGACTACAGTTCCCAGAATCCCCACCACCACCACCAAGCGCCCTTCGATAAGGGTTGCATTGGAGGGAACAGTTCCCAGAACCCCCCAGGAGGGACGGGCAGTTCCCAGGGATCCCCCCCAAATCCCCTGCCCACTAAGCCGAGAGTGGGGACAGCGGGGAGGTGGGGATGGGCGCGCTTTGGGACTCGCCTTTTGGAAAGGATTTGCATCGGAGGGACTACAGTTCCCCAAATCCCCCACCCATCGCCCTCTGGGAAGAGTTGCATTGGAGGGACTACAGTTCCCCAAATCCCCCGCCCATTGCCCTTTGGGAAGAGTTGCATTGGAGGGACTACAGTTCCCCAAATCCCCCAGCATCGCCCTTTGGGAAGCTTTACACTGGAGGGACTACAGTTCCCCAAATCCCCCGCCCATCGCCCTCTGGGAAGAGTTGCATTGGAGGTACTACAGTTCCCCAAATCCCCCGCCCATCGCCCTTTGGGAAGAGTTGCATTGGAGGGACTACAGTTCCCCAAATCCCCCGCCCATTGCCCTTTGGGAAGAGTTGCATTGGAGGGACTACAGTTCCCAAATCCCCCGCCCATCGCCCTCTGGGAAGAGTTGCATTGGAGGGACTACAGTTCCCCAAATCCCCCGCCCATCGCCCTCTGGGAAGAGTTGCATTGGAGGGACTACAGTTCCCCAAATCCCCCGCCCATCGCCCTCTGGGAAGAGTTGCATTGGGGGGGACTACAGTTCCCCAAATCCCCCGCCTATCGCCCTTTGGGAAGCTTAACACTGGAGGGACTACAGTTCCCCAAATCCCCCGCCCATCGCCCTCTGGGAAGAGTTGCATTGGGGGGACTACAGTTCCCCAAATCCCCCGCCCATTGCCCTTTGGGAAGCGTTGCTTTGGAGGGACTACAGTTCCTAAAATCCCCCCCCCCCATCTGCTGCCCTTGGGAGGTTGTCCCGCCGGAAGGACAACAGTTCCCAGAAGGAAGGCACCCAGGAGGGGGAGAGAGAGCAAAAAACACCAGCGGCAGAAAAGAGGCAGGTCAAGAGAGGCCACTGTTGTTGTTCTTCCTCTCCCCCTCCCGCCGTCCCTGCGGTGTAGGACAGGGTAGGCAGGGATTGGAACCCAGAGCCCGCAAGGCCGGCATTTTCGGCTTTGGGAGGGCCGTCTGGGCCGGAGGACGCTCGACGCCTCTTTTGAAGGATTCCACGTCTCACCTTCAACCCACCGTCCTGGCACGGAAAAAAAATGGAAAACGGGGTGATCTAACTAGCCTTGGTCCTTTCTCTCTGTCTGCTCCTGAAAATTCCCTTTTTTCTTTCTTTTCTTTCTTCTTTCAGGGGGTGGCGGTGGTGGCTTGGCTCACCTCTTCTTTCCAGCCTGCCTCCGGCCGCATTGTTTGCGACAAATGGAAGCCATCTGTGGGAGCATCAATAACCCCCCCCCCAAATCAAAACCAGGCCTTGCTTTTTAAAAAAAGAAAACAAAACCCGAAGGCCAGGAATTTGGAATATTTTTTTTTCCCTCCGGTGAATCACCCAGCCCGACCCAACCGTCAACAGATCAGCCTGGAAAAGGTGATTTTTTTAAAAAAGGTCAAGCCACATTTAAAAAAAAATTATTTGGCTTTGAAAGAAAATCTGTGCAGATCTAAATGAATGTGGGACCCTCCAGACGAGGTTTCTGTGCAGTCAGTAAAAAATGAGAGCTCCCTCTCGGCTCGAATCCAGACCCTCCGCCGCCGTCTCCCAACCAGCCTGCAAAACTATTTATTAACCCCCAAGAAAACAGAGGCTTCCCACTGAGGCGATCCCAAACTCGGCTCTAAAAGGCAGATGAGGATTATGCAGGCGTAGGAATTTTCCTGGGGCCTGCTGTTCACCCCTGCACCCCAATATCTGCAGCAGTCTAGCGAAACCACCGTTTGTAGGATTTGAACCCGGGGACTTTTGGACAGGGCCACCCCGACCCCTTGGGTTCCCTCATCCCCCCTCTGTCCTTTCCTGCATCACCCCCCAAAATTGCATTCCTGGCAAACTTGCCCTAGAATCGCATCTTGTACTGAATGGAGAGCCGAGAGCCGTTGGCTTCACAAAAGACCCGTTCTGGGTGGAGAGAAACGCCGTGAGCCACTGCGTGGCTGGGGGAGGGGGAAGAAATCGATACAGACCGACTGCCATTGTTGAGATGCGTAACGGGAGTGGAGGCCACGAGGATCCGCTGGAAACGGTACGCCCAGGGTCCGGATCGGATGCTCGGGCTCAGATTTGGAACAATACGGATCCAACTCCAGGTAATCGGGTGACACTAGCCTACAGAACAATTGAGGGGATTGAAAGCAGTGGCCGGGGACGAGGGGGGGTGAGCAGGGGGTCTCCCTCTTTGCACTGAGAAGGTGCTGATCCTCCAAATCAGAACTGACACGGAAGAAAGCTACGTAGGTTTTCATGCATTACTTCGTCGGGGCCTGTAATTGCAATTTATCCTGGATTTAATGGAGAAGTCTCTTGTTTGTACTACGGCGAGAACTGCCGGCGTCGGGGTGGCCTGGCGATGACGCCAGGGGCCACGATGTACGGCCCGCATCCCGGGCATGTGCCTTCATGGATAAACTCTTCACGTCCACGATTTACAGCTTCCGGCGAAGGAAAACCGAACACCTTGGCCTCCGTCTCCCTCAAGTCAACAAAGGCGTGCCGTGGGAGCAGCGCTTGGCCAGGGGAAGGCGAGCCCGTGACCTTTGTTTTAATGGCTGAACGATTGCTCAAAGCGATAAGAAGGCAGGCCCGTCTCCTGGGGGGTGACTGGCACCGCCGGAATCCGGGCACGTAGGATCCAGAAGGAGGTCATCCTTTTTCCCCAGTTCCCTGCCTCGAAGCTCAGCCGGAAGACACGAAACGTGGCCCGTGGCGTGCATGAACGACACATTTGTCTCTATTCGGGCCGCAGGAGATCGGGTCAAATTTCTCGACCAGGGCTGGAAACCAGAGCCTTGAAGGAGCCTTGCTCCTGAATTTCTATTCCGTTAGAAATCTAGGCCGTTGAATTTCGGCCCTCAATCCCGCCGAGAGATCCCTGGGGATCGTTCCTCGTTTTGCAGTTTGTTATTTAATCGCTGCCGCCTGTAGTCAAGCCGTTCCTGACTGCCAATGAATCTGTTCAGGGGGTTTTCGCGTAGGGGATCCTCAAAAGCGATTTCCCATTTCCTTCTTCTGCCGGGTGCCCTGGGATCACAGCGCAGCTTGCCCGAGGCTGCCAAGGCTGGCTCTTCTCCCCGGCCTCCTTTTTCAAAAAAGGAACTTCATACACTGACTAGCCGCCTGTTATCTTATTTAAGATTAATGGCCAATGAGGGTTGTTTCAGAGGCTCTTGGTTTGCAGCTCACTTAGAAGTAACTTTGGAAAATAACAAGGACCCGCCCATTATCCCTAAGTAACGTGGGCGCTGCTCATTAACCCCCGAAAATGAACTTTGTAACTACTAGTTACTTTGTTCAGGCCCTGGAAAGTAACTAGTTACTTCCCCAACAGGCTTGTCACTGGTGGTTTCTGAGTTCTTTTGGGGCAGCTGCATCTCAGATGAGCGCTAGTCCCCTCTGAAGATGGCAGGGGAAACCGTCCTCTACTGCCAAAGAAAACGCAGGGGCCAAGGTCCCCAAAACGTCCACACCGAGCCAGCAAAACGGCTCCAAACCCCTTCCGATAAATTCAAAATTCTCCCTCCAAGAACAATAGCCAAAATGAGCCAAGGCCTGTCGGTTCTCCTCTGTAACTGGATCTAGGAGAGAATCGTCTCAGGGCTGTGGAACCGGAAGGGACCTTATACATCACCAAGTCCCTCCTCTCTCGAGGGGGTACAAGGGGGGGGGGGGAATCAAAGTCACAATCTCCGGCTTGGCAGCCTGACGCCTAAAACCACTGGACTAAAAGGGTACAGCTTAAACAAAAAAACACCTTTTGGCACCCTGAAGGAAATGAAGGGGGGAATTTACATCTTGTTTTGAAAGGGCCCCAGTAGCTATGGAAGCTGTTGAGCTCCCTTTTAAAATTAATATTTTCTGCCACCAGAGGGAGCCAGAGGCCTTTTTCATTCATAAAACAATATTTTTACGGGATTTTTTTTTTGGCAGGGGGAGATCCTGGGAGGAGTGGTGCCCCCCCCGTGGTTCACAGAGTGGCCTGCGCCACCCCCAGATCTCCGGCACGTGGCCGTACCTTCTTCCAGAGGGTGTGAAGGCGGACGTAGGCCAAGGGCCTCCCTTCCATTAGACAGAGCAGCTGTTCTAGTAAGGCTGTTTTTCATCTTATTTGAGAAGGGCACGGTCAAAAAGAACTCCTTCTGGTCGAATTAAATCAATGAATAAAAGCGACCTCCTGAATCACAGCCGAGGTCGTTTTTAAAAAAATGAGAGAGAGGCAATTATGAAAAACGTCTCTGACGGCCTTCCTTCTTGGACTTTGGAACGGCGGGCGCCCCTCCTGGTGCCAAAATGCCAACTCGCGGCCAGAAAAAAGGTCACCCTGGCATAAAGTGGCAGAAGAGAAAGAGAGAAATCCTCAGACACAAAGAACAAGGCTTGGCAGATCCGTGCAGATAATAAACCCCGCATAATTGTAGACAAAGGCCAACATCCTTCCAATGCCACTCGGCGAGATAACGGGGAGGGTTGTGTGTAGGGGCACTCAGCCGCCCCTTTTCCATTGTTCCCTGCGGTTACAAAAGACCAATGCACATCATAAATCTGTTCCAAGGCAGGCTGCAAGTAACTATATCAAGATGGGGCAGCTCGGAGCAAAACCCGGAGGGGAATCCGTACGTTTATTAGCAGAAAATGTACACCTTGAGATTTCATCTTCCTCTTGTGTTTGATAAATATTACGGAATACTTTACAGCAGAGGGTTGTGTTCGTGGGGGAGGGGGTAGTTCGTTTAAGAGGGGAAGAAGGGAATTTGTATACACAGCAGATATTTAATCATTCAGAAGATTCCCCCTGTTAATCTGGGTTCCCTTAATTATATATATTTCGGGGGTGGACCTTTAGTTATCGGTAATATTAGGGGAGGTGTCAGCTGCCTTTTCGGTCTCGTAACATTTGAAAGTAGGGAGGGAAAGCGTGGAGGGAGTGCCCGACACACTCGGGCAAGGTTTTCAAGTTCTGTTTGTCCCTGATAAGGCCAACTATAAAATATATGGGACACGGAGGTCACGCCCGCCTTAATTAGCTTCCTTTTTACACCGACGATGGGCGTTTGGGGTCAACACCCTGGAATATCACCACCAAGCAATGCATCCAACGACCTTCGCAAGAGCAGGTCGGCAGCTGGCAGCTCTGCAACCTTCGCCCGGCCCATATTCAAGATCTCCCGGTTTTCCAGATTGGTGGGAGAACAGAAATTTGAGAGGGTTTTTTTTGGGGGGGGGGGTTATTGGAGAGCACAACTCACGCGAAGGCACTTGGGCCTCCGTTGAATGCGGGAACGGCGGATTCGGACACTCGCCCCTCCTCGGAAAGACACCCCACAGAGGAAACAGGAATGTGCGTCGCTCAGAAAGGGGCAGAATGTCCAGGGGGTGCTCAGCCTTGGGGTGGGTGGGTGGGTGTGGAGGTGTGCGCGTGCCATCTTGCTGCCCTTTATGGGACTGCCATCAAGGGTCGGACCCAGGGAGAGTCCTTTGATGCCGACAATCACAGGATCTGCCGCGGAGGAAGCAAAGCTGGGTTGGAAAAACCGGTTCTCAGTAGTGCGAGTTGAAGTAGGGGTCTCCGGGGAGGAAGGGGTTAGAACTCCTCACTCGGAGAAAGAGCAGATCCTGGATGAGATTCTCCCCCCCCCCACTCCCCTAAAGTCTTTTCTTGATCAGCTTCTCCAGTTTCCGGATGCGCGACGACTCCTGCTCCGGCGTGGGAGCGCTCGCCAAGACGGGCCCCGTGTTCTCGGGCCCCGAAGGAGGGGCCGGGAGCCTCTGGCGGAAAAGCTCCAGCATGGCGCTCTGCTCGCTCCGCTTGAGTCCCTGTTGGCCCAGAAAGAGGCGGACAAAGAGATGAACGCCCAGAAACCGGGGTTCCCCCGGGCCCCCTGAAAAAAACTCATCCGTCCTGCGATTAGGGGGACATATTTTTTATCGGAAACTGTAACTTGGCAGCGGGGACTGCCTGGTAGAGGCTTGAGACGCACAACGAGGGCAGAACCTGGTATACTAAGGCCCTCATATCCGCTCGGGATTGGGTAGAGCCACCCCCCGGTGGGTCCTAAATACAGTGGATCATAGCAAACACAAGGGGGAAAATGCACATGCATTATCAGAACGAACCACTAGATGGCACCAGAGAACAAGCTACGTATTCATAGCATGGTCTTTGGCGCCGTCTAGTGGCCGGTTCTGGTAATACATGTGAAAATAGCTTTTTTTTTTCTGGATTGTTTTTAAAAAAGATTTTAACCATTTTTGTACCAGGGATAAGTGAATCAGTGGGTATTGATCTAACGGATAAGGGGGCCCTGCTGTATTTTTCTGGTCCACCCTCCCACCAAAACTGGGGGTCCCAAGATTTCTTAGGAAAGTCTGAACCTAAATCCTCCTTCATTACACTTTAAGGTCTTTCACCCTTTGTTGGCCACAATCCCGGTGGGAAAATAAGATATTTCCAGCCACACTTTTCTGGCCGTCTGTCACCTCCTCACCTTCATGTCCAGGAGTTTCTGGAAGGTGTCCGTGCTGCAGTCAGCCAGAAGTTTGATGTAATTGTCCACAAAGACCACGGGGGGTTCGTGCGGGGCCATCACCACCTGCCGGAGCAGAGAGATCTTAAAACATCAGGAGGAAAGATGGCCCTTTGGCAATCGAGAGGAGGCGCCCAGCGTCCTCCAGCTCATAAAATCCAATTAAGAACTAAGGGGTGCCTTCAAATTCTGACACCCATCATCCCCCACCCACCCCACCCCAGACCCGGGAAGACACGGCACTCCGGTTCCCATCATCCTTCACCGCTGGCTAGGCCGGCGAGGGCTGATGGGTTTTGTAGTTCCCACAAGAGCAGAGTCTTCCTCCGTCCCGCCCCCCCCCCCACACTGGGCATCAACATAACGTCGATGAAAGAGTCGCTAACCCTCGCTGGGAGAAAACCGTGTTGAACCGATCTTTTTTTTGGAAGCCGTACCAGGGGAGGGAGAGAAGGCATTACAGAAGGAAAAAATGACTTTAAAAGGCCGTGCAATTTCCTTTTTCTTTTTTCCTGCTTTCTAGGCAGCTTTGTCTCGACATCAGACGGTAGCAAACAGAAGGAGCAGGAGGGGGGGAAGTAAAGATGATTCATCCAAACCAGAGGCAGTGGGGTTTTTAGCGCTCTCGGCGGTTGGCGAAAGGAGGGCCGCTGGGGCGAGGTGCTGGCACACCCGTGACACATGGGCCAGGCATTTTTACAAGCCCCACCTTCGGCCAACCACAGGAGGGAGGCCGCCTGAGGCCAGCAGCGGGTGGTGGTGCTGTACTGTATTTTTTTTTACAAGAATATTTATTTTATAGAAAGCCACTCCTTTCGCTCGCCTTCTCGGGCTCCTCTTTCGCCTGGTCTCAGCAAAACTCCAAATTTTTTTTTTGTTCTTCGGAGGGTTCTTCTCATAGTCTACTGACTCCTTTGTAATCGGAAACGTCCAAGATCGAGGCCTTCTGGGCAGAAAGCAGGCTGAATTTCCTATTTCTCCCTCCCCCTCAAAAAATCACCTTGCAACATCCAACCCTGGAGGTTAAGATTCTAGTCCTCAAGGATGCTGGAATGTCAACGGCAGGAAGCGGTCGGGTAATAAGCTTGACTTCTGATGCACTAAGCTCCACTTTGTGAACAGAGGGGGGTCAGCGTCCCCGGAGGCTTCAGCTAGAGAAGGCATGTCCAAACTCTGGCCCTCCTGATGTTCTGGACCGCAACTCCCAGAATTCGAAGCTTAGATTGCCAATGGCAAAGGACTGTGGGAGTGGTGGTCCAAAACATCGGGAGGGCCGAAGTTTGGACATGCCTGAGCTAGAGGGTGGATTTTTTGCAAGGGGAAATTGGGAACACACAGACACACAGGGGGAAAAAAAGAATTGCACCAGCTTTCTAATAATCCAAGCAGCAGACGGTGCAGCGGAAGGAGCCCGGCCAGAATATCCCTGCTTTGGACTACAACTCCCACAATCCTCTTGAAGTTGTTGTTTTTAAATAAGGATTTCCCCCTGCCTCAAGCAGTGTCAGAGAGACAAACGGTATCTTCTCCTAGTTGCTCTTTTCTAGATCGACAAGTAGATTGAGGTCGTCTGGCTTCCTTCCTGCTTCTCTCTCTCTCACTCTGAGGTCACTTCCTGTTTCCTCCTCCTCCTCGCTGGACAGCTGCCGGTTCACGCGGCTTCGCTCGAAGGGCAGCCCCCCAACACACACACACACACACACACACAACCAAAGCTTACCTTAAGGATCATTTCGGCCCGGGTCATGCCTTTCACCACGATCTTCGTGTAGCTGGCCGGCGCTTTCCTGACCACCTGGGACCCGATGGACGGCAAGTCCAGGAGAACCATCTTCAGGGAATGGGTGTCCAGCAAAAGCTGCGGCCGGTTTTAAAAAGGAAACAGGTCAGGCTCCTCCCGATGCAGGGATCCAGGAATCTACTTGCATCGGAACGCATCTCAACACCAGCCTAAAGCGATCCGGCACCAACGGTTCCAATTATACGCAATTCGAGTTCCCCCTTTTCATCTTTTACTAAGTAATAAGCCGTAGGAAACATAGCAAGGGAGATTGCCATGTTTTTTCCTCCCGGTGACCGATCATGAAGCAAAAAAACCAGCTAATTTGCAGGAAGAAGGCCATTTGAGCGGGCACTCTGTCTAACGACAAACACACTTAAGTTTTCCTAGTTCTGGCTTCTCATTTTGGGCCACTCCGTCGACACCCTCGCGTCTGACAACTCTCTTTCTCCCCTCCCTTCTCACCTGCTCTGCTCCCACCATGCTGATCGGCTTGCACTTGAAGAGATGGTTGATAAATTTCGGGATGAAGGAGCTGCGGAGAAGACGGAAGACATTAACGGGGTGCTTCCTGCACCAACCCCCCAAGAAATTAAGAAGAAAAAAATTCTAAATATTCCCTCTCCTCCACCTCCAACCCAAAAGAAATCCTTCCCCAATCAAACGAAACGGGGCTCTGCCCGACGACTCCGGTCCGGCGGCAACTCCCATCAGACCTAGCCGGTGTGCCCGCTGGCGAAGGACAATGGGAGTTGTAGTCTGGGCACATTCCCACATGACGCCCCATCCAAGGAGAAGCAGGCCCAGACCCCTTCAGCACCAGATAGCTAGGGGTAAGCAGATTTACGTTTCCGGGCCGCGGTTCCAAAAGGACGGGCAAAGGATGCTGGGGGTTGTAGTCCAAAAGCCCCAAATCGGCACGCATCTACCCCAGGCCTCAACCATACTATCCCATATGGACCCGTTTGTCTCACCCTACCCACAGGGGGGATCCTACGGGGCCCTTAAAGCCATGCCCTCCCTCCACCCCACAGGCCTTCCTCCTAAGCCGTCATTGGCCAGGACCAGAGAACATAAGAACCTAAGAAGAGCCATCATGCTGGATCAGGCCAAAGGCCCATCTAGTCCAGCTTCCTGGATCTCACAGTGGCCCCACCAGATGCCTCTGGGAGCCCACGAGAGTAGATCTCTGTCTCCTGATCCCACTCCCCTGCCTCTGGCCCTTGAAGTAACCCGGTTTTAAACCTGGAGATGACACATCTCCATCCTGGTTTGTCACCTGGGATGGACTTTTTCCTCCAGGAATCTGTCCCATCCCCTTTGGAAGGCATCCAGGCCAGAGGCCATCCCCACCTCCTGTGGCAGGGAGTTCCACAGACTCACAACAAGCTGGGTGGAAAAAATGTTTTCTTTTGTCTGTGCTGACTCTCCCAGCCCTCCCGCAGTGGCCTCCTGCAGGCTGGAGGACCGAGGTGGTGGTGGTGGTGGTGGCGGCAAACTCACTTGGCAAACTTGATGCAGAATTGGGTGAAATACTTCCGGGTGGAGGCCAGGTTGTCTCGGACGACGGGTACGTTCTGCTTGATGTGGAGGACAATGGAGGTGACGTAGGGGCTCTGGTCGCCCACGTGCTCCACGTTCTGCCACGGCATCTACGGGCAGCCGTGAAAACAGAGGTCAGAAGCGTGTTGACTTTCTCCTTTCTGACCAATACCGATCGTCCTCTATCAGGAGGGTCCCCTTCCGAAAGCCATCCCCCCCCCGAACCCTGGGGAGGTCCCGTTGCTGCCGCCCCCCCCCGGCCGAACGCCCTCCCGTCCCACGCGAGGACCGCCCCGCGGCCCTTACTTTGCTCATGGCGGTGAGCGCCGGATCGCAGGCGGCGTCCAGATCCTGCACCAGCAGCTGGATACTGTTGGAAATCACGCTGCAAAAAGGAACCAACTTGTTTTTCCAGTGATTGGGGGGGGGCTCCCGCTCTTTGCACCTTCTTTACACAGCTGGTACCAATTCCAGGAAAATGGTACCGCAGAAGGACCCCCATATCCGCGGATTCACTTATCCGCAGCCTGAAAATAGTCTACAACCGGAGTCCCGCAACGGGAGGGCCGGGCACGCGCAAAAAAAGCTGTCCCTCACCCCCCCCTTGACGCCACCGCCCCTGGCTTCCGACTTACACGCTGAACGTATCCATTTCTCCCGTCAGGTTGATCCGCTCCGCAAGGGCGGCGTCCACCTTCTCCTTGAGTTTTTCCTCCAGCTGCCGCGGGACAGAGAAAGGCATGAGAAAAATTCAAATTCCAACCCCCCACCCACCCCTTGACCTAGTAGGTTCCACCAATTCCAAAATTTCAATGCCAGATAAAAAGGAGGGTTTTGACCCTCGCCTGCCTGCCTACCTATCCCATCCGCCTGTGATGATCCAACCCTGTTTACAGGACCATCGTGTCTAGATCAAGGGAAGTGATAGTGCCACTCTATTCTGCTCTGGTCAGACCCCGCCTGGAGTCCTGTGTCCAGTTCTGTGCGCCTCAGTTTAAAAAGGATGTTGACAACCTCGAGCGGGTGCAGAGGAGGGCGACTAGGATGGCTGAGGGTCTGGAGGAAATGTCTTATGAGGAACGGCTTAGGGAGCTATGAATGTTTAGCCTCTCTAAAAGAAGGCTGAGGGGAAAATATGATAGCTATGTTTAAATATTTGAAAGGATGTCATATTGAAGAGGGAACAGGTTTGTTTTCCATGGCTTCAGAGACTAGGCCCCGGGGCAATGGTTTCAAACTACAGGAAAAGAGATTCCATTTGAACATTAGGAAGAATTTCATGACGGTTAGAGCTATTCGGAGGTGGAAGATGCTGCCACAAAGGAGGGTGGTGCAGTCTCCTTCTTTGGAGGTTTCTAAGCAGAGGCTGGGTGGCCATCTGTCGGAATTATTGTGATGGGGGTTCCTGCATGGCAGGGAGTTGGACTTGATGGCCCATGAGGTCTCTTCCAACTCTATGATTCTATTATTATAACATCCTGTGAGAAGGCTTAATTCCCGGTGGCCAACCAGGCGTCCTAAGACTGCAGCTCCCAGAAGCCTTTGCTACCGACCAGGCCGGTACGATCTTGGGGAGTTATAGTCCAAGAACATCTGGGGTGGGTGGGGAGTCCCGGTTGGCCACCGCCCAGCCCCTTCCGAAAACGGGCTTGTTTCCTCCTCCAGTCATGAGGACTAGAAACCTGACGAGGC
Source organism: Phrynocephalus guinanensis (assembly GCA_037367245.1). Lineage (NCBI taxonomy): Eukaryota > Metazoa > Chordata > Lepidosauria > Squamata > Agamidae > Phrynocephalus > Phrynocephalus guinanensis. The sequence continues at coordinate 12,187,505 of CM074750.1, forward strand.
TTCCTTTCTTTCAATCTAGGCCACGAAATGACTTAAGGTAGCCGTTCCCACCAGCCCACCCCCTTAAAAAAACACAAGGTGCCTAAGGACACTCCCAGAACCCCTGCGGTCTCCCACGACGCAGCGCCCGCCTGCCGTCCCACTCGGGGGGCTCTACCTGTTGGGTGGTAGCGAGGCAGTATTCCGCCGTGCTGAGGATACTACAGGTCAAGCAGAGTTCTTCCGCCGTGAACTTGGCCAGCTCCGAGCCCTCTTTCTCCTTCAACAAGCTGGTGATGGTCAGCCCGCCGCCACCGCCACTGCTGGTCCTGGGAGGAGATCGGAACCCAGAGCCGCTTTTCCTTGTGTCCCGAGAGGAATTCTGTTCACACACCTTCATCACACCCCCTTGTCTTTCAACATTTTCCCCTAAGCCGCCAGGTCTCCTCCAGGAACCGGCAAATCCTCGTCCCGCAAAATACGGCCTGTTTCCTCGGGCAGCCTTTGCCGCCGAGGCCGCATCGCCGCCCCCCAAAACGCCCGAGACTCACTTGGGTAAGTTTCCCGAAAGGATCTTGGCGGCGTATTCGCGCAGGTACTTCTGGAAGATGGTGGTGAGGGCGATCATGGGCTCGCCGGTGCTGAGCTGCGAACACTGGACCATGCACCGCTTGTAATAGACAAAGAGGTCGGCGCAACTGGGCAGGACGGCTCCACCTTCGTCCACGTTGGGTTTGGGGGTCCCCTGGGCTCTGAAATCCCCCACGAAGCGGTCGATCAGCTCGCCCAGGTTCCTGCAACGTCGAAACGGGGAGGCCACGTTTTTAAAAAACAAAAAAAAAAAACCTCCGGGCCGGAAACGGCAAAACTAGGATTCGGAACGTTAGATTAGACACCACCCCCCCTCACCGCTCCCTCTCTTCTTGCCAACTTCTTGCCTTCTTGTTTTTTTTTGTTGTAAACCCCCCGGAGTTCCTCCGGAAGACAGGCGGTATATAAGTATTAAAATAAACAAACAAATAAAAATAACTGCAAACTAAAAATAGAAATGAAGCAAAACAGAGAGCTCTGCGTGTTGACAAACCCAGGAGGCGATTTCAACCCGGGTGGAAAAGGGGAAGGAAAACGGACCCCGGTTCTGCCACAGCGATGCGATCTCCTGCGTCCCGGTTTTTCGCCCGAGGTCTGTTGCAGCCCACCACCCAAGACACCGTGGGAATTGCTGGCACCTTTCCGAGCATCGCTTTGCAGGCCAAAGGACTAGACACTTGATTTTTTTTTCTTAAACAAGTGTGAGCCGTGATTCACACACGCTCGCTGTGCCCCAAACAAGAGGCAGAATCTAAGCCAGGCATGTCCAAACTTCGGCCCTCCAGATGTTTTGGACCACAACTCCCACAGTCCCTTGTCGTTGGCGGACTAAGCTTAGAATGCTGGGATTTGTGGTCCAAAACATCAGGAGGGCCGACGTTTGGACAGGACTGGTCTAAGCCAAGGCAAAGGGGGGAAAAACGGAATGACAGCCGCCCGTCAACAAGTCACAGGAAGGAGGGGTGCAGGGGACGGACCTCGGTCAAATAAACAGGGGGTGATGCTTTTTTAAAAAAATGTTCTATTTTTCAAAGTTTTCTACTCACTTGTCCTGCGATTCGATGTAGACGTACAGGTGAGGTTCGAAACATTTTGAAATGATGCCGTGGAAAGGATTTTCCGGGCCTTTGGGCTTTCTCGGCTGGAGAATTCAAAAATCCATAAATTAGACCTTCAGGAACGAGACACCACCCCACCCACCCACCTTGGCATGGAAATCTCAACGCCGGGCCTGGAAGGCGTCCGTTGATGTCCGTGCGTTTTGGAACCGCTGCGGGGTTAGAAAGGGCGGCCGCAAAGAAAGGTCTCCTTACTTTGTCCACCTCTGCTTTTTCCGAGGCCGGGTCGTCTCCCTCTGACACGGTCTCATCCTCCAGAAAGGGGTTGGTGGAGGCCAGGGGCGATTCAGCCTTCTTCTGCTAAGAGGACAGGAAGGAGAGGTAAAAGGGGGTGGGTGGGCCAAATACCCCCCCTTTAAATTTGCTCCTTCGGGGATCACCCCTATAAAACCAGCCCCTCTAAAGCCGCCCTTTGGACGGCGGATCTGAGCCCGGCGCCGGCCCTGACTTAAACCACCGGACTACAACACCCATCATCAGCCGAGCCAACCGTGACGGATGCAGAAACTGAAGCCCAACATCTACTCGGAGGCATCGTTTTCGCCTAGCTTTTAAAATGACATATTTTGGTCCTTGGGCGTTCCTATTTTTTCACTTCAAAATGGAGTCTTTTACTTCTGAGTTTCCTCCCAGATTTTAGAATCAATTCCAGTTAATTATTATTATTTTCCAGAGCGGTCTCTACTTTGAAGGCTCATTTGCCCTCCAACCTGCATGGGCTCCGTCCCTCTTTCCCGGAGCTTGGCTTGTGGCTAGCGGGCGACCCAGATGGGTGTGAAGAAAGAGTCCCGCCCCTCCCCCCCGCTAGATCTAAATCCACAGAGCCTCCGAGATCAGCCCTCGTTCCGCTGACGCCAGAAATTGGCCTGTTTCCCTTCCCAGGGAGACTGTCGAGCCGGGGAAAATCTCAGCGTGAACCGGAGTTCTGCTCACCGGCAAGGTGTCGGAGAGGGTGGATCCCGAGAAACGCTTGGCGAGGAGGCCTTCGAAGTTGGTGGTCCGCTGGATGGCAAAGAGAAGGAGCTTCACCTCAATCTCCCGGGCGCGGGTGCGCATAATCTTCGCCAGTTCGGTCCTGTGGTGGGGACGATTCAGGAGATGAGTTTCAGGAGACGAGGATCAGGAGAGGGTTCCCAACCCCTTCTGGGGCATTATCTCAGCATCAGGCAAAGATTCGGCACACACACACGCACACACACACACACTTTAACACACAAGGGCAGCAGGAGGTGAGGAAGGCGATGAGACGAGATGGACCAACTCCCTCAAGGAAGCCACGAGCGTCCGTTTACAAAAGTTGTGCGCGGCCCGTCGAGGAGATTCTGGATATAAAGACTCCTTCGCAGGGTGGCCGTGGCTCATGGGCAATTTGCCGGCACGTAATCACGACAGCAGTTGCTCGTCATCGAATCCTCGTTTGCAGCGGCCAGGGCAGAACCTTCACGAGAGGCAACTTCACCCCTTTGGCTCTCAACGCCAGAACGGTTGCCCTGTTCGTTGTGTTTTTTTTCCTGCAGCAAACAGGTTTTTTAACAACGAGGATCTTGTCCAAAATCTCGGGAGCGACTCAGGAAGTGGCCTGCCACTCACTCAACTCACTCATGGGGATGAGGAATCCAGCAACGTGGTCTTCCCCGTGGCATGCAGGCCGTTGTGCTCGTGCAAAGGGGCAAAGGAACCACCAGAAAGAGTCCGAAGGCTAGCTGCGGAGCCCCTACCTGGTGATGTGGCAGAACCCGACGGCGATGTGCTCCGTCATGCACCACTCCGGGGGGAACATGCGCCCGTACTTCTCCTCGTAGTCCACCAGCTGGCGTTTGATCCAGGCGTAACGCCGGTCGATTTTATCCAGCCAGGCGACCTGCACGAGGGCGAGGGGAAACCGACACAGAGCGCTAAACGGCTAGAGCGCTACACCGGACGGAAAACCTGATACGGATTACTTCTCAGGTCTTTAAAAAAAAAAAAGAAGCCCCGTTAATCTGGGCTGCCCACGAGGCTTCACCAGGGTGACATGAAAGCATGCTGATGGGGGGGTTGATGGGTTAGCCATCCCCACCCTGCTGGCTGGGGATGATGGGAACCGAAATGCAACACCACAGCCTGGACAAGAGAAGCAGGAGAGGAGAGAATCAAACAGGGTTGTTTGTTTGTTTGTTTACGCTCCTTGCCGAGTTTAAATCGAGGGAAAGGTGCCTCTTGGCCCCCCACGCTCTCTTGGACAGGCACTACAACTCCCATCTGCCTTTCACCCAGCAGAGCCAACAGGAAAAGTGCCTGGGAAAATGCAACGACACAAAACCCAAGAAAGTTGACCCGTTTCCTATCCTTAATCTAAATCAGGGGGTGTCCAAATTTGGGCCCTCCAGATGTTTTGGACCACAACTCCCAGAATTCCAAGCCTAGGTTGCCAACGATTGTCATTGCGGGAGCTGTGGTCCAAAACATCTGGAGAGCCAAAGTTGGGCACCGCTGGTCTAAATATTATTCCCATTATAGAGGACGGAAAACCGAGGCTCAGCTGATTCTTGACCCTCTTACGGGACTCGGGGTTTCCCTCGCCACCGACTCATCACTCGGGCCGGTTCCCCAAACTCACGTCCTGGTTTTCCTGGAAGAGAACCAGGTATTCCGAGAGGTGGTGCTTCACGAATTTCTTGATGATTTCCTGCTTGATCCGGGGGTCCAGGACGTTGGCCACCAGGCAGGCATCCCGAAGGACGTTGCTGGGGCCTCCCGCCCTCTACCGGGAAGAAAAAGAAAATAACCAACCAATGAAGAGCCAAGAGCGTCTCGCGGCTGCCTTTCTCCGGCAGGAAATTTGAAAATAAAAAGTCTTATTATTGCTATTAAACAATAATAGAGAAGAGAATAGAGAAAAAATAGAGAAGAGAATAGAGAAAGAGAAAAAGAGAAAGAATAGAGAAGAGAATAGAGAAGAGAATAGAGAAAGAGAAACATACACACACAGACACACACACACATTTTGCTGGTAATGTTGATCTGCGTCAAGCAGTTTACACCTATACCAGGGACGGGTCTTTTGTCAAGTTGGTGGCTCTTAATTGCCGATACCAGATCAAAATGCTTCACACTTAAAAAGTTGCAGCTGACAACATTAGGCTGCCGACAGGGGCGACCCGTTTACTTCTGCCTATTCCCCCCACCACCAAGGATTGCTGGTTGCCGAACCCACAATGGTGAAATGTTACACCTCTATATCGTCTTGTGTGAGTCATTAATAGATGGCTTTGATTTCTTTGCTAACCTTTGTGCCTTGGGAAGGGAACGCTTCTTCAAAGTCAGCCAGGATTTGCTGACCCAGCTCGTTCTGGGCCGCCTTCACCCTGCGGGAAGAACGGACAAGGGAGGCATGAGCTCTGAAGACACAGCCAGATTCTTTGCAGGGTTTTTTTTTTTTGACAACAGGATGGATGTTTGGGGGAAATAGTGAACTGTTTTATAATTCTGGCTTGCATTAGGCCTGGTTTACGTCCTTTAAGTCGAGCTCTACAAAATAGACGGCCAAGTGCGAGCTCTGTAGTGGAACAATACAGTACAGAACCTTTATTGGCATCGAGCAAAAAAAAAAACCAAAACCATACAATACAACAGGCAACAATAATTGCACAGAGGAGGAGTGTGTGCGCCCAATTAAACAACAGAGATGCTGAAAATGCAAAACAAAACAGATGACAAAAAACCCCATAATATAATAATAGCGCGAAACAGCGCTAAATCCCACAGCGCTACAGCAAAACAGCACTAAATGGCACAGCGCTACAGTGCTAAATGTCATAGCACTACAGCAAAACAGCACTAAATGGCACAGCGCTACAGTGCTAAATGTCATAGCACTACAGCAAAACAGCACTAAATGGCATAGCGCTACGGCGCTAAGTGGCACAGCACTACAGCGAAACAGCACTAAATGGCACAGCGCTACAGTGCTAAATGCCACAGCAGTACAGCAAAACAGCACTAAACAGCATAGCGCTACGGCGCTAAGTGGCACGGCGCTACGGCGAAACAGTGCTAAATGGAAAAAGCTCACTCACATGCCAAGTATTCTGCATTTCTTCAACTAGACTATTGTTTTGGAACTAGCCAAAGTCCTGCTCCCTGTCTGTCACCCTATGTCAACTGACAGTTCCTCCTCGTCAACAGGTTTCCGGGAGCGCTCCTCCGATTTACCTTTCGGAAAGCTGGCGGATCTGAGGGATCCCCATGTACTTGTTGAAGTGCTCCAGCACGTTGACCACGCCTTGGAGGAGGTTGGCCACTTCGCCGTATTGTCTCCTTCGGGTCATGGCTCTATGGTAGCAGAGGACACAGAGAACGGACAGTGAGCAGGGCTAGAGGGTACAGGCACGGACCAGCAGCCCCTCTCCCGGATCCTGGCCGCAGGAAACAGCCAGGCGGGGGCGATGCTTTCCTCCATGTAGTCTCAATTCTGCAACTCCATTCTGCAACTCCAGTCTGCAACCTGTTTTAAGCGAACATGTATGTATTCCCTTTGCGTTTTGAAGTTTACGGGTAAATAAAAAGAACGTCGGAACTCGCCCCCTTTGTCATCTGCTTTTCTGAGACTCTGCAGCCTGCAATACTGCCTATAGCGCATCTGAGGACTAGCGACTTGACTCGTTTCCAAAAACAAAACCATCCTTCCAAGAAAGCTGGATTTCCTGCCACACGGGGAGACTCTATGGGTTGCCCCAGGGTTGCGATATTTAACACGCACACACGCAACACGCAAAGCGCTTACTCCAAGGAATCCACACCACCGGCCAGCATGTGGAGGTGGTTGAGCGTCGTGATGGACGTGGTCAGATGCCGCTTAGCGTGGTCCAGCTGTTTTATATCACGCGTGATTTCTTTAACCTGTTCAGATTTTTTTAAAAGAGAGAGAGAGAGGGAGAGTCTGTGAAGATTCTCAGTCACCCAAGTGAGTTTATCTGGAGGTTGAGTCATGGCAACTGGACTTCTTTTTCTTGAGAGAGAGAAACGGCCTTACCATCTGCTCCGATTTTTCTGCTTTTTCCTTGATGTCTTTGATTTTGGTAAAAAGCTGCTGGATCGCCTTCTGTGCTTCCTCGAGGGCCTGGTGGAAAAAGGAAGGACAGAAACTCCCGTTTGGCACCCGCCTTCAAGAGAGACGACCACCCCCAACCCCACCGCGCGTGGAACATCGCGTTCTGGAACGAGAGAGAACAGATAAGCATCTAGTCCTCAAGGAAGGAGAAGGGGAACGTTTTAAGAAGGGGGATCGTGCCGGGCTGTCTCAGGAGACATGCCAATCCATTATAAATTTCCTCCCAATCTCTGTCTCTTCCTAAACTCAGCGTCACCTCTTCCCTTGGTGGCTCCCAGGGGACCCTAAAAATGACCCCCAGAAAAATGAGGTGGCTCCTGGCCTAACCTGCAGGGCTGTTGTGAGGATGAAAATGGAGGCGAAGGATGTATCTACCCATTAGAGCTTTTTTTTTTTTTTTTTTGAGAAGGCAGGCAAACAATTAAAGAAAACATGGAAAAGCCAAGCCATGAGGGGACAATAATATCACATTTGTGCTTTATAAGTCGTGAAATCCTGCAGCTACCATGTGGTCCACCGGGACTGATAAACCAAAGAGCCTCCTGTCTCATTTTTTCCAGTCCTGAGCACCCAAAAAGCGGTGGACGGTGTGTGTGCGTGCGTGTTGGATCGCAACTCAAAACAGTAGCTGCCACTTCGCAAAGGGCCCAGATTCTGGCTGCCAACAAAAACACGGAGCGGTCGAAACCAGATTCCCTGTCCCATGATGGATTAACTGAGGCTCTTCTCCCCATCAGCTCTCCTTTTTCCTAGAATTTATTTGCCATTTCAAGGAAAGAGCCCCGGCACCCATCGCAAGGCTCTTTTAAAAGCAAATAAATCGCCCCACCAGCCGAGGAACAGAAGAAAGGGCTGGCTGCCTCACTCTGATTTTCTGGAGACATCTTTCCATAATATCTCGTTAAAATGCATACCTCCCGGCCGTCCTGCCCGACATTGGTCTGCCCTCTCACCACCGTCCTAATATTATCATCCAGTCGTCTGGGGGGGGGAGGCAAACAGCTTGATTAAAATCTCGGAAGGTTCCCACAGATGCTGAAAACTGCAGATGATAGCGGACATTATATGCAGGGGGAGACCCCGAAAAAAATATGCTCATCATGTACTATCAGAACTTGCCACTAGAGGGTACCAGAGACCAATAACAGAAATACATAGCATGGTCTCTGGCTCCCTCTAGTGATCTATTCTGGGAAAGACATAGTGAAAATACATATTTCGGGGGTGGGGGGTGGGTCTCTTTAATATTTTTAGACCATGGATAAAGTGAAAACGTGGATATGCGAGTCCTACTGTGCCACGTTCCCATCCCCTGGGTTAGGATGACAGATTTGAAAGAAAAATGTCGACAAAGAAATACCTAACAGACACCCCCATCACATTAGAGACTCTCACTGGAAATAATAAATCCTGACCAAATAAGAGGAAGGGTCCCAGTCTAACAAGGCGGACGTCCGTTCTCGAGCATGATATATTATGACAAGTTTGGAAGGACTTCAAGATTCTAGAGAGAGGGCTCCCGGTCTCAACCACCCACGAACACTATAAATGCTTCATTTATCCACTGTTCCCAACATCCATGTGGAGGGGAGGGGCTCACAGATACCTTATTTTTAGCTTGATCTTATTCACCACGTCGTCAATATTCGCCAAAGACTGCAAGACAAAAATAAGGCGAGGAGAGAGAACCCCTTATTTGCTTCCATGGACGGCAGACAGAACTTGTGCATTGACGTAGGCCAGGCATGGCCAAACTTCAACCCTCCAGATGTTTTGGACCGCAACTCCCATAGTCCTTTGCCATTGGCAATTTAAACTTAGAATTCTGGGAGTTGTGGTCCAAAACATCAGGAGGGCCGAAGTTTGGACATGCCTGACTTAGGCAGAAACCCCCCGCCTGCCTCGTGCCAATCAATCACAGTGACTGTTTACGTCCTTCCTATTTACAGCCTACATTAATTGTGCTTTCAAAACAAATGAGGCCAATTTATTTATTTATTTCGGCTGTCCATGCAAACCCCCTCCGCCTTCTGAGTTCTGCTTTGGAAAGACAAGTGTAGCAGCCTTAAAAATATATATAACATGCATATAGTCCATATTTGGGGACTGTGGACAGTGCCTCCCAGGCATCACTTGGGTACATTTCCCAAATAAAATAAAATAAATAAACATTGGGGGGGGTGTCCCATGTTCCCCAGTTTAGCAATGAGCTCTGTCTCATCACGGCGCAACAATGAAAAGAACTCACTTGTTCAGTAGGGAAAAGGGTATTGATGTATTCCACGGCATTGAAATCGGCTCGGTCCAGAGGGTCCTGGCTCGGAAACACCTGTAAGTCGAGGGAGAGCGGGAATGAAGAATTTTAAAAATTGAAATATCTATATGAATTAAAATTAAAAATGCACGCAGCCTAGAAATCATAGCCACTGCGGTTGTGTTAAAGGTCTGAGTGGATCTGCAGCTGCATAAACCCAGCACCCCAGATTATGTTTCCGTCGTACCTGTAGAAGGCGGGAGGAGTCGACCGATTGGGTTCTCTCCGGCAGAATCCTGGAGGGGCACCGGCTGCCATCCATGGGGGCCACTGAAGGGCACCCCACAGCCCCCCTTTTACTTGATCCGCGGCTCACCCCTCACCCCATTATCAGCTCACACCCTCCCCTACAAGTTGGTCTGCCAACTTAAAACTCCGATGAGTTCCCCCGAAACCAAACCAAGCTGCCCCCATGAGACTTAGCTTCTGCCCCCCCCCCCCAGCACCTGGGATGCTGCCATCCCAAATACATCCCCATGGATCCCTGGCCCCATAGAACTGCCCCCACCCCACCCCTGCTATCACCTCTTCCTGGCCTCTCCACCCAGGTGCCCCCACAACCACCCAGCCCCACATCCACATTCTAAAGGGCAATCCTGCTGGACGTCTCCAGAGACCCACGCCGGAAAGGGGCTGGAGGGGGGATACTCCCTGGGGGTGGGGGGTGGGGAGGGGAGAGGAAGGGGGGGCGCTCGCACTACAGCTCCCATCCTCCCCAAGAAAGGGTCTGGGAGATGAATGGGCAACTGGGTCTCTCTCCCAGAGGCTGGTCCCTTTACCCCCAACTCCCATCACCTCTGCACCACCAGCAGCCGTGGCAGCTCAGGCTGATGGGAAGTGTAGTCCAAAAGGAGGGGAAGGGGCACCCGGGCCAGGGCGATGGGATTTGTAGTCCCAAACCTCTGTTGGCTCCCCCAAAGGGTCCCTCCTCCTCCTCCTTCTCTCTTCCTCCCTTAAAGGCTCCCCCTGGGGAAGAAAGCCCCACCCCCTCCATCCCCACAGGCCCCGCCCACCCTCGTAAGCCCCGCCCACTTGCCCCCCCCCACAGGCCACGCCCTCCCGCCCTCACCTGCTCGATGGCCAGCTGCACTTCGGGGGCCAGTTGCAAAGCGGCCTCCAGCTCGTCCGCCAAATCCAGCTCGTCCTCCTCCATCTCCCCGGCCGGCCTGCCTGCCGCCGCCTCCTTCTTCCTTCCTTCCTTCCGGGTTCCCCCCCCAACGACCCACTTCCGGGTTCCCCCTCCACCGACCCACTTCCGGGAACAGCTGCATTCTGGGAACTTGGAGGACCGCGGTCGGTCGAGGGGGCGTGGCCCGGCGAGGAGACGGGGGGGGGGAGCGCGCAGCCAATGAGCGCGGGAGGAGGGCGGGGCGAGATGGGGGGAGGGCTCCGCCTGACCTCCTGGCCACGCCTTTCACCTCCTTATATGGCGCGAACGGTTAACCCTTCGTGGGGAGGACAGAAATAGCACCTTCCTCGTCTTCCTTCCTTAAAGGCGCTGCTCCATCTCCGTATTCCAGCCGAAGAGCCAGTGTTGTGCAAGCCTGTGGCCCCCGTGGCTTGCGTGGCTGCAAGGAAACACTGTTTTTACCTCCCCTCCCCCCCTTTTTTAATCGCGGTACTATTTATCTACAAGTGGCCCCTTGTCTAAAGGAATTAATTCGTTCCCCATGGAATTCTGTTCAGCAAATTTTCCTTTATACAGATTTCCCATTTAGGAAGGCATTGAAAACGGAGTAATCCCTAATTGCGACCATTTTTATGTGGTACGGATTTGCCCCATAGGCGATTCTGTGAAGCAAATTTCCCCCTACCTCTGGATTTTTTTTATGTTGTACAGACTTTATGCCATGCAAACCGTTTGTTATGCGAGGGTCCACGGGGTGCTTGCATTTTGCATGCTTTAGAACTGCAAGGTTGGCAGGAGCTGCGTGGCGGCACCCGGGATTCGAACCGACACGTTGCAAAATTCGCCTCTTACAAGACTTCCGCCTTGTAAAGCCTTGATGGCTGCAACACCATCAACTGCAGCCGTGGATTTTAAGAACATCTAAGCCAGGCATGTCCAAACCCTCGGCCCTCCAGATGTTTTGGACCGCAACTCCCACAGTCCTTTGCCATTGGCAGTCTAAGCTTAGAATTCTGGGAGTTGTGGTCCAAAACATCAGGAGGGCCGAAGTTTGGACATGCCTGATCTAAGACTTAACTTCTGGTAAAGTACATCTTTTACCATGCATGAACTTCTGGGACCTGCTTTGAGGAAGAGTTATTTAAACTCGAAAGCTTGCAATGTTCTCTGTTTTTTTTTAAATGTATATACATATATTTTTAATAGTGGCCTATAAAGGTATCGCCCGGAACCTGTTTTTGCAATTGTGTTGGGTGATGACCCCGGGCCTCAACCCCTTTTTGCTTTGAGGAAATTCGCTGGGTAACTTGAGGACAGCCGCTCCAGATTTCAGCCCAATTTGCCTCGCCGGCGAAACCCAAGCGCTCCGTGGAACAAAGGCTGAATACACATGTCGCCAATAAATCAGCAAAGTAAATATACACTGACGGCGGCCCGAAGCGGAAGAAGCAGCGGCCTGGAGCCAAATGGGAATTTATAGCATCCAATATAATTTTGCTGATGTTTCTGAAGCAGAACCCAGGCATGGAAGGGAAGCCGTGCAGGAATCTGAAACAAAAGCCCCCAAGTGTAAAGATGTGTCCCTGGAGACCGGACCGAGGTCATCCATATTCTTGTATTTCCAATCAATTGAATACCTGGGCAGTAAGAAAAGCTGCTAGGAACAAAACCAATATTTATTTCTTTGAAATGTTGTGCAGGAAGGATTAGAGTTTTCAGATGCCCAGGCTGCTGGAAAGACGAACCAGCGGGGTCCTAGACCACAGATCAAGCCTCAACTTATCTCTCGAGACCAAAATATAGAAGCTGAGGCTGTCTTACCTTGGGACACATCATACGAAGGTCGGATTCCCTAGAAAAGAAGATTGATTGTGCAAGAAAAAAAAACATATTGATGGCCGTAGGGAAAGAGGAAGCTGAGATACGAGATGGACTGACTCCCTCAAGGAACCACGGGCTTGAGTTTGCATGACCTGCGGCTTCTTCAGGGCCCCATATATGTTTTTTAAAAGCAGCTCTGGTTTATATGTTGGGATGCCAACGTCTTCGGTGCTGTCTGCTCCTATGCCTTGGACGGCATCTCACTCTACCAAGATTTGAGCTGGTGGCCCCTCTTTCTACTTGGACAACTTCCCAGGCTGCTGGGTGTCTATCGGAAGCGGAAGAGCCTGGCCCTTCCGGTAAGCTGGCAAACCCGAAGTGCGATGCCGGCTAAAACATTTTGGGCTTGATTGAACCGGGACCAGCAACAGGTTCAAGAGACCTAAGGTCAGTCGTTTAGGGAAGGCCTGTTGATGGGCACCGGGCTACGGCTGCCAACCCTCCTTTACCAGAGCTGGCCCTACAAACGCTCTCCGAAGGGAGCCAAGAGAATAATCTCATTCTTTCGTGTTTTTGAAAAACGACAATTCGACGTGAAATTAAAAATGGACGTGGCAGACAAAAAAAGAGAGATTTTTTTCTCCTCTTGTGAGGAAGCATTGCTTTACTTCTACTAAGGGGGGGCACACACACGTGTGTATTTGTGTAGTTGCCCCTACGAAGGTGTGCCCTCGTGTACGGATGTCTCGCACCTTGCAAATTGTTTAAAATGAACAAATATGTGAAATTTCTTCTTTTTCTGCTCCAGCCTGAATTTCTACGCTGCAGTGTGGGGATGTTCCTATAACTTCAGGCAATTGCCAGTAGCTGTCGTTCTGAAGAAAATCAAGTTACATTTTACCTCAGATCGCTCCTGAGATTTTTCTCATCTTCTCCAGAACCTCCCACTCAGGACAGGACGGCACACGTTTCATGATAAATCCAGCAGATCCAGAAACCCCATTATCTATCTACCTCTCATTCTCTTGGCCTGACATTCCTCGTTGCTCACTTTTTTTTGGCAACTCTTTCTGTCCTTCAAAACCAGCCACAGGTATTAGGTGGGATTCGAACTCGCCACCCTGTACTTCTGGTTGAGCCGGCGGGGGCCCAAAGCCAAGGCTTCCTCTGCCTCCCAAAGACCACATTCAACCGTTCAAAAAAGGCTTGCTTTCTCATTTAAACAAGGATGAACATGCGCAATCCTGGCTTAAAGTTCTGAGAGGCCACGATGCATGAAACAAACCAACATGAAGAGGCCAAGATGCACAAAACAAACCAACATCGAGAGGCCAAGATGCGCGAAGCAAACCAATATTGAGAGGCCAAGATTCAAAAAAACCAAACCAACATTCAGAAGCCAAGATGCACGAAACAAACCAACATTGAGAGGCCAAGATGCACAAAGCAAACCAATAACGAGAGGCCAAGATTCAAAAAAAAAAACCAACATTCAGAAGCCAAGATGCACAAAACAAACCAACATTAAGAGGCCAAGGTGCATGAAACAAACCAACATTAAGTGGCCAAGGTGCACAGAACAATCCAACATTGGGAGCCTGAGATTAACAAAAGAAACCAACGTTTGCTTATGTTAAACCAAACGGCGACTACATCGTTCGGGCCTCGGACCGCTTCCAGATCCGGATTTCCGCTTCTTAGCCCTGAAAGTACGATTTATTTATTATTTCAAAGCCAGGTGGTTAAAAAAAAGAAAAGAAAGAAAGAAAGTTGTGTGTCAAGGAGGGAGTTGTGTGTCAAGGTTTGTGTGTGTGTGTGTGTGTCAGCTGAGCTGGAATGTCGGACAATCGTATGTTAGTGTTGACTAGAGAAGATTGGATTACCCCTCTTTCCCGGCTTCCAGGGCTGGGGGTGGGGGGATTCTGGGCATTGTAGTCCAATTAAAAAAAAGACTCTAAAGCCAACCCTTTAAAATCAAGCTGGGAAGTTGCTTTATGTTTTTCGTTCACCTAACTCTCTGTGTCACCACTAGCTTCTGGTCAGTAGCATCTCTGATGTTGGGGGATAGGGTGGGGGTGAAGTCTCGGTCCGAGAGAGAAGGGTCTTGATCACCTTGGAGGCGTGGACGATGGAATCTTAATAGTTGCAAATCACATTATTCCTTCTTCCTCTGGCATAATAACCTTCTGCATCTAAAAAAAAAGGTGGAGGAGGCTTCTGTAGCTACACCTGATGCCTCTCGCCACTTCAGCCTCCTGTCCTGATTGGATGAACCCGCCTCCATGGTATGTGACCTGTTTTTAATTTTTTTTTCCTGGTCGTTTGGTGGTTAATTATGGGCTAAGGCAGTCTTGGCCGGCCCTACAGCTGCCGTGCATACTCTCCTTGGTGGAGATAAGGAGGTGACTAACTGCTTCAGTAGGAGGGACAGTGGAAGACAGAGAGCATAAATTTATTTTTAAACATGAATTTAACTGCTCCTGAATGGATGGGGCGTACAGGTGAATTTTCCCATCTCCGCTGGAGACAGAGGTTTGTTTCTTATCTTTGTCCTTCTGTATGACACGATCCAGGAAAATTCAGTTTGACCTCCGCTCGGCCGCAGTGGAGTTAAAAGTTGAACCCGAGTGCGTAATCGTTCCCACGGCATCCCCTTGTCCTTCCTAGAAACTGCGGCAAAATTTTAGATTTCTGGCTGAATGCCTTTAACTGTGCAGCAAACCAGGGCAGAGTCCCAGGGCAGAAAAGCTTCCAGTTCAACAAAGTAGGCCACTCCATCCCCCCCTTTCATTGACTGGCACTCACAGTCTCAGCAACTCCCTCAGGGACATTCATTTACTTACAGTTTAATGGACCAAACAGCAAATTGACAAACACGTCTGCTTTCATCAATAGATTCCAAAGAATTAAAAAGCACAGAACTGTGGGCCTCTCTTAAAATCCAGGAGCTGCAAAGGAATGGTCGGTCAGTGCTAGAGAGACTGATTGTCATCCCAGCCCAGAAAGGCCCCTCCAAGTCGAACCTTCTAAAAGCAGCATGCAAGGTTGGAGAAACTTAAACATGGTCAGAAAATACAAGCAACTGAGTTTATTCCTATTAGTTTACCGGTTCTGCTAGCTTTTCTCCTCACTGAAAGCAGGTCTTTGGTAGATCTTACAGCTCTTGATTGCTGTTTCCTACCCGAATCAAACTGGTTGAGGTTACAAGCAGGGCAGCTGTTATATTATATTATATTATATTATATTATATTATATTATATTATATTATATTATATTATATTATATTATATTATATTATATTATATTATATTATATTATATTGTTGCTTGTTATTATCAGTGATGTTGTAAACCGCCCGAAGTTCCTTTGGAAGACGGGTGGTAAATAAATAAATAAATAAATAAATAAATAAATAAATAAATAAATAAGAAGCATCTTTTTGCTCTGAAAAATGCATGAGATGATGCTTGCAGAACTGGGTGGGCACCAGGAAGCAAAAAATGGCCGAAAGGCAGGCCATCCATTGTTGCTGCCTTATTGTAGCACACAGATGTGACATTTGGACTCAGACACAACAGAGATAAGATAATGCAGGGAGGCGGAATAAAAAATAACAATTGGCGGCGGTTGCCTTTATACCTTCGCACTTTTATTACACCGAGGCACGGGCTGCGCAACCTTGAACCCGGGATCAGCCGGGTTGGGCTTCCTGGAGAGATTGTTATCGGGCCTTGTCTTTTCGGTTTTAAACTCCAGGGAACGATCAGGAGGCTGTCCCCTTAGAACATCTTGTCTCCAGAGTCCCTTATTTCTCCAGAATGCTTTTTATAAAAAAAAACAAAAAAACAGGGCAGGATTTATTTAATTTATTTAATTTAATTTTTAATTGATTTATTTTTTCTTTGACCCCTCTCGCCGATGTCTTTTTATATTACTATTGCATTGTCTTTCCCTGTGTTTTATTGTCCTTTTAACCCATTGTTAACCGCCGGGAGTTCCTTCGGAAGATGGGCGGTATAAAAATATAATAAATAAATAAATAAAGAATAAGAATGCCTCTCCCCAATTAATGCCCCGTTGGTTCCGGAAATGATTTGTTTCTGATGGGCTGGGAGGCCGCTTGTAACAAGTATCTTTTTCGTCCTTTAGTGGACAGGATGCCTCTTCCTGCCACCTCGTTCAAGAAAGTGGAACCGCGGCAGTTCTCGCCTCCGGAAAAAAAAATCTCCTTTGGATGGACCCAGCCGGCCTGAAATGCCTTTTTGTGGGGCTGAAGCTTCCAAGAAGACAAGTCTCTGCCCCAAAGGCCATACAAGAGTGCTTGTTTATACAGTCAACCACCCAGAGTGGCTTTCTGCCAGATGGGCGGTATATACATCGAATAAATAAACAATAAGTAAATAATACAGGTCTTGGTTTTCATGTTGTTCTTAGCAGGCCAACACGGGCCTTTTTGGGGTGCTGAAATCCACCTGGATTCTTTCTGCAAAAAAAAAGAGGCAGAGAAGGCTTGGCCATTTCCCCCAGGGCTGGCGAGGAAGGGTGGGGGGAAACATGGGATTTGTAGTCCCCACCCGGGAAGGTTAAAAAAAACAAAAACCCCGGCTGCACGTTGCAAGGTCACCAACGGACAAGCGACCGAGCGGCAGAGCCCAGTACAGAAAATGTCCTGGTTCGGACTACAAGGTCCAGAATCCCCCCCAGCCAGGCGAGAGGATGCTGGGACTTTTAGTCCCCTCAAAAGATTCCTCTCTCTGCTTCTTCCGAATTCTGGTCTTGAGGACTCTGTGATAAGCTTTTCTCTCTCTTCCCCCCCCCCCGCTGCTTCCAGGTTATGGCCCAGATGAAAAAAGATGAGAAGACACGGACCGACCAGTCTTGCTTGCGACATCGGGATTCAATAATAGGTTTCTCTTGTCTTGGAGGGGTGGGGGAACGTGAGGAGTGGGAGGCATCCGGCGATGACGCAGGCCGGGCTGAGGTTTTGGTGATGCTGAACACGCCCAGATGGTTGCGAGAGCCCTTTGGCGCTCGCCGGTGACAATTTTGCTAAACAGGTTACCCTAATGATACGTTCAAAATAGTATTTTTGCCACGTCTGGGGTTCCTCCCCAAAATGGGCCACGGGGTGCGGGCCGAGCTGCTTTCCCTTTCCCCCGTTTTATCTGAGTGCTTTAGCGCTGCAGCGCTCCGGACGGCACCTTTTTCCAGCAAGGAATCCCAAACAGATGTTTCCAGCCTCACAACGACCTTGCGAGGTAGGCCCCGTCGGCAGCCGAAAGGGTTGTGTTGTCAATAAGAAATATCTCCCACCATTTACTTTATATACTCCCTGCACTTGAGCCAAGTTCTGACTTCCCTCATCATTTAATATTAATATTAAAGGCACACGCACAAAATATAGACCCAGGGTCCAACCATCACCCCAAAGTCCTGGGCTGGATTGCAGGAAAATTGCAAACGTCGCCAGGTTTTCCGCTGCCTAGGTGACAGGAGAATTTAAAAACAAAGCACACTTGAAAATAAAAGCAAGTCAGAGGTGTTGCCAATTGCATTAGCAAGGCAAACCAACATTTGCAGTATTGTATGAGACAAAAGGGCTCTTCTTAGCACAGCTGTTGTTTAGCTGTGATATAACCGATTACATCACCGATATTATCAGTATTTTGTTCTGCTCTCCATAGGATGTTATCTTTGCTTTGGTTACAACAGTGACCTTTCCTGCTACGACTTACGGTGCTTTTTCGTCCCTCCTAAAGGCATGGTTTAATTTTCACCTTGGTTTATTCTTGAGGACGTTTGTTTAGCGCCACCGCACTTTCCCTGAAGCTTATGAGTTTTAAATGACGTGAGTTTTAAATGACTTTTGAGAGTCTTCCCCTTCCCGCGGCAGTCTAGAACAGATTTGAACACAAAGCTTAATACAGTGCGTTTTCATGACCAACTAGGATCAATTTGGCAGTGCCTGGAGGGGTGAAACAGTGTCCAATATCTGCTTTTTTTTCTATAGACAAAATAGCTGGCTAGGCCAAATCCAAGATGGGAACGTAGCAAGCAATTCCAACCCCCCCCCGAGAGCGGGTCTTTTGTCAAGCCAATGGCTCTTAATTGCTGACCCAAAGCCAAGGCCCATTCCAAAACTCCTTGTGTCTGTTAACAAGGAGGGCTCTGACAATTCCTTACTCTTTAAGGACGTTCATCACATCATCCTCCCAGCTGTTGGGGGTGGAAGGAGCTGCAGCCGAGCCCTGAGGAAATGATGAAACCTCCAGAGAAGGGTTGCCAGTCCTCCTGGGTCATAGAGACTGATGTTCTGACAATGCCCCCCTCCCATCCTGGCCGCACCCTGGTGATTTCTGGCAGAGCAAAGGAGCGGGGGGGGGCCCTCCCACCCGCCCACTTCCCTTCGAATCTGGATTTCTCAAGAAGTGTTGCGTAGGCGACATTGAAAGGCACATGATCTTGGCATCTGGAACAGCTGGCTCTCTCTCGGTCCTCCCCTCCCTCCCTGTTAGCTTGTCTCTATGCCTCCGTATTCCGCACTAGCTGACTGATACCAATTTGGTTCACCCTGTGTTCAGATTTAGGGGAGGACAGGACCTTAAGAACATAAATAAAATAAATAAATAATAAATAAATAAGAACATAAGAAGAGCCATGCTGGATCAGGCCAAAGGCCGATCTAGTCCAGCTTCCTGCATCTCACAGTGACCCCACCAGGTGCTTCTGGGAGCGCACGAGACTAGATCTCTGTCTCCTGATACCACTCCCCTGCCTCTGGCTCTTGAAGTACCCTGGTTTTAAGCCTGGAGATGACACATCCCCATCATGGTTTGTCACTTGGGATGGACTTTTCCTCCAGGAACCTGTCCCATCCCCTTTTGAAGGCATCCAGGCCAGATGCCATCCCCACCTCCTGTGGCAGGGAGTTCCACAGACTAACAATGCGCTTGGTGAAAATCATATTTTCTTATGTCTGTTCTTACTCTCCCAGCCCTCAATTTGAGTGGATGTCCCCTAGTTCTGGTATTTTGTGAGAGGGAGAAGAGCGTCCCTCTATCCACTTGACTCATGCCCTGCATTATTTTGTACGTCTCAGTCATATGCCCCTCGGGCACCTTTTTTCCAGACTAAAGAGCCCCAAATGTTTTAGCCTTTCCTCATAAGGCAGGTGCCCCAACCCAGTAATCTTTGCAGGTGTGTGTGTGTGTGTGTGTGTGTGTGTGTTTAAGGGAGAAGAATTTGGCCTTCCCAACACACTCTGCCAGGAAAAACTGAAGGCAGCAGGAGAGGAGGAACGCAAGCATGAGATGGTTTGACTTCCTAATAGAAGCCACTGCCAGGAGCAAGGCCATTTATGAAACGACGGGACATTTTGTAGGCTGTTCATTCATCCATTCCCAGTACATCCAAGGCCACCCCGTGGTTTCCTAAAAACACCCCCCTTAGAAATCTTGGGGTTCAACCTCCCCAAATAACCCATCATCCAGGAACCCTGTCACTCCACACCCAGATCCCTGCAATGAAGCTCTTTGGAAGCCCTTGGCATTTATTTCCAAACGGATACATAAAGGATAATTCCTTGGATACATTGATTCTGCTAAAAAAGAGGCCCTTCTCCCCTTCTCCCCCACCCAGCCATGACAAAAGAAACAATGTCTTCAAAGTGTTTCAAGTGCATTTGTTTGCTTTGTTTATTTATAAATACAAGCACATCCCTTTCCTCTTTTCAAGGGCCCAAGTGATGGTAAGCTCCTTTATTATTGCCACGATTGCAATTATAATTAATCTTAATTTTGGGCTTTATCCCTTTATTATAATACTTACTATTGTATGTTTTGTGTTTATTCTAAACCGCCTGGAGTTCCTTTTGGAAGGCAGGCGGCATATAAGTGTGTAAATAAAGCCTAGGCCAAGGGCGCTATCACTCATCCCAAGTAACTGGGTGGGATGGGGGGGGAACACAATCCTTGCTCCTCCGACGGGCCCGCCTGGGGGATGGAACGCGGGCGCGCCTCGAGCGTTGCGAGCAGATGGAACGTTCAGGCGTTCGCGCGGAACGCCGGCCAGCGTTCCAAGCGCCCGAACGGAACGCCGCGCCGAACCCCGGCCAGCTGAACCTTCCAAGCGCCCGAACGCCGGCCAGCTGAACCTTCCAAGCGCCGAACGCCGGCCAGCTGAACGTTCCAAGCGCCCGAACGCCGGCCAGCTGAACGTTCCAAGCGCCCGAACGCCGGCCAGCTGAACGTTCCAAGCGCCCAACGCCGGCCAGCTGAACGTTCCAAGCGCCCGAACGCCGGCCACGCCGGCCAGCTGAACGTTCCAAGCGCCCGAACGCCGGCCAGCTGAACGTTCCAAGCCGTCTCCGCAACGTTCCATTCGGGTAGAAAGGGAACGCGAGCGCGTTCCCGGCCTTCGCCGTTGGAACGAAGGAAGAACTCGTTATCGGGGGGGGGGGGGCAGGAGAGAGGGGAGGGGTTTTTTTGTGGTCGGGGGAGGGAGAAGGGGGAGGGAAAGCGGGGTGTCCTCCCCCTCCCTCCCTCCCTCCCTCCTCCTCCTCCTCCTCCTCCTCCTCCTCTTTGAAGCGCCCAGGGAGGCTGGCCGACGGATACCGCGGAAGGCGGAGCCCCTCCGCCCCCTTTCCATCCCTTCCTCCCTCCCGGACGGCCGCTGGAGCAACGGCGGCTCCGGCTCCGGCTCCGGCGGCTCCTCCTTTCCACGGCCTTGCGGTGGTGGTGGTGGGGGGGGACCCCAGCGGCGATCGGCGGCGCTCAACGCGGTTCCAGCCGCTTCCATCCCACCCACCCACCCACCCCCCATTGCCCCCCCCCAGCCCAGCCCAGCCCAGCCCAGCCCAAGGACGGTCCCCCCCGGAGGAGGTGGGGAGGGGGGGAGCGTCGTCGGAGGGCCGGCAGGGGCTGCCCGGGGGATGTGGCAGACCTTGGCGGTCGGGGCGGTGCTTTTCCCGGGGCTGTTCGCCGCCTGCGTCCGGAGCCTGGGCTCGATCGCGCCGTCATGGAGCCTCAAGGAGCGGATCGTGCTGAGCGGCAGGTAGGGAGGAGGACCCGCCTGGCACCGGGAGGGACGGGACGGGGCGGGGGGGGGACGGGGACGGGGATTCCCCCTCCCCCCATATATCCCCCCCCAAACATACACACACACCCCACACACACACACACACACACACACACACACACACACACACACACACACACACACACACACACACACACACGGGTCTGGGGGGGGGAGGGAGGGCATGCCACCCGGATCAGCTTATGCAACCGGATGGAGAGTCAGCGGGGTGGGGGGGGGTGGGGGGGGGGAAGCCGGCCTCAGTGCCTTGCCGAGGATGGGGTTTTGGGTTTGGGGTGGGATCCAGGCCCCAGGAAGGGGATGCTGGGGGGTTAAGGGGGCTGGGGAAGGGCCAAGGAAAAGAGACTGGAGGCGGGGGGGAGGAAGACGTCCCCCCCCCTTGCTGGGATGCTTTGATGCTCGCTTAAAGGAAGCAGGCTTCCGGGTGCCACTGGGCTCCTCGGCAGGAGTCTCTCTTTGCATCTCCCGTTCAGACCCATTCCCCCCCCCCACACACACACCCACACACACACCTACACCCCGCGGGAGATGCAGGGCCGTCCATTCTGCGTGGGTCTCTGGCACTTTGCTTTGGCTTAAGCAAGCACCTGTTGCTTCCTTGGGACAGGGAAGCCGGCTTTTGGACCACACTGGAGGCTTCAACTAACTGGAAATCTTGGGGTGGCGGTGG
This sequence comes from Phrynocephalus guinanensis, assembly GCA_037367245.1. Lineage (NCBI taxonomy): Eukaryota > Metazoa > Chordata > Lepidosauria > Squamata > Agamidae > Phrynocephalus > Phrynocephalus guinanensis. The sequence goes on from CM074750.1 coordinate 12,209,315, forward strand.
GGTTGGCTGTGGGGAGAGAAGCAGGATAGAAGAGAGAGAGGGAGAGAGAGGCCAGGATGCTTTAAAGGCAGGGCCTCCAGAAGCTTTCATTCTGGTGATGTCTGTGAAGATTCCCAGTCCTCCAGGTGAGTTGATCTGGAAGCTGAGTCAGGGCAACCCAGGCTGAGGAAGCGGCTTGGATGAGCAGCGAGACGTTTCCCTCTCTCAAGAAAAGACGCCCGGCTGCTAGGACTCAACTTCCAGATTCATTCTGGTTACTTGTTGGTGGAAAGAACGAAGCCAGCTTCTGGGTCGCACTGGGTTCTTTGGCTCTCGGAGGGTGGGGTGGAGAATCCCTGGGCAAGGAGACGGGAAGCAGGAGAGGAGGAAGGGCCCTCCTGGACGGATGGACGAGCCCTCCTCTGCAGAGAGAGGGTTGTTGCTTCTTTGGAGCGAAAGCAGACTTCAGGGCCCACACTGGGCTCCTCACTGACCCGCCTGAACTGGGAAGAAGGAAGGAACGGTGGTGAAAAAGAGAAAGCTTGTATTCAAAGGGCTACACCAGTTGCTTGTTAGAATGAAGCAGTCTTCTGGGCTCACGCGGGGCTCCTGCACAGGCAGGCTGGGCAAAGCAAGAGACCAGTGACACCCGGAAGTCTCACCCATTGGAAAGGTCCATTATTAAAGTGCTTCTGTGCCAGAATTCCCTGGTCACTGGGATCTGGATTAAAAGCAGGCATTCGGATCCATTTTCAAGGTCCTTCCTGCTAAGGACTCACTGGCTGACCTTAGACCAATCCACCTGTCTCCCAGTCTCTGGCTGCTCTACCTTGCCAGGCTGTTGTGAATATATATATAAAACCTTATTTCCTTATCTCTTTCATTAGATAGATAGATGGATACATAGATGGATAGATAGATAACTAGATAGATAGATAGACACACACACACACACACACACACACACATACACAATGAAAGAGATAAGTAAATAAGGTTAATAATAAACAAGTTTTTAAAAATATCTGGGAGAGGCGCTCCTCCGCCTCCCACTTTCGCCGCCTGCCTCGCACAATCTGTAATTATGGAGCAATTATCGTTTAAGAGCGACATCAAGAAAACATTTTAATTGCAAGGGACGTGTTTCTTGCTTAGAGTGACAGTTTCTGTGCTAGGGGAAAAAAAATCAAGGGAGGGCAGGTGAGAACATTTCAGGACGGGGGGAGCCGAGTTCAAGAGCAACCCGAAAAAACGGACCCTCGGATCTGAAATTCGAACTTGGGTCTGGTACCGTTTTTCGAGGAGACCGATGTGTATCTTCCCCCATGCCCACAGGGCCTATGTGTAGATACATACTGGTAAATAATATCTTCTTTAAGTGCCATGTCCTTTTAGAAGGTTGGCGACCAGCATGCTGAACTGGTTTCTATCGGAAGCTGTCCTAAACAGAACATCTGTGCTCACAGTGGACTATTGGCTTAAATTCTTAAACCAGAATGTTCTTCTGTGCTCCAGGTCCACACTTCCCGTCTGTTTTTCCTCGAAGGACAACCTGCAGCAGATGATTTTTCTTATTGCGCGTGATGTGTTCGAAATACTGTAAATAATATCCTCAATTTTCTTCTTTGTAAAGTGTTTCCCCCCTTGGTTATTACCTGAAAAGTCTCCCGTCCGCAGCTTTCGTACCGATAGCCAGAACAAGAACGAATGGGATGCAGGTTTGGAGTCTGAAAGGCAAAAGGAACAGGCGTTTGCAAGGATTTTGGCACTCCCGGAGTTTTGGGGACGTTAAAAACGTTGACTAGCATCTGTGGCTAATAAAACCTCTGTTGTGTTTGAAGCGGCTTGCGTGGGTTGTGACCTGTGCGTTTGGGGTGTGTGTGTCAGGATTTCGACTGAACCCCGCCACCCCTGGCGAAGCCGGTCTGGCAGGGAAGCGTTGAAGGCGGTAGGGAAGGAGGAGCAGCCCCATGTGGGATGGATTGGCTGTTACGGAAACCATGGCCTTGCCTTAATGACACATGACAGCACATTATTTGTAATCCAATTGTCTTCTCATGCTGGTGTGTCAACTATTTCACGCAGGATTAATCCCGTATCGTGGGTGTCCTGGTGTCCCTTTCAGGGTGCTGGCGCAATCCTGAGAGATTAATTTGTGGCCTTAATTCCCTCCTCCAATGGGTGACGGTGACGAGACGGATCATACCAGCCTTGGAACAGTGGCTGAAGGAGAACCTGGCAGAGCGGTGCCATCTCCTCACTGAGGTCTAGCAGCTTGCGTTGTCCCGGTGGTTGCGAAGCAGACACTCGTGATTGCCCAGCCTTATCCAAAAATGTGCTCCTCAAGACACAACGGGCGTGACTTAACTCCTCTGGGGCCTTGATTACGGCTTTTCGTGCTCATTGAGGTCTAGTAGCTTGAGGTTTTGCAAGCAGCGAATGACTCAAGTTTCTCTTTGTGCGAATTTCCTGCAACTTTAAAGCAAAATTTTGTGACTGCAGCTAGGAAAATGCTTTTTTCTGCTCTTTCGGGTACGCTTTTTTCCCACCCTGAAGGGCAAATGACTTGAAGATTCTTTTACACCTCCGGGATTCGTCGGGCAGACATTCGGCTCTGTATTAGTCGCCTGCCCTCTGCTTCCACTTGGCTTCGGGTTCAGAAATGTCTCCAGAAGAGCATTGAGAAATGGTGGCAAAACGAATTTTTTAAAAAAAAGATGGCCAAAAGAAACTCACAGCCCTCCCAGGAATTGCAGCATGACAGGCGGCTTCAGCCTGGTTGACTTTTCCCTTCCAAAAAAACCACGTCGCTTTGCTCTTCCTTGCTAAAATGTCCCCTTTGAAATCCTTCTCGGCGTTAACAGGTCTAGTAGCAAGGAGTTCCATAAGCTCGGCATGTGATGCCTTCAGAACTCCTTAACTCTTTGGCCCGGACAGGAGCTCCTAATATATTTTTTTTCTTGGACTGGAATAATCTTACTGCCTCTGCTTTCACAACGCTCCAGGCCTTTGATAAGCTTTGGAAAGCGTTTGTTTCTAAATGCATTTTTAGTCATTGTTGAGATCTTGTCCATTTCTGCGCAGTTTAACACCTTCATAATTAATTAATTTATTTATTTATCATTATAATGATAAATAAATATAATTTATAATTTATATTTATTTATAAATAATTAACTGGTTTTTGTGCTACTTACTCAGTACCAGCCAGGTTCCATCTGAGCAGCTCCGGCTGATTTACCATCCATGTATGCACATGATGCCCCAAACTAAGTAGTAGTAGTAGTAGTAGTAGTAGTAGTAGTAGTAGTAGTAATAATAATAATAATAATAATAATAATAATAATAATAATAATAATAATAATAATAATAATAATATTTTTTTTCTAAACTGCATTTCCAAACAATCTGCTCACCAGCCGTTCCTTGCTAAGTGGTGGATGATGGATCTTTCTTTTTCCCGCTGCTTTTAAGGTGCACGGCCAGCCCCCCCCCCCCGTTTTCTTGACTGCCCACCCCTCCCTTAAAAAACAACAACAGCCCCCTCATAAACTCCCCCCCCCGAACAGGCTTCCCGCTTTCCTTTGCAAAAATAAACAAAAATAAATAAATTGATAATCCAATTTTCCCAAGTCCAGGAAGCGCTTCAGAAAGTCGCCGACATGTGACAACTAAAAAACAGAAGGAAAGACACACACACACCCCTCCACACCACCACCACCACCGGAAGCAGGTTACTAACACATTTCCTAATTTTCAGGAAGCGGGCGGTCTCCTGCGTGATGTCTGTTTGTTTTTTCAATCCAGGGCGCCACAAGCGGCCAGAACACAATATTCGCCTCCGCGAATCCGCAAACCAGCCGGGGCCCGAGTTGTTGATTTACAACAGCTATCAGGGACACGGTGACCTTGCCCACTCAAGTTGTAGATTGTCAGGGAAAGGCGGTAAACAGGCATTTGCTTCCTCTCCTTGGCCTTCCTAATACTTTGAAACCGTCGACCGGCTGGATTCGAACTCGCCTCTGCTGGAAACTCAGTGCAGGGCCTTTGGTTGTTCGGCATCTTTGTTTTCCCCACCGATGGCGTGGGGAGCGGAGGGGGCGAACCACACTCCCGTCCTACTTTATAGGGTTGTTGTGCAGGAAGGAGAACTCGACCACCTCGACCGAGCGTTCGGAGGACTGGATTCGTATTGGGAAGACTGGATTTGTATTTTGATTTGTATTGGGGTGTTTTAATTGTTGTTTGCTTTGTTTGGACACAGCCCAGAGTTCCCTTTTGGGGAAATCGGTGCAGCTTATAAATCTATAAATAAATAAATAAATAAATAAATAAATAAATAAATAAATAAATAAATAAATAAATAAAGCACTGGCTCTTTGGTTGAAATTCGGTGCTGGAGGACGGCTTTGCGAATATCCGAGATGGTCAGAAAAGAAGGAGCAGAAGCCGTTTTTAAGAACAGAAGGACTATCGTTCTGCCCCAACGTTGGACGTGGCGGGGGGGGGGGGGCCAGCAGCAAACGCTGTTTGCAAAAATTCTTCAGCGCGATCTCGTTTCCACGGCTGCCCAGCCGGTTTGCGAGCAAGGACGGTAGACCGAATTCGGTGAAACTTTCCTGTTCAGAAAGGAGTTTATTTTAACGGGACCGGACGCTCCATGTGTCATGAATTTTCATTATGGATCATGGGGTCATTATCACTTTTGAAACCCGCCTGCTTTCTGTATACGAAGATTAGTGAGCGGACTGGAGTCCGGCCTCCCAAATACAAATCTTAATGAGCGGAAAACAAATACAGGCAGCTGATTTTTATTTTATTTTTTTTAATTTCGACAGGTTTTAGGGGACCGTCTTGCCGCAGAGATCAAGACTAATTCCTGATCTCAGATGCGTTTCAAACGGCATTTTTAGTTGACTTCTAATACTTGATCACAGTTTCCATTTTGATTGTATTCCTTTAGTTGTTACGAAGCAATAGTAAGTAATGAAAGCGAAACGTGCTGTTTATATACCGCCCGGGGTTATGGGGGGTGGCATTAGGATCGTGAAGAGTCAGAGAAAGACTCTGAGGTTTCCTAAAACTTATTTTTCTATCTGTTGATTGTCTTGATGAAGGACCACAAGAAAAGGGTAGAAAACATGTTGATTGAGCTGTATCCCCCCCTGTCTAGTCCATTAATAAAAGATATTGCTACCCTTATGACCGAATCTTCAAATAGATAAGATATCAGTCAAGTAAATGCATGTATTTATTATGATAACATTAGGTGTCTTGCTGGCAATTTTATTCATTTATTTGACTCTTATACGAGCAAATAGCTACTCTGTTAAAGTCCATCTCTTTCCCATCCTCAGCGCTGTGTTGCTGCAGCGTTGTGTCACTCTCTCTTTTAATTCTGTTTTTTTTTTTAAATTCTCCACCTATAGGTTGGTTTCGTCGGTTCAGGCCACCATGGCCACTCTTTCTGGAGTCATCGTCATCTTAAGCTGCAAGGACGTCGTTCGCGACAGGTAATTATAAAAAATAAAAAAACGGGCCCCCCAATGCTTAACCCTGAATCAGACACACCTTGGGCTCAGGGCGGTCCTTCAGCATCTTTCGCCTCTACCTATTCCGCTCCCCAGTGCCTGAGATCAGTGACCCCCCAACCCACTAAGTCATGCATTATATGGCTGGTTGGAAGCGCCGCTCAGGGGTGAGCCAACACGTGGTCTCTTTTTCCTTCCACTCATAAATATATTCCATTTCCTCTTCTAAGTGACGGAGGCTTCCTTTTGCCGTTGCAAAAACCTGTCCTTTGAAGCAGCCCTGGGCCCAGGAGGTGGCTGGACACCACGTCCCCGCCTGGCTCGTTTGCCGTGGGTACACCGTTGCCCATCGCCCTCTGTCCCCCACCCTCGTCCTCCTCGCCGGGGCAGGAGGGAACAGTGTAATTTCAAGAGGAACACGACACGTTCCTTTCGAAATCGGCTGGGTGTTACTAGTGGTGCAGGGTCGTAAGCTAGGAAGAAGTCCCCCCCCCCAGCAATTTTTAGATTTTTAAAGACAGAGATCATCAGGGACCCCATCCACCCTGTTGTTTAGCGTATTAAAACCTTCTTAGTTCACTTGTTTGGACCCAGCGCCAGGCAGCCCTGTGCCGTTGGCGACGCAGCGTGTGCCGTCATTTCACGGCGGTTTTAATAAACAAAGAGTAACATCTAATTGCTAATTAGCCCTAGAGGTGTGAGTCAAATAAGGCCTCGGTAATAATCACAGGACCGCACTCAAATAACAATTCAGCATTATTATAATACACTTAAACCAGGGGTGGCATGACGGCACTTAACATGGAGATAGATTCTGATGCCCGGGGGCACCGTCCCGATTTTGCCCCACGCGTGGGACGCCTCCGGTCCTAACCCTCCCTGCTTTTTTTGCTCTCTCCCCCCCCCCACTTCAGGCACTGGATCGCCAGGGAATACATCTGGATCGCGGTGTCCTACATGGTCTATGACATTTACGTCATGTACCTGTGCCATTGGCATAAGAGCCAGGAGCAGGGTTCGGCCGACCGGAAGCACTCCCTGGCCAGCGTCCAGAGTTTCCTCCAGAGAGAAAAACTGATGGTCACTCATCACCTCTTCATCATCATTGTCCTCACCCCGGTGGCCGTGGTAAGTGGCTCCCTATCCAGTCCGAAAGGGTCCATTTTTTTTTTCGCTCCTGGGAGCAATAGCGAGCAGGGAGCAGGCCGCTCAAGGCGAGAAACTGGTGGCAAGGGGCCCACGACAGATCAGAACTCACGTTGAGGCCTTGAAACTAGCCCCAGCTCTGTGCTTCCACTTGATCTCAAGACTGGTCTTCTCTTAACACCCCCACTCTCAGTGCCGGGTTTGAAACAAGTTCATTATAGGAGATACAGGATGGGAGACACCTGGCTGGTGAATAGAACCCCATGAAAGGGATCTGGGTGGACCACCAATTGAACATGAGCCAGCAGTGTGACGCGGCGGCCAAGACAGCCAACATGATTCTTGGTTGCATCAACAGAGGGATAGTGTCTATATCAAGCATGTCCAAACTTCAGCCCTCCAGATGTTTGGACTGCAACTCCCACAGTCCTTTGCCACTGACAATCTAAGCTTAGAATTCTGGGAATTGCGGTCCAGAACATCAGGAGGGCCGAAGTTTGGACATGCCTGGTCTAGATCAAGGGAAGTGACGTTGTTGTGTTGTGTCGTGACAGTCGTGACCGGCTCTCCGTGACCCCATGTCCATGGAGTCTTCTTGGCAGGAATACTGGAGTGGTTTGCCAGTTCCTACTCCGGGCACCTACCGCACCTGGTATTCCCTGGTGGTCTCCCATCCAAGCACTAACCAGGGCCGACGCTGCTCAGCTTCTGAAATCAGGCGAGATTGAATGTGCTTCGTGATAGTCCCGCTCTATTCTGCTCTGGTCAGACCCCACCTGGAGTACTGTGTCCAGTTCTGCGCACTTCAGTTTTAAAAAGGATGCTGACAACCTCGAGCGGGTGCAGAGGAGGGCGACCAGGATGGTTGAAGGTCTGGAGGAAATGTCTTATGAGGAACGGCTTAGGGAGCTGGGAATGTTTAGCCTTTCAAAAAGAAGGCTGAGGGGGGATAGGATAGCTATGTTTAAATATTTGAAAGGATGTCATATTGAAGAGGGAGCAGGTTTGTTTTCCATGGCTTCAGAGACTAGGCCACGGGGCAATGGTCTCAAACTACAGGAAAAGAGATTCCATTTGAACAATAGGAAGAACTTCATGACGGTTAGAGTTGTTCAACGGTGGAAGATGCTGCCCCAAAGGAGGGTGGTGGAGTCTCCTTCTTTGGAGGTTTTTAAGCAGAGGCTGGATGGTCACCTGTCGGAAATACTGCGATGGGGGTTCCTGCATGGCAGGGGGTTGGACTGGATGTCCCTTGAGGTCTCTTCCAATTCTAGGACTCTATGTTTCGGGGGGGTGGGGGTGAACCTCACCTCGGCCATTGGTATGACCTCCAAAATCTTCTGCCCGCAGCATTTCCGGGGAGAGCTGGGGGACTTTTTTGTCGGTTGCATCTACACCGCGGAGCTGAGCACTCCTTTTGTGTCGCTGGGCAAGATTCTGATGCAGGTAAGTAGCAGCAAACACCCTCCTGCATGCGACCCCTTTGTAGAATTAACCATTCCGAGTTGAGTGATATACATTTCAGGGGGCCACTAAAAAAAAAAAAAGCTACACGACTGGGCAAGCTTGCGGGGATAACAGAACGCTTCCTCCGGCGACCTCCCGACGAGGAGTTCTGTCGGATCTGTCGGATTTTAAAAAAAAAAACATCGGCCGGATCGTAACGCAGCTTTGCCTCGTCCGCCGTGGCTTTCTAAATTGGTTGCTTCTTTCTCTTTTTTCCCCCCGTGGGCAGCTGAAGATGCAAGACTCCCTCCTGCACAAAGTCAACGGGGTTCTGATCCTGGTGACGTTTTTCCTCTGCCGGATCCTGCTATTCCCCTTCATGTACTGGACCTACGGGCGCCAGGTGGGCCTGCCCACGTACCGGGTGCCGTTCCACATCCCCTTCCACTGCAACGTGGCCAACGCCTTGCTGATCGCCCCGCAGCTCTACTGGTTCACCTTGATTTGCCGGAAAGCGATCCGTCTCTACAGCCGCCCCCCTGGCCCCGAGAGGGCCAGATAACAGGGGGGGGGTGACACTCGTCCATTGGAACCCCGAGGCCCGGCAGGGCGGATTTTTCCGAATCGGCGTTTGACGGGGCTGTGGTTTACGGAGCGGGTGGAGATTTCTTCGCAGGGCCTGCGGCAATCTTCCTCGCGTGGCCGGGGATGGATTTGAAAGCCCATTCTCCACAGGCGTCTTACCGGTCCAGTTTTGGGGGCTCGCACGCGCAGTGCCGTCAGTCTGCTAGGATTTCTTTTAAAAACTAGCTCGGTGTGCCTTCTAGGTTCGGGACCCGGCGCCCCGGCTGGTTTTGCGGGCCCAGCTGGCGTAGAAAGTCCAAAGCTGTTCCGGCCGGCCCTTGCCCCTCCTTTACACTCCCTCTTCCGTTCCGGGTTCGAATCCCGCTTTAAGGCACAGGGTGCCAAGCATCGTCAGAGCCCGGTTTAGATAACCAGAGCGAATCCAGGACTGATGGTTTAGGGACCGAAAGCTGGTTTCCGGGTGGGAACACCTGGGAGGGTTCCTACCCCCTTTAAAAAAAGAATAATAATCCTTGTTTTGGTTGCAGAAAAAAATCTCTGTTGCCGGAGAATTCTAGCTTTCTTGGGGAAGAAAAATAAGGGGGGGGGACAATTGAGAAGCCTAGGTTTTTAAGCCGTTAAGGGATATAAAAATGAGGCAACGCATGGTGGATCCACAACCGTTTGGAAGAGGGATGAAGAAGACTCACTCCGCCAATGAACGGTGGTGAAAAACATGCAAAACAAGCCTTCAGCCACCTTCAGCTCTAGAGAGAAGATGTCACCTTCCGGATTCTGCAGATCACAGGTTCAAGACTGGCCATTTCCTATTAAAATAATTCAAAGCGGCTGGTTCCCCTCCAAATTTTGCAAAGGTTGCAGAATCCCCGGTTATTTGAAGCCGCACTTGCTTCAAGGATATACCCCCCCAAAAGCAAAGTGTTCAGCTTATTTACCCCCCAATAGCAGTATATAATCCTGGTAAAGCTGACCTGGACGGAAGAGCGTCCCCAGCCAAGCAGGTAACCCAAGCCTGGCTGATATTTACTGTTTCTCCCTTCCTTCCCTGGGGCCAAAAATCATGGCGAAAGCAATCGTGAATTGAGACTTGGGCGTTTCCTAGAGGATAAAACGTCCGAGAACTAGATTTCTTTATCCCAGCGGTGGGAGATATGCCACCCTGGGCTTTCTTACTAGGACTATTTTTGAACTATTATTAGGACCAGAAAGGTGCCTTGAACACCCACTTAGGTGCAAGGGGGGGGGACCTCCCCCCCAAAGAGGTTAAAATTGCACTAATCCTGCACATTCCTTTTTCCTTACTTTCTCTTTTCTGTCTCTCCACGAGCCGACCGCTGGTTTATCGCGCAAATAACCACTCAACCAAACAAGTTTACCATTTATCTCTCTCTCTTTCCACCCCACCCCCTGTATAGTCAATGCCTTCGAAAGTATTTCCTTAAAAAACAAAACAGACTGGGCACAAGCGCTCAGCCAGATGCTGCTGGACTACAGCTCCCATCTGGCTGGGGGCTGATGGGACATACAGGCAAAAAAAAAATGCCCATGCTGCCATGGCAGGTAAGACCGGGGGTCGCCGCCTCCTGATTTAACAGGAAGCGCCTCCTCGAGATGGAGGTAAACATGCCCTCCCTGGGGGGGGGGTGACTACAAAACCCATCATCCCCACCCACTGGGAAAGGGATGATGGCGGCAGCTGTGGCCGGGCAAGACCCGGAAGGATGCCCTTTGCCCCCCCCCCAAAAAAAAGATGTACCCTCCAAAATACCAGAGAGGTATTTGCCTAGAGATGCAAAATGTTAAGCCCTATGGCCCCTCCAGATGTTTTGGACCACAATTCCCAGGATTCCAAGCCCGTTATTTGCCAATAACAAAGGACTGTGGGAGTTGCGGTCCAAAACAACTGGAGGGCTGAAGGTATATAAAAAGCGTCTTTTGTAAATATTTCTTATCGTTCCTACACCATATCCCTCCCCAAACCCCTCACGATCTGAAGTCACTGGTGGGCTTAAAGAATAAAGGATTCTGTAAAAATAGGTATTCTTGAGGACTAGTTGCATTTAGTCAGGAAAAAAAATGGTTTTTGGAGGGGTGGGGGTTAGTGGTTGTTTTGGGCCTTCCGGTTGTTTGAAAGGCACGTCTGGACAGTTTCAGAAATATTTTCCTGGTGATGTAAAACAGCCCGGCTTGCCAAAACGTGTCTCCCGGCCCACAGCCTGCCTTTCTAGTGTTTACATTATAAGCGAGGGAGGAAGACTGGGTGGTTTCCCCAAGAAGCCGGCATTATCCTCAGATTGGAAAAAGCATTGAAACAAAAAAAGAGAAAAATAGACTGTATGTGAACGGCACTGGATTAATCTGCTGGTTTCTCGTGAGCCTTAGAAGCCCGGCATTTGAAAAGCAGAAAAAAATAAATTATTTCTGCTGAAAGAAATCCCCGTTTTCATCTCGCTTGTCTCGACGGGAACGGCTAAATATTTCAAATATTTTGTCGGAAATTGCAGTGTGTGTGTGAGTGTGTGTTTTCTTTTCAACACCAGGAACAGCCCGCCTCTGAACTAGCGAGAGGCTCTTTACACTTGTGCAGAAGCCGACGCATCGGAGGAATCGGAGCCCCCTGGACGTTTTTTGGACTCCACGTCCCATGGCCCACCCGTACACACCAGCAAAGCCTCACGGGTACCGCAGTCCAACAACCGAGTCAAAATTCAAGATCCATTGCACAGTCCAAACGACCTCGTGTTTCCTGTCTCTGGCCTATAAAGATGGCTAGAAATAATTTAAAAAGACCTCCCTGTAGGTTTTTTAAAATAAGCTATCCTTGTTTGGACGCAACTCAGTTCCATACGAAGCTGTATTATAGCTACTGTATACCGAAAACTGGGATGACAATAAATCTCATTTTGGGGGGGGGTGTCCAGTTGCCAAAATATCCCCAGTTCTGGGCCTTAGAGAGGGTCATAATCTCCATTTCCTGCCCAATTAATTTTTATCGAGACTTTTTTTTAAAAAATATGAACCCTTCAGAGGCAAAAATTTGATTTTTTTCCCTTTAAAATGAGGAATGCTTTCAAAATGAATAGCTATCTAAACCCAAGAAGTCTTTCTGAGTTCATGAAGATATGTCTCCCCCCCCACACACAAAAATAAGTATTTAGGGCAAGGGTGTCCAATCTTCAGCCCTTCAGATGTTTTGGACCACAACTCCCAGAATCCCAAGCCTGTATAGCCAATGACAAAGGACTGTGGGAGTTGTGGTCCAAAACATCTGGAGGGCCAAAGTTTGGACACCACTGATTTAGGGTGTATTTTTGCCACCTCTCGAGATCACACTCCCCCTGCCTCATATAGAGGAACGACCGTGCCTAGCCCTGCCCTCTTTCAGACCCCATGACTGCTCTCGGCCAATCAGGTTGCCCAGAGAAGCCTCAGGCGGGGCTTGAACCCACAAACTGCTGTGGGCTGAGACTGGTTCCTAGGCTCGCAAATGATGGAGAGCTGGCTGCAGTTTGCTGTGCCAAAGGAAGGAAGGAAATGAAGCAGGAAAAAAAAATCTTGTGTTTGCACTACAAAGCCCCAAACCCCGTGCCACATGGGAAGTGTAGTCCAAATATGTCAATTTTGGGAGGCAAAGAGGGAGAAAAGATCTCGTTTGGACGCAACTCAGTTCCATCTGAAGCTGTATTCTAGCACCACCAAAACTGGGATGGCAATAAATCTCAATTTTTTGGTGGGGTGTCCAGCTGCCAAATATCCCCAGTTCTGGCCTTTAGAGAGGGTCATCATCTCCATTTCCTGACCAATTAAAGCAAGATCTCTGGCCGGCATTCGGGGGAGCCTTAATTACACCTAAGTTACTGGTGTGATGAAGTACAACAAGTAAAAACAAGGGGAGGGGAGAGGAGATATAAATGTTTATTATAGTTCTCCTGAATTCCTTGCTGAAGGTCTCATGTGCCAAAGAAAACCCAGATGTGTGTGTGTGTGTGTGTGTGTTTTAAACCCTCGCCAACCCACCGAGTGCGGTTGCAGGAAGGGCCTCTGGGATTCCCGACTGAAACTGGCTACCCCGTTTCCCCCCACCCCCAAAAGAGAGTGAGCGCGCACAGCCGGCCGTCACATCTTCCGGAGCTTCTGCAGAATCATGGCGCGCAGCTCCGCGTGGGTGACGTTCTCGGCGACCGACGCCAGGAAGTGCCGCTCGTTGGCCTTCCGCAAGGCGCTGCCGGGGGCCTCGTCGGCGTCGTGGAGGGTCTCGTACCGCGCCAAGACCTCCAGGGCGAGCAGGACCGGGCCCTCGTCGGGGGCCTCCTCCGGCAACATGGCTGCCACGTGGAGAGCATGGCAGAACACCTGGATGTAAACAAAGGAGAGGGCCCGGGCCGCGGGCTTCCCTTCCGGCGAAAGCCCCTGGCCCTGGGCGAGGCCCTTGAGGGAGCCCAGCAGGTCCGACACGCCGAGGCAGTACAGCTTCGACACGTGCTTCCACGCCTCGCCGGGGAGCCACGTGGCCCCGCTCGCCCCGCAAAGGAACTGGAACGCCCTCAGCATCAGCACCGAGAACCGGAGGTGGAAGGCGAAGGGCCGGAGGTCGAGCAGCGGAAGGTGGTGGACGTACTCGAGGGAATAAGGCACGTAGAGGATCTCCTTGTCCAGGAGACTTTGGATGACGTGGACGAGGCGCCGCCACTCGCCGTGGCTGCACCACGGAAAGACTTGGACGAGGGCCACTAAGAAGCCCTTGCTGAAAAGGTTGACCTCCTCGGGGTTGTCCACGTTGACCGCCAGCCGGGCCAGCATCTCTTCCTGAAAGTCAGTGGACACGCAGCAGCATTCCATCCACGCCAACAGGCCACTGCCCGCCCCGTAACTCGGGCTGGGGCAGGCGGCCCACTCTTCTCCCGGCAGCTGGCAGACCTCGAAAAGGGTGGCCGGCGCTTCGTTCTTGAAGTGCTGGCCGAAAACACCCTTGAGGCGAATGCCGACGGTCCAGTCCAAAGCCTGGGTTTTCTTGTGAAGCCACGAGACCGACTGGGTCCACAGCTCGGGAGGGACCACCTCCTTCTGGGACACGAGGGCCTCGGCAAGGTGGCTCAGGTTGTCGCCCACCAAGTCCTTGGCTTCCAAAGGGCAGGGGCGCTGGCCGGCGGGGGCGTGCCAGTAGTGGCCGAAGCCGTCCAGAAGGCGACAGAGGGCGAGGAGGAGCGGGAAAGGGTGACAGGACGGGATCCAGCCCTCTTCGGACGGGATTCTCAAGAGCTGGTCGAGGATGCGCAAGGATAACTCAACCGACGGGGAGTCCGATTTCAGGGAGGGAAGGACGAGGTGCCGGGTGACCTCCGCCAGCTGGAGGAGACGGCTGGCCCCGCTCGGTTGCAGGAGATAAACCAAAAACTCCAAGAACTGTTCCTTCTCCTTGGCGGACGAGAGGCGACCCCACACCGCCTCTTTCAAACAGCTCATCACCAAGCCGGCACTCTCGCCGGGCATCTCCGTCGGCTCTCGGAAGCGGAGCGCCGGGAAGGAGCACAGGATCTCTGCCAAAAACCGATGGGTGCCCAAGTTGGCCACGGCTAAGTGGACGACTTTCTTGACGGTGGCTTCGGGGTTGAGCACCACCAGCCGGGCAACGGAGGCCACCGCCTTCTGGAAGCCGTCTCCGGACGCGCTCTGGATGATTTGGTTGAAGGCCACGTTCAGCTCCTCCTGGAAGCCCTCCGAAAAGGCCGCCCACGTGGCCGAGAGGCCCCGCCGGCCCCACGTGGCCAGCACGCCCGCGACGACGGCATTCTGGTCGGCCAGAGGGAGCTGGGAGTAGCACTCCAGGAGGACCTTGGCCGCCCCGGTTTGCTGCTTGAACCGCCCGGCGGAACGGCCGCCCTCCACCGCCGTCTCCAGCAACCTCAAGACCAACTCTGGTGTCTGGAAGAGGTCTTTGTTCCGGCCGAGACACGCCACCCACTCGCGGCTGAGCGCCCAGTCTTTCTCGGCGGCAAAGACGGCGCAGACCTCCACGTGTCGGTCCATCCTCTTGTCAATGATCACTGCGGCCACCAAGGCCACCAGCTCCCTGTCGGCGGTTTTGCTCCACGACTCTGGGTTGATCTTCTTCGAAAAGTCTACCACGAACTCGGCGAGTTCGGAGACCTTTTTCGCCTGAAGAGGGTCCGGTTCGGCATAGCTGGCCAAGATCTTCTCCAACGAAGCCAGGCGATCCAGGAGGCGGTAGCTTTCGTAACAGATCTGCTGAGGATCCCGGAGGAACCCCTGGAGATCCGGGCTCCATTCCTCCAGCAGCGAACGCAAGAAGCCAAAGTCCACGAGGGACGCTTCGCCAGATCCCCGCGCCACGCTTAGGAGGCTCACGCTGCGCTCGGCCTCTTTCACACGCTGCTCCAGTCCCTGGTCCCGGCAAGGGTTCTCGCCATCGCTGCTCCAGAGGGTCACGACGGAGGAGATATTGTCCAGATAAGTCCGGACGGGGAGCTCCTCGGGTTGGGAATGAGGGGCCAGCGAAACGGAGAGCGCCTCTAAGAGATTGGCCACGGCGTGGCACTTCATTTTGGCCGGCACAATGCTCTCCTTGATCAGCTTCAAGCCCTCCGTCAAGACTGGAAGGATGCCGACGGCCACGGAGCTGGGACTGGTCAAAGGGGGAGGGTCGCCCTTGAACCTCTTCGGAGGTCGGTCTGCTTCATCCGGATCCGGGAGGTATTGGCGGGTGGCAGCACGGAACGTGGCGGTCAGGCGGTCTTCCGGCCCGTCCTTCTGCTTCATAAGCTCCCCCCAGACGTTCAAGAAGAAAGCCGCGTCATCCGGGGAGGTGTCCTTGGCCACGTATTCCACCAACGCCTCCGCCTCCCTCCGGCCAACGGGATCCGGCAGCACCCGGAGGAGTCGGGCGAAAAGCCGGGACGCGCCGAGGGCCTTGAAGAGCTCGTAAAGGACGGTGCGGTTGACTTCCGGGATGGCGTTGGCGGCGGAGAAGAAGGGATCGTCTTTCCATCTTTGGTTGGCGGAGAAAGCCGGCCCGGAGGGATCGGAGGAGAGGATCTTGGACCACAAGACGACGGCTGCTTTCTCCTTCCAAGCCTCCGGCTGGGGCGGGTAAGCGGAATAAGAGGTGCAGATCTCCTGCAGGGCTTCCACGATGGGTTTGCCAACCACGGGCCAGTCGGCTTTGGTCAGCTCGGACAACGGCTTGGGGTGGCACAGGCGGGAAGCCAGGAGGAAGCCCCCATGCAAGACGGTCACATCTCCGCAGATCGTCACCGGCCCTGTTGGGGGAGCAAAAGGGGAGAGGAGGTGAACAAAGGCTTCTCTAGCTGGGGCAGAGACTACGTTTCAGGGGCCCCGGGTTCAAATCCTCCCTCGGCCGCGAAGCTCGCTTTGGAGACCTGGGTCTACCTCCCGGGGTTGTTGTGAGCATCGAAGCAGGCAAGAGGTAACAGGATGAAAAATGAGTCATCCCTCAAGGAGGTGAAAGGGAGGGCTTGTAGGAACAGGGCCTTTTCGGCAGCTGCCCCCAGATTGTGGAATGCCCTCCCAAGGGAGACCCGCCTGGCGCCAACGTTGATGACATTCCGGAGCCAGGTTAAAACATTCCTGTTCCAGAAGTCTTTTAACTGATTATTGTGGGTCCTGATGGCGATTTTAGTGTAGTATTTTAATATATTGTATCTATTGTATTTAACTGTTTTATTGTTTTAATTTTATTGCACTTTGATGTTTTAATTGTCTGAATTGTTTACTTTGATGGTGAGCCGCCCAGAGACCTTTGGGTAGTGGGCGGCATAAAAGCTAGCTAGCTAAATAAATAAATAAATAAGCCGAGCCAACAAGCACCACAACAAATACATACAACTGTGACACAAAATCTTGCCATTATGTTTCCACCTTATGCTAATCCTATGAATCTATGGCCACCCAAAAGCCTTCCTCTGGGAGAGCGGGTCAGGTCGCCGAGACCCCCTCCCCCCCAAATAATGGCTTCTTCCATGGGGCCAATCCATCTCACGGCCGGCCTCCCTCTCATCCTACAGCCTCCCCAATTTCACAAGACTCCCCCCCCAAAAAAATAATCATCTCTGAATCCTTCCTGCTTCTTTAGAAGCTACACTGACATACATCCTTCTGTCCTTAGAGGGTCAACCAACCCCAAGCCCCCAACGCTGTGCCAGTGTGTTAGGGCTGGACCGCAGCCCCCAGAATCCCCCTCTGCCCCACCTTGCGGACCCATGGGTGTTGTAGTCTCCCCAAGTCTACCGCCGATCCTAAACAACAACAACAACAAACTAGTGATTTTGTTTTGGTGTTTGTTTGTCTGCAAGGAGGGGGAACCATGTCCGATCCAGCCACCCAGTCCCACCTATCTCCATGGCTGGGGGGCCACCCTCCCCTCGTCGTCGTGGCGCGGCTCAGGGAGGCGAAGGGGAGACGGCATGGCCGAGATCGGGCTGATGGTGGTCTCCCGCTGCAAGGACTGGGATTAAGCCCGGCTTTGGTCCCGGTCTTAAACCGCGGCGGCGGTGGTGGCGCGCAAGGAGGGCCATTGTGCGCTCAGGGCGCACGACGCACAAGGCGCGCGCAGGAGAGGAAGAGGCGATCCCGGCGGCTCTTTTGCAACTCCACCACGGGGGGTGGGTGTGTGGGGTGTGTGCAGGGGGGCTCGATCCTGATCCTCTTCTTCCTCCTCGGGCCCGATCCGGATCGGGCTCCAGCCCCAGCCGGCGAGACGGGGCTGCGCAAAGCCAAGCACCGTCGGAGGAGTTACCTCTGCCGCCTCCTGCGCAACACCGGCTGCGGGCCCCGCGCTTGCCCTCTGCCTGCTTACACCTCCTGGTAAGAAGAGACGGTTTTCTTTCTTTCTTTTTTTTTGGGAGGGGGGGAGGGGGGTGTTGGGCGGGGTCCTGCTCCCCTCCCCATTTCCAAGAGATCACCCCCCTCCCCAAAACAAAAAGAAAAAATAACACCCCTTTGCAAGCGCCGATCCCAGCCCTAAAAAGGCTGCCTTGTTTGCTCTTTTGGAAGGAGGTTGCAAGGCGGCTTAGGAAGGGCGGCAGGGCTTGCTCGCGAGGAGGCACGCCCCGGATCGAGGAAGCCTTGCCTCCTCCCCACCCCCCACCCCCAACTCCGAAGCCAGATCCGCTTCCTGGGGGTGGGGGGGGGGAGGAAGGGGGGTGTTTGTTGATGCATGCAGGTGGGGAGGTTTGCACGCAAGGCTCGGGGCTGACTCGCGAGTAAACCCCCTCCAAAATGCACCATTCCCCACTCCACCCACCCACCCCCACCCCTCCCCAAAAGCAAGTTAAGCCGGAGCTCGGATCGCAGCCACGTGGCTCTCCCTTTCCTCCCCCCCCCCGTCCCGATCCCGCGCCCTCCTTACTCACAAGGAAGCGCCATAGAGTCCTAATGGGAATTTACTTCCCACCCCGGCGGGGAAAAAAACAGCAACACGCGCATCAATGGCAGCCCGCGCCAAGCCCCCACGCTGCCTTTTAGCCCCGCCCACGCTGCCTTTTAGCCCCGCCCACCTGCTTTTAGCCCGGCCCCTTCCCCTTCTGTGGCCACGCCCCTTCCTGGGCTAGGAGGTTACCCAAGGGAGGGCAAGCGTGCCTCTGAGCGCCAGCAGAGCGCAGTCTGTTTATCTGCCCTGCGCCCTCCCTCTCCAAACTCAAGGCCTTTTTGCATGGTTTTTAATCACCATCTTATGACCAGTGACAGATCTAGACACTGGTGTGTGTGTTATTTTCTATTATTGGTGGAATTTATTTTATTTATTTATTTATTTAAGAGTATTTTTACCCCTCCTTTCTCCTTGGAAAAGGACCCATGGCGGCTCTACACTCTCTCAGAGGGACCTTTGTTTCCTCCACACTTCAAGCTTTAATTTTAGGTTCCACCCGATGCACACATTAAATATTATTTTTGGGGTGCTGCTTTTAAGTTGGTCGTGTTTCTAAGTTCTCACCGTCAGTGAATGTTTATTTTTTTGCAAATCTATTACATTGGTGCCACTATTCTAATTTGTTGTTGCTGGTTATTTTCTTCTGGTTTCTGTGGCAAACCACCCCGAGTGGCTTTGGCTGCCGGACAGTTGTGTGTGTGTGTGGATAAGTTCAATAAATAAATTTGGAATTGAAGGCCTTTCAGCCTACAAATTCCATCATCCCCCTTACCGTTAGCCATATAAGGGGAGGGCTGGTGAATGAGGCAGCCCCAAACAGCTCGGACCCCTCCGAAACTTCTCCCTTGCTGTAGTACTAAAAAATCACTCCCAAGGTATTTTGTTCCTGACCCCCTCCCAAAAAAGCCACTCCGAATGGATGTTAATTTCATTATAATCAAAATGTACTTTGTACATTCTCAGAGGTAACGGTGCTGTAACCTGTCCTTATTCCGAATCTGGTTCGAGGTTGTTTTCAGGCCAGGGGCATCTCCGTTTTGGGTTTTTCGGGGGAATGGCCGAATGAATAAACTAATAATTAAATAAAATTACTGTTATTGCTATTGTTATTACTGGCAGGAGACTTAACCCTGATCCCCCCCGACCCCTTTTGCTTCTAATTCCAGGGACAGCCCGTTTAGACACGACACCCGCCTCATTTCCCGAAAGTCCCTTTGCACGGGCGTGAAAGAAGGGGCGCTGATGACCACCTGTCACCGTCTCAGCCTCAGAAAACCGCAGCCTTGGTCAAACCAGTGAAAGCGGCTGGGGAAAAAAATCTACTTCATCAAGGGAACTATGGAACGCCCCCCGTCGGGCCCCATCCTGCACCCCTGCCAGACCAGGCCTAGTGGTTGGAGGGGAAGGTCCCCTCTCTCCCGTCATCCACACCACGAGTTCCACATCCATGGTCCCCGGTTCCCGCCACAGCCCTTTGTGACGGGGCTAAGCCAATAAAAGGGCTGCGTTCAGCATCCATCTTGCTTTTGTTTGGGAATGGAGACGGCAGGAGTGACATGGTACGGCCCTCGCCGGCCTGGGCCTATACCACTTTAGGTCTGGAATTGCCTGCGGTCTTTTTTAAAAAAATCCTGCACCTGTGGCATTAACGAGGGGGGAAAAGGTAGGAATATTCTATGAACGTTACTAAAGATATCAGAAGGATGCTTTACACTCAGAGCTCTATATGTCTGGAATTTGCCTCCGTGGACTTGAAAAATCTGATTTTTATTGCTCTCGGGCCAGGTAGGCAGAGAAAACGGGGCTGGCGTCACCTCTGGCTTAGGAAACGGCGATCTCGAGAATGTCCCGCCAGCTGTTCCGTTCTTCTAGACTCACACCTGTGGCTTCTTTTAGGAGTTCAGTCCATCTTTTATGGGGGGCTTCCTCTTTTCCTTCTGCCTTTCAATTTTCACCACCATTATTGTCCTTCCAAGAGCCTCCTGCCTTGCCCTGAAGCGCCAAATGAAGCCTCAGCTGCTACGTTTTTGCCTCCAGAGATCTCGTTCAGGCTTGTTTTGCTGTTTTACTTCCTGCTAGACCGGGCCTTTCGTGGTTCATATACTGCGGTCCCACTACCTGGAAAGGGCTTGAGGGGAGGGGGGGAAAGGTTTGGGGGCTTTTAAAAACCTTTCCCCCTTTCCCAAAGCGCGGCCTCCAGCTGATTGGCGCTGGGATGGGGAAACAAAAAGGTTTTTCTCCTCCACCCCAGCGCCAATCAGCTGGAGCCCCGGGCTTCCCTCTGGAAGTACCACTGCTGCTTCTCCCCAACCCCTCGGGGTGCTGGTAAGCGGCGCGCGATGTTTAAAATTGTGCCCCCCCCGACCTGCATCCGCATATTGCGGATATCCAATGATCGCGGGTTGGGTGGGTCCCTAACCCCCGCGATAGACGGAGGGTTACTGTATCAGCAAATCCTTCCTCCAACACCACATTTCAAACAAATCAAATTATCCTAATTTATTTCCAGGAGATGGTCGTCTTGGAACCTCAGTAGTCTCCGAGGCCAGCTAGCTCAATGAACTGAAGATTCCAGTTAGGAGGAAGAAATAAACCACACACACACATATTAAACATATGCAGGTCCTTTATTTCCTATTTTCAAATGCAAATCATCCCCGCTCGTTCTTAGTACGAATTACAGTCTGGCTGGAATGTGTAGCAATGAACCTAATTTTTAAGACTTGTGTTTTGAATTTCCAGTTTCGGAAAAGGTCTAGCGGTGTTTGGATGAGAGTGAAAGAGATGGGAGGGTTTCTTGAAATTAAGTTTTTTTTAAAGGGCGAGACAGAGAAAAAATTAGGAACCGTTGATTTAGGCCTAGCGCAGCCTGAATGTAAGAGGCAACGTTCCACTTTTCATGGAGAACCAGCCGAAAGAAGCAGAGAAAAAGAAGGCAGATGCGATGGGAGAGAATCGATTCTCTTTTAAGAGCTACAGCGATGGCACCCCGAGTCCAGCAACCGCAGACCGGCCACGTTAGGCAGAAGGCTTGGAGATGTTCCGCTTTGCAAACCACTCGTGGCTTTTGTCTGCCGCCATGGCCTGTGGGGTTAAAGGAGAAAACAGCAGCCGTCACAGTCTACCAAAGCCTGCCACGAGAAACCCTCCCGCCCTACCCCACTCCTGTTCAGATAAGAAGTAAAAAGAGCCTAGGCAGTCCAAGCTGCTAGATCTCATGAACGCGGAAAAAAGAGAAAGAAAGCAGCTCGCCTCCTTTAAGAGTTTTTCGCCCTCTGGGTCCACCTGAGACAGCTCCCGGAAGGCTTCGTCACCCACGAAGCAGATTTCGTGTCCGTCCTAAAAGAGAGGAGAGGTTTGCCATGAACAATAGGATGATTTGTATACATGAAGCCGTGGCTAACTTGGTATTTCAGGAACCACCTAAAACGGAGAGACGTCCCCTGCTTCCTAAGAGCATACAATTCCTGCCAAGCTTTTTGGGAAGACATCTTCCAAACTAGCCACGCCACCGGGATAAACCGAACTTGCGTCTGGAATGCCGTGAAGGAACACCTCGATTACCAAGGAGTGATTGGCGATCAGAAGTCCAGGGGGTGGTTTGCCTCAAACAGGCACCTCAGTTTGCAGCCTGGAATGATTTTGCATCAAATAAACACTCTAGTTTGCAGCCCGAGAGGCGTTCTGCTTAGGGCAGGAACTCTGCTTTGTACCTCTGGAAGATCTTGCACGGGTCAGAATCTAGCACCTGGCACCTTTGAGATCACAATCCGACAATACTCACAGGATCCGCTAGGATGACCACTTGCACGGTGGCTTTTCCCGGCGTGTCCAGGCTGACCAGCGGGGTTAAAATCTTCTGGTTCTCTTTCTTCATCAACGCTTCAATACCGGGCAGCTTAAGGTCCAAAACAGAATCCAAGCAAATTAAAAAAGGGGACTGTGAAATTCAGAGGTGATTAAAATCATACAGGGATTCGATGCCTCCCGGTCCTCCCGTAACCAACCATCATATTGGGCATTTAGAACAATTCCTTCCAAACCAAACCAAAGGCAAATCTCTTAATTATCACACCTAGGACCAGGCACTCAACAAATTAGAGAAAATTTATAATTTGGGTTCGGTGACGGCGTAGAGAATCAATTCATTTTGCTTTGCCCTCGGGGAAGAAACTGGTCAAATCTGGTTTTAGACGTTGCGATGGGTTTTCCTCCATCCGAATTCATTATCTGGTTCTCAAATTGACGACGCTGCTGATTTTAATTTGGACATTAATTTGGGTAAGATTTGGGTGCTGGAAGGCCGTCGTAACCACCGCCTTCTGGGGGATGTCTTGATAACGGCCATCCTTTGCGTCGTGAAAAGCAAATTGTGCTAAGAATAAATGGCAACAAATGAAAATGCACCATATATTACAGAAATTATTATAAAAACGCTAGGAGACGGAACGTTTTCGGGGTCTGGGAAAACAGATCAAACTAAGCGGGTGATTAAAAAACAGCCATGTTAGTCTCTCAGTTTAGGAACACTGGAAATTCTGACCTCTTCCTTGGGGCAAGAGAAGGCGATGCGCCCAAAAGATGTGCCGTGATCCACCGCCTGTCCGATGTCCTGCAGTTCCAGCTTACACTGGGGGGGGGGGTTGTGAACACGGAGAAAAGAATCCAGATTAGCAGGACGCCATGGCATGTCTGCTTATCCAAATGGCAAATGAGCCCAAAGGCTGAAGCATCTTTTATTGTGAGGAGACCCTTTCCGAGAGCGACACCCAGCAGAAGGTTTGCGGGGGGGGCATAAGGAGGGTGGCGCGTCCTCACCCCCACCGCCCAGAAGCTCCCTGGATCATCTCGGAGGGATCCAAATGGAATTCATGAATTCTCAAACAGGCACCTGGTCATCTGCGTAGCCCAAAATGACTCTCCTCTGGCTCTCGTCCCGGCTGTAAACCTTCATCCCCAACAACCTGGACCAATAATCCACGGAGTTCGGCAAGCTGGACACCGCCAAAGTTACTTTCACTACAGGATCTTGGAGATGGGGACAAACGACAACAACACATCTTTCAGGGTGGGAAAGAGCAGATTTGACTTGGTTAACGGTGCCTCAAGCGGCCCCCGAGACCCAAGCCTCAAAGATCAACATTCGACAGCTGTTGTTTTTTTAAAAGAACCCGGCCTCAACGAATCCGTCACGAATCACAGCAGATTAAGAAACAGATTCCACCCCCACCCCTCCAGACGTGCTGGAAGGCAGACAGTTCTGTCCTTCCCGTACCTTCCTTTGGGCTCCTTTTGTCTTCCAGAACGAATCGGTACCCTCCGGGAGCGTCCGTTTCGTAGACGCCGGCCGAAATCTCCTTGAGCGGCCACTGTAGTTTTCGGGCTTTGCTCACGGCTTGGCTAGAGGCAATGGTCATCCCCTGGAGCGAACCGAGGGGGGGGGGGAATCTATTTTTAAAACCTTCACACCCTGGTAGGTATGCCCATAATATGACTAAAGGGTTTGGTAAAGTCCAACACCCACCCACCCTGATTTCTTCGGGAGAAAAGCCACCCAGAGTGGGCGGCATTTATCTAATAAATAAATACACACAAATACCTGAAAATCGTTGCCAAGGCGGTACTGCCCAACGCCGTAATTGTAGGTCAACTCGGCGACAAAGTGGTTGTCTTCTGGACCGTAGCCCACCATCGTTTTACTCCACTTGCCATCATAGGGACTAGAAACATAGCGATCTTAATTCATGCAGAATGCCAGAAAGACAGAAAAGTATTCCTTGATCTTTTCTACCCGACGTGCTGTCTCCCTCCATTCACCCTAACTCGTGACAAGTACGGACTCCAAAGGCAATCTATTCTAAGGCGGCATCCAATAACTTCCTTTGTTCCTATAATGTATACACCTTAACACTCTCTCTGTCTAGCCAAATCTCCTCTTCTGCACTGGCAGAACGGCATTGCTTGTCAATATTCCGGCTTGCGAACATACATGGGCAACACAGAATGTTTAGGAACATCCCCTGACATCACCGAAGGCCAGCCAAAGGGAAGCCACAAGGAGACTGAACATCATTTAACAAAATGTATATAACAAGATGCATACGTACTTCATTTAAAAAAAAAATTAAAGATATATGTTTAACATTTCCAGGGGTATCTAAGCCTACCATAGTTTTTATTAAAAATATAATACCATGGGGAGCTCTCCCCCACAAAAAATGTTCGGAATCCAATTTGGCAAGCCTTCCATCCCATGCTGAATAATAATGCAGGGAGAAAGCTTATTAAATTACAGATGCTTAAAACAACCCGCCAGCAAAGCTGCACTAAAGCCACAATGGTGCTACAGGGACATGTGATGTTTTGGTATCTTTTTTAAATTTTGCATGCTCTTTGCAGCTTTAACGTTATCTTTGGATGTTGTAAGACGCCATTTCTTAATTCCCTGTTCCTAACTTGAGCATGTCTTAAATGTCCTGGGCTATATATTGTCTGTCATTATTGTAAGCCGCCTTGGGTCCTTTCCAAAGGAGAAAGGCGGGGTAAAAAAAAATCAAAATATAAATAAGTAACTAAAAGTAACAATGACATTTGGAAAAGTCTTGAAGGCATGTTTATGGACAAACCACTCCCACGTTGCCTCTCAGCTTCCCAAAGCCCCGGTTTTACTGGTTCCCGACAAGAAATGTGTTGATTTTAAGGAAAGCTGTGATGAGGAACTCCTCGGAGGAGGAGAGGGCGTACCCATTACAAGTAGCTTTGCAACCTTCTTCAAATTCTTCATGCCTTAGCACCTGTTGGATCAAATACAAGGAGGGAAGCGGGTCAAATGTACAGTTCAAGTGGCTTCCCAAAAGGAGCGATCCCCACCATGTCATCTCCTCAACAAACTCCACCCCGTGGCTTCCTTTTAGGGAGTCCGTCCACCTCGCCTCTGGGGTCCTCCTCTTCTCCTACTGCTTTCCACCTTAGAAGCAGCCAGTCTGCAAATCATGTGCAACTGACTTTATTGATTTTATAACGATGCAGTATTTAACTTGGTTTATTGTTTTTTTGTTGTTGTTGTTGTAAACTGCCCGGAGTTTCTTCTGGAAGGCGGGCGGTATATAAGCTCTAAAACAAATAAATAATAAATAAATAACGATTCAGAAGAACAGTCTGCAATGATTTGCAAATGCAGGACGTGGGAAGCCTGTGATTCAGAAGCCAGCGCCGACATGTGCTGTGATCTATGGTTTTATTTTGCATAGAAATGGTAATAATATTCACCAAAGAGAAGGCAGGTGTCTGTGTTTTATGATGGGAAGAAAGGCACTACATTATAATTTAGATGAGAATTGTGGGTGGAATTCGTTAGGAGTATTTATTATTCATGAGGAGAACTAATCTGCTATTAATGGGAAACAAGTCATAAAATGAAGGGAGGGAAAAAGTTTTAAATCAACTTTCAGCTGACAAGTGAACTCTTAATACGGGAAAGATGCCTTTAAGGAGAAAAAGCAAACGCGATCGTATGAGATTGACCCCAAGCGCTGCCCGTAGCAAGATGGCTACCAACGCCATGGCGCAAGCGCGGTGTATTTTGACCCCCGACGGCGCCCGTACTCGATGACGTCACCACTCCATTCATCGCTACCTCCCCCAACCCTCTCCCACCCGCTAGCATCACCACCACTCACGCGCATGCCCAGTAGCTCCCGGTAGAAGCGCGCCGTCTGCGCTCGGTCGCCGACTTTGAAGACGAAATGCAAAGCGCGCCGGGCCTTCATTTCCGCCCTCCCGTCGCAGGAATGAGCTTCCCTTCTCCAGGCTGTGCCGTGATTTCCGGGTGGAGGCGGGGGCGGGGGCTCTTCCGCTTCCGGCGCACGGAGATGGCGTCACATGGCGTCACAGAAAACTACGAAGGCGCGGCTTCTGTGAGGACCCTAGAGATACTAATGTAGAGTGACACATTTCTGCCTAAATGTTGATGGGATGACCCTAGCCCAGGGGTGGCGAACCTCCGGCCCTCCAGATGTTTTGGGCCACAACTCCCCCTGCCCTTTTGTCACTGGCAATACAGGGCTTAGAAATCTGGGAGTTGTGGTCCATAACTTCTGGAGTGCCGAAGGTTCGCCACCGCTGCCTTACACAACAGTTCCCTATTTCAGTGCCTGCATTCAACCTATATTTGCAGTGGAATCTCTCTCTCTCTCTCTCTCTCTCTCTCTTGAAGGCCACTGCCAGGTGCCTGTGAATCCCAACGACATGTTTATGCGTATGCGTTTGTGTGCGTCACTCTATATTCCTATCTCTATGGTCCGGAGGAAATAAAGCGGCTCTAACCGGAAGTCCTCCCCGCACTTGACCCCCCCCTCTCTCTCTCTCTCTCTCTCTCTCTCAGGCCCTTCTACCCTCTCGTTCTCTATGGTTCAAGCGTCGTCGCCCACCCTCCAATCCGGCCGCCGTCGCCCCTAGCGACGGGGAGGCGGAGGAGGTCTCGCGAGACTTGGGCAGGGCGTGGTTTCCCCCCCGGCCACGTGAGGCGTCCAAGATGGCGGCGCTGGGGCGGCGGTTGGCGCCGCTTCCGCTGCAGCTGCTGGGGCGGCGGCGGCCGTCGTCGTTGCCATGGAGCCCCCTTTGGTGGGTCCCGTGCCGGCGGCGAGGCCCCCGCGGCCTGAGGAGGAGCCCCGTCCGCGTCCTCCCTTCCTTGGCCGAGCAGCGGGAGCAAGAGCGGCGGCGGAAGGGGCTCTCGGGGGCCCCGGCAGGTCCTCCTCCACCTCCTCCTCCTCGTTCTCCTCCGCCGGCCGGGAAAGGCCCGAAAAAGAAAGAGGAGGAAGAAGAAGAAGAAGAAGGAAAAGAGGCGCCGCCGACCCGGCGAGAAAGGCCGCCCGAGCTGCGCTACGAGCGGGCCTGCGCGGGAGACAAGAGGCTGAGGTGAATTGGGGGAGGGGCGCAAAGGGCGATGGGAGTTGTAGTCCCCGGTCCGCCTCCGAGGGGTGGGGGCGGAGTGGGGTGGAGGACTCCTCAGGGGCTTGGATGAAAAATCCTACCCCTTCACGAAAAAAATCCGATTTTTAAAAATAAATAAATAAATAATTTTTTAAAAATTGAAAAGATAGATAGATAGATAGATAGATAGATAGGGAAGGAGGGAAGAAGGAAAGAAGGAAGGAAGGAAGGAAGGAAGGAATAGATAGATTAGATAGATAGATAGATAGATAGATAGATAGATAGATAGATATACCCGGTTTTATTGACTTGAAATGGTCCCCCCCAAACCCTGGTTTATTTGCTTGAAACAGCCCCCAAAGTCCGCTTTTGAAGTTTTAAAGCCTGCTTTTATTTTAAAAAGACCATAGGTCCTGATTTAATTTACTTGAGACGGCCCAAAGGTCCAGTTTTGATTTACTGTAAATGGTCCAAAGCCCCTGGTTTTGTTTACTTTAAACAGTCCAAAAGTACGATTTTGATTTACTGTAAATCAGTGGTTCTCCACCGGTGGGGTCCCCAGATGTTCCTGGAACTGCAACTCCCAGAAGTCTTCATCCTGAGCTGAGCTGCCCAGGATTTCTGGGAGTTGCAGTCCAGGAACATCTGGGGGACCCACAGGTTGAGAATCACTGCTTTAAATGGACCCAAGCTCCTGATTTTATTTACCGGTACTTGAAATGGCCAGATAAATCTGGTTTTTAAATTAAAATCGTTGTGAAGAACCCTGATTTTAAGTTGTATCATCAAAGAACCCAATTTTTAAAATTTATTACAGGGTCAAGCGAGCTGGGTTTTTAATTTCAGTTCTCAGAACAAAATCCCAATTTTTACAATACAGATTGCCAAGAAATCAATCATTGTAAAAATTTTATTGTAGTCATAATCATTTTAGCACTGCTGGGCTGGAAGGGACCATAAGGGGTCATTAAGTTTTTTCTAGCTCTACAGTTTCAAGATGAGTATGATGATGTTTCTACTGTTGCCCAGTTATTCTACGCCACCTGGGTTACACCTTTGTTTAGTATTATTTCTTGCTTGTTTGCTGGTTATGTCCTTTTGTTGTTGTTGTTGTTGTTGTTTCTGGTTTTCATATGTCAACCCTCCTGAATAATCTTGTTGCACTAACGGAGCAGTATGGATGCCGTTTGGGGTGGTCCTGGGTTAAGGTGAAAAAGGACAGAAAAAAACTTCATGTGTGCGTCACTAAGAGGATCGGCTTTTCCCATAGCAAGTTGGTGACAATCACCAAATCGAGAGCTTTTCGGGAGAAGCACGGGAAGATCCTTCTGGAAGGCAAGCGGCTGATCGCGGACGCGCTGGACGCCGGCGCCGTTCCTCAGACGCTCTTCTTCAACATGATGGACCAGCTGAAAAAACTTCCGGCAGACAAGCTGAAACGCGCCAAACTCATCATGGTCAAATACGAATCTCTCAAGGCCTGGTCTGACGTTGTCGCCCCGCAGGGCTTGATAGGTAAGTCGCGTGCCGCTTTACCTGATTTACGTTTAAAACATTTCTGCCCCGCTTTTCTCCTCAAGAAAGTGGCTTGCATCGCTCGAAAACAGCATTTCAACCAAAATAAATAAATATCCCCGAGAGACTTCATCGTCTCCTGCCTCTCTGTTCCTTCAGGGATCTTCTCCAAACCTGATCACTCCAAAATGATTTACCCAGAAGTCGAGAAGTGCCACCAGTTGCCTCTTTCCCTGATCTGTGAGAACATCCGTGACCCTGGAAATCTGGGCACCATCCTCAGGTCGGCGGCCGGAGCAGGCTGCAGCCGTGTCTTGCTTGTCAAAGGTAAGGAGTCCGACCTAGTGGCAAAAAGAGGTTTGGGTTGCCGTACGGCCACGGTACCTAAGGGATTTATTTCAACTCCTGCAGATGCCGGAAACTGTGGATAATTGAACCCTGCATACGGCCCAGTGGTGGCAAACCATCGGCACTCCAGATGTTTTGGACCACAACTCCCAGAATTCCAAGCCTGCATTGCCACTGACCAAGGACTGTGGGAGTTGTGGTCTAACACATCTGGAGGGCCAAAGGTTCACCACCGCTGGTATAGTCTTCCACGCTCTCTCGTAGTCAGTTTTGGTAATACATTGCGGAAATGCGTATTTCTGGTGGTGGTTTTTTAATTTGATATATTCAGGCAGCGGATGAGCGAAACTGTGTTTGTTGATCTCACAAATACAGCCTCCTGTGTAGGGTGTAGGTCGGTGGTTCTCAACCGGTGGGTCCCCAGAAGTTGTTCCTGGACTGCAACTCCCAGAAATCCTGGCCAGCTCAGCTCGTGATGAAGACTTCTGGGAGCTGCAGTTCCAGGAACATCTGGGGACCCACTGGTTAAGAACCACTGGTGTAGATTAGAGTGTAGGACACTGTATTTGCGGCATCAGTCCCAGTGGCTTTACTGATCCGTCAACTGAATAAATCAATTTATCCTGGGATAGGATAATTAAATTATCCAAGGATAGGGAGTAATTGGATGGCAGAGAGACCTGAGGCTCAGCCTTCTTGAGGGGGGGACAGTAGCCCACCCCAAAACACAAAGGGGTGTAATTTGTATGGTCTTTGAACTAGAAATCCAAAATCCATGAACGGAAATCCACAGATGGTGGCAGTGAGGTAGAAAATGCAGTTTTTCTGAGACAATTGATGTTGTCAGTTATTGTCAATTCAAGTGTCAAATAAGTAGTGCTTTCGTATCCCCGACTTCCGTTGCAGGAAGAACTTAACTCTCACCTAGTTAGGCATTCCTACCTTTGCAAGGACACAGCGTGCTCGGGTATTCTGGAGAAAGTGTGCGTTATACTCTGCTCGTTTTCATGCGAGAAAGGAGCGGAGAGAAGGTTCCTAATTTAGGGGAGAAGAGAAGCATCGCATGGTAGACTCGGAAGAGTCCAAGGGTCCACGGGTCCGACTGGCTGCTGTTGAAAACAGGCCAGGCCCGGGAGTGCCAGATGATCTTTAGTGCAGTGCTTCAAATTTTGCGCCAAACAGGAACATGTAAAACCAAGTATGGCCTTTCAAGAAACAATGAGACATAGAGACTTGGTTCCTGATTTTTTAATCATTTTTCTCCTGATCAGAGGCTGTTTTCCAGGCCTTCTAAGCGTAACCGCTTTCCTTTCTCTCTCTAGGGTGTGTGGACGCCTGGGATCCCAAAGTCCTCCGGGGCGGGATGGGGGCTCATTTCCACATCCCCATCATCAGCGACCTGGAGTGGAGAGCCGTGCCTAACTACCTCCTCCCCGACACCCGCGTTTACGTGGCCGACAGCTCCCTGCCTGCTCCCGAGACGGAGGAAGAGCCGCTGACGTCACCAGAGAAAGCCTCCAGCCACGGTTGGGTTTCTGGGCCCTACAATATGAAAGCCCGGCTCAGCGAGTCGGATTTGGGGGACATGAGCGAGGAAGAGGAGGAGGAAGAGGAAGAGGAAGGCAGCAATCTGGAGGTGCAGCATTACTACGAGCCCTGGATGGATTGCGACGTCGCGGTGGTGATCGGCGGGGAGACCTACGGCGTGAGCGGAAAAGCCCGGGAACTGGCCGACCGCTCGGGGGGCAGGCAGCTGCTTATCCCCACCGTCCCCCACGTGAACAGCCTCAACTCGGCCATGGCCGCCAGCATCCTCCTCTTCGAGGCCAAGAGGCAGCTGCGGATGATGGAGAAGGCATCGCTCCGGCTGAACCCCGTCCCCCAGCTCCAGCTGCTGCGGTGAGGAACGGACGCCGTCGGTGGGGCCACCGAGACCTGCCGCACGCCGGTGGGTGGGGTTGCAGCACCCTCAGTTCTGGGGTGGAAGTGGGGGGGGGACCCTAAAGGGAGGGGAAGCACCCAGCCTTGGCAGAGATTAGATTAGGAAAGGGGGTCCCCCAGTCCTGCTGGTGGGGGAGGTGCCCCTGACCCTCAGCCGAGCTTTAAAAAGCCATCCTTATGGACATCGCACCCTCTCCCGATTCCCCCAGCCACGTTACTGACACACACACACACCCAAATACTTGTTCAAACACCCTATTGATCCCCATAACAAATGTGCTAGTCTTTTGTGTACTGTTTTGCGTGTACGGAGAATCAATACAACAGAGCCCTTGGCCCCGATTTCTTAACAAGAACCCTTTTCTTTGTATAGCATGTCCGTTTGTATTGTTTTGTCTCTTTTTACCCGATTCCCACCCGAGATTCTAATTCTCTTAGACCCGTGGTGGCGAACCTTCGGCCCTCCTGGGTGTTTTGGACCACAGCTCCCAGAATCCCAAGCCTAGCTGGCCAATGACAAAGGACTGTGGGAGTTGCGGTCCAAAACATCTGGAGGGCCGACGTTTGGACATGCCTGACCTAGTTGAAGTGTGAAGTTCTCTTCCCTCCCTCTCTCAAAAAAATGTTTGCCACTTGCTGGATACACCTTTCAGGTTTCTTAGGCAACCCAAAGGAAGGATTCTGTGCACGCACGCGCACACGCACACGCACACGCACACGCACACGCACACGCACACACACACACACACACACACACACACACACACACACACACACACACACACTGGTCTTTGCATGGGTTTATTTGGTAAGACGTTTGGTGATGCCCTCCATCCGGTGGGGTTTCTCTAGTTTCAGCATCATGACCTGCCTGTTCAGCTGTTTTTCACCACAGGGTGGCAGCAAACTCAATTGGTACCAAAAGGGATTGTCAACCGATATTTAATATAAAGGCACATTTTTGACACTCGCCAAGGGGTGAGAAGTTTTCTGCTACATTTACAGGCGTGCGGAAAAGATGACTCAGGCAAAATCAACTGCGTTGCGGAGCATGGCTTACCATTCCCCAAACTCCGAGGGACGGGGTTTTTTTCCAAGGTATGTGAGCGATTTAAGGAGCCGCCCACTTAAAATCCAAAGAAAATCCATTGCTGGATGCCTCTTTCCATGTCAGGCTTCCGAACGCAACCTGGGTTAGCCGGGCCCAGTCGTTTTCAACCTTGCTGTTGAGTTTTACTATGTTATGCCAGTCCTCCGCCGGATAGTTATTCCGAGACTGGTTTGATCACTTTCAACCACGGTGCCGCCAAAGCCGGTCCATATGCCCTTAGTGGAAGACATCTGGGTCAGCGTTCCCACTTGATATGGACTTGAAAGCTGGCAGGGTAGCTCGGTAGCTTTTAAAACTCTGGCTGTATAGCCTGAGAGTGGGGTGGGGTTTGAATCGAGGGCCAGCCCTGTGTGGGTTTGGGCAACCTGCACTATCCCCCCGGAAGTAGGGAAGGGGCCACCACTTCTGATGATTCTCGGTGTGGAAAACCCTGAAAAAAAGATGCTTATGTTGGAACTGACCATTATTGACTAGAAACTTGCTTTTCAGAAAAAAATCAAAAGGTAAACGGTGGGGTAGAAGCGCTCTCCCACTTGGGTCAGGTTTTTAACACAGGCCCAGAAAATCCCCCCCCTCCAAAAAAATCAGGCTGAGATTCGGTCCTGCTCATCCCCCCCCCCCCCCCGGTCAGCAAACCTCACTCCAGTCGGGTCTCTGGTTACCAGAACAGTTTTTATTACAAAGTTCCAATCACCATGTACAGTTTTTACAACCTCCGCTTTTGAGAGAGGCCACACCGGCGCTCTTTCACCGGTGTAGAACGCTTAAACCACCCCTAGACACACCCCGCCCCCAAACTGGCTAAAAACAGCACCGTTAAAAAAAAAAAAAGCAAAATTCGCATCCCTGGAAGGTTTTTCCGGCCAGCTATCTGATGCAACAAAAGAGCGTTAGGTATTTCCTACAAGAAACCAGTGGAGGATGAAAAAAAATAAAGAAGGCAGAAAAATATCTACAATATTGAATGTCAAAGGGGTTTTGCATTAAGGTTGCTGGGAGGTGGACGATTGTCCCGGATCGGTTTCAACCCCCCTAGCGCAAGCAAGAACGCCAGTACGACAGCTCAAGGCTCCCGAAACGAGACCCGTAAAATTGCTAGTATCCTTTTCTTAGCTGGCTGCAGCGTTCCCATCGCCAGGCACAAAAGCCTCGCCTCGCGTGGCCAGGAAGCAAGGGGGTCCATTCGGATCCTGTGGCGGAGACTCCTGAACACCAGGTTGGGGTGGGGGGTGAGAAATGCTGAACCGGAGAGGAAAAAGCGGTGTTCCCCCCCCCCCCCAATACCTGCCAATTTAGTGTGGCACTTCTGTGGCTCAGAATCCACATCTTCAGACCCGAGCCTTCAAACACCTGCCCCCTAATTGTATATACAGTGGACCCTCGTATAACAAACGGTTTGTATAACATAAAACCTGTACAACATAAAAAAAATCAGGAGATAGGGGAAACTGGCTTAACAGAATCGTCTAGGGGGCAAATCCGTACAACTTAAAAATGGTCGCGATGAGGGGCGACTCTCTTTTCAATGCATTCCCATGGTAAATTGGTATAAAGGAAAATTTGCTTAAACAGAATTTCATTTGGAACGAATGAATTCCTTTATACGAGGTACCACTGCATTTGCATTCCTTTGGGCCTGGAGGAGCTGATTTTGACCCACAGAACTACACATTGAAATGGTTGTTGCCCTTCTCTTTTGTTTCCACTTCTTTGGAAATATTGGAGGGGGGGGGATCCCACTGTGTTTCTGAGAACAACCCACCCCACAGTGTGGGGGCCTCGGTATCCTTTAGACCCATTGACCCCCTGGGGCTGCAGAGTCCAAACCGCCCCGGAGGACGGCCGGCCGGTGGTATAATAGCAAGCGGCAAAAGTGGTCTTCTAAGGCAGGTGATCCCAACGTTGGCACGTGGCGGGCCTCTCAGGTGTCTCCCCGCTGGCTGGCCATTTTGGGTAAACCCTGCCCGTCGCACCTCCACCCAGGACATTCAACGTACATGCAAAATAAAACATTTTAACGGGTCTGGGGTAAAAACAAAACGGGCCACAGGTTAACTCCTTTCTCCCTTCCTTCCTAGTGGTGTATATGACAGATGCCGGAGCCCGGGGCGCACAGGGCAAACCACAATTTGGACTATTTGGGGTGGGGGTGGGTGGGGTGAACCGGCCGGAAATCCCAAAAGCAAACAGGTCTGGGCTGACAGACACGTACCCACACGCCCGGGTCCCACCTAGGAGTTACAAACAAGCCACAAGGAACACTTTGCCTCCCTTCCCTGGCAAAACGCTGTCTGAAATTGTGCTTTCAAGTAACTTCTGGGACTTTTGCTAGAGAAAAACAGAACATTGGATGAAAAAGAGCCCTGGTGTGTTTTGAATTTCGCTCTCCCCACCCCGCTGGAAACAGCCACCGAAGGCCAGTGATGGGAACGGTCATGGGGGTTGACCTGTCCTGCTGGGGAGCCCTCCGGAGCCCCTAGTCTGGACTTAAAAATGGTTCCCAGACACGGAAACCTGCCCAGATTATAACCGAGTTTTTCAGGGCAAAAGGCCTCGAAACCAAGCCCAGGGTTGACTGTTTTGAGAGGAGGGAAGGGACGACCTCGGAAGTTGGGTTTTTCGCAAGCATTCGTCCTGCAGGCCTTCAGACTGGACCAGGGTCAGACTAGATGACCCCCCCCCACCACCACTGGGGTACCTTCCAAAGCTACCCACCTCATCTCCCCCCCCCCCGGCCTAGCCCGATCCCCCTGGATTTCTAAAAAGAGGGCGATCGCCACCACTCTGGATGATCTACGCACAACCCCAAAACCGTAACGCTGGTTAAGACCGAGAAGCCATTCCTCCTGAGACGGGGTTGGGGGGTGTTTAAGCCATTTATCCTATGCCAAAGACCTGCTCTCTCTCCCCATCACCCCAAATTGCTCAAAAAACAGCACCCCAGAAAGAGTTTCAGCAAGGCTGAGTCGAAGACGGCTTTTTCCCAAACAAGGCACCGCGAGAGTAGGGGGAAAACGTTTGGACACCAGCCTCGGAATAATCCTGATTTCCCCCACCCCCACCGACCCCCCCATTACTTTTTAAATATAAGGCCTGAGCGAGGCAGGGCGGAAGCTCTTGGGGGGGGGTAGGTGGGTGGGAGTGGGGTTTAAAAAAAATAAAGTCACCCTGCCCTGCTCTCCCCGCACCTTTGCCGGACCCTTTTAGATAGGCTCAGGTTTGAGCTTGTCCGCCAGAAAGTCATTCACGAACGTCTCCACGATGTCCGGGGTGATCTCTTCCACGTCCATGACGTATTTGGCCCGGGCCGACATGTCCAGGATGGTGAGCAGAGGGGCCGCTTCAGGGAGGTTGGTGTAATCCCGCAGCGAGTCGGTCATGTCGTCCTGGAGGCGGGAACGGGCCGTGTTGCAGAGACACCATCGCGCCGAAAAAAACCCAAAGAAGGAAAACCCCGTTAGCTTTGGAATCAGGAGATGGGCAGACGAGTTTTGGAGTCCCCACCCCCCCACCCCATTTAAAAAAGAAAACTTGTGGAAGGGCAGAGCGTGTCCACCGGACCTGGAAACCCTTCTCAAGCTCTTGTCTGCCGCTGCTACTTTTCTACTTGCGGGGAAAGAGGCTTCAAGGGGAAATATGTCTGTGAAGATTCTCAGTCATCCAGGTTGGATGAGTTTATTTCGCTGTTCATCCAAACAGCTTCATCGGTCCTTTGGATGAACAGCGACACGTTTCTTATCTCTCAAAAAAGAAGTCCAGTAGCCATGACTCAACTTCCAGACTTCAAGGGGAAAGTTTCGGCCCTGTCGGTTCCATAAGCCACAACCTGGTAACAAAGAGCCCCCACCCCACCCACCCCGGTTCTCAAGGGCTGGCAAACTAACGAGGCCGCCGGCTACCCACCCCATTCCCCGATGCGCCACAAAATGGCGGTGGATGATCCGCCCCCCCCCCCGGAAACCGTCTTGTGCCTGCCGATACAAAAACATCGCAAGGGGGGACGGGACAGAGAGGAGGCCCACGGCGAGGCGCGTGCCCAGAAACGAGGATGTCCGGTTCGTGTCCCTAGCGCCGGGGCGCGCGATGGAGGCGCGCATAGGAGCCTCAATCCGCACCTTGGCTGAACAATCAAGGAGGCAAGAGGCTGCATGGTCGCCAGCCTCAAAAGAGAAACTCACAATCGGCACCGCTGCCGTCTTTTTTTTTGGCCCCTTGGAGGGAGAAAAATGACAATGGAAGCCTTGCTCCTCGTTCGCATCCCCCCCTTCCCGGGAACGCCCCCCCCCCTGGGGTCAGCTCTCCCCGGGCGAAGGGGGGGGCGTCCTTTGACCCTCCGTGCCCCCAATGCAGCTGGCCTTGGCAGTTCCCTCAGGGTGGGGCGGGCGGCGGCGGGGGGGGGCTCCTTTCCGCTTCCCCAACCCAACACCTCTCTTTAATTGGGGGGGGGTTGCTGATTAATTTCGGAGGAGGGGGGAAAGGTTGCTGTCATGGCCATTCCCCCCCCCACAAAAACGACCGCACGTCGGAAAGAATCGCGCATCCCGGACAGGACAAAAAAAACCAAAATCCCGCAGTGGCCATAAATCGGGGCGGGTGACGTGGGCAGCGATGCTTCCCTCCCCCCCCCACACACAGGCACACACTGACCCATTGTGTCTGGTTTGGTGCTGCACCCCCTTGGGGGGGGACTTCAAGCAAAAGGCCGGTCCGAGTGCGGGCTGCATGGTGTGTGTGTTTGTATATGTGTGTGTGTGTGTGATTGTGTGTCTCCAAAGAGGTGATGAATGACTCTTTCAGGGAGCTGTCAGTAAGCCGGGCAGCAGATGGTGTGTGTGTGTGTGTGTGTGTTTGTGTGTGTGTGTGTGTGTATAAATGAAGGGCAGGGTTGCTGATGGTGTGGTTTTTTTTTTTAAGAATCAGTCATTACAAACCAGGCAAGCGAAATGTTTGGAAAGAAAGCCGGAGCGGCAACCCTGCAAGGGTTTTTTTGGGGGGGGGAGGCAAAGGTTGAAAACGGGTGTTTGTGTGTGTGTGTGGAGAAGCCGTATTTCCTGGGGCTGTTTGGGAGGGAGCTTGTACAGCTTTTGTTTCCGAACGGGTTCTCCCAACAAGGGCCGCATTCAGAAGTCCCAGAGAGGGTGGGGTGGGTGGGGTGGGGTGGGGGGAGAGAGAGAGAGACTGGGTAGGTGGGTGGGTGATTTCAGGAACGGGACCGACAGCTGCCAAGTTCAGCAGTCCCCACCGAGAACCTCCTTTTTTAAAAAAAAAGGCAGCGTAAAAACTGGATTTTATTTATTTATTTATTTTTGGCCTCTAAACTCCTCCGCGAAGGTCTCAGAAACCCCCTTTAAAAGGAACAACGAAGCCCGATTTACGACGCTAAAGGAACAAGAACGCGGTGGTTGTTCATTGTGTTGGTTTTCCGCGTAACTTGGGGAACACTCCCTTTGCACACAGAAGCGACGGGCCTGTCATTAGCTCTTTCCCCGCTTCGGCTCAGCTTGAAAACTCCCCTGGGGGCTAAGACCCCAACCCCAATGTAATTTTTTTTTTAAAATAAACATTGAAAACTGCTCCGTCTCGCCTCGAGAGTCCACTTATTTCAAGGTATTTACGAATTACATAATTATGAACTGAAGCCACACCCGTGACGGATTGTGCCTGATATTTATGAATTACTTCCCACAAGCTCCCATTGTTGGCTGTGGATGATGGGATCTGGAGTCGAGAAAGAGGACCCGGAGGGCCCGCAAATTCCCTCGTCCTTCTGTGGGGTTTCTCTTTCGACTGGGACATAGATTTAAACTCTGGCCTGCCGTGTAAGTACACAAGGTAGGCTGCCTCTAATTAGTTGGCACAAATCCTCTAAAAATCTGAATATAAGCTTTGCCGGATCAAATCAGGCAGGCCCTCTGGTTCCAGAAGTTCCCACCTTAGGAGCTGGAATTCAGAGATAGGCTGAGGCCACGCGGCCACGATTGCCCCAGGTGAATTTTGCAATCAAGTGAGACCTCGAACCCTGGGTTCCAGAGCCCAGCGCTCCCACCTGCCATCCTGGACGCTGCCATTCACAAGTTTTAGTGGGGCATGAAAAGCAACTTTTAAAAAAGGGGGAACACCTCTGGTCCCCCTTCCT
Organism: Phrynocephalus guinanensis; assembly: GCA_037367245.1. Lineage (NCBI taxonomy): Eukaryota > Metazoa > Chordata > Lepidosauria > Squamata > Agamidae > Phrynocephalus > Phrynocephalus guinanensis. The sequence goes on from CM074750.1 coordinate 12,247,390, forward strand.
ACATACCTCGCCGGCCACGAAAAACAGGAGCGGCCCTTCCTCGTCTTTGGCTTTGTACTTTGCAATTATTTTCTCCGCGATGGGCTGGATCAATTGCTTGGCGGCCTCCGATTCTCCGTCATCGTCCGAATCTGCGGGAACAAAAGATAGAAGGGGGTGGTTCGTACAGGACCAAACAGGCAATTCTCTGGTGAACCCATAAAATAGCAGATAACGTGCCAGACAGTTGTGGAAATAAAGGCTCAGGTGCCCTGCAGTTTGGAGTCTCCTTTGGGGGGGGGCGGGATTAGAAATCTGGGCAGGCTTCAAGATTCTAGTCCTCGTTGTTTAAAAAAAAGAAATTGAAGCCTTTCTCCAGGCACCAAAACCATAAATAAATAAATAAATAAATAAATAAATAAATAAATAATAAATAAATACATGCACTGCGTGTTTCGAGGCCTGCAAACGCTGGGGATTTAGCAGCTAAAAGGTTCTCCCGTAAAACATGGGATACATTTGTTTATTATTGACGCAGAATTGTTTGCCTGCTGTGTTGCAACCGTCGGCCGGCTTAAAAAACACACAAGAAGAGAGACAAGAGGAAATAAATTGATTAAGGAACATTGAGGTTGACCCAAGGAATTAATTTCTCCCCTGCTGGGAATGGAATCTTAGTCATTGAATTGAATGACAGAGAGGAGATGGGAGGCGGCAAAGCCTGGCAGAAGGCGGGGCTAAGGTTAGAAGGCGGGGCCAAGGCAAGGTGGGTGGGGCCTGGCCCAAGAGTTGGGAGGTGGACTGGGGGCACGGCAAGTCCCAGTGAAACGGCTTTGGTGGCGAACTAGAACTCAGAGCCCACCTGCATGGCCTCAGTGGCCTCAGTGCAACTGCTCGCTGGTCCGATAGTCAAGTGAGACACAAACCCTATACTGGCCTTAAGCAGAGCACTCCTCTCAACTACGGAAACCCACGGGGGAATCATGTCTGTTGCTCATCCCTGCTCTACCTCACGGAGATGTCGATAAAAAAAAAATATCCCAAGATTTCAGAAACTGGGCCAAGAGGTATGGAATTGTCAATGTTTGGATTCAGAGGGTACAAGATTAATAATAAAATTAAGAAAGATTATTCCCCCCCCCCCACCGCTTCTCTGCTGGCAGCTTTCCTGGGCTCTTAACCTTTTAGGATTTTTGAGCAGCGGATAAGTGAGTCCGTGGATGCTCAGGCCCCGCAGATACGGGGCTCTAACTCAATTAGCTTTCATTACGAAGAGGAAAGTGGGGGGGACAACTCAGTTTTTAAAAAGTCGTAATGGTTTTAAGGGTTCCGTTTGTTTCGGCGTTGCGGGCTGCCTTTTATGCTACACATCTAAGACGCGGAGTTATTAAATAAATCCCGTCTGGGGGATTTTTCACAAGCGAGGGAGACAACACACGTCGGACTGGGGTAAATAAATAAAGCCGACCTGATTAAATGGTGGGGGGGGCACGCGGGGGAGGGGGAATAAACAAAAACAGTGCCCGAAGACACAGCCATTTTCTGGCTGGAGTTCATCATCGTCAACCTCCGTTTATCTCAGATTTTCCATATCCTCAGCGCTGGAATTTCCAGCAGGCATGTAATTTAATCAGGATCGGATCGCGCGTTCGCCTTCTCCTGGCTGCACAGAAATCTTGGCTGGTTTCTCGCAGCCACCAAGTAAAAGATAAAAAATAAAGGTTTGGGGGGGGGGGGAATCTCACTGGGTACACAAAGACCAGCGCTGGGCCACCGGGGTGTATCATAGCCATGTCATTTGGGGGGGGCACGGAAAAAATACAAGGGTGTGTGATACTGCACAAATTAGGTGACAACAGGGAGGCCTCGGTCAACAGCGCAGCCCTGTTCGTCCACACCGCCTCCACCACGGTTGGTTCCCTCCTATCAGCTCGAGGAGACAGCGGGGGAATGAAGGCCGCCGACCCAAATTGGCGTGATTCGAATCCAGAGCAGGCGGGAGGGCAATAAACACGACTCCGGAAGAGCCAGGGATCATTGGGGTGGCCGCCCCAGGACGGAGCCAGGAAAAAGGAAATAAAAACACACACACACACACACACACACAACCAAATCAACTTAAGACCTTCTCCGGAGGGTCACATTTCCAGTTCTATCCCTATGGCCGGAGAACGCGATGGAAACCTGTTTTGAAAAGGGGGTTTCTCGGGGGAACCCCCCCCCCCAACTTTTTGACTCTTCAAAACACAACTTTTCCCGGGACCCTTTGAGGCCAACGAAGCCTCCATTGTCCCCGACTTTCCTGGGAAAGGATGTTTCGTGCACTTGAATCTCCCAACGAGACAGCCGGTCGAATTTTTAAAAGGTAGAGCTCATCGTGTGTGTGTGTGTGGGGGGGGGGAGTTCAGAAAACAAAGGCAAGCCAAGCATAGAACAAATAATTAAGATATTAAAACGAATGGGGGTCCCTGAGAAGACAGGGATCTCAGCCGTATCATTCCCCTTGGGGCTCCACCTCGTGTCACCAGGGAAAATGAGGCGAAACCAAATATACAAAGCGATTTTCCTAATAGCTCTTTTTACAACCCTCGGGGATCGCCCGTCCGGAGACAGATCAAACTTTAAAAAGGCGATGGATTCGCCACGCGGGGCTGTTTTACGTCCCCTCCTTTTTTTGAATGGCGTTGATTCTAACGCGGACCCCTTGGGGGGTCTCAGATGTCCGCCCGGTATAAAAGCAGGGGAGCCTGACCTTACGCGCCAGGGGGTTCCAAACACCGGCATTCACGACGCAGCTGGAAACCTCGATCAAAACAGGAGAAGGGGGGAGAAGACAACTTATCGGGCTCATTATAAACCGCTCATCCTATTAAGGGACAACGGGGCCCCCTCCGGGGCGGGCCAAGGGGGCAACGACCGGATTCTGCTTCTCCTCGGCAGGGACGTTTTCCTGTGTTTTGCGCCGCTGTGCGGAGAAATCGAAAAAAACCGTGAAGTGTAAAAATGGAGGAGGAATCGACAAAGAAGGATTTTTGGGGCCGTGGGCCGTTTGGAAGGGGAAAAAGCCACTCGGGAGAAAAAGCGTAACGGTTTGCAGGACGCCCTGCCACGCAAGCCGGCAGAAAAGGTTATTTCAATGCGGAGAGGGTGCAAAGCAGAGCTCTTTCCAATCATGAGGACTAGAAACTTTTCCCGGGCTGCCTTACCAACAAAGAGGACGAGGCAAGGGCCCTCGTTCAGCTGCACGGCGTTGGACTCGGTCAGCTCCAGAACAGGCTTCGGGTGCCAGGGGAAATCCAGGCACTCGGGGTCGTTCAGCACCTCTACGCGGCCTTGTCGGGTGATGACCTCCCCTTTGGCGTCCAGGACGATGAGGGTGGGGATCCCTGAGGTTGCAAAGGGGAAAAAACAACAACAGGGAGGAATAAGGAGCCAGCAGGGGCGAAATCAAGGTTAAAAAGCAGAAATTTGTCATTAGGAAATGAGCAAAAAAATTGGGAGCATTTTATAGGGAGTGAAAGCCCCAAAGGTGTTCACTGTGACAGGCAGTACGGTGCAGTGGTTACAGCTCTGGGTGTGGGAGATGCAGGCCGTAGCCCCCCACGGAGCCGTGGGAAAGTCCCGAGCTATTCTGGACTGCTCGCTCTGATCTACCCCGCAAGGTCATTGGGTTCAAGGAGCCAGGACCGCCCGCCGACGAGCTTCGGGCAGCGTTAAGTTTCTAGTCCTCAAGTCTCGTTAAAGGAGGACATCAGATTGGCTGCTTATGGGCAGAGATTATCAGGAGCCATCGAGCGGAGAGTTATGCTGATGGCCCTCCAAGGGGTTGGAGGCGTCTTCTCCTGCTGTACGAGGAGATACAGGGAATCGAACTCGGGGCCTTGTGCAAACCAAACACCCCCGACCCCAAGCAGCTTTGCCCCTTTCTCAGTAGCAAAGGTATTTGGCAAGGGGGTGAGGGGTGGGGGGAACCTTTATTCCTGCTTTTGAATGGCTGCATTTAGCCGTAACCAAATTAAACCCAGGTCTGCTGGGCTCCACTCCCTTTTTTTAAAGCACTCCGCTACTTGTCGATAATTAAATAATAATAATAATAAAGCGAAATAGAAATACACACACAGGCCTCGAGGCAGAAGGCCCAGGGAACAAGGGAGCTTGTCACTGCCTCCATTTGGGGAAACAGAAAACACACACAAGGCACACACACACGGGGGGGGGGAGAGGCCCCGTAATCCCTCCAAACATCGTTAAGAGGCATTGAGAGAAACGAGGGCGAGAAAGGTGGCCTGAAGATGTATTTTTTCCGGTCTTGTGCCGGTGCCCCGATAGGAGGCCGTGAACTGTCGGCCGACGGACGAAGCCGACGGTGGAAAACGGCTCCCTGTTTTACCTTGGATCCCGTACAGCCTGTTAAGACGGGAGCGCCGGGTTTCGTCGGCGTACGGGACGGCAAGCCAGGGCATCTCACTGAAATACTGCTTGAAGGACTCTTCTGACCTGGAAAAGATGCGGATGAAGGAAAGGCATCCATCAGCAACAAAGGCCGGATTCTCGGAAGGAGGTCACCCGTAAACTGAACTCCCTTTGGATAGGGAGAACGCGGATGGGATGAAGCCTCCCCTGCATAGGCATTGTGTCCTCAAAAAAGATCCCGGGGGCGGTGGAGTTCGCCAACCCTGATTTTTACGGGCATTTTACGGGTAATTCTGGTCACCGCATCTCAAGAAAGACATAGTGGAACTGGAAAAGGTGCAGAAGAGAGCGACTAAAATGATTACTGGGCTGGGGGAAGCCTCCCTTATGAGGAAAGGCTAAAACATTTGGGGCTCTTTAGTCTGGAAAAAAGGCACCCGAGGGGGGGGGGATAGGATTGAGACGTACAAAATAATGCAGGCCATGAGTCAAGTGGATGGAGGGAAGCTCTTCTCCCTCTCTCAAAATACCAGAACTAGGGGACATCCCCTCAAATTGAGGTCTGGGAGAGTGAGAACAGACAAAATATATTTTCACCCAGCGCGTCGTTAGTCTGTGGAACTCCCTGCCACAGGATGTGGGGATGGCATCTGGCCTGGATGCCTTCCAAAGGGGATGGGACAGATTCCTGGAGGAAAAGTCCATCCCAGGTGACAAACCACGATGGAGATGTGTAATCTCCAGGCTTAAAACCAGGGTTCTTCAAGGGCCAGATGCAAAGGAGTGGGATCAGGAGACAGAGATCTAGTCTCGTGCGCTCCCAGAGGCATCTGGTGGGGACACTGGGAGATACAGGAAGCTGGACTAGATGGGCCTTTGGCCTGATCCAGCAGGGCTCTTCTTATGCAAGAAGAGAGAGAGAGAGAGAGAGAGAGAGAGAGACCAGTGTGAGCTCCGTGGTTTGAAAAAGCAGAATTAAACCCCAGGGAACATCATCGCAACCATCCTTGTCACTTCTCCCCAACATCCCCCAAAAGAAAAAGGCCAGCCGGGCCAACGGGTACATTATTTATGTATTTATTTATTTATTTATTTTTATATTTCTATACTGCACCAATTTTCCCAAAGGAACTCTGGGCGGTTTGCGCAGAACCCGAGACAAAGCAAATGTTAAAATCCAAGCAGAGAACGCCCTGCCGGCTTTCTCTCTTACCTGTCGGCGCTGACAAAGACAATCTCAAATTTCTGCCCGGCCTCCTTGATTTTCCGGTAGGATTCCACCAAGACCCGGGTCAGGCTTCGGCAGGGAGGGCACTGCGGGCAAAAAGGATCCACACGAGATTGGCACCTCTGTCGTCTCTCTATGCGCCCCCCCTGCCGCCCCCCGAATAAGCCACCTAGTCGGCTGGGGCAAGTATGGCAAGGATAAACAGACAGAATACCGATTCCTGCCCCACCTTTACATGCCACGGACAACTGGCATCAGGAGACGAGGGTCACTGTGGACTAGAAACTTGCTAAGGCCACGCAAGGGGCAGAACCGATGCGGCACGACTGTGTCTCATTCTTGTTGATATATCAGTTCTCTTATAGGTCCCCATGCTCTGGAGAATCTCGTTGTTTTTTTCCCGCTCCCAAAGGAGGAAAAAAGTTCCCCACCGAGCCCGTCGCTTACCCAGTGGGCAGAGAAGTACACGCCGACGTGAGAGCCTTCCAGGACAGTGCTGTCTTGTGGCTGGCCGTTATTTCGGAGCAGCGGCCCGGCGACCACGTCAGCAAACGGCTGAGGCCCCCAAGGGAACTCCAGGCCTAGGACGGAGGGAAGGGGAGACGGAGAAACAGGAGAGAGAGAGAGAGACACGGAATCATCACCAATACCACAAGTCTTGGCTCTGTCCATCCCAGAAGGGAATCAATGAACACGCTAGCCAGAAAAGAGATTGGACAGGCTAGCTGCAGGTGGTGGTGGTGGGATGCTGGGCTTTGCAGTTCCAGAAGAGGGAAACCTTTCTCGAGCCTCCAAAATCCGGGCTCCCGGGGTAGAAGGATTCTGGGCTTCGGAGTCCCAAGGAAGGAACACGCCATGCTTTTCTGGTGGATTGGACTGGACAGAGGCGTCGGAAATCATGATAACGGCCCATCATGTTCTTAATTTATGTGTCTGTGACTCCCGCAAAGATATTTGGGAAGGGGGTTTGGGGAAGCCTGCGGGGTTTTTTTTCTTCCTAAGTTCGGTGTGTAGGAAGAACGGTTTTCAAAGCGATTCAACTCTTAACATGAGAAGAAAAGTTGGAAAAAGCTATTAAACTAACTTGTTCCAAACTTGAACGGCAAGGACGTCAAGGCAACATTTTATACCAAGATATACCTTTTTGTAATGTAGACCTGAGCTAAGGCTTCTGTGCTGTCCAGAAGCTTGCAAAATCCAGCACAAAATGAGGCACCTTTCTCTTCTTAAAAAAAAAAAGACTAAATAACGGGGAAAGACAGCACCTGCTTTGCTTCCTAGTTTGGAAATCTACATTCCTGCCACTCCTGAGCAATCTTTCCTTTTATTTCAACAGGATTTCTGTCTCGATTTTGCGAGCTTCTGGGCAGCACAGAAGTCTTGGCCCGAGACTAGGTTAACAAAACGTTCTGGCCCTGACTTGCATGCCATGCCGTCAGGGCTCCAAAGTTGATTTCCAAAGAGAAAAGAGTAAAAAGAAATTAAAGAGCCAAATCATTACTTCTCCTCACGTTACTTGTTAACTCAAGAGTTTAAAACTACTTTTCCAAAGCCCTGATAAGGCCCACCTGAGGTTGAGGGGAAAACACACACACAAAAACCCACAAAACTATATGGACTGTTTTGACGCTGTCGGGTCATTATAGCAGATGACACTGGTCAGGTCTCTACACCCTCTCACTGAAGGAAGTAATGTTAAGATCGAGCCTTTGACTGTAGAATAAAACTGATCGATGTTCAGATCCTAAAATCTCGTGCCCATTTTGGAGATGGCCTAATAAAAATATTCCTAAAATTCAGATTTGGGGGTTTATTCTTATTCCTTGCAGATTCCCCTGCCGGCTTCTAGCAAAGGATAATTTCATTTTGCAAGAGGGAGATTATGAAATGCAGAGGCGCAGGGAGATTTCTCCCCCTCCAGGGAATGTGGCGCCTCATAGCCTTACAACGCATCGCCTCCGTCTTTGCCGAAGGATCACGGCCGGCCAAACTTACTTACCGTCTGGGTCATCTCGGATTACTAGTAGACCGTTCCGGCACACAACTTTCCCGGTGATCGCATCTATAAATATCAGAGCAGGAATGTTGGAAACCCGAAACTTATTCCAGAGTTTCAGCTGGAGAGAGAGAGAGAGAGAGAAAAGGAGGGGGGAGAAGCGTCAAAAGACAAGAAATCTAAATTATATTCTAAATTATACTCTGGCTGGATCTCATGCTGTTTGTTTTCCCACGCCGTTTTCCGATCTGGTTTCGATCTCTTGGGCTTGGTTCCAGTGTGGATCTTGTGTCCATGAGTTCCACGGGCAAACCAGGGCAGGGAAAATCAGACCACTCTAGTTTAAACCTGACGCTGAATATCCATCTCAGCTCTGTTTTGCATGATTTCAAATATCTTCAGGCAAGGGAACGACACCAGCTTGGCAGCGGGTAAGGGATCCGAAGCCAACGTGCAAACAGGGTCTCTGCCCATTACGCGGTACTGCCTCTTTACGGATATAATACTACTAATGATAATAAACTTTAGTTTTTTGGGCCGCCTTTCTCCCCAAAGGGACCCAAGGCAGCTTACAACAACAAATCAGCATGACAATATTAAAATGCTCAAGATCACATTGCAGGCAAAAAAATCAAAGAAAAACGAAACAAAACAAGACACAAAACACGTGGCACCTTAAAGATGAACTAATATTAAGATCAAATAAATACACTATCAAAAAACAACACTCAAACAGCAGTGCCAGGCGAATTTAAAAGGCCCCCAGCTGATAAAACCGAGTATTAAGATGTTTAAATAAATAACGATGTTGTAAAAGGCCGGAGGCTCAGAAGGCTTGCCTAAATATACACAGTGCCTCTTTCTGTTTCCCTGGTGGAAAACTCACCCCTTCCATAAGGCCTTTGTCTATGCCACAAAACCAAGACAAATCTATGATTATTCCATGTTACAATCAGTGGGATCTATTTTTCCTAATTCATGCCGGCGGGGTGGGGTGGGGGTGGAATCAGACAAGAGGGTTTTAAGAAGAAATATAACTGTCCAGAGGCTAAAGCATCGTGGTTGTTTTTTTTTTTTTAAAAATTGATTTTCCATAGTCTTTGGAACCGTGCCCGAGTGCATTTGCTATGGCTCAGCAGAATGATGGTTGAAATCCGCCGGTCGGTTTGGCTCCGCTCGGCCAACCGGGGGCCGGACCGACGATGCTGAGGGGTTGCGTCAGCTTTCCCTGGCCCGGGGAGGCATCCCAAAATCCCAAAGATTTCCTGCTTCTGTCGAGAGAAGGGAGGGGGGGAAAGAAGGAACCGGGCAGCTGGGAGAAGACGATGCTGAGTCAGGAAATTGTTCCTTTTAGAGAAACCCTATAAAGCCACAAAAAGGGCCCTGTTTGCCGCAGGGCACGACACCCGGATCCCGTCAGCCCGAGTGCTCGGAGGGGGTTTCTGTAGGGCTGGTTGGTTTTCCAACCCACTGATTCATGTTTGTTTTAAAAAAAAAATAACGATTGAAAAGACAAGCTTCGTCAATCTCGCTTGCCCAGATGGCAAACGGAACAGCCCTGGGATTTTTTAGATTTTGCTGCAACCACGAGGACGCCAGCTCCGAAAGCAGGGCGTTTGCAAAAGCGTCTCATCCCGTTCTGATCGCGGTTCAGCGCGGCCGGCGGGACGCATAAGCTAGACTACTGCAAAGAACCACGCCCGGGGCTGCCCTTGAAGTTTGCCTCCTTTTTCCTGTGGCATTTGATCTCATTTAGTATTTGCATACTTATTGTTTTGGTCCCCCCCCCTCTTTTCGGCTTCCAGTATTGTCTTATTAACGAGGTAAAGCCACCTTGAGTCATAAATTAAATCAAACAGGCGCGAGACGGTGCAGCAGTCCGGAAAGAAAACCAGGGAGCCGATATTTTTCAACGACGCTGCTGCGAAGCAAACAATAATTCCATTTAAAACCAAATATAGAAGCAAGGTGGGAAACAAGAGGGAGCTGGTGAGGAAATCTCCCACAAACAAAAAAGCCCTGTGATAGCCAACAAAGAAGCTTTTTTTTAAAAAAAAATGCACATAACAGAATACACTGTGGTATTTGGCTACACTAGCCTTCGTAATTAAGGCCTTTATTGAGGTAATTTGCTCATGGCATGTTGCTGGAGATAGGAGTCTGGATTGAACGCTTTGTTAAAAAAAAAAATCAGAAAACATCACATTTTGATGGGGAACTCCGGAACACTCTGCAGACGCCAGCTTGGAGACCCACAAAAAATAAAATAAAATAAAATTATTGTAGGATTCTTGGCGGTATTTACCTACAAGAAATACAATTAATAAGCTTCTACAATTAGTAACCGCCCTGAGTCCCACTTGTGGTGAATAGGTGCGGTATATAAGTGTGAAAATAAATAAATAAATAAATAAATAAATAAATAAATAAATAAATAAATAAATAAATAAATAAATAAATTCTGCTTGTTATACCACCTGGGACCAGGCTATATAAATATCAAATCCCTTTGGAAAATGGGAGCGGTATATAAGTGCAAATATATATATATAAAAATAAATCTCTCTTGCAAGACTGCCTGGTTTTTTAAGGGTGGAGGAGAACGCCCTTCTCTCGTCTCGGCCCTGTTCGGAGTCGCGTCCGGCAAGGAAGCAAGGCGGGGCCTTCTCGGTGGTCGCACCCCGAGCCAGGCATCGTAGGAGGCCCGGGCACCTGGGAACCGTGGGTTCGATCCCCGGAGAGATCCATCTCGGGCATCTGCAGGGTGGGTGGGTGGGTGGGGGGCACACGAAGAGACAGGGCAGGTTCCCCTGGCGGGCAGGATGGGGTAGCGGTTAGAGCGCGGGCTTGCCCGTACCGCCGTTTGGTTCGCCGGGGGAATCGTTCCCCCCCCCGGCCTACCCCAAAGACCCAGCAAATGATCACACCGGGGGGGGGGGGGCAGATCCCACGCAGGTCGGAAATACAACCCGCCAACCCAAGCGGAAAATTCAACGCTAGGAAAAACTCCCGACCGAAAGCCGGGGCGAGCTCCAGAAACACACTTCTTTTTAAATCAACCAACAGCCGTTTTCAGGAAGGAAGACTCAAAAAAACACACACACACACCCAAAAACGCACTGTACATTCGGAAACAAAACCCACGCCCGCCCCTTGCGATCTCCATCCACAGGCGGGGAACCAACCTCTATCTTCCGTCAATTGTGCTTTTCACACAATCGTTGGCGCTTTGAACAAAGAAGGAAAGCCAGAGAGACCGGGCCATAGATGATGCTCAGAGGGGGAAAAAAAAGGAATATTCAAACCACAGCATGAACACTAAATTAGCGGGGCTTGACGGTGAGGTTTTTGCGACAAGAAGCGGGCCAGATGCAGAAGGGGGGGGTTGTCTCTGAGAAACATCCAGATTTGGAGATAAAGGCAGGACGTGCGTGGAAGAAGTGACGGAAATGAACATTTTCCCCTCATCCGAACAGGACCCAGAAGCCATCGATATAGTCAAATTTTGGCATGAGAGTAGGAGGGAAACGACCCAAGGCAGGATCCCAAACGAGGCTCTTAATTGCACATTAATTGCCGGGCTTAATTTCAGCTGTTTATGGGGGGTTCGCAAGGTCCCCGTTCTAAAACGCAGGGGATTCCCACTAATTCTCCTGTCTTGTCCGCTCTAGAAAAACAACGGTCCAAACACCTTTAACCGACGGCACTCCAGAGGCATATACCGTGTTTCCCCGAAAATAAGACACTGTCTTAGATTTATTTTTTCTCAAGAAGACACACTAGGGCTTATTTTCAGGGGATGTCTTACTTTTTATTAATATGCTTGAATGTCAGCCCTGCATACAACCATCGCCACGCCCATCACTAGGTCTTATTATCAGGGTAGGGCTTATATTTAACAAATGCAGAGAAATCCTGCTAGGGCTTATTTTTGGGATAGGTCTTATTTTCATGGAAACAGGGTAAACACACAGAGAGAATTCATCCCCCCCCCCCGGCTAAAGCAGCACAGAGACTCTCTGTACGTGCTCAGAGGTACGCTGGCCATTGGCTTTTTGTTCTAGGGTGCTGAAAAAAAATGAAAGAACATTTGAAAAACAATTAAAGACTGGGTTTTTTTAAAAAAAAAATTACAAATCCTTTGGGATAGCTGGAGGGGGGCAAACATTTCTGAGAAGATGGCATTTTTATTTATTTTATTTATTGGATTTTTATACCGCCCATCTGGCAAGCGAGGTCACATCTGCTCAGAGGCACCCAGCTCAGGGATTTTCAGAGGCGGAAAAGCGTGTAAGAAAATCGGCCTCCTTCCCCTCCTTGCAATCCGTGGCTGTCGGTCTTCACCAGAGGAAAAGAGGCGTGTTTCTTCTGGCCAAAAGAAATAAATAAATAAAGGAAAAGTGGAAAGAGATAATAAGTGGAGAGAGATAATTCCCCGTGAGGAAAATAAACACCACCACCACAGCCTCCAAAATCACCCCCCCCCGGTGCGAGAACGCACACTTTCCCGCTTTGTTTGGACTGAACCAGGCTAGCCCACACGCCAGGAAAAAATCCATCTTATTTGTCATAACAAGTCCCAAGTCGACAGGAAAAGCAGGAGACCGTGAAGCAAAAAACGTGGCCCAAAATCCTGGAGGAAGGCTTTCGGGGGACAACCGGGCAGCAGCTGGGTCCCGAAAGGATATCCCAAATCAAGAACGGCCACGAAAAATCCCGACATGGCAGGTGTGGATGCCGAACGGCAGCTTCTCCCATCAGAATTTGAATTCCTAACCCCAATTTGGGCAGTCAAAGGGAGTCCTCGATTGAATCAAGCCTGAACTGTCTCGGGAGGCTCTGGTCGTCGCACTTTGAGGCCACTTCCGGACCGCAATGGCGGGAAAGGTGGAAGGCAGCGGGGAAAGAGGAGGCCGTAATGCGCGAGCGACGGACTCTCTCAACGAAGCCACGACGGAATTTGCACCAAGCGCTGAGCTGGGCAGCGGACGAAAGTGCCCTTTGGACACGGCTCGTGCACGGAGGCAAGGAGATGGCAGATAACAACTGCAACAATAATTTTCACACCGCTGTACAAACGGACAGCACTTCCCTTGTGTAACACTCCCTGTGTAATGGAAGCCGCCCCCTTTGCTCTCCGAAAAGCCAAAGCTTCCCATCAAAAGGAACAAGGGTTATTCACGCCGTTTCGTCATGCAAGGGAAAAGTAAATTACAGCGGACCCTCGTATAACAAACGGTTTGTATAACACAAAATCTGTACAACATGACAAATCCCAGAGACAGGAGAAATTTGCTTAACAGAATCGCCTCTGGGGCGAATCCGTACAACCTAAAAATGGTCACCATTAGGGATTGCTCCGTTTTCAATGCCTTCCTATGGGAAATTTGTATAAAGGAGAATTTGCTTAACAGAATTCCATTTGGAATGAATTAATTCCTTTATACACGGGACCACAGTAACGGCAGGCAACTTGCTCTCTATTAAAGTATTATATCTTCAATGGCAACATTTCCGAGTCAAGGTTAAACAACACTCCCTGAGCAACATCAACGCAACTGGGTTTGCACAACGGCCCGGTTAGAGGGGTATTTTAAAGCACCGGAGGCCACAAGCCACGGCCTGGCACCCCAAATGCCCCCACTAGACTTATCTTCCAATCCACTCTTTCAGCCACCCTTCGTGGCCTATTTCTGCCTTGTCGCCTGGGGAGCTTATTCTGTTCGCCCTAGGCGAGCTGCCGGGCGCCCAGCTGTATTACCAGACCCAAAATCCCCGGGACCTGAATCTAGGCAAGTAATCGAGGCTCTGCTCTTTTTCTTGGGAGGCGGGGGGTTGAAAAAGGAAACATCCATGCAAGAGACTCCCTCCCCCCCACACCTTAATCCGTTCCCGTTCCAAAAATATAATTAAAGCAGGGCATATTCCGGATTCAAAGATGCTTTTCCACAATTTTGGACGACCTGAGTTTACAGTAAACCAGGAAAGGTGGGTCGCAGCCAACGACGCAATTGAACACTTCCAGATCCGCCGTCTGGCGGGCTGGATCGCAGCCCATTTTGCTTTTTTTAATTTTTAAAGTATTTTATTTACAAGCTTCCTCGCTTCTCTCCCAAATCCTGCGTTTTGTTTTAAAAAAAAAGGGGGGGGGGAATTGGCGTTTAAAAGCAGACGGGTGGCGGGTCTAAATCCTCTATTTATATGCTCTTAAAGAGCTAAGCTAACCCCAAGCGTTTTAAAAGTCAATTTTTACCACCGGGAAAACCGTGACGGTTTTTTTTTTAACGTCTTATCTCTCAACTGATTTCAGATCCGTGGGCGCAAAGCCCCGGGGAACCAGCGATGCTGAAAGCTGACAGTGCGTTGGGGAAGCCAGCGAAAAGAACTTCGTTTTAAGTTAATTAGGAGACCGGTGTGTATGTATATGCGTGTGCGTGTGTTACGTGTTGCTTTTTGAAGACAGGCTGCAAATCCTTCCCATCTGTTGTTCTTCCATGACCGTCGGACGATGTTTCCCGGCAAGCCGCCCTAAACAAAAACCCGCCGCTCCCCTCAGATCGCCATAGGCGAACCGTGGCTGATGATGATGGGGAAATATCGTTCCCCTGCCCCCTTTTTGGAAGGTCCACCTACCTACTTCTCGCACGCCATCATCCTTCTCTGCCGCTCTAGAGGTGCCCAGCTGGTCCTCCGGCGGGGCTGAGAAACCCAGCAGCTATTTTGATGCAAAGGGGATTTAAAAACAAACAAACACCACCCCAAAACCAAAGGGATGGTTTCTAGTCCTCATGAAGGCTCCGTGATGTCTCTAGTCCTCTTGATGAGACAAATCCCCTCCCCAATAAATATCTTTTAAAAATGCAGGTCAAAGAAGGTGGGAGATGGAATGGAGGCAGCCTGGGCGGATTTACCCCAAAATAAGTCCCACCGGGTTCAAAAGGACCCAAGGAAAGTCATCATCCTCTCTGAAGGGCAACTGAAAGCTGTTTTTAAATTTCTCATGAATCCATCTCCACGTATGAAAACTGACAACCTCGGAGCCAACCAATCAGGGAGCCACAATCAGAGCCAACCAATCAGGGAGCCACAGGCAGAGCCAACCAATCAGTGGGCCAAGATCAGAGCCAACCAACCAGGGGGCCACAATCGGAGCCAACCAATCAGGGAGCCACGATCAGAGCCAACCAATCAGGGAGCCACAATCGGAGCCAACCAATCAGTGGGCCACAATCGGAGCCAACCAATCAGGGAGCCACGATCAGAGCCAACCAATCAGGGAGCCACAATCGGAGCCAACCAATCAGTGGGCCAAGATCAGAGCCAACCAATCAGTGAGCCACAATCAGAGCCAACCAATCAGGGGGCCACAATTGGAGCCAAGCAATCAAGGAGCCACAATCAGAATCAACCAATCAAGGAGCCACAATCGGAGCCAACCAATCAGGGAGCCACAATCGGAGCCAACCAATCAGTGGGCCACAATCGGAGCCAAGCAATCAAGGAGCCACAATCAGAATCAACCAATCAAGGAGCCACAATCGGAGCCAACCAATCAGGGAGCCACAATCGGAGCCAACCAATCAGTGGGCCACAATCGGAGCCAAGCAATCAAGGAGCCACAATCAGAATCAACCAATCAGGGGGCCACAATCGGAGCCAACCAATCAGGAAGCCACAATTAGAGCCAACCAATCAGGGAGCCACAATCGGAGCCAACCAATCAGGGAGCCACAGGCAGAGCCAACCAATCAGGGATCCAAAATCTGAGCCAACCAATCAGGGAGCCACAATCGGAGCCAACCAATCAGAGGGCCACAATCAGAGCCAACCAATCAGGGAGCCACAGGTAGAGCCAACCAATCAGGGATCCAAAATCTGAGCCAACCAATCAGGGAGCCACAATCGGAGCCAACCAATCAGAGGGCCACAATCAGAGCCAACCAATCAGGGAGCCACAGGTAGAGCCAACCAATCAGGGATCCAAAATCTGAGCCAACCAATCAGGGAGCCACAATCAGAGCCAATCAACCAGGAATCCAAGCTTAGGGGCAGCCAATACAAGAGGCCAACCAATTAGGGCCATCATCATCATCATCATCATCATCATCATCATCATCATCATCATCATCATCATCATCATTAACCAATCATAACCTCGGGGGAGATCCGGAAAAACGTGGCAAAATCAGTGCCTCCCAAAAACCCAAGAAAACGTGGAAACGAAGATGGGTTGGAAAAGGGGGAAACGGCAGGGGATCTCCGGCCGGGGAAGAGGAAAGTCGTTTTCAACCCTGTCGCTTTCGGCCACGCCGGATCCGTGGCTCGGGCACGTGGTTTCTCCCGCGTCTGCAAAGCAATCGGTGCTTCTGCCTCCCTTTGCAAACCCCCTGCTTCAAACCCGACCGCCGGATTTCCCCTGCCCTCCGCCGTCTCTAACAGGCCCGGTTCAAAACATGCTCCGGCAGGAAGGGGGGGGGGGAAATTGGATTTAATTTGCTCTAACGATGCGGATTCTTGGCAACTGTGTGGCCAGGCCACGCACCACCGCGAGACGGCCGTTTTGAAAAGAAAAGAAAGAAAAAAAGGAGGCCAGGAAGGGCCTTGTTAAAAAAAGCTGACATCACCCAGTTGTCTCATTACAGAACCCTCCATGGGGGGGGGCTTGCTGTGAAAACCACGTCCCACGACCACGGGGGGCCCCGTCCACGGTGGGGGAAACTAGGATTTAAAATTATCTCGGTGAAGCGGAGATGGGTGACCTCAACCACAAAAAAGAGAGGTTCACCGTTGTGTCTCTGTCTGGAGCTGCCGCCTGCTTCCACTCAGCCCACGTCTTTGGGGGGGGGGGGAGAGAAGGCTCCTCATCCTCTCATCATCCTCACGATGGGTGTTAATGGTAATAATAGTTCCGTTTCCAGCGTGACAGGGATAAACCACTCCGCCCGCCATTGGCTTTTAAGAGCGAGCGAGACGGTCCTCAGACAAGGGGGAAACCACCCGGCCGTGTCGTTCCCACCACAACAGGGGTGCTCTCGGAAAGGCTTTGATCTGGTTGCGCTAGAGCGGCCCGGGCGTGTTCTCGCCGTTCCTCTCCGTATGAGCCCAAGCGGCCATAAAATCTCTTCATGTTTCTGGAGCGGATTGTAAAAAAAAAAACACACACACACACCACACACACCAACAACAACAACACTCCAATTCCGACGTGAAAGAAAATCGTCTCAGTAAACGGCTTCCTTTCTCTCTCTCTCTCTTTCTCTTTCTTTCTCGACAGCCATCCAGCTGGCAAAGAGAGGGAACAAACCACGCCACCTCCTCTCGCTAATCCTGGCATATCTGTGGGAAGGCTCTAACCACTACACCATACTGCCAAGGTACAACAAGCTTGATTCTTACTTCCAGGCTCCTCTGCTCAACCGGGATGGGGTGGGGTGGGATGACGCAGATGGGTCGAAGATTACAACACGGTGGAGCCCCCCGGGTGAAAAATTAAAGAAGGGAAAAGACATAGAACATATCATTGTTAAAAAAAAAACACCTCGTTAAGCAAGGAGGAACATGATTTTTCTATCTTTTTTCCCGCCGTTTGGGCACCAGATGTTTGCTTTGGCTAGGTTGCCTGGCGAGGCGGGAGGGATGCAGGCCAGGTTCATTCCAACAGGATGCCGTGTCTCTTAACAGGGCTTTAGGCTTCAAAAAAAAACCAAAAAACAGATTTTCCCCCCTACAGATAAAATCCTTCTTCTTACATTTGTAGTAGCAGTAATAGTTGGTGGATATCATCAAGTTATCGCACAGCAAACAAGAGAACTACGCTGGATTTAGTATTACAAATCACTAGTCGAACGCTTCCCAAGCATTTATTATTATTATTATTATTATTATTATTATTATTATTATTATTATTATTATTATTATTATTATTATTATTATTATTATTATTATTATTATTATTAGCAGTTTCTTATACTACCAGGAGCCAGAATCAACATCTATCTATCTATCTATCTATCTATCTATCTATCTATCTATCTATTTTCAGACTTGTGCAGCTTTTTAAGGGAGGTTTCCTAAAAGGATTCGAACGGGGATTCCCTTAAATCCCAGCTGGGCGCTCTAACCACTGCACGCCACTGCCGTGGAGGTCCGGACACGGTTGGGTCTGGCCCTCCTGATCCCAGTTCAAACGACTGGTTTTGCGCTTCAAACGCACCGAGACGGCTTGAATCGAGAATATTTATTTTCAAGGATTGCACCCGAATCAAATGATGATTTCTCACGAGTTTTTTCCTACAACACTCAACGTTTCTAAACTCGATCCGTGCACTTTTAACTTTTCCTCTCGTCAAACGGGCCTCGCCCTTGCGTTTCCGAAAAACGCAGAGGTCTAGAAACTTGAGATTTGAAACGAGAAAGGTCCATCAATGGCAAACCTGCGCTGGTTGAGGCAACGTTCCTTCGGATTAACGAGACAAATTAAACAGATGCTTTTCCATCCTCCCCTCTTCTGTCTTTTTTAAAGACGGCCCTTTTCTCCCGGATAATAAAATAAATCGAGGAGTCATCTTTACAAGAAAAAAAAATCCCACTGCCAAGCTGTTTTTTTTGTTTTGTTTTGTGCAGAGAGGAATTCATTACCCAATAAGGCAAAGAGGGATCCATTTTATTGGAGCAAAGGAGGAGGGGGGGGTCGGGCGCCAGAGGCCTCGACTTAAAATCTGGCATTCGGACCCTCAATTTGTCTTCTAGTTTTTATTTTAAGGTGTACAAGCCAGTCATAGAGGTCTGTTTTTAAGAAATTAACAGAGAGCACCGGATCACACAAATCCACAACAGCCTGCCTCCCCTCCCCCCCCCCGGAAAAGTGTGAGAAGTGACCTCAAAGTTAATTATATTCATTTATTGGATTTAAAATATTTCCAATCTCACCTCTCTCCCCAAAGCGGCAGGAAGACGACAGCCATGTTTAGCCTGCTCACCAGTACTTAGGGTGAGGTGGGGCCTCTCTGATAGTTCTTACCCGGGTGTGAAGAGCCGTTAACTTTACAAAAGACCCGCCCCGGCTGGAGACCAGAAATGGCAGAACGGCGCGTCTGAGAACGAGCAGTCCGGAAACATGTATTTCCGGGCCAAAGGCTGGCTGGGAAAAAGAAAGACGGGCTTCAAAAGTTCTCACCACAATCCGGAAGGGGCAAGCCGCCCTCGCTGGGTCTCTAGGGTTCAGGAGGCGACCAAAAAAAGAATCACCAAGATGCAGGCATATAAATAAATAAATTAAAATCCGGGGATTTTAAAAGCGTAGTGGATAATGACAGGGCATTTCCGCACAGATCAGCAGAATTAAATTCAGCGTTGCCCACAAAAAACGAAATCTCTCGCTTCTTCCTCAAGGCTTAGTCACAAGTTTTATCCTCTCCGTTTTTCGTTCCGATCAGATGAAGAGAAACCAGTCCTTAAGACCCTAAATCTGTGTCAAAAACTGGAGGCCCAAAAAAAGTCAAAATAAAACCTTAGGGATGGGATGTTCAGATCGTCCGGACTACAAACCGCCTAATTCCCCTTTCCGGAAGGTCGCTCTGGCTGGATGCCAGAAGCCGTCACACTGCCCGAGAGGATGGGATCCGGAGTCCCAACCCCTCTGAAAACAGCTCACGTCTCAGGCCGCGGCGGTTTCATTTTCAAGACCTTAACTTGGCCTCGATGAGGACTACAAGCATGCTGGCCGGTCAGAAAACAAAGACAACCAAGAAAGTCACGCTGCTTTATTTTCAAGAGCTTAACTTGGCCTCGATGAGGACTAGAAGCATGCTGTCTGGTCGGCCAACGAAGACAACCAAGAAAAGTCAAGACTTCAAACTCCTCTTATCCTATCATTTCCACCCAGAATGGCAGGGGAGGCATCTGGTTTTCATCGGCTGATGTCCCAGCTTGCAACGCTATTTTTTTTAAAAAAATAAATGCAACATCTTCCCCGTTGAAGGAGATTAAAACCATACCACGCTGCCCGGCAGGGGAACGCTGTTTAAAACGACGAACGCGAAACAGGCAGGCGTGTGAGATCCTACGCGCCACACTGCGCCAGCCGGGCCACGATGAGCCATGCAACGAAATGGAGGAATTCAGATTTTTATTTATTTATTTATTTATTTATTTCGCTTAGGGGGTGGGTGGGGTGGGAGCCAGGGAAACCATTTTGAAACCACTCACTCCTCTTCAAATACTGCGGTGGCTTCAGGCACGGATTTTTCTGGCCACGGGAAAAACCCCTGACGTCACCGGGACCGACGCCGCCCGAGGACAAGTGCGGGCAAGACATTTAGCGGGGGGGGGGTGTCTTAAGCTGGCAAGCGGCTGCGGGGGAACCCGGGGATCACCGTTCCCCCGAAAATATGAACTCCCGCCGCAGGCGAGTCCAAACGAGGAAGGTTATTTCCAGATCTTGCCTCCCCTCTAATCCTAAATCCCACGACTCTTCCCCCACGGCTTCTGAGCAGTTTGAATGTCTATCATCATTCCATAGCTGCAGCTCACAAGCAAAATCTATCCACCCCACACCCAAATCTTGTTCCTCTTCCGCGGGTTGATCCGATACCCTCAAATACGCTGCCCCATCGGTAGGTTTTATGCAGAGACGTCCCGCCCTCTCTCCAGCCCGGGAGCGATGGGCATTGTTGTTCCACCTGCATAAAGAGGCGGCAACATTGGGGGGGGGGGCTGCGATGTGACCCGGGGCTCCGGTTCTTCGTTTGAAGCACGTTCTGGATGTACAACGAGGGCTCTCGCCCCGTACGGGCCACCCGGAAACCCCTGGAGACGCCAGGCTATGGAGGGAATGCATCGGATGGGACCAACCTCATTTCCAAAATCCGACACAAAAAATCCCAGGTCAGCATTTTCTGCAAAATGTACTGTTTTCTGATCGCCGCCACCATCTGTACAAACAAGCTGCCTGCCCGGCCGGAATTCGGACGGAAGCCAACGCCCGTGCGGCTGACCACCCCTAAGTGGCGTGGGGTGGACCCCCCCCTCGACCCCCAAACTTTCTCGAAAACGGGGCAGGTTGTATCAGAAAAAGCAGAAATTTAATAACAAAAAAGCAGAACAGAGATCTGACTTTAAAAAAACAACACCCACCCACCTCGCAAGGGGTTACAAAACAGTGGGAATCCATTAGAGGATGCAGGTCGCTTGAATACATGAAACTCGAACAGGCATTCAGGATTCCCCCCCCCCAAAAAAAGCCAGATACAGTAGCACCTCCGTATCCACAGATTCATTAACCACTGATTCAGTTATCACGCAGGGTTGGGCAGAGGGAAAAATAAACAGTTCAGCCGCCGCAAAGCAAGCTACTGTCACAAAACAGCAGCCGTAAAGCAAGCTACTGTCATAAAACAGCAAGTTTTTTTTTTGAGGAGGTTCACTCTTATCCACGGTTTTTGTTATCCACGGGAAGGCCTGGAATCAATCTCCCACCCTCCCCAGCCAGCACCAGGATCATGGGGATTGTGATGATATAAAGGAACATTTCGAGGTTGTCCGAACACACACAAATGCATATTTATGCATACTTAAAATGCACGCAGAGAGACACACCACACAGACACACTCAAGACTACACAGATTTTTGACAGCCTTGGATTCCTCTGCCAGGCCACGCAACGACAACAAAAGGATGAAAGGAAATTAAATCAAAATAAAGACGTTTGTGAACTGAGCTGCTCAGGAATTTTAATCCTGGGCCGCCCGGTTGGTGTGAAATGCTTGGAATTTTCTAACGCTCCTGCCCGGGAGGAGAACAAGCCAGACCCCTGGGGTTTCTTTAGACACTTTAAACATATATCTCTCAATATATCAATATATGAAAGCCAGAAAAGCAAACACCGGTGCCAGCCTCAAACCAAGAGGCAACAGAAGCAAAAGAGGAGGGACTGAGACACCCACAATCATCCAAGTAATAACAATTAAGGCACTTAACGGTAGATCCCCCCCAAAACCCTGATCAGTCCCAAGATGGATCGATTTTATTTATTATCTCCTTACACATGGCCGGAAGCTCAACTTCCGTAAAGTCAACTGATAAGAAAAGCCGCGGTTATCGGTCCCCTGCTGCGTCTAGTCGCCTAGGTCCACCGAGTAAGATCACCAGGCGAACGCACACAAACGCTTTTTAAATTTTATTCCGAGGGCCAGAGCGATTTGGGAAATTGGGAATTAAGAAAATCCGAGACATTCAGGTTCTGGCCCCTTCAACCCAGCACCGGCCATAAAACTCGGCGTGTGATCCCCGATTAAGCCCTATCCCGCCTCGCAGGGCTGGCGCGAGGCGCAAGGTAGGTACACCGAGCCATTTGCCAGTTTAAACCACCCCTGGATTTTTTTTTAAAAGGCAATCAACCTCTAAAAAGCCACTGATGAGCAACAACAAATGATGGATTTTATTCTCCCTTTAAGCCGCGAGCGAATCAACGAAGGCACGCCAACCGGTGTTTGTGTGTGTGTGTGCGTGCTCTGAGACTCTAAAACTTGCGGAACGCACAGGACGAGGGCGTGATAACAGCTCACACCTCGCTTTTTTTTAAGGATTAAGGAATTAATAACCCAGCCCTGGGTGCCACTAATACTTTATAAGCGCTGTCTTTTTTTTTTTTTAAACACGCTCCTTTATTTTTATGTTTTTGGCCCATTGGAACAACATCTGGGCAACATCTGGATTTTAAAAAAAAAGCACACAGAGAGAAATAGAGACAGACAGACTCATGAGTGTTTCCAAGCACCCAAGACTCTAACCACTAGACGGTACCGCTTCCAACCTTCCCGTCATCGTCCCACTAGGTTCGGCCACTTGGTCGCAGCGCCTCCAGGCCAGAAAACCCGAAATCTGAGATATTCCGGTGTGCATGCAGACTCTCGCCCGACGACGTTACAAATCAGCCATACGGCATGCAAGCTTTTGAACTACACAGATCTCCCTTCTAGAGAGGTGAGGGGCAAATGATTCTCAGGCCAACCTCCATAAAGGCTGGCGGATGCCACAGACAGAACCAAGAGGCCTGTGTAGCTTTGAAGGCTGACACAGTTCTATGATCCCTGCGGCGGCTTTACGGGGCTCCAAAGCTTGTGGTCATTTCAGAAAAAAATAAATAAAAGAATCCACTGTATTATAATTATTATTAATATTATTTTGGAAGAACCCAGACGGGTTCATGCCGGAATCAGGCCCATTAAACCCCTCCAGTGTTTAGGAACAGCGTCATTCTGATTTAAACATAATTTAATTTCCTCCTTAGGCAGAAACGTGAAGTCATTTTGCATTTTCTTTGCTCTTCTCCACAAAATGTCTTGCCCGGACTCGCCAGGGAGACAGAAAAACGCTTCCTCCTAACGCTGATTCCTCTACCTATTTATGATCTCTACGACTCTACCTGCGCAGGCCGATTTAAAAGGAAACACACAGAAACCACCACCAAAACAACAGAACCACGTCAATGCCATCAATTCAGCGGGTCAATTCTAAGGCCGGCGGGCCCATGCCGAAACCGCTAAATAACTCTTGCTTCCTCGATCATACCAGTGCAATCTTAAAACAATCAGATTTCCATTCCAAAAATCCATATACAGGCCAAAAGCGAACCAGACTAAAAAATTCAGCGGCCGGTAATTCAATTTCACCGACTCGGTTTGCCCTCGAGAGGAGTATGGATGGGTTTCCGTTTCACATATAATTTGCGGCACAGGCGCAGAATTGAGTTTGTTATATCAGGAGGATTAAATCACACAACCCAAGAAAAAAACAGCATGAGTTTGAGTCCAGAGCAGGCAGTACACCCTGTGTCACAATTAAGTCCGGACTGATTCCGATCAAATTTGTCCGGTCGGCCGAGACGGAACCGAAGCATCGAATCAATACCGGGGTGAGGAACCGGTCAATTGGATCAGCTCAGTCTTAGCCGAGTTTATAGATCTGTAATTTAAAGCAAAAAAAAAAAAAAAAAAAAAAAAAGGAAATTCTGAGCTTGTTCGGAAGCAAATTTTTGTTTTGCCGGGAGGGTAAACAAGCCGGCTAAACCCGATGACTTGGGACTTGCCCGTGATCAGGGGTGGTTTTTTCCGAGGCGCAGCAATTAACTGATCAAAGGTCCACCTTGAGTTGCGTTATCCAGGAGGCAGGCTATTTAACGAGCCTTTATCCCGCAAAGAAAGGTGTCGCGCGGCCCAAGGCTTTTCGCCGCCCGAGGCCAAGAGGCCACGAAGCCTTCAAGATGCGGTAAAATCCCCCTGTCCTGCCTTCAAGGGGCGGCCCACGCTTTCCCATCCGGACAGTCTAGCGGGTCTCCGGGTCGAACACCCCAATACGGCAACCCCACAGCTCCCAGCTTTATGGGGATTCTGGGTGCTGTAGTACTCCCCCCCCCCAAAAAAAGAGAAGGAAGCTGCTTGATTCTTTTGTACAATTCCTGAAACGAGACCTTTAACAGGCGCCTAAAATACGACAAATCTAATGCTGGAAAATATACCAAATGCACAAGCTTCGGACTTAAGCCGGTCCTTCGTTCCGGCATTGTGTTTTTAAGCCTGCCTTGGGTTTGGCTTTGTTTCCAATCTCTAGTTCTCCCTCTTTTGTTTCCGGAAAATTCAACAGCAATTATTCTGCCGTCGACCGTGTGTGTGTGTGTGTGAGTGAGAGAGAGAGAATTTAAAATGCACCCATATATCTCTCCCTCATCCACAATAGAGCACGCCGCCAGGTTCGAAACGAAAAAAAGAATCAATACTTCTTGTCAAAAACAAGACATTCTGATAAACGAAAACCCTCAGTCCCACCTTAATTAACATGCAAAGGCCTTTGCAGAGAAGATTGGGGTTTTAGGATGTGGGGTCGAAGCAGGAAAATAATTCATGACAATGGTTTTTGTATAAATTCCCTTCCTTTCCCTAGAACAGATTTTATGTCCCTAAGAAATATATATATATATATACAGTGTATATATATTGAATTTCAGGCATTATAAAATGATAAAATGGCAGGTTTCCAGAGGTATTCCCCTCCTAGGAATTATCCAAACGCCCACTTTAATTTCTAATTTTCTGATTTTGATACATGGGGGTGAGGAACGGCTAAACCCCTACAAATATTTTGTATAATTTTTTTAGATACACTTGTCCAGATACAAACAAAGCAACTCACACCGGGGAAATACACCAGGGGGAGAGAGACCTTTCAAAGACCCTACCAGGAAAGTAAGTTGATTTATGACTGGTTGAAATATAAATTCATTTTTTAAAAATATTATTCAACAGCATTGTTCCTCTACTGAGCAAAGGAGGGGGGGGGAACCTTCCAAAATTAGGGTTCCGTTGTCAATTTCTGAACTACAAATCCCATCCCACCCCTAGCCCGGAATTCTTAGGGGATGATGGGAACGGTAGTCTCTCCCTCCCCCTTTGGGCACCAGGGAACGACCAGAATGGATTTTTAACTTAATTTTTAATTTAATGTCTTCAATTAAAACGTGAATTTAGCCATTTCACAACGGAAGGGTCTGCGTTCCCACGGTCACTCACGGCAGAACCCTGGAAGAAGTCTTGTGTGACCTGAAAGACTGCTAATTTCCCCCTCAGCAAAAAATAAATGGGAAAATTGGGAATAACAGACCGAAAAAGAAGAAAAAAGGGAATTGGTGGTGATATGACACCGGTTTACCATGGTGCACAGAACGGGTTTTAACGACAGCCCCTTTAATCCATTATTTAACCAGGGAGGAAGCCAAATCGGGATTTAATCCAGATTAATCTGTCTGGGGCAAAAATACAGAGTTTAATCTGGATTAAGCAGTCTGGAAGGGATCGGGTCCTTCCACGGGGCAGATTTTGCCCAGACGCTCGAGGCCTTTTCAATCCTAAAACGAGGATTGAAAACCACGACATTTCACAGACTTCTATAAGCCTCAAATCTAACGCCCTTTCCCCGATTCTTGTCTTACCATGAATTAAACGTCTCCCGAAACAATTAATACTCGCCGTAGGAGCTTTCTAAAACACCATAATACACTAATTTTTCCGTCTCTTTTGTGGGATTCTTTCACTGTCCGTTTATCTGTGGCCCCTACTAGACACCATAAACCATAATTCACTTTTTTTTTTGCCCCCAAACAAAATGTAAGAAACCGTCCTCAGAAGCACGGCCTGTTGTTTTCGAGGGACTCGGCTACCCATCGTCCTTCCTTGGGGTCAGGGCATGAGGAACTTTTCCAATTTAATTGCCCCCAAAGGGTCCAAGATGTCCAAATATTCTGATTTCCCTCCCTTTCCCCCCCTACCTTCCGTGTCTCTGCAACACTTTGGTGAGGGATCCCTCTGAAAATTGCTAAGATCAAAACCGCGCTTGGCTTGGTACCTGCTTTATGTGAGCTTCGGAGATCAACAGGACGGTTCTTTCCCTTCCAAAAAAAGAGCCTTGCGACGAAGCTTCCTGTTGGTCCCGGAAGCTGACCTGCACCCGCTTTTCAGCTTTCTTTTGGGTTTTTATTTTGGAAACCCAACTGGAAAAACCCATCGTCCCCATCCTTTGCGTCTAGATTTTTAAATATATGTCCAAGTGGACCCTCGTATAACAAATGGTTTGTATAACATAAAATCTGTACCACATAAAAAAAAAATTCCGGAGATAAGGGGAAAACATTGCCTAACAGAATCGTCTATGATGGGGCGAATCCGTACAACATAAAAACGGTCACGATCAGGGATTTCTCGGTTTTCAATGCATTCCTATGGGAAATTTATACAGTATATAAAAGAAAATTGGCTTAACATCATTTCATTTGGAACAAATTAATTCCTTTATGCAAGGTACCAATATATTGGTACCTTGCATAAAGGAATTAATTTGTTCCCTGCTGTGTAAAAACCCCTCCAGGGCCCAAAAGGGGCTTGAAAATCTGACCTCAGAAGGGAGCAGTATTATTTTACATCTTCTTTTGCACAAAAAAGTGGATATTAAAATATACACACACACACACACGTGGGTCCATACGACTCATTTCTATGGGGGGGGGGTGGAGAGGAGGAGGAATGGGCCCGATCCTGCCTCTTTCCCGGGATTTCAAGCAGGGGGTGGGGGAGAAGGAGGAAAGTCCTTCCCGACCCACCTCCTGCCGCCCCAGCTCCCCATGCCGCCCGAGGCCCAGCCTTGGAAAAAGGGGTGGGGTGGGGTGGGGTGTTGGTTGTTCGTGTGTATGGGTCGAAAGGGGCCCGATCCTCCTTCTCCTCCTCCTTTGCCCTTGGAAAAGGGCCCGATCCGGACTTTCTCTCTCTCTCCCCCCCCCTCCGCCTCCTCCCCAAACCCAGAGACGCGTGTCCCGCGCGTCCACACGTGCTCTCTCTCTCTCTCTCTCTCTCTCACCTTGCGGCGCTTGTCGGCGAAAGGCAGGGCCAGCCAGGGCATGGACCGCGTGGCCTCCTGCCACCGCTGCGGGTCCTGCTCGGCCGAGACGAAGACGATCTCCAGGCGCTGCTGCTGCTGCTGCTGCGGGCGGCGCCGCTCCGGAGTGGCTCCGGATTCGGATCCGGATCCGGAGTCGCCACCTCCACCGCTGTTTTCGGTCCGGCTCGGCTGGAATCGGGCGTAAAAGGAGGCCAGGCTGGCCGTGAAGGGAGCCCCCGAGGAGGAGGAGGAGGAAGAAGAAGAAGAAGAAGAGGAGGAGGAGGAGCAGGCTGCTCCGGCGGTGCAGGATCCGAAGTAAAGGCCGACCAGGGCGACGCCGCGGGCGGGCAAAGAGGCGGCGGGCACGGGCGAGCCGTCCGGGGCTACCAGGGCTTCCCCCAGGAGCTCGGCCAGCGCCGGAGAGGCCGCCATCGGCCGCCCCAGGGAGGGACTAGCCAAGCGCCCCCCCCCCTTCGGGAAGGCAGGCAGGCAGGCAGGCGGCGGGGAAAGCCTCTCGCCTCGCCTCTCCCTGGCCTTCCCGCGCCGCCCACTTTCCCGCGCCCGCGCCCGCCTCCTCTGGACACGCCCACCCGGGGCCACGCCCACTCCAGGGAGGGAGGGAGGGAGGGAAGGAGGGAAAACCCGGGGAGGATCCCGGAGGCCGGATCTGGACGGAGTCGTTCTTTCTTCTTTCTAATTCGTTCGTTCGTTCATTCATTCATTCATTCTTTCTAACCTCTCCACCGCCATCTTGAAGGGGCCCGTCCTGGTTTCTGGACTCCACGGCCCATGATCCCCCACCCACCCACGGCTTGGAAACTCATTCATTCTTTCTTTCTCTTTCTTTCTTTCTTTCTTCATTCATTCATTCTTTCTTTCTTTCTAACCTCTCCACCACGATCTTGAAGGGGCCCGTCCTGGTTTCTGGACTCCACGGCCCATTATCCCCCCACCCACACACCCAGGGCTTGGAAACTCTTTCTTTCTTTTTCTTTCTTTCTTTCTTTCTTTCTTTCTTTCTTTCTTTCATTCATTCATTTTCTTTCTTTCTAGCCTCCTCGTCACAACCTTGATTTCTGGACTCCACGGCCCATGATCCCCTACACCCAGGGCTTGGAAACATGCCTGCTTACTGGGTTTTGGACACCACCACCGCCGCCACCGCCACCACCAAGCCCACACCCTCCCAGGACATGCCTTCCAAAGGCTTCCAACCCTTACGGCATTTTGGACTTTTTTTTTTTGGACTGCCAAAGCCCACACTCCCCTCCAGATACTCTTCCCCGAGGCTCCCAGCCTTAGAATCCAAACGCTTTGGGGCTTCTGGCTGCCTTTTGGACTCCAAAGCCCACACTCCCCAGCAGACCATCCCCAAGGCTCCCAGCCTAAGATGCAGATCGCATTGGCGGGCTGGCCTTTTTCTGGACTCCAAAGCCCATACTCCCCACCACCACCACCCTCGACGCACTCCTTCCCAAGGTGCTGCTGGATCACAGCCTGGTTGGATCCCGGCTCAACTGGACGGCACAGAAACCCCGGTGGGCGGGTGGTTCTGTTAAAAAAAACAACACCCCATAATAATATCCTCCATGGATGCCATCAGATAAACAGCTGTTCCCTCTCACTGCTCACGGCTCTCAAGTCAGAAAGATGGGCCTCCTGAGCATGTACAAAGGCCACCTCTCTTCCTTCCTTCCTCCAGAGCTTGGTGGTGGTGGTGGTAGTAGTAGTGGGGAGACAGCCCTCTGAGCATACACAGAGCGCCTCTGTGCATTGACATCTCTTAGGGGGCACCATCTTTCCCCCTCCTGATCAGTCAGCCTCCTTGAGGTCAGGTTCCTAGCGTTCACAGACATACACACAGACACACACACACACAGACACACACACACAGAGTGCTAACCCGGCCCCTTCCTTCTGGTGTGAAAACGTAACAGGACTTACTCACTGGATCTCCCCACGTGGTCTGACGATCCTCTGATGGATTTCGTTCTCTAGTTTTGTTTTGTTTTTCCTTCCGCACGCTCTTGCCAGGTATTTCGGGCGATCCCCATCCACCTCCAGATGTTCAGCCTCCCTGCCTTTCCCCGAAAAAAAACCAACAACATGTGGATCTCACAATTATTAGGACACTCCTTGCGTTTCTCCCTCTGCCAAGACTCTCCTTGAGAAGCACTTCAAAGGGGGGAAAACAATTGCCTTCTGCATTTAATTCCCCCCACACCCAGCCACTTCTTTTGGGGAAAGTGGCCAAGGGAGGAAGCAGAAATAAATATAAATATAAATATAACGGTCTGACTTGTTTAGGTTCCTGGTCAGCTGGGGGATGCCCTTTTTTCAAATAAGCTTCGTTTCATCTGCTCCAAAGAACCACACACAGCAGGAAAAACCCAGTGTCTTTTTTTCTGTCCAGGACTGGTGCATTAATACAGCCAGGGAACTCCGGAATAAATATAACATAAGAAGAAATATCTGTATTGACAGACTAATAAATATGAATTTGCTTTCAGAGGCCATCGCTGGATTGTGGGTGCGAGTTCAGTGACATCTAGTGGCCAAAGAGAGCATTACAGGGGGATTACAATCTTGGATATATATATATATTTATTTATTTTCCTTTTAATTCAAATTGTTTACCTCCTTTACTTACTTCTGCGTTGAACACTGGCAAAGCTTGGGTTATTTTCCTGCATTTCGCAGGTCTTTTTAAAGGGAGGGTTTTTGGGGTAGTCCTGAGGCTGCCAAAATGCCCTGGCAGACCACAGGTAGCTCACCAGCATTTAAAAAAACTTTTTAAAGTATTTGTTCTCACTTTATTTTCAGCCATCTTGGGCAGATTTTAGGGAGTGGGTGAGGGATCCTCAATCAGAAATATACATCTATTTAGGAGCCACAATCCAACAGTGCACCTCAAAATCAAAAATTAGGTGTTCAGTCACCCATGTAGCATTGCCAACATACATAACACCAGCACGCGAGGGTGTCTCTCACTATGGTTACCTACATGGGTGTCTGCTCCAGGTTTTATTCCAAACATTAAAGGAGCTATTTAGGACACATGAACCCATTTTGGGGTCGTTGCTCCACTTCAGGTAGGTTCTGTGATGAAAACCTGAACTAAAATCCAAAACACACACACACACACACACACACACACACACACACACACACACACACACACACACACACACACACACACACACACACACACACACACACACACACACACACACACACACACACACACCAGCAAAATTGCACATTTGTGTCCCCCTTGGCCATCCACACGTACTCACCCTGCCTCGAGGACTCTTATGTCACAGAAATACGTGAGCTTCGAGGGAACAAAATGGCTTGGTGGCGTCAAATTCCATCTCCAAGAGGGGGTGTTTTGTAAGGCTAATGGATCCCAATGGGTCCTAAGTTTAAACCAAGCCTCTTCAAACCATAGGATCACAAGAGGAATCATTCAACCTAATATATTTCTTCTGGGAAAATGCCTTACACTCTGTTAGAGCCAAGACTGCAGCTCAGATGATAGGAACCAGACAAGGTTCAAGGGT
The DNA here is from genome assembly GCA_037367245.1 of Phrynocephalus guinanensis. Classification (NCBI taxonomy): domain Eukaryota; kingdom Metazoa; phylum Chordata; class Lepidosauria; order Squamata; family Agamidae; genus Phrynocephalus; species Phrynocephalus guinanensis. Next base: position 12,277,992 of record CM074750.1, read on the forward strand.
TATTTGGTTATGCCCTCCTGCCTGGCCCTCAAACAGCCCCAGTCCTTCAACCCTCGTGACCAGGGACCTGCCAAACCGTTCCTTCTCTCCCCTGCAAAGGCAGATTGGAACCAGGGAGGCCACATGCTGTAGTTAACGAACCTGCAATTAACATTATAAATGTGCGTGGTGACAAAGCAGCTGTTGAGGAGGCGAAAAGCGAATAGCTACGTCCGCTATTCATATTTCTGAAAACATTTATTAGTTTAAAAAAAACCAAACCATCACAAAACACAGAATTTCCAAAAAAACACTGTTTGAAAAATAATAATCTACGGATCGCATAAGGCACCGTTTTCTGCAAGGCGCCTTTCGGTTTGCCTCTGGTGCCTAGAACTGACCTGCCGTTATTTTATTTGCTAATATAAAAATGGTTAAGGTGAAAGTTTTTTTTATTTTTTTATTTAGGATTTCTAGGCAGCTGATAAATAAATCCGCGGATACTGCCTCGGCCAATAGAGGTGCCTTACAATACCGCCAGATTCCTGCCGATAATACTCAGCAATCCGCTTGCTATGTTTGATTACTTCTCCAAAACTTCTAATTAAAGCAAATTTCGGCGCGTTTTGGTGAGCGGACGGATCCGGGCCCCAGATTCACCAGCCACCCAGGCTGGTCCGGAGACGGTGCCGAACTCCGCATAAAAGAAGTGTCGGTCGGCCAACAGAGGAGATTTCGGGGAAACCCTTCGGCGGAGACTCGGCCGTCTGCTGGTTCGTCCATCTTTTCGCCCGCTTCAGGTCCCAAACGGCGTCTATCCGTTCGGAAGCAGGAGCCGGACGGCAACCCCAATGACCAAGACGCCGACGGCCGACGCCACAGCGAGGCCGCGCCGGACGGCTAGCTCTTTCCCGGACAAAACCTCCGTCTGCGGAAGCTCGTCCGGCAGGATCAACGAGTGCTCCGGAACGAACTCGCTTTGGTGGTCTACACCGCCGAACGTATCTCCGTTGGGAACCCCGGGTTCGGTCACAAAATTGCCTGCGGGACCAGAGAGGAGAGAGTGTTTAGGTTGGGGAGGACCTCAAACCCGGGGCATCGAATCTGATTAACTTCAGCTTTCTAAGTATTTATTCCTGGAATCTTTCGTTCCCCGTTTTCAGTCCACGGAGACGCCGATCCCGCAGATATCGGGGGATCCTATTGTGCTTTTATAAAGCCCTGGTCAGATTCTCATTTAATAATGAGTTGAGGGGGGGGGGGTTGGGGAAACGCCCTTTATTTAATCTTAACAAGACATCCACCCCTTTAAGTGCCTTCCAACTGATGGCCCGAATCCCGTTAAGTTTCTCCGTCAAAAGGTACCTAACGGGACGGGTTTGTCCGTCGCGTTTTCTTCCGCGCCGGCCACGGTTCGGAGGCCGCCTATCAACCCGGCACGGATCTGGGCCTAAAAGTTAACGGGAGAGGAGGAAAAAAAAAGATGATTATGTTTCAGAAGACGCTAGTGAAACGCTCCACACCTTCGGGGTGAGGGTTTTAGGATCACCGCAGCTCAGCAAAACCCCTCAACGCTTGATGCAGGCGTCCCCCAGGAAGATCTGTCCACACCAACAATCGAGGCACAGGGTCCTCAAAATAACTATATTCCCCTCCAACCTCCTTTTGTAATCCCCCCCTCGCTCGTCAACGCCGGGGCGTCAGTTTTCAGGAGAACGACGCGTCATTTTTCACGACCCAACGGCGCCTTCAAAACCCGATTTCCCAAAGGCTGCCAGATGCTGCACGTCGCTATTTTCTGCGTGGCACCGGCCGTTTGGAAAAGGGAACCTGTTCAAGATCCGAGCCTGTTCTTCCCAAACGCCGGTGCCAAGCGAGGGGCAATCCAGATCCCTGTGGGTCAGAATCCCGAGATCTTTTCCCCCAACAAAGGATCCTGGATTTTTCCTCTCGGCCCAGGGTGGGGTAGGGTGGAGGGAATCCCCTATTTTTAAAAAAACAAACCCGAAATGGTACTCAAAATACGCTCACTTCCTCCGCCGATTTCTTCCAATCTGTGCTCAAGACGACAATCAGGAAGGAGAAGGCTTGCAAGGAGATGCAGACGATCAAGCCGGTCCAAAGCCCTGAAAGTGAAGTCTGGGGTTGGTGAGGGGAATGGCTTGAAATTTACCTGTACGGAAAATCAACGCCCTGCGAGAGTCGACACCCCCTCGGGTTTGCTTCAGAAGGCCACGGGCAAAGCCCTCGTGGCACACCCACACAGCCACCCGCCGTGGACGGCAAAACCACTTCGGTTGAAAAATGTGAATTAGCGTAACCTCTCTACCTAGCGTGGTCTCTGCTCCCCCCTAGTGGCCTGTTCTGTTAACTTCGCTGTTCCTTTTAATATTTCCAGGCCATGGGTAATTGAATCAGCGGATAACGGATCCTGCGGATAAGGGGGGTCCTTACTGTATTTCAACGGGGCATGGCAGAGGGATTCCCTTATACAGTCTCGAGCTGTTTGACCCCAGGGGAGTTCTGGTTTCCGTAGTCCACAGGAAGTAAGCAGGGTTTTGTTTATTTTTTAGCATCGGGACACTCACCCATGACCCCGAGGTTGTAGGCAAACATGAGAGAGATCCCGATGGGCAGCCCGATGGCGTAGTATCCGATGGCGTTGGCCAGGGCCCCGATCTTCTGCCTCCCAGCGCCTCGCAGGACCCCACCACATGTGGCCTGTGTTCAGGGGGTAGGGATGGAGAAAAAGATCGGCTGTGAGGGATAGCAGTTAGAGCTTTTGACTAAGCCTGCTCAACAGTGAACGTCTAGGTGGAAAGACTCTGGGCCTGTCTTTGGCTCAGCGTGGCCTCCCTCGCAGGGGTGTTATGGGGATGGAGGGGGTCAATGCAATCTTCAGCGACCAGGAGATTATGGGAAAAGTAATCAAAGCAATCACTTTCCTAAGCTCTGTGTCGTGCTATCTACACGCAGAAACAAACAAATAAAAACGAATAAAAACAAACGAATAAAAACAAACGAATAAAAACACTGCATTTGGCGCCATGAGGACTAGAACCTTGCTCTGTTTAATCACAACGCCATGTATTTTTAAAAGACGCTTGGATTTTGGGAGGCTCAGAGGAACAGCGACACAGCGCTGTAAAACCCCAACGAGTCACGGAACCGAAACCGCTCGGGACGTACCGCGATGGCATCAAAGAGATGGAAAGGAGCGAAAATCATCATCACCTTGGAAACCAAAGCGACGATCTCTCTGTTGGGGGGAAAAACAGAGAAGAGAAGGGGGAAAAGATGAGGAAAATAGAGAAGGACCTTCATATGCATGGAGGAAATGGTTACAAGCGCCCCCTCCCGCCGATGCTGAAAAATACAGATTGCAGCAAACACTTATTTTAATACATAGCTTGGTCTCTGGCGCCTCCTAGTGGCCAGTTCTGGCAATGTCATCTTTAGAAATATATATTTCTGGGATTTTTCTTTTAACGTTTTAAAGATTTTCAGTCCGCAGATAAGTAAATCACCGGATACACGACCCCGTGTATAAGGAGGTCCCATCATTAGCAAGAAGGAAAGAAAAGATTGTTGAAGACAATTTTTTTAAAAACATGGAAAGCTCTGCCTAGAAGAATAATCCAAGCTAAGGACCATGGGATATGTAGTGAAAGAAAGAAAAACATCCGAAATGGGGGAGGAGTGAGAATTACGGACCTGTCGCTGGTGAAAATGTAAGCGACCACGTCCTTCACGGCAGCCAGGAGGCAGGAAAAAACCACCGCAAAGGCCCCTGGCAGAAAAAAAAAGAAAAAGAAACGAGCCAAGAGAGATAATAAACAAACAATGAGGACTAGAATCTCATTTCGCTTTTCCGCGACGCGGCCCCTTTAAGGATTGCCAGTGGCTGGACAAGCTCCGCCTACTCCCCCCCCCGCGGACCTGCATGTTCTTAAAGAGACACACGCACCGGTGCAGAGGAGCCCCGTAATGCAGGACTGCTTGGCATGAGCAGCATCTCCCGCCCCCAAAGCGTTGCCCACTCGGACGCTGGACGCGACGCTCATCCCTTGCGGCAGCTGGAGGACACACAAAAAAATTAGTTAATTCATTCGTAACTAAGAAGAGCTGGGAGTAAAGCGTAGTTCCGGATTCCTCTGGGCTCAACGTTTGGTTATTAAGGGTGGCGTTTATATAACTTGTCTTTCTATTGCTTAGTAGGCCAAGATCCATCTCCTACAAGGCCTGCCTCCTTCCTGTTTTTATCCCACAACAACCCTGAAAGGTAGGACAGGAGGAGTCCGAGTCCATGGGCTAAAGACGACCAGAGAATTTCTCAGCTTAGCAAGAAACCGAACCTGGATTTCAGAAGTCCTCGTCTTATATTCCTAGAATTGAGAGCTTTTTCAACAACCAAGTGTAATCTCCTTGCGGGCAGAGGCTCAATTACATTTTTTCCCTCTTAGCCTTCCCCTTAGCCATTTCTGTTGAAAGCTGTACCTAACCACGTTTTATTTCGAGATTATGCAATTACTTTGAAAACACGAATTCCCTGCCATTTCCTAGTTGACTGTTCAGAAAAGTAATTCACAGTTGCCCTATGTTTGAAAAAGAACTCATTTAATGACCTCTGCCTTCTGGGACTTAGAACGAACAGACACATGCAATTTCAAACCTGCTAGGAGTGTAAAAATAACTTAAACCCGCCTTGGCAAGGTAACTTTAAAAAGTAACTTAGAACCTTTACACATTACACTCTGCCCAAAGTAGTTCCAGACCCATTCGTTTGTTTTCAGAACCAAATTTCTTTTCACCACTTGGTGGTCCGGCAAAAATAACTCTTTGCAGGTTACCGGTAACCAGTCTAATTTTCACAAGTTATCAGTAACAGGAGAAACCGCTCCCAGGTATGTTCGTAACTGATCCCTTCCATAAGTTTTTTTGCTTGCGTTGGAACAACCTCAAAAAGTCCCGCGTAGCAACGCAAAATCCGTACCAGGTAAGCGATCGTCGCCAGTTCATAGATGATGGATTGGGCCCCAAGTTCCACCACGCTGATCATGCCTTATTCAGGACAGAGAGAAAAAAAATAGTCAAGAGGGGTGGAAGGAAAGAATTAAGAATTAACAGGTATTAACAGCTCCGCTCGTTATGAGAGCGTAAAGCCCAAAGATCCTGGATGAGCAGAAATACACAAGGTGAACATCCCAGGGGGGGTCTCCTGGGAGGCCCTGCCGTGGCCGCCCCTCCCAAATCGGCCGCCTGAGCCCGCCACCTCCCTCCGGCTAACGGCAGGGCGACCCCATCCCGAAAGCGAAATCCAAAAGAGCAAACAAGAGTGTGCGTAAACGGATAAGTAAACCACACCGGACCAGGGTCTCCACGAGGGATCGGTCCCAGCCCTCCCGTGGATGTCGAAAAAACCCGCGGATAAGAGGAACATGCGCCCCATTACGTGGGAAATGCCCTCTCACCGGCCAAGAAGCTTCCGATCTCAAACGTCCACCATTCGATGCACATCATCAACATGCTTGGGACCGCCAGGCGCATGAAGGAGCCCCAGCCCTGCAAGCAGTCCCGGGTCCAACCTGCCGAAAACCACCGGTGCCGGATTTCAGAACATTCCCTGGGCCGGGCTTTCGTCTGCGGGCGCCTTAATTAAAAGACTCTTCTTTCCTTTGGATCTGTCTTGCTGCCTTCTCAAAACCCTCCCCCCCTTTTCTTCCTTAACGAGCAAACAAAAACGTAGATCTAGCACTTGCTTTGAGCTCCCTCCTTACTCGCCTGGCACAACAGCCCAGCAGGGTAGAACAAGGCCAATGCGACAGCTGCCCTCCCAAAGGCACCCCGGGGGGAGCCTGGCGGCTCAGCGAGGGACCTGGGTCTCTCCCGTACCCACCCCAGATCAACACTCTAACCACTACACCGTGCTGCCCAACGATCCAGAAACCCCATCCGAACACAAGGCCTGTAAAAATCACATTTGGCCACCTCACATTTTTTTTCTGGGCTGGGCTGGCTGTCAATCTATCCAGCATTAACCAATCGTTTCTCCCTTGCCTGTGCATTCAAAGAGGGGCCCGCCTCTCTGCTCAATGCCTCCCCCCTCCCTCTGTTGGAAGCTATCTGTTGACATCAGGGGCCGAAAGCAGTCCCGTGTGTCCATTTGCTGTTTGATCTGTAAGTAATGAAACTTTTTTCTTCTGACAATTACTATAGGTCCAAAGCGAGTCACCGAGATGGTAAGTGCCAGTTGATGAAAAAAAAAAGGGGGGGTGCTCCCCTCGTGTGGAACTGGAAACTATTCTGCTCTGTGAATGCCTGCGCTCCAGGAATTCAACCATAAATTCGAAACACGGCCACAGAAACGAACGGAGAAGGATTTTCAACTTACCTCCCCAGGTCTCCGTGTGGATTTTCTTCCACCACACGTAGAGGAAGAGGAGAAGGGCTTGTAAATTCTGGGACAGCGTGTTAGCCCACGCTGAACCTCTGCAGCAGAGCCAGAAAAAAGAGAGAAAAAGAGAGAGAGAGAGAGAGAGAGAGAGAGAGAGAGAGATCGCAACAAGATATAAGTTTTTAATTATTAGTTTTTAATCTTGTAACATTTTCCAAAGAGCTTCCGCAGCTCTGCTGGGGATCCTCCCGCAATCATGAGGACTAGAAACCTGATTGATGCTTGGTGAGTTTTTAAAATTGGCATTAAAAGGGGGAGGGGGAAGAATTCAGCGGAAGAAATAAAGAGAAACTTACACCACGCCCAGCTCAAAGGTGTAAAGGAAGACAGTGTTCATGATGATGTTGAGGATGTTGGCTGCCACCCCCGTGACCACCTGGGGCAAGAGGATGGCCTGAAAGACAGGGCAAGGGAGGTGGTGGTGGGGGTTTGAAGGTCAGAGCCAAGTTCGAGTTACAATTCGGACCACAACCCGGAGCATCGCGGTCACAACCGCCCCCTTGTGCGGGGAAACGCACAGCATACCTGGCTTTGTAAGTATCGCGTCTGCAACGGTCTGCAACTGGTAGATAAACGCTGCTATAGAGAGGAGGAGGGGAAAGTAGGAGCCCATTTAATTACAGCGCGACTTCCATATAGGTGGGAAATCGGGGTCCCCCATGGATACTGAAAACCTCTGATAATATACGCCATTGTAATCGGAAACATTATAGATAGCATGGTCTCTGGCACCCCCCAGTGGCCAGTTCTGACACTTTCACCTTTAGAAACACGTCCTCCTAGGATTTTTCTTTTAATTTTAAAAAATATTTTCAGACTGCGGATAAGAGAATCAGCAGATAAAAAATATACAGCCGAATCCTCCTGGTCTACCTCGCCGGGGTATTAGGGGAATAAAAAAAGGAGCCAGAATACCTCTTGAACTCAGTGGAAAAAGGCGAAAATAAACGGTGTTATGCAGGTCACCATTAGAGAAATAACGAAGAAAATGGGGGTGGGGAGAATCCTAGGAGGAAATTTTTTTTAAAAATTGGGAAAACAGAGAGAAACTTACCGGGAGAGCTGGAATAAATATCATGACGTAAACCTGGGTTAACCTGCAAAAAAAGATGCAACAGAGAATGAGGTCTTCCAAGGAGAGGCGAAGGAGGAGGAACTGAAATCAGACCCATCAGGAGGGGTCCCGCGAGGTCATCTAGCCTGTCCCTGAATAACACACGGGTTCGAAAACAGGACAACGCCCTTGTGAGGCAGGCGGATTTCCGGGTTTGGGCCCCTCATCTGGCAAGGGTTTGAGAAAGGTCACCCCCCCTCCCCATCTCTGTTTTGCTGAAGCCAGCTCCGATCCCCACTTGCTGGATTGAGCCGTGCCCTCGGGAGCAAACAGTGGCGGCCCCACACCGGTGGCATCTAACGTGGCCGCTTTCCGAATCTCCGGCCAGCGTCGCTGGGGCCAGCCGGTCTCTTCTTTCCTCCGGCCGACCCAAAACCTCTTCCCCCAAGCCCCCCCCCCCCCCCCCCCCCCGTCCCCAATTCTTTTCCAGGGAAATTTTCCTCCTAATCTCCGTTGGGTTCAACCCCAGCCTTAAATTTAAAGGGATGGCTTTTCATGGGACATACCCCCTCCCCCCCCCCTAAAAAAAAAAACCTCCAGCAACCCCAAAACAGACACGGTTGGGGGGCTGTACGGTAAAATGAGACCGGATGCCGATTCGGTCCGGAAAAAAATCTCAAAACGCTTGACCTCTTTGTTTTCTCGAGTCTCGGGAGATAGAGTGCTCCTGGCCGGGGAGGCTCTTTTTTCAAAACGAGGTCCGTTTCCAAAAAACGGAGGGGAGAATCTCAGGCCGCCGCGCCGCCCCCCCCCCCCCGATTCGTGGATGACCAGCCCCCCCCCTTTCGCTGACCTGGAAACTTCAGGATCTTGTCTGCAGAGTAACAGGATCCGCTCGGTGTTGAGAAAGATGGCCCAGCAGGGGAAACAGAAAAGGAGTAGGATGAGGATTCCTCGCTGAAGGATGGTGCCGACACGCTTCACGTTTTTACTGCCGTAGGTCTGGACCAGAAAGAGGGGTGGGAAGAGAGAGAGAATGAAGCATCCGGCTCTTAAAAACCAGAGGAACTGGCTCATCTGTCTGTCTCTCCTTCCTGACATTTCTGGATTAAGAAATAATCTCTGCCTTAAAATCTCGCGAGGAGCTGCTGGTCTATAACGGAAGGCTAAATCCCGGGGTTTTCAAACAGGAAGCAAGCGGTGGCGTGTTTAAAAAGCTGCCCCTTCAAAGCGTTTCCCCGGGCGCCTCCCGGAGAACTACAGCTCCCAAGAAACCGCACCGCCACTTGGAACCAATGGGTTAAATAAGCAGGGATGCGGCGTTAATTAAGAGCGGGTTCATAAAACGATTGCTGGGATGGGGGCACCACCCTTAGGAGGAAAGGCTAAAACATTTGGGGCTCTTTAGTCTGGAAAAAAAGGTGCCTGAGAGGGGATAGGATTGAGACGTACAAAATAATGCAGGGGATGAGTCAAGTGGATAGAGGGACGCTCTTCTCCCTCTCATGAAATACCAGAACTAGGGGACATCCACTCAAATTGAGGGCTGGGAGAGTGAGAACAGACAAAAGAAAAAAAATTAATTCAGTTGTTAATCTGTGGAACTCCCTGACACAGGATTTGGGGACGGCACCTGGCCTGGATGCCTTCCAAAGGGGACTGGACAGATTCCTGGAGGAAAAGTCCATCATCCCAGGTGACAAACCAGGATGGAGATGTGTTATCTCCAGGCTTAAAACCGGGGGTCCTTCAAAGGCCAGATGCAGGGGAGTGGGATCAGGAGACAGAGATCGAGTCTCGTGAGCTCCCTGTCGCATTTGGTGGGGCCACAATGTGAGATCCAGGAAGCTGGACTAGATGGGCCTTTGGCCTGATCCAGCAGGGGCTCTTCTTAGGTTCATAAGACAGATGGGTACAAAATTGAGGACCAGGGCATAAAATGGTTCCTTCTGGGTGTCATCTATTGGAAGAGGGGAACGGGTGGGCAGTGGACCTTGGTGGTAAAAGGATGATGACGGGACAAAGTGTCCGTTTACCTGGGACATGAGGGTGTCACACACAGAGGCCAGCCCGGTACCGACGGAAATGCCGATCACGTTGACCACCTGGCCGCAGGACCGAGAACGAGACAACAGAAAGGCGGAGCGGATGAGTGGCGAAAGCGCGGCATCTCTGTTGAAATGGTGGAAACCTGGGCCTCCACCTCCCATCATCCCCCAACAACATCAGGGGCTCCTGGGTCTCGGAATCCAGGTTTCCCAGTAGAACAGCACTTCCTTTGTTCTTTTTTTAATATTTCTAGACCGCAGACAAACTAAATCAGCCAATGTTGATCCTGCGGATAACAGAACCTCACTGCCCTCAAATATTACTTTGTTTTCAGAAGCCCCCGGGCTAGTCTTCAAGAATAAAAAGGGGGACTGTTTTTAAGAAGAGAGGTTGAAGATTGGGGAGGATGCGATGAGAGGAAAAGTTCCTTCGTGTGCAGGAGATCCCAGAGGAGGGAGAACAAACAGTGCGGGGCTGGGCGGCCTAATGGTTACATACCGAGACGGCCAGCGTGACAGCATCCAGTTCGGCTTTCCCGAGATGGCCGCAGAAGATGGAGCTGACCACGCTGATCAGAAAGCCCAGGAGCTGCGCCACGAACTGTGGAAAAAAAAAAAGGAACAGCACCAGCGTGCTCCATCATGAGGACTAGACACTTGGATTTGTTTTTGTTTTTGTTTCGGCAGCGGGGAATATGTAAAGCAGAACAAAGGCTGGCAGTTCCAGAGACTGCAAAACCATCAATAATACCCTTTCTGAATCATCTCCAATTCCATTTCCCATCTGCCAAATTTCCTGGAGTTTATCCCATCCGTCAGACTGTGTCTTGCACCAACATCCTTCCTTCCCCCCCCCCCACTTCTGTCATGGGGGTGGGGGTTCCCGAGAACACGGACATCTCCCTCCTGCATACTTTTGGGGGCTGGGGGAAAAGTCACTGTTGCAAACACAGATTCCCCACCACTGGCCTGGCACCGCATCTTAGACACCTAGTGAGCAAAAGCTAGCTTTCTGCATGCGGGGATTTGAGGCTTCATGTTTTAATTTTTAGAGGGGTGCGGTGCTTTTTTTTTCACCGGGAAAGTGCTGGAGCATCAACAGAATAGCTTTCCTGTGTTTCTTGGGAGGTTCGTCGTTTGAGTTGGCTCTCAGGCCCCTGGATACGGAGCCTTCGCCAGAGTCCTTATTTTTTATTTTCATACCCGGGCGGTAAAATCCAAGGCCAGCTCAAACAGGCACAGACAGGGCCTGCTTATGCAACCTCCGCCCGGCCAGGTAGGTAAATAATACACTCTCGGGGCGATGAACTTTCACCAGAAATAGTTGCGAGGGCAGGAAAGGAGAGGCAAAGGCGTTTTTAATTGACGAAACGGCGTGCAATTAATCCTCAACTGACCCACTGGCGCCGCTTCGAAGAAACCGCTTGAATCCCGTCGGTCACTCAAGTAAGACCCATTAATATCAACGGGGTCGACCACGACCACAAAGAGGAAAAGGAACAGCACAGGTGTGCTCGATCTTGAGGACTAGAAACCTACTTGCTGGGGGTTTTTTTTTTGGTCATTTTTAGCAGGGCAGAAATCCCTGCTACGCGTTTAAGGGAAACGGCGTAAGCTTCGAGGGACGATTCGCACTCAGGCACCGAAAAGGGCCCCGTCTGTTCCCAACCCACCCCCCTCCAGACCTATGGGTTTTGTTTACGGTGTCAAGGATCCAGACCCTTGTGAGCTTCCGGAAGCCATAAGGACGAGAAACTTGAAGTCGCAAATCCCAAATCGGTCCCGGAGCTCCGTGACTGGCCGCGCCGGCCAAGCAAACTCTAGTAATGTTTTTTAAGGGGGGGAGAGAAATATTATCCCACTGCCTGTTTAAAAAGCCCCCACCGGCCGTGGAGTTGTCGGTATTTTTGGCAGCTCTAAGCCCGAGGGGGGGGGAGAGAGAAGGAGGACTCTTATAAGGTCTTGTGGTGCTCCTCTGATAGGTTGAGATCTTTTTTGGGGTGGGGGGGGGGTTGAGAGGAACGTCATCTCAGATGCTGAGTGCCTTCACCCCTGGGTGATCAGACGTTCCCTACGGATCTCGTGGTGCCTGCTTCAGGTCAGCGCCTCCCGAGATGACCGTCAGATGCTCTGGGGGGGGGGGGAGAGGAAACAATGGACAAAAGACCCAAGAAAATAGGATCATCCCCCCCCCCGGCCACCCGAAACCCCTGCAAATCCTGATTTGCAGGACGTCCAAAAGGCAGCCAGGGCTGTCCAGAAAACCAAGGTTCGGGTGCTGGGGGTGGGGGGGGGAAATGTCCATGCAACGGAGGAGACAGGGAGGGGGGGTTCTCTTCGGCTTCCTGGCTGCAGACTTAAGTCCCTGCAAAGCCATAAAACAGCAGGATGCAACCTTTGGTCCCCGGGAAAGATCTTTGGCCTTCTTCCTTCCCTTATCAGGCAGCTCCAGAAAAAAAAAAAAGGGAGGGGGATGCCTCAAGCCCCAAAGGATGGGCTGGGAGGACACACACACCCACAACACACACACACACACACACAATTATAAAAAGAAAAAGGAAAAGATCCAGCCTGAAAAAGTCCCGGTCTTGTCAGATTTCAACCTTTTTTAAAATAACAAAATGAAAGAATTAAATAAGTTTTCTGGGTTGGGAAACGGAGGGTGGCCAGGGAAGGGTTTGGAAGGAGTATTAAGGACAGCAGCACCCAGCATCCACTTACAAGGTGTGTGTGTGGGGGGCGCTAGGGGATTCTGGGGGTTGTCGTCCACACAAAAAATAAACCCTCTTCTATTTTTTTTTTAAAAGTGTATTTTAAGACCCTCCTGCAAGGAACCAAAGGAGCTGAAAGAAATCCACCTCCCCCCCCCCAAAAAAAACACCCAAATCCACCCTGTCCGATCCGTTCCAGCAGGGGAACCAAACTGTTGCTTTTCAAGTTACATTTAAACCGGGACAGGAGGAAAAACTCACCACGACCCACTGGAAGCACGTTTAAAGGCTCTGGCAAAACTCTGAATTTCCGTTATGGTCACTCTTGCTCTTTTAAACAATAACACGCGTTGCCTTTCTTTCCATTGCCAACCTCGATCAACCACCGACCGTTTCAAAACCAGCAATCGATAATTGAAAATATTGGACCGCGGGGGTCGTTCTGGCTCCTTCCTCCTCCGCCCGACCCAAAAGCTCAGCCTTTCCTCCTTTTCGGGAGGTCGACCGGGATATATCCGTAATACAGGGGTACCCCCTTGTATCAAGGAATTAATTCGTTCCCAATGAAATTCTGTTCAGCCAATTTCCCTTTATACAAATGTCCCATAGGAAGGCATTGAAAAAGGAGTAATCCCATTTTATGTTGTATGGATTCTCCCCATAGGCGATTCTGTTAAGCAAATTTCCCCTATCTCTGGAATTTTTTATGTTGTACAGATTTTATGTTATACAAGCTGTTTGTTATACAAGGGTCCACTGGATATTGATTGATTGATTGATTGATTGATTGATTTCCCTGCCTTCCTCTCCTTCCCCCCCACCCTGTCCTCCCTCCCTCCCTCCCTCGCTGGGCTTACCACGGGGGCCCCGATCTTGACCAGCTCGCGGGCTTCTTGCCCTGCCCCGACCGGGAGGAGCCGCCGGAGCCTGCGGCCCCCTCGGAGCCCCGGCCAAGACGACGCCCCCCGCCGCCGCCGCCGCCTCCTCTTCCTCCTCCGGGGGTCCCATGGCCGCCCCCCAACGGCCGCGCCGCCCGAGGCAGCAGCCCCCGCCGCCTCCGCCTCCGCCTGCAAAGCCCAGCCGCGACCACGTGCGCGCCCAGGTGGCGGGAAAGGGCGCGGCCCGGGAGGGGAACCCCCGGCCCCCATTGGGCGGAGAGGGGCGTGACGTCGCCGGGGCGGAGGGCGGGGCGGGTTAGGCAGCCACGCCCCCTCGAGCCCAGGGCAGGGAGGAAGGAAGCTCCACCCACCAGCAGGATCCCACGCTGCTCTCCAGGACCCAAGGAGCTCGGTTGGAATTCGTTTGGCCCCGTCATCATCATCATCATCATCATCATCATCATCATCCTCCTCATCCTCATCATCATCAACCCTAAAGTTTAGATTTGAAAGCACTAGATTGAAGCATCATGGATTATTGTTATAGATGGATTCTGTTCTATAATCACTTTTATTATTATTATTATTATTATTATTATTATTATTATTATTATTATTATTATTATTAAAATGCCAGGCACACGCAATCAAAATTGTAAAAAAAATGGACATAACATCAGAACTGATAAAGGACAAAGAGTTACAGAAGGCAAGAGACTGCTGGAAACCACTATATACTTTTTATGAAAAAGAACTAAATACCTAAAAAAAAAGAGAGACTCCAACACTATTGGGAAATTATTTTATAGTCTGTGTATTTTTATATAGATAAAAGCTGTTGTAAATATACCACTTGAACCTTCCCTGCTTTTATCCTTAGATTTTTCACCCCACCCATCCCCCATCCTATGTAGGGATTCCGATGATATGAAATAAATCAAAATATATTCCAAAAAAATTGTAAAAAAAAATTGACTGGGATTACGTAAACAGATACAAAAATCTAAATACCTGTTAAACAATAAAAATATTACTCTATTAATAATTATAAAGGGTTAGACATTAATAATAATAATAGTAATCATCATCATCATCATCATCATCACCACCACCACCACCACTACCTTTCTTGCCTGGAACACTATAGCTTTTATTCGTAGTAGAATTGTCTAGGTAGGAGTCTCCATGATCCACATTCCTTTTGATTTAGTTCATATTTTGATTATTACATCCTGTTATTTCTGAGGCACAGAGCTTGATTACTTTAATTGTTAGTTAAAGTAATTAACCAATTATGAATTAACCCATGGCAATTAATGATTAATAACTGTGATACATTTTTATAAACTGCTATTTTCCATGTGAAAGAGTTGTTTAATCCTTTTCTTCTAACAAAATGTGAAATTTATTCCTTTCTTAAGTTTATTAGTAGAGCACACGCCTCATTCTTTGTTTCCCTTCTTTTGTAAAGGAACATTCATACGTTTCTTTATTTTATTCCTGGGCCGCGTTTTACCTAAAATAGCAAAATCCCTTTCCGTGTCTTCTCTTGGCGACTCTCGAGGGAAGGTTACGACAACCTTTCGAGGCGGGGCAGGTGGAGGCGAGTGCAACCTTTCCCCCTCTCCAGCTGAAACCCGTCTCTGATTCAATTAAAATATAATATAATAATAATAATAATAAAACACCATTTTATCTCCACTGAGCGGTGGTGCTTCAGGGCGGCCCTGTTGATCTAGGAGCGAATCCCATTCGCAATTAGTGGGACGCGCGTCTTAAATCAGCGGGATTTCTATCGCAAATCTTGTCCGCCGGCCCAACCCTCCAGGGTGGGGTTTTTATTTGTGAATCAGAATGTGGGGAATGAAGCAGGCAGGCGGGGTCCCAAAATCCATATTTGAAGATAATATAAGTCTTGGAAAAGATCTTCGCTTTGAATCAAAACACCTCTGTTAGGACCTTACAAAAAACAAACAAACCCACACACTCCAAAATACATCCATTGTGAGGACCTTAAACACACACACACACACATACCACAAGATGCACACCAGTGTCGAAGATCAACAAACGTTTAAGGTCGACAGGACGGGATTTAGGGCCGAATTGCAGACGACCCCAAAGGTGGTCCAGGTAAGAGCGCGTACGGGGAAAAATTTCGAGGCCTCCGGGAGTGCCCCATCTTTGTCAAACAACCCAAGGCTACGCAACCGAGGCCTATGTACACACCGAGTGCACAGATCCGCTCCCAGAGGTCAGGGTCACAAAGTCTGGGAGCGTCGCCGCACGAGCCGCGCAAAAGAGCGACAACACGCGGCCGAGACGAGGACTACGGGGCCCATCTGCCACCCGCCAGGCCGCTTCTGCTGCAGTTTGCAGAAGAAGGGCGTGGGCGTGAAATGTGTTTTGTGTATCGTGTTTACAGGCTCCTCTCCGCTGCGGTGCAAAATATCCCTCGGAACGGCTGGGTCTGGAGTGGGCCATTAAGAGCTGTTGGCTTTACAAAAGACCCGCCCCTGGGGAGAACGAAAAGGGCAAAAAAAAACCCAAAAAACGGTTTTGTGGATCCAAGTCGAAAGTCCTCCAGACCAGGGTGGCGTTCAGGAGCTACTAAGACGAACTGCACCTTATGATGTGAGGTTACAACTTTTTCCATCCGGTTTTGAAGGGGTTTCGTATTTATCTTCCCATCCGCTGAAGGCATCCTGTGTAGCTCCTCTTGACCGGGTGCAGCGACGTCGCTTTGAATCTTCCGTTTCTCTGCCTTATATAAATTTTACACAAACGTCTGACGGCCACGATATTTCGCGTTGCTTTCCCCTGGTGATCTTTTTACATCTTCATCTCTTTTTTGATGCAATTCTCCTCCCTTATTGCAAAAGCAGGCGTCGTGGTGGCCCTCATTTCCGCCTGTCATCCCCCCGGGACTGGCGCATCCAGGGAGAAGTCAGTGTGCAAATCCAAATTAAAGAGAAACAATTAACACCTTTAGCCTCTTTCTGACTCAAGGCACAGGGCCGCTCAGCGGAAAGGAATGTCACCATTCAAACCGACCTTGCGGACATTTCCCGATTTATTGCAACCCACGAATGTAGAAGCGTCCAGCGGGGTTTCAAACCAGCTACCTTTGGCCTGCCTTAATCCACAGAATTTGACTATTTATTAACATAAGCTGGGCGGTGTTCTTTTTTCTTTTTTAATTAAAAAAAAAACCAACACATTTACGCGGACGGCCTTCTTGCAAAATTTAAAGACAATGCAAAAGTTATTCGGCCGGAGCTTTTAATGCAGAGGGAAACCAGGCAGGGCCGTGCGACTTTCGAGTTCCATAAAATGGCCGTGATTTTCCCCAAGAGAAACCGGAAAACTGGGAAAAACAAAATCGTCCTTCAAGTATTTAAAAACAAATAGATCTTTTTAAAAATCTGTTTAAAACAAACAAACCCCAAAACAGATTTATTTGATCCACTTGCCTCCTGGACAAGACTGGGCAGACAACATGTTCTTTAAAAAGCGGGGAGGATTCGACAATGTTTTCACATCCGAACAAAGAAACAGCAAATAAAGTAAAACAGAAGCAGGACGTTTGTGAAACAGTCACATAAACACGTCACCCATAGAAGTATCCATTTGAGGAATAGCACATAAATATATATATATAAGATTTCCCTCTTATTTAAATACAAAGAGATAAGTTTTCTGCCTGGCTAATGGTGATGGGAACAGCCTTCCAAAATTAAAGCCGTCCGGAGGAGTGTGCTAGTTGAGGAGGATGGGAGTTGTTGTCCAACAGACCCAGAGGGCATCTAGCAGGGGGTAATTGATAATCCTCTTGGGAGCATAGTTTAGAAGAAGATGAGAGGGAGGATTATAACTTGCAGAAGCCTGTTTTTTGTCACACCAGAAAAACCAGGAAGCTTGGGAAAAGTGGATGGCAGGAGGAAGAGAGGAAGACCAGGGGGACAAGATGGATTGATCCAAGAAAGGAAGCCACGACTTTGAGTTTGGACAAGCTGAGCCTGGGGCTGTTCCTGCGAGGGGCTTTCGGAAGCCCCTCTTTCTTCGGGTCGCCGGGAGTCGGAGGCAACCTGAGGGCACATCCCAAAACGATTTTTTGTGGGGGGTGGGTCACACACATTTAAAATTCGCTGCTTGTATCAATTGACGGTTGAAGATCCTCAGCCACCCCCAACCCGGTCGATTTTCCCCAAAGCCTGCAAATCGACCAGGAGCACCCAAGGCGCTCCTCAGTGAGGGCTAGCGCCTTGATTCGCCGGCGTCCCTAAACCGCTGCTTTTTCCCAAGCTGAGAAATGTTTTCCTCTTCGAGCCGCCCCTGAGATCTCTGGCCGGAGTTCCCGCTGGCGTCACAGAGATCTCGCAAGCAACTTGAACCCGGTGGTTGTTGTTCTGGGCAGCGGTCAAGCCCGCTGCGGCCGCCAAGTTCCCGACGGTCCTTGGCACCCCCCCGAAGGCTTTGATTGGTCACGGGGAGAAACTTTAATCCTTGCCCTTTGCCCAAAAATTAGAGAAGCGTGAGGATTAGAAGGGGAGGATAGATCCAGAACAGGCAGGAGTTCATCCCCGAAGGAGGCACCCAGGCGGATCCGGGACAGGGGAACGGCTCAAATCGGCCTGGATTCGTCCCGGTTTGAATAAAGGCAGTGCGGAACCCCCCGGCCCTCCGATGGATCCGGGGAGCCCCGTTTGCGAGGATCCGACCCCCGGCGCCAAGCCGGCTCCGTGGAGATGCGGGGTGTTTTCCCGGCTCTTCCCGTCCAACTTTTGGGGGGTCGCCAAGACGATCCTGGCCTTAGCGGCGCCTTTGGTAAGTCCCTGGGAACCGGCCCGACTGTTTCGTTACAGCTCGGCCGTCTCCCTCCTCCTCCCCCCCCTCGAATCCTGCTCCCCCGTGTTCGGGATTCCAGCTGCCTTTGCAAGACCTGAGGTGCTTTAGCCGGCAACTCAGGTCTAGCAAAGCGCCTCCCGTCCCAATCGAGGCCCGGAACGCGGCCGGCCGAGTGTGACCGTCCGGTCTACCTCGCCGGGTGGCTGTAAGGAGCAAGGAAAGGCCACGGTGTGGATGGAGTTAAAAGATGGATCTGTTCGTGCCGTGAATAAGACCGAAAGAAGAGTAAATTGGGGTTTATTTGGGCAGGAGAGGAGGGGGAGGTATTTCCTTCATGGAAATGTCCCCGGCTTGGAGCACGATGTATCTCAACGTTTCCTCCACGGCCCCTGCGGTTCCCACCGTGTCCTCTTTCACTGCTCGAATTTAAGCTGCCCTTCCCAGACCTGAGCTGCGGGCAGCGGCTAAGGTCTAGCAAAGCTCCTTCCCCCAAACGAAGAGGCTTTTTCGGCTCCCCAGGACGTGCTGAGATGGGCACGTCCCTGGTCGGTGGACCTTTGAATCTAGTGCCTCAGGGATCCTTCCCCCTCTGCTGAAATCACAACTCCCATCATCCTGCCTCGATCCTGGCCAGGCTGATTAGAACTGAAGTCCAAGCCGTGTCCCGAGGGCCACCGAGGTGGGTGGGCCGGAAGGTCTCTGGGATGCTTCAACCTTCAACGGTGTCATTCCCGGAGACCACGCAGGAGGAGAGATGCCCTGGCTCGAGCTTCTCCAAACTCAAGGTTGTGGCTTCCTTTTTTGGATCAATCCATCTTGTCCCCCTGGTCTTCCTCTCTTCCTCCTGCCATCCACTTTTTCCACGTTTCATGGTGTTTTTTTTCTTCTGTGACAAAAATAATGTTCTTGTTGTTTTGATCCCGGCAGACCCTCATCCAGCTTCTGGTCTTCCTGATCCACGTTGTCAGCACGATCTTTTGTGGCCACCTCGGCACCGTGGAGCTGGCCTCCGTCACGCTGGCCATTGCCGTAAGAGGCCCCCGAGGAGCGCCCCCCCCCGGGATGCCGCGTCCCCGAAGGAGTCAACGGCCCGCATCACGAACCATGCAGAGCGAAACAAATTAAGACGGGGAATTCCTCTGCATTCCTCCTTCCCTCCGGGCATAATTAACCGTGGGGCTCTTAATTCTATTTTTAAGCGGGATGCTGCGGTCTAATTGCTTTCCCCTCTCCCCTCTTCCGCCGGCAGGTTATCAACGTCACCGGCGTGTCCGTGGGCTTCGGCTTGTCTTCGGCCTGCGACACGTTGATCTCCCAGGTGAGCGAGCGGCGCTTGGTTTCTGCCGCGCCCTTTCCTCCGGTGGTTGGAGCGCGGACTACGACTCCCATCGCCCTGCCCAAACAAGCCGCTCCTTCGGGGGGGCGGTGGGAACCCGAGCCGGCTGGCCAGGGAGGCGCCTCTTTCGGACAGAGTTGGAACCAGGGCGCGTCTCGGACTTCGGCTTCCCGGGGTTTCGGGCCTCCCTTGGGTGGGGAGGATGGGCTTTGTAGTGCAAAGGGTTGCCATCGGCCCTTTTTTTTTAAACCCCTCCAGACGTACGGCGGGAAGAACATGAAGCGCGTGGGCGTCATCTTGCAGCGGGGGGTCCTGATCCTGCTCCTTTTCTGCTTCCCCTGCTGGGCCGTGTTCGTCAACACCGAGCAGCTATTGCTTCTCATCCGACAGGACCCCGAGGTCTCCAGGTGAGGCGGGTCGTCTCTTCGGGATCCGGTGCGGGAGGACAGGATCCCGCACGACCCCAGGGTCACCAGCGCGCTCCTCGTTCCTCTAAGAGAAAGACCAAGTTTGGCACCGGTGCCTTGAGTGCGCTCGTTTTCCTCTGCCCTCCTCGGGCAACGTCCTTGCGTGCTGCGTCTCTTCCTTCGCCAAAACTTCAGATTATTAGAAAGGAGGAGAGGAAAGCGGTTCTGTTTAAAGAGACGGCGTGGCACGTTCTAGAAAAGGCAAACCCCCCCCCCCCCGCTGACAACTCAGGCAACCACGTTGCTGTTTCTTTTTTCTCATGTGGGCTTGATTTTTCTTAGCAGTCTCTCTTTCTTCCTTTAGGCTTACACAGGCCTACGTCTTGATCTTCATTCCGGCGCTCCCGGTAAGTCCCGGCTGCGGTTGCTCGTAGAACCTGTTGAACGGCTCGCAATCTGTACCTGTTGGACTAATCCCCTCTTCTCTTTTCCCCCCCACCCCCCCTGCCCTGCTACCCCAAACACGTCCCCAGGCAGCCTTCATTTACCAATTGGAGACGAGATATCTGCAGAATCAAGTACGTCACGGTTTTATTTCATCTTTTTTTGTTGTTGTTGTTCATGCCGTCAAGGAAAGCGTGGGTTGGGATGCTTGGCCCCTTCCTGAAAGCCGTTTCTGAAGGCCGATCGCAAGAGCGTGCTAGTCCGGTAGACAGAACCGGGGCTGGGGTGGGGAGCCTTGGCGGACTACAATGGCCATCATCCACCTGCAGACCCGTTTGCTGCAGTCGCCCCCTTGCAAACCTTTGCCAACCGGGTTTCCTCCATGTACGAAAACCCGCCCTTACGTTGCGAGACCTTACGTTTGTTTTCCTCTTCCCTCCGGGTCCGCCTTTCCTTTCCTGCTGTGCCCTATTATGGCGATAAGGCTACGGAGAACTTGCAAATTTCACGTCTGCCGCTCCTGGCCGTGCCAGTCACAGGGGAATCCTGGGACTTGTTGCCCTCCCTGTTTTTTTTCCTTTTGCCAATTAATTAAATTCATGGGTGCAGAACGTTACTGCGTCGTTCTTCGGAAGTTACCCGGACGGAGGGGATGGTCTTTTCTCGTTTCAGAGAATCATCTGGCCCGAGGTTTTCTGCGGCATCGCTGCCAACGTCGTCAACCTGATCGCGAACTACGTCTTCCTCTACCAGCTCGGCCTGGGCGTGACGTAAGGAACCCCCGGAATGGTTGGGACGTTTGGAGAAAGACATTTGCACTTGGTTTCTCTTCATTTCCAATCACCGGGGAAAGGGGGGGAGGGGGGAACCCACCCCCTGTACCTCTGGGACTACAACTCCCATGAATCCAAGCGGGGATCATGGGCGTTGCAGTCCGACACGGCCCGTTCCCTAGCTCTGTGCCAAAGGTCCCTGGATCCATTTTAAACGAAACGTTGACCTCCCCTTAACGTCGGAGCGAGAAAGATCGTTTTGCTTTCTGACTGCCCGTAACGAAGGGTTTTGAATTCGTCTGAGGCATGCCCTGTGTGTGTGTGTGTGTGTGTGTGTGTGTGTGTGCATCATCATGCGGTGGGCTTTGGAACAACAAAGCCCAGGCTCCCCGGAAGCCCGGAAACTGGACCAATATCCGCCCTCCCCAATTTTCTGCTCCAAATACACTTCTTCCTCTCCCCCCGCCCCCCCCCCCCCCCCCCCCCCCCGAACTCCACTCCAGGGGCTCAGCGTGGGCAAACACCATTTCCCAGTATTCGCAAGCCATCGCCCTGTTTTTCTACATCCGATGGAAGAAGCTCCATGTGGAGACCTGGGGAGGTACTGCAGCTTATTTCTTTTATTCTATTTTATTTAAATTTTACTTTAGTTCGTTAGACCCTCCTATGTGCAGGGGAATGCATTATTATTATTATTATTATTATTATTATTTATTATTATTATTTATTATTATTATTTAGCACAGCTATCTACGCTGGATTTTATATTACCAATCACTAGTCGAACGCTTCCCAAGCGTTTAGGACTCAGTGATGTATCGGTGAATTATGCGAGCAGATCCCAGTAAGGTGGCTTTCTGCATCTGACTGATGGTGACTTTGTCCACTCCAATTTCTTCTAGATACTTGCTTAGGTCTTTGGGCTCCGCACCCAGTGTGCCAATTACCACTGGGATTATTATTATTATTATTATTATTATTATTATTATTATTATTATTATTATTATTATTATTATTATTATTATTATTATTATTATTATCATCTCATCACCACCATCACCACCACCACCACTACTACTACTACTACTACTACTACTACTACTACTACTACTACTACTACTACTACTAATGTATTACCAGAACTGGCCACCTGGGGGAGCCAGAGACGAAGCTATGTATTCTCCCAAGACTCCATAACATGGTCTCTGGTTCCCCCTTGTGGACAGTTTTGAGAAATACCTTGTGAAAATATGTATTCCTGGTTTTTCTTTTCCTTTTTCATGTTTTTAATACACTCAGATTCCAGATAAGTGGCACCACGGATAACAAGGCCGTGGATGCAGGCGTCCCAACGGTGTTTTAAAGCACTCTTCTCTCTACCGGGGACCCCTTAGCTCTTTGGGGTTTTCGTCGGGGACGCAATGGCGGTGGCTCCTTTAATTTTTTTCTTCTTCCAACCCCCAGGCTGGTCCGTGGAATGTCTCCAGGAATGGGACATCTTCATGTCCTTAGCGGTGCCCAGCATGCTGATGACGTGCATTGAATGGTGGACCTTCGAGATCGGAAGCTTTCTGATAGGTCAGAGGGGGGGGGGTGGGGGAGGAGTCTCGTGAGATGGGCGGAGCCAGTGGGCCAACCGCCCCTCTTACTTGGGCAAGGCTTGGCATGGAACTCATTACATTGAGTTCCTTCTGGGTTCCCAAGCGTGACAGCAGAACTAGAACCTAGTGGAGGGGCAATGCCATTCCTTTTGCTGCGTGACTGTAGCTTTGTTCCTTTTATAACTTCCACAGCTTAACTGCCATTTAGTTACTTTTGCATAAAGGAAAATCAGTAGGAAAATTCCCAAGTTCAACATATGTCTTGTGAGTGTGGAAGGCAGGAATGCATAAGTTTTTTACTAGGGGCTACTGGATACTTCCACCCACTGCCTTTCCTTTAAAGTAACTAAAGTGTAACTTTTAGTTACTTTTAGGAATTAGGGGGCCAAAACATTTTGTAACTATTTTGGTTACTTTTAGTTACTGGTAAATACATTGGGAAAATAGGTATTTCTAGTTTTTGTTTTTGTTACTTTTAGGGAATGGGGAACCAAGCCATTATTTTTCAGAAAAACAGCAAAACAATAACAATACTATAGCTGCAACGGGCTTTACAAGGGCTGAAACAGTAAATTGAAATGATGGCTGTGAAGGACAGGCAGGAGGATGTGTTTAAAAAATCATAAGGGGGGAGGGAGGGAAATCGTGATGCTAAAAACCTTCTAACCCCTTGCACCTTTATTACCCAGGTCTGCTCAGCGTCCTGGATCTCTCGGCCCAGTCCATCATTTACGAAGTTGCCACGGTCGTTTATATGGTAAGGAACGCCCCTACATTTCTCCTGAACCCCAACTTGCGCCAGCCAGAATTCAGGAATCACGGGCCATTTAATCACTTTTTAAAATTTTTCCCACACTGTTTGTAGGAATCTGGCCTTCAAAACAAAGTAGGACCTTTGTATCCCCTGGCGATAGGCTTCACATCTCCCTGCGGATGCTGAAACCTGCGGATAATTGAGACCACTGTAGATAGCATGTTTTTTTAAAAAAAATATCAATATATCTTTGCCATGTCTTTCCAAAACCAACCACTAGAGGGGACCAGAGACCTTATGTAGTCCAATAGCAAAAATACATACCATGGTCTCTCTCTCTCCATCTAGTGACCAGTTTTAGTAATTACATGGTGAAAATGCACATTTCTAAGGTGTTTTTCTCCCCCGTATGTGAAACCGCCGATACACAGATCCTACTGTATTTGGGAATATCTCCCCTATTGTTTGGGTTTGCCACTAACCTCTCTGCCCTGCTGTTCTCAGATTCCGTTCGGGATCAGCGCTGCCGTCAGCGTCCAGGTCGGGAACGCTTTAGGGGCCGGAAATGCCGAAGAAGCCAGGAAGTCTTCAGTGGTGGCCATCCTGTGTACAGGTAACCCTCTTGAGCAAGGGATGCCGTTGCCCATCAGCGAAGCGCACTGCAGCACCTAAAAAGAGAAAATAAAAATGAGAGGCCCAGCCCTGCTGTGCTGTTGGGGAAAAATAAGGCCATTACCTCTGTCAGCCGACCTGGGGAGGTGGCAGCCAAAAAATACGGATATTTCTTCGGGCCTTAGGGGGACTAAATAATACCCCCCCTGACCTCTCCCAGTCTCAAGAGGCTGGGAAACAGGCCGCTGAAGACTACAAGGCCCATTATCCTGGCCGGAGTACCCCACGAGTGGGAGGTGATGGTGGTGGTGAAATGTTTACTGCACCCCAAATATGGCAACAGCCCAATCCTCTAAGGCAGGCATGTCCAAACTTCGGCCCTCTTGACGTTTTGGACCACAACTCGAAGAATTCCAAGCCTGTACCGTCCATGGCAAAGGACTGTGGGAGTTGCAGTCCAAAACATCTGGAGGGCCAAAGTTTGGACATGCCTGCTCTAAAGATCGTGGTTAGTTGATCCAGCAGATTTCATGGCTTAGTGGGACAAGTTCAGCCTAGCTCTCTAACCACTGCACCGTCCTGCCCCCTCCCCAACCAGGGCGTTCCCTGAGAGCCTTCCTTATTAAAAATACATTTTACTTCTCATATTTGCAGAAACCCACCTCTCTCTAATTCTCTCTTAATTCTCCAGTCTGTTTTTTCTTTTTGATGAGCATGATTTTGACGGCGACGAAAGACGTCCTCGCTTACGTTTTTACCAGCGACGAGTGAGTAAAACCACCCCTAAGTCCCTCTTGGGGGTCACTCCTAAACACCTGAAATAGAGACGAAAAGGGAGGTCAACCTGTCGCATTAGCAAAGCAAGTTATTTCTTGCAATTATATTCTCATTATTTTATTTTATAATTTAAGATCATTATTTTATTTTCTAATTTAAGCTCATTATTTTATTTTATAATTTATTTTATAATTTAAAACAATTTAAAAACAATTTCCTAAAATGCAGTCCTTTAGAGACTTTGAAGGGTGGAGAAATTTCATTTTTTAAAATTTACTTTAATTATTTTGGGGTTTTACCCAGGCTCTGTAACTCCCCCCCCCTCCTTTTCCACGAAAAGTGCAGTCCCCCGAGGCTTTGAAGGGTGGAGAAATTAAATTTGGGATTGCTTTTCCTTCTGGACAGGGGAAACATTAACACAGCCTTCCCCCTCGGGGAAAAAAAAAAACCCTACAGATTTTTAGGGATATCTAATTTGTTTTTGATATCCTATCGCAAAGGTAAAGGCATTAGGACCAGGACATGTTGTGCATTCCCCGACACCCCAAACAGATTCATTTTGATCAGTCTGCCGGAATAGCGGAGACTCCTTGAAATAATTCTTATTTATTCGTCTAAAACAGAGAGGTGATTGCGCTCGTTTCCTGGGTGATGCCAGTCTACATTGGCTTCCACTTATTCGAAGCACTTTGCGTGAGTAAAAAAAAAACCCTTGTCCTTCTACCCTCTCGTTCTCAAATGCCCAGAACGAGGGCTATTTCTAACGCTGGGGAAATTTGAGACTCGGACCGACCACGTCCCAAGTTCCCCCCCGTATGGGCCACCCCAACCTTCCCCGCCTTGCTCGGCTCCGGAAAAGCTTTATTAACGCCACCGTCTTCTCTCTTCCGCAGGCGACCACCAGCGGCGTCCTGCGGGGCACGGGAAAGCAGAAACTGGGGGCCATCTTCAACGCCGTCGGCTACTACGCCGTCGGCTTACCTTTGGGCGTCGTACTGCTTTTCGTGGCCAAAATCGGACTGATAGGTGCCGGGGCTAGGCCTCTTTTTCTCTCCCTCCCCCCACCCCCGGAGATCGGTAGCCGGATTCATTCTCTCGTACCTCCCTATCTCTTTGGGGTTTGAAAAAAGCAAACCAGAACTGCAATCCACCCCCCTTTAAGCCTTGGAAGTTAGCTGGAGGGGCATCCGTAACTAAGTTTAGCCACCTTGTCCTCCTGCTCTATCCCTATTAATGCAAAATCAGCTTCTTTTCTCGGTTTTTTTTTTTGTCTTCATGGTCGCCGCCGTCTATCGGGGTGGCCCAAGAGGTGTCTTCCATCCCGGCCTCTCCTAAGCAAACGGGGGAGCCCCTGATCTCCCCCCCCCGAATGATCGCTTCTCCCTTTCTTCCTTTCACCCCAGGGCTCTGGGTGGGGATGATAGTCTGCGCCTCCATCCCCTGCACCTGCTCCATCATCTACATCGCCCGGATGGACTGGGCACAAGCCGCCAAAGAGGTGAGGATAAAAGCACAGCCCCGGCCGACGGGGGGGGGGAGGGGGAATATCTCGCTTCCCCGAGTGGACCCCAGTCCTTTGGCCGCCTGAGGCAAGAGATTCAGCATCGGAGTGGGGGCCGCCAACCTGCCGGGTGTCGCTAGATGACTACAACACCCATCTTCCCCCATTCCCCACCACCACAGGAGTCGTCAGGTGTCAGAAAGGCTGATCCCGTTTGCAAATATCCCATAGATTAAGAGGAAAATCTCTCCCTACTCCAAAAAAGGATTTTTAACCATCGCGTTTCCAGAAACAGGGTGCAAGAGATGAGGTTATGTGTTAGCGTTTGCTATTAAAAGAGCATTCCTTGTTTTCTAGTATTTGCTTGCCTTGAAGCTCGCAACCTATCTCCTTACTTACTGGAAGATATTTTAGGTCCCCTCCGTACCGGTGGAGGTCTCTTGACCGGCGTGGTTTTCAAACCTGTCTTGACCCTCCGATCAATTTCAGACCCCTTGGGTGGAGCTGGTAGCTTAAATTCCCAACAGTTTCTTTTTATATACTGTATACATAAGGGTGTTTTTTTTCTTAATTTTATTTAACAACAGTCAGGCAGAGGAAGGGTGGGGAACCCCAAATCTAAAGGGGGAAAAATTATTTATTTACTTATTTTGAGTATTTTTTTAAACTGGCCTTTCTCTTTGGAAAAGGACCCAGGGCGGCTTGCAGTAAATGAGGGACAATGTACAGTCCGGTACAATTAAGACATATTCAAGTATT
This sequence comes from Phrynocephalus guinanensis, assembly GCA_037367245.1. Lineage (NCBI taxonomy): Eukaryota > Metazoa > Chordata > Lepidosauria > Squamata > Agamidae > Phrynocephalus > Phrynocephalus guinanensis. The sequence goes on from CM074750.1 coordinate 12,304,928, forward strand.
GCGAACAGGGAATTGAAACGACTTAACATGAACGTCTCTCTATACGTGTAATTTCTAACTGATTTTTAACCAATAGCACCGATTGTAAGTGGCTGAAATTCATCCAGCTTGTGGGGCTGGCTTGCCGGCAGGACTTTGTTTTGAATATCACTGCCGGTTTTAAGCTTATTGGTATTGTGAGATGTCCGTCTCTGCTCACGTTTGATGCGTCTCAACCCTCCATGCAAACACACGGATCAGAACCCAGCTTGGATCTTTTTCCCCCCCTGTTTGTTAGGCTCAGCACCGGGCAGGACTGACCCAGAAGCCGTCGGAAGATTCGAACTCAGCTCCCGTCCCCGCCAAGACGACGCCCGCCTTCGGTAGGGAACGCCGGTGCCGCGGCCGGGCGCCTCTTGGGTGCACGGGTGGCTCATTGCATCCTTAAATTTAATACGGGGTCGGCAACCGCCGTCCCTCCCAGCAAAACCTGGCCCTCTGGGTTTTTTGCCCCTTCTAGCAAACATGCTAGTGAGAAATATGCTTTCCCCACCCGGATTCCTTCCCTAAAACAAGGGTGTTTTGTTTCTTAATGTACTTTGCCCTTCCTTGCCCGCCTTACCTCTCGCCGCACAAGCGCCGAGTTCGAATCCTTCTCTGCCTCCAGCAGGATCGGGCGCGGAGACCCAGAACGGCGTGGTGCTCCTTCGCTTCTCCAGGGCTGACGGGCCGTCTTTCCAGGACGAGCGGAGTCCGGGGACGGCCACCGTCAGCCGAATCCTGACGACCAAGCAGCTGATCGTCTGGAGGGGCCTGGCCGTCGGGGCAGCCTTCGGGGTCCTGGCGGTGGGGCTACTCACCCGGTTCCTCGCCATGAAGGATTAGGGGGGGACCGGGGGTGTCCAGAACGACAACACAACGACCATAACGGCACGCCAGGCACCAGGTGCTTGGGAGGGACGACTGTCACCATGGATGGCACTCGAACCCGGGACCGTGCAAACCCGCCAGCCAAAAGCAGCTCTAAACACGCCCCAGCCCCCCCCCCACACTTTGTTAGTTTGTGCGGGTCCAAACCCAGAAAACTGTTGTGCACGGACCTTGCGGGAGTTGCTTTGCGGGACCAGAGACCCCATACTCCCCAGGGCTAGCACAACACGTGGCCATGGGGTAAATGGGAACTGTAGTCCAATGCCAGGCAACCTCCCCCCGAGGCTGACGGTTCCATCTTGATTTTTATACCCACGGGAACGATCGAGACCCATCGAAACGTACAGAGGGAGGCGAGGAAACCTGGCAACGGGGAAAGCCAAAATCCAAAATCTCTGCATTCGGGCCGTAAAAACCTTTATTTCCGCCGTAGATTAAAAATGCTTCCTTTGTTTGACATATAGGTATTTTAGTACATACATCTGAGGATATCTTTATTTTAGGAATATACAGTTTTTCAATATAGAATTATCTAGGTTTTTTTTTGTCTTTTCTTTCAAAGTAATAGTTTCATGCGTACGTTAGTTTCTAATGTGAAGGAGGCTTATTGGTTTGATAAAAAAGAGAAAAACAGGATGGGGAGGGTTTAGGGCAGGAGAAGTGACGTGAGGCTGCCTTTTACTTATTGATTCACGTATCTGTGATGGGGCAGGAAGCATTTCGGAGCTTAAGCCACGGTTTAAAGCTGGCTTGTTTCTACAGGTAACATGGTTAATACTAACCATAGTTTGCGGCTGCAGACGTCATCACAAGCTACCATTAACTGAAAATGAAACATGGTCCCCTCTCTCTCTTAAGACTGTCGGAATGGTAGGAAAGAGACTGGTTGGTTGGTGGAAAAGTTACTTTTGAAGACTTCAGTGGCCACTAAATTAAGGACAGGGCCAGGGCAGCCCTTCAGAGACTGGTGGACTACAAGTTCCATCTGCTGGCTAGAGCTTCCGCCCAATAAAATCTGGAGCGGCCCCAACTTTCCCGTTATTGTGTTAAGCTAAGGATTTACTGCGAGACTAAAACCTACCAAATGACACACCAAAATGCACAGACCCGCTCCGTGAAATTTGATTTATCCGCTGCTTATGTCAGCTACAAGGACGTTCTTAAATCGGAACGAATCAAGCCACCAGTTCTCATGAAGGGCTCTCCCGCCAGCACATTTTTGGGGGGCGTTTCCCCCCCACCCTTGTTTTTTTTTTTTTCCTGAGCATGGAGACATTCTTAAGCCGTTAAAGAAAAATATAGAGGAAAGATAATAATAACCTATGTATTAGATCAAGCCAATCACTTGCTCCCTCTAAAATTATCACGTTTCGTTTACGGTGGCCGGCGAACCTCCGATTCAGAAAATTCCAAGCTAAAAAGTAGAAAAGGAAAAAAAAACATTATAAAACAAGGTTAGTTTTATCTGCAGACACGGGTGAGCTTTGCTGAATCAAAGGATGCTGCCGACGTAAACAGAGCCAGCCTGTAGCCTGCAGGATTAACTTTAGCCACAAGGAGGCAGTCTTTCCCTGTTGGGCGGAGAGGCGACATAATACAGTGGACCCTTGTATAACAAACAGTTTGTATAACATAAAATCTGTACAACATAAAAATTCTGGAGATAGGGGAAATTTGCTTAACATAATCACCTACAACATAAAAACGGGATTACTCAGTTTTCAATGTATTCCTATGGGAATTTGTATAAAGGAAAATTTGCTTAACATAATTTCATTTGGAACGAATTAATTCCTTTATACAAGGTACCACTGTACTGTAATAATTCCAATTATTGCTGAATTCCGATTGCTAATTTTTAATCTGACCCGTTGATCACCACCAAGGCACAGAGGGTGGCTTTGAGGCCATGAAGATTCATTGTGTGGCTGTTTTGTTTTTTTTGTTAACCAGAGGGCCTCCAGGCAATGTGTTGTGATCTTCCCCGTAGGGGGTCCTGAAAACTCCCTCAAGTTTAGACGGAAAAAGGGGACCGGCTGATTCGTAAGGGAGAAAAAAACAGGAGGAGGAAATTTGGGGAGGAGGGGGAGAAAGGAGGGAGAAAGAGAGAGAGGAAGGTACACCCGAAAGAGAGAAAAAGCACCAGGTGATGGTGTTGGTCTTTAAAGGTCCCCAAAAGCAAGCCAGGATAACGGAGATTTTAAGCAATGCAACATGTGATCCCCCCAGCGAGCGTTAACCGGACCGAACAGCCAGCTACACACACACACATTACACACACGACAAACTCCGTTCTGTCGTCGGCAAAGCAGGCTCGAGCCGACGGGGCGTTCCCCTGCCTCTCGCCGAAGAGGGACGCCTGGCGAACATGGGGCACGTGAAAACGGAAATTGCTTCTTCGCGGAGCTGTGGGACTCCCTGCCACTATATGTGATGGATGGCCCACCGGCGGGGTCTCCCAGCAGGTGGGGAAAGAGAGGCGAACTCCCTCGCCCTGCCTTAACCGTTCTCGGAGGGCCTAACCGAGCCGGGTCAAGGGGTCCCTCGGGGAGGTTGGCAGGGGTTATCGGAACGGAGGCGCAGGGGTGCTCTTGGCCCGCGCCGGGAAGCGTGGAGAGGGCGCGGCCGAGGCACGGAACCACCCAGCCCATGCAGAGGAAGGCAGGCAGGCAGGTAGGCAGGCAGGAAAAGGAGAGAAAATATGGGGCCCTACCTCCCCTGCCCCACACGCCCCCGATCTGAAAAAAAAGGGGGTGTTCTTGGCTCTTAGGGGGCCGCCAAAAACACGATGCATTCCCCAAAGAGTCAGCAGGGTCATAGCATCCCCCCAGGAGAGGCTGGCAGGACAGGAGAAAATGTGAAATATTATACAGCCTCGCCGCTAGTCCTGCTACACCCCAAGAAAAGTCTGTGAAGATTCTCAGTCATCCAGGTTCGTTTAACTGGGAGTTGAGTCGTGGCTACTGGACTTCTTTTTTGAGAGATAGAAACGTTTCGCGATGAAGCTGTTTGGATGAACAGCGAAACGTTTCTATCTCTCAAAAAAGAAGTCCAGTAGCCATGACTCAACTCCCAGTTACCCCAAGAAAAGGTTATTCTCCCATTTTCTCTCTGCTGCACAGGACTTCCCGTTCGGGCGCTTGGCTACCAGCAAAGGCAGGGAACTCAACATGGTGGGTGGGCTTGATTCCCCCTCCCCCTAAAAGTCTACGTAGATGGACGGTACCCTAACCCAGTAGTGGGGAAACTTCAGCCCTCTAGATGTTTTTGGACCGCAACTCCCAGAATTCCAAGCCTAGATGGCCAATAACAAAGGACTGTGGGAGTTGTGGTCCAAAACATCTAGAGGGCCAGAGTTTGGTCACCACTGCCCTAACCCTAACCCTCTGACCCCATCACACCCCCAACCAAGGCACCGCGCTCTCTCTCTCTCTCAGGACCGGCTCTGCCACCTGGAAAGCTAGGCTCAGAGAAATTCCTTGCGTGGACCACGACTTCCAGCATCCTGCCAGGGGTGGGGGAGGGTGGGAGTTGTAGTCCACGCAAGAAGTTTTCCCAAGGTTTTATTTTTTGTGGGATGGGGGTGAGGAAGGAACAGGGGAGTCAGGAGCCGACTGGAGACAGAGGGGGAAGAATTCCCCACTCTCCCCACCCCCAGATCTCCGGGCGCTTACGACTGCTTCCTCCCCGTCGGCCGCCCGGGCCAAACTCCCCGAAGGCGGCTCACCTTGGCCGCCACGGCCACCAGCACGCCCAGCACGGCCAGGGCCACGAGGCCCACCTTGCGCCGGTTCATCTTGGCCAGGACGAACGTCTTCATCCAATCCACCTTCTTCTGGCTGGCCGGCGGGTAGCGCAGCTTGTTGACCGACTCCATGGCCAGCGAGCGGACGAGGCACGAGCGGCGGTGGGAGAAGGTCTCGAAGGAGTGGCGGCCGTGGTAGGCCCCCATCCCGCTGTTACCTGCGGAACAAACGAGGCACCGGCGGTTTCAGCGGTGGCGGGTTTGACCCCGGAGAAGCAAAATACGGAAGCGGGTACGCTGGGGGGGGGGAGAGGTGGGCACCAGAGGTACCAAGATCTAAATCAGTGGTTCTCCACCGGTGGGTCCCCCAATGTTCCTGGACTGCAACTCCCAGAAACCCCTTCCAGCACAGCGAGGGGTGGAGGCTTCTGGGAGTTGCAGTCCAGGAACATCTGGGGACCCCCCACCGGTGGAGAACCAATGATCTAAATCATAATGAGACTGGCTTTATTATTATTATTTATCAACTTGCGCAGCGGGCGAAATCCAACTATCCTTGGTGCAATGCCAATTTTTAACGGAACAGTTTTAAAAAAAAATCACGGTATGGGGTATTAGTAACGCATCGGAGGAAGACGCTGGTAAAACGGTTTGCCCTCCCCAAACCAGGCAGCTAGTCCTCAAGGGTCCCGAAACACAATTCTACACGTGTCTAAGATGAAGCCAGGAGGAGGGATCGGATTACAGCTCCCATCATCTCCGGCTACGGGCTGTGCTGGGGGAGGAGGATGGAAGCCCGAGTTCCACAAGGACCAGAAGACCGGAAGTTTCCTCATCTGCTCCTTTAAAGAAGCATGGAGTTTTGTGGCTGTTTTGATGTGGAACTTAGTTTACCCTGTTAAGGCCACCTTAAGTATTGTTCTGAATTTTTTTTCCCACTAGCTGGACTTTGCGGAGGAATCTGGAAGTTGAGTCATGGCTACTGGACTTCTTTTTTTTTGAGAGATAGAATCGTTTCACTGTTCATCCAAACAGCTTGACTCAACTTCCAGATAAACTCACCTGGATGACTAAGAATCCTCACAGACATTTTGCGGAAGAATCTTCAGAGGAGTCCTAGCTGCGGGGGGGGGGGGGAGGCATATTTCCTGGGGATTTGTTTCACGCCCTCCGTGGATACTGAATACTGTGGATAATAGCAAACACACACTTCCTGTCTCTCTGCCTCCCTCTATCGCAAGTTAAAGCCCGTCTCCCTCTCATGTTTTGGTAACACGCGATAAAATGATTTTTTTCTGGATTTCTTTTACACACACACACACACACACACACACACACACACACACACACACACACACACACACACAAAGACTGTGGGGAAGTGAATCAGTAGATAGTTGTCCTGTGGATAAGAGACTCCTCCTCTACTTTGTACAGTATATGTTATTTCTAAATAATCCCCATCGTTTCTTACAACCGGCCTGCAAGGTGAGGGTGTCTGCAAAGTACCAGCTCTTAGAGTCCATCTCATTGCACCGATGCCAGTGTAAAGATCCGTGCCCCGGACCCCCTCCAGTTCAAATGCCTTGCTCAAAGGGAATCCTGGTTAAATCTGTGTGTGTGTGGGGGGGGGGGACACACAACCCACCCAACCCCTCCCCTGGGAGCCAGCCAGCCACCAACTCACCCACGCCACCAAACGGCAAGCCCGGGACGCTATAATGCATCAGGACATCGTTGGCGGTCACCCCACCGCTGGAGGTCTCTGCGATCATCCGCTTGATGATCTGGTCGGGAAGGAAGACAGAAGAGAGATGAAAGACCGGAAGAAGACAGAAGGAATAATTGTTGGGAAAATCCCTTCAACCCACACGGATGGATCGAACTCACTCTCTAAGAGAGGAATAAAAAGAGACAAGCTATTTTGAGGACTAGTTACCGGAGTTTTGGGTTCCGGAGAAGATCACCTGAACCCAACTGGTCCCTGAATTTTTTTAAATTAAGATTTTTTCTCTGGAACACAACGTTCCCAGCCTAAGCGAGACGAAGCAAGACTTTTAAGTTTGGGATCAAGCCACTGCAGGGCAAACTGTAAAAATGAGTTTTCCTTGCTATGTCCCAGATCTCCAAATGTAGACCTTTCACCAACAAGGCACAACTTGGTTCGGAAAGTAAGGCAGTGAAATAAATTTATTTTTTCTTTTGTTCCCAAGTCTTCATTCAGGCGTTCTGTTACTTTTTCTTGCGATGGCTGCTTTCTTAAATTATCTTTATTTTGTTTCGGTACCAGGGCTTGGTCTCCTTGTCCAAAATGAATAAGTAAATAAATCTATGATTGCTATTTGTTTGGCCCACAGTGGTAAAGGGCTCCGAGTTAAGTGATATTTGGATGAGTTAAGGGTTTACACTCGACTACATTGTCAGGGTGGACTAAGTGACCTCTGGTGCTCCTTCTGTATCTGCAATTCCATTATTTCATGAGGATCGGATCCGGGATGGGGCACCCGATCCCGGCACCGATATACTGACCTTCTTGTCCTTAGCAAAAAACATAAAGAGCCAAGGGCTTCTCCCGCTCATTGATGAAACGAATAGCTTCCTCCAGGTCCTTCACGGGGATAATCGGGAGGATGGGGCCGAAGATTTCCTCTTGCATGACCTTGGCGCTCGGGCTGACGTTTGTCAGGATTGTGGGGGCTGGTGGGGGGGGTTTAAAAATGAGAGGAGGAGGAGGAGGAGGGAAAAGTGAGTTGAGTGGACGCAGGATGAAAAGATGGGAGTGAATGGCGTGGGAGGAAGACTGAAAAAAAAACCCCTTTCCGTTACTTACTGTTGCGAACAAATCAACAGCAAAGAATCGACTTCAACAGACTAGGATGCAACCGTCAGCATCCTAGGTGCCAAGGTGGGCTGAACCACCCACACTTTGCAAAAAAAAAAATGCACAAACAACCCAACTGAAAAATGGACAAAACAGGAAGTAGCCAAATGTCCTATTTATTTATTTTTAATTGGCAACCTTGCATGCTACCGGTACTTTGATCAGGAAGGATGTTTTGTAGGCTGAGGTGATTGCCCATCTGTCCCGCACTAACCCATCTTTCCTTCCATCTGCTGAATTCAAAGAGAGACCTGCCCCTCCGCTAAGCGCTCCTTTCCCTCGGTTTCGTCTGCTGAAGTCAGTTCATTGTTTGCTGTTGATTTCTTGACAATTGTAAGTAATGAAATTTTTCCGTTCCCCGCCCCCCCCAAAACAAATGCCTCCGAGTGAGCGACTGAGACCATCCCAGCCAGTTAACAAGAAAGGAGTAGACCCACGGTGTTTAAAGCTATTTTACCCTACGGATCTCTATACTTCTATACTTTGGTTTGCTTTTTAACCTGCCCCATGTATTACAACGAAGCCACTTTTGGGGGAGCGTGTCTGTAGGTCGTCAAAAACCATTAGTTTTATTTTTCAGTGGCCTCAGAACAAGAGTTCCGCATGTATGTGCCATTTGGTACACGCTGCCCAATCCTTTGTAAACTTCCTAACTCTTAAAGCAACCTGCTGATGAACTGAGATTGCGAGCCACGTCACCCCCGAGAACGGCTTTCTGCCCATTATAGCAAACGGGGTGTTATTTGTAAACGGGGGTCATCTCATCACATCCCTTAATGAAAATAACAGAGGCAGAAAAATGCATAATATTTTGTCCCACCCCATTCGCCCACTAGAATACCCAGTTGAAAGCATCGGTTTAAAAAGCGTCTCCTTGCCCGCGCAAAGTTCAATCCAAACCCACGCCGGCCCCCCGATCTACCGATATAGCACTCAGCTTCATCCACGTCACCCCCGAGAACGGCTTTCTGCCCTTCCAAAAGGCCCACGATTCTCTTAAAATGCCGCTGGTTCACGATCCGTTCGTAGTCCGGCGATTTCTTCACGTCGTCCCCGTAAAAATCCTGGAAGAGGAGAGTCAACCTGAACTACTGCACAATCCAAATCCAGATCTTATTCATTCAAATTGTAGGTTGTTTCCCCACTAAGACTGACTCTCGGTCCTCCTTAACTCCGCCCGGGCTGATTACGACCAGCAGCAGCTCCCGGCCGGAGGAGGGTCCAACAATCAAGCGAGGAGCGGGTGTTTTGTAAGGTTAACGGCTCTTCCTTGCCCATTCCAGCCGCCCTCAAAGACGAGGCACGAAGACAGGGACGGCCCGCTTCCACTCTCACCTTGAGTGCCTTCTCCACCCGCTTCACGATTTCATCTTGAATGGACGGGTCGCACAGGATGTAGTCGGGAGCGATGCAGGTCTGCCCGCAGTTCATGTATTTGCCCCAGGTTATGCGCCTGAAAGGATTGGGAAAGAGGAAAAAGAGGAGATATGTTTACTTCTTAGTTACTGAAAGGATTTTTGTGCTGCTCTGTTCCTAAGAAGGAGAAGTTCAAGGAATGAAGGGGTGAAAAATCGCCAGCTACGGGCTTGAAGTCTAAAAGGCACGACATTAGAGGAAACAAGCCAGAGGAGGGAAGAGGAAAACAAAAAAGACAGAGCAAATGTTGTTTTCTAATGGCTTTCTCTTTCCGCTATCAAACACTACAAATATGATGGTGCTTGCCTCCCCCTAGTGGTTAGTTTTGTTATCTCTGTCTATACATTTCTATATACATTTCTGGGATTTTACATTTAATATTTTCAGATAAGCAAATCAGGAGATATAGATCCTGCAGATAAGAGGTTCCTACAGTATTATTTTTATCAGTGGCCCAAAAGCCAGGCTTGTAATATTTCCGCGAGGCCTCTTACCGGCAGGCGACGTCCAGGTCGCAGTTTTTGTCGATGTAACAGGGGCTTTTCCCTCCCAGCTCCAGCGTGACGGGTGTGAGGTGCTTGGCCGCGGCCTCCATGATGATCCGGCCCACGGTGGAGTTGCCGGTGTAGAGGATGTGGTCGAAGCGCTGCTTCAGCACCTCCGTGGTCTCGGGGACGCCCCCGTTGATGACTGGGTAGAGCTCCTGCAGAGGGAGAAACCAGAGAGGGGTTGAGAGACGTTTGTGTTCTGGAACAGATGTGGGGTCAGACTAGATGACCCCCGGGAACCCAAATTGACAGTGTTGCAGCACCGCATCCCCACCTTGTCCAGATACTGCGGGATCAGGTCTTGGAACAGCTTGGCCGTGTGTTCGCTGATTTCCGAGGGCTTGATCACGACCGCATTCCCTGAAACGCGTGGGACAGAAAGAGACAGTCATACAACTCGACATCCCTGAGCCCAGCAAAAGCGGAATGTTTTAAGCCAAATTCAAGATCTGCCTGCGATCCTTTTCTGCTGGAACCTCTGGTGCTTAAATGGAAATCACATGTTTGTGTGTGTGTGTGGGGGGGGGAGGTATAAACCAAAGGCAACAAAGGGTATAAATATAATAAATAAATAAGGGCTGCATCTAGACGTACTCCAGAGTAGACACACCCCTCTCTCACCGAGCCCCTAGCTCAACTGGAATTCAGGGGCCCTGTCACAAGTGCTGTCACACACACACACACACACACACACACAACCGGCTGGCAGAAGGAAGACGGGAGGAAGATGGGAGGAAGGCAGGAGGAAGACAGAAGGAAGGCGGGAGGAAGACAGAAGGAAGGCAGGAAGAAGACAGAAGGAAGACAGAAGGAATAACAGTTTGGAAAATCCATCCAACCTGCGGCAATGGCCCCGACCAGAGGATGGACGATGAGGCTGAAGGGGTAGTTCCACGCCCCAATGATCAAGATCACACCAAAAGGCTCGCGCTGGATGTAGACCTCGTCCCCCAGGGTCATGGCGGTCTTCGGGACGCGCTCGGGGGCCGCCCATGCAGGGAGGCTCTCCATCGCGGTGTCGATCTCCAGCAGCACATTCATGACCTCGTAGCTGAAACTGCTATAAGGGTTCTGGGGCGGAGGCAGAAGGAGACGGGGTGTGTGTGTGTGTGTGTGTGTGTTGTGTTAGTCTTGACGACCCCAAGCATAAGACGGGTGCCAGGGTGGATCCAGCCGGGGGGGGGTGTCCCTTCCCACGTGAGTGAAAAATCACAGCCCCCTTGCTGTGGGGAAATCTCAGAGCGTTAACTTTTCCCAGGGATCCTGCTGGGGATAAAAAAGTTTCCCAAGAACCCTTCTAAGATGGATCTTCGGTTTTAGATTTTTCCCAGGGACCCTTCTGAGAGAAAGGATCCGATTAAGAACTTCCCAGGGGACCCCCCCCCCATGAAAGCACCAGCTTCACTTTCTTTTGTGGCAATCTCCAGCTTTACACATCCACAAGGGTGCCCCCAATGTTCCCACGGACCCAACGGAGGCTTCTGCTGCAGATTTTCCCGGGGACGCTAACAGGGCCATGCTAAGACTGCAGATTCGTCTCAAAGCCATCATCATCTCTGAGTAGTTCAACCTCCGATTCTTGGAGGAAATTTGCCCCCCCGGATATGCTCCAGGCTCATGTTTTCTCATGTCCCCTGCCAGAAAGGGCGTCTTTCCCAGGGACCCCAACGGAGCCCAACCTCAGAATTTCCCGGGGACCCGAACAAGTAGAACAAGCGAGGGACCGACCTTGTTGAGATCCTTCTTGAGAGCGGATTTGATCTCCTGGTCCTTCTCTTGGACCATCTTCTTCAGGGCTTTCAGCTGCTGGATCCGGAAAGCCAAGGGACGCGTCTTGCCGGTGTTGAACGCCGCCCGGGCCTGATCCACCGCCTTCTTGATCTGCTCCATGGCTCCTCAAAGGCTGCACCAGAGACAAGACGGACCTAGTCGAGCTGTCGTTCAGCCGACACAACTTCCCTCGCCGGCCTGGCCTTTCACCCTGCCCTACAGCGATTGCCTTGTGTGAGTGTGTATTTGAAGGTGCCCTGTATCGCCCTCGCAAACCAATCCTAAGTTCAAGCAAAAAGGACACCCTTCGGATCGCCATTTCCCCAGGGACGTGGGATGAAGGATCCCCGTCTTCCTCTTGGCAAGAACCAACCACCTGTGGGGCCATACGCTCATTTCAACCCCCCCCCTCCTTCATTACCACCCCTGACCCGTTTATTCGTAATAAACATCAGTAATACCAGATTCCAAGGTACACACCCTTCATGTCTAGATCAAACCGGTTCCTCGGATACCCTGGAGCCCAGAAACAGATAAGATACTGGAAACCTTTTGCCCAGTGACGCCTGAAAAACAGGTCTGCCTGTCTCGGCCTGTTGCGACGCTGCAATCTTTTAGGGGCGCCAAACAGGAGGCACGGGGTGGGGGGGTGGGAGGAAATGCCACTCATTCCCTTTCTTTCGATCTTTCAACAGCTTTTAATATAAAATCTCCCCCCTTCTGAATACTCCGTCCTCGGCGTCACACTGCACGCTTCGACCAAGCTGTGCACCGCCCAGGAGACTGGCCCCTGCAAGCCAGGCAGGAGTCCAACAGGGACAGCTTCCCCCCCCCTTCCCACCCACGGCGACTCCCAGGCTAGGAAGCTGCACCTGGGGAACTCCTGCCTGCCTGCCTGCCCCGGGCCTGCCTTGCTCAGCTTGGCCTCCCCCACGATCCCCTTTATTTCCCACCCACTGATTCCTCACCACGGAGTCCTTCTCACTCCAGCTTGGGCTGCAAAGCTCCTCTGGTCATATGACCAGCGAGGGGGGCGTTCCTTCCGGTTCCCAGGCAAGCCCCGCCCACCCCGAGCCACGTGGGTTTTGTTATCATTTTCCCCATCACCACCAGCAGCATCAGCATCCCAGGCTGCTCAGGTGGAAATTAGATGTTTTTCCAGTTAACCAAACACTTCCTCTCTCTACCTGACCTATTTGCACATATTCTTCATGAAGAAAGCAGGGGGGAAAAAACAGTTTATGTCCAAACTTACTGGAAGAAAAAAAGGATGTTTTTGTGGCCAGCTTAGGGGATTTACTATAAGTGCAGGAAATAAATAAATAAATAAATAAATAAATAAATACTTCCAATCGTTTACGAGAAAAGCCCTCCTCTCTCTCTCTCTCTCTCTCTCTCGACACACACATCTCAGTGCAGAGAAATGCAAACTGAATAAGATAGATAGGAGATAATAATGAATTATATTTCTTATTGCCACTGTTACAAACGCTGGGTTTTCCGACGCCCGGTTCGGCACGCTAACCATTCTCCCCCACTGCCTCTCTTGGCAGCAACGTGGCAGGAAAGACCCCAAAGGACTTGGGCTGAAATAATCCCACCGGCACCCCTTCCGCCTGGCCGCCCCCCCCCCCAATATATATATATATATATATACAGTAGTACTCTTGTATAAAGGAATTGATCCGTTCCCAATGAAATTATGTGAAGCAAATTTTCCTTTATACAAATTTCCCATAGGAATGCATTGAAAACTGAGTGATCCCATTTTTAGGTTGTACGGATTCTCCCCATAGGCAATCATGTTAAGCAACTTTCCCCTATCTCTGGAATTTTTCATGTTGTACAGATTTTATGTTATACAAAACCGTTTGTTATACAAGGTTCCACTCTGTGTGTGTGTGTGTGTGTGTGTGTGTGTGTGTGTGTGTGTGTGTGTGTGTGTGTGTGTGTGTGTGTGTGTGTGTGTGTGTGTATCTATATCTATATCTATATATCTATTTATATCTATATCTATATCTATATCTATATCTATCTATATACACGCTCAGCTTAGGAGTGAAGTGTGGTGTAATTGAAACTTTAAAAGTTATTAACTTTTTGTAACTTTGCTGATAAATTCAGCCAACTGTAAGCCGCCCAGAGTTGGGCGGGGTATAAATTCAATAATAAATATCTATCTATCTATCTATCTATCTATCTATCTATCTATCTATCTATCTATCTATCTATCTATCTATCTATCTATCTATCTATCTATCTAAACTCAGCGCCTTCCCTGCCCCAGGTGGCTGGCATAGAAGCAAAAATCAAACCAGAATTAAACTCTGAATTAAAACCCGGAGAGGCTGCCAATACAAACCCAGAGGGTGGAATGTTGTTTATTCAGAGGGGATTTTAATTTGGGGAGAGAAAAAAAACCACATACTGGAGAATCATGTATCAGGCCAGATCCTTAGCTCAGAGGCAACATTCACATTTTTCTTGTCTTGTCTTTTTTTTTTTCACTTCCACACAAATGCACTCTCCGAGAGGAAGAAATAAGTACTGTAGATGTACAGTATGCTGGTAAATTTCGCACCCAGACCTGCTCTCGAATCAATGGGTGAGCTCCTAGGTCGCCGTCTAACAGGCACCGGGGGGGGGGGGCTCCTCCACTTTTTGAGGGCCACGAGGCAAACCTCTGACAGGGGGGAGCTGTCCGCTCTTTGGGACTACAACACCCAGCATCCCCCCAGCCAGTGGGGCCCGCCATTTCTCTCTCCCCGCCCTCCCCGGTTCAGTCCCATACTCAACTTCAGGTCTGCATGTAGTGAAACGATTGAAGAACGGAAAAAAAGGCAAAGAAGATGATACGGGACTACAGCGACCAGCATCCTGCACCATAAGGGAGGATGGGGTTTGCAGTCCAGCAACATCTGGAGCGCATGATCCCTCCCCCCTGCCTCCCCCTTTAAGGCATGCAGGCTCCAAAGACGGAACGGATGGCTGGGCAAAAGCCGTCTGTTCGCCGTTCCAAACGAATAAATCCCATTCCCAGAGGCTTCCAATGTTGTTTTTATATAAACTTATCCCGCGCACATATTTCATCAATTAAGACAGGCCGCTTCGTTTGTTTACCCAGCGTGTTCCGGTTTCCAGGATCGCTCAGAACAAACCAAGTGCCTTAGTTCTTAAAAGAGAGCTCTTGCCAGAACTTTGATGTTTTTTTAAAAAAATTCCAAATCAAAATTCTTGCAGCTTCTTAAGTCCTCTTTGTGGTTGTTACGTGTGGGTCCAGCCATCCCCCGATTTATGGCGACCCCATGAATCAATACTCTCCAAAACATCCTGTCCGTAGCTGTCCTGTTCAGCTCTTGCAAACCCGGGACTTCCTTGAGGGAGTCTGTCCAGCTCACATTTGGTCTTCCGTTGGTTGTGTAGTTCTTCTGTAGTTGCGATTTCTACTATATAAATTTTCAGCTACAATCCTGCTTTGGCACGTTCTTCTCTCACTTTTGCTAAAAATACATTTCAAATCATTGCTGCTTTCCATGGTGATTTATTTCTTCCTAGTGACTTCACAGTGGCGTTCACTTCACTTTCTAGAACTGCGGGTTATCATCATAGGATTCCTGTTCAAAGGAATCTCTATCCTTTTATTTCTTCTGCATAATCAATATTTTCCATTTCTATACTGCCTCCTTAACGCTGCCACTCTCTGGGAGGCCACTAGGGGCCAGGACTGCCTTTCTCTCCAGGCAAGCTTTCTATGAATGATAAATAAATATGAAATATTATAAATGAAAAAATTAAAAAAGCAAGTCTGTATATTGCTTCCACCTTCTCTTTATTTTCTCCTAGTCAGATAGATTGTTTTCAGGTTAATCATTCAGCACTCCTAAGCAAGGCTTAAATGCCTCTTTTGTTCTCTGTTTCTTTGCACTGGTTTAAGTATTTCTTCTGTCATCCAACTAGGCTTTTATTTTCACTACAAGAATTATCTTCTTGCATTCTTCCCTAATAAGGTCCCTCGTTTCAATCCACTTCTGGTTCTCCACCAAACGAGTTTAGTAATGTCAATTGCTTATGTGGATTTGGAATTGCCCAAGAAAGTTGTCTAGATCATATTTCGGCACCGTGATTGTTTTAGCATTCTTCTTCAGCTTGACTCTAATGTTGGATAGTCATAGCTCGCAAACAACCTCACATTCCCCTCCTGGGTCTTGTTTTGGCAAAGAGAATGCAGCTTCTCCACCCCTGGCTCCCAATTACCCTGTCCATTTGATTTTGCGATGCAACCATCTGGCGATGTCCACGCATACAGCCATCGGCTTGGTTGCCCGAAGCGTGCATTTGCAATAAACAGATTTGTTGGCTCCTCGTGTCTTTCCCAAAGGCCAAATCTTCCTTCCAGCAACATTCGGTTCTGCTTGGTGCAATCCTGTTCTGTTCCAGTCACTCACAATTACCATTGTCTATTGTTTTTCTGGGTGACCCGGGTCCTGCTGGATCCTTGGACACAAGGCTCCTTCAAGACATAGTCCAGCTCAAAAAATTGTGATGCAGACTTGATTTTTTTTGGGGGGGGGTCTGGAACGCAGCCAGCGCCTTCGAACGCACACCCACGTGGGCCTGCAAAAGTTCCTTACAATTCTCGTCCCAAGGGGTGGGACCCAGCTCAGCCTCTGGAGAAGACCAATCAAAACCCCTCTGGTGCCGGGAGGGAAATTTGGGGTCTTCCCTCCTGGTTTTTAACGAGATCCAGCTTTAATTGGCCTGCTGCCACCCAAGACACCGGAGGCGAAGGGGCTTAAATGACAGCCAGAGCTCTGGGTAAAAATTGGATTTTTTTGGTGTTGGTTTTGGGGAAACCACAGATTTTGGAAATGTCGGGGACTCCCCAAATCCTCCATCACCGTGTCTTTTTTTTTGGGGGGGGGGGTCTGGACTCTCTCTCTCTCTCTCTCTCTCTCTCTCTCTCACACACACACACACACACACACACACACAAACCACAGGCCCCAAGCGTGGTTGCTTTCATGGTGAAAACAATCTTTCTCCTCCTCCTCTGCACCCCAAGGCTGATTTAAGGGAATTTAATAAACAGGATTCTTAAATGTAAACTAAGCCAAGAACGGGAGGGGAGGGGGGGAATCAGAATGAATTTTTACCTGCTCGCCCGCAGCGCTGCTCGGTTCGCCCAGGACGGACTTTGCCCTCGATGGACGCCAGCCCTGTTTCTCTCCACCCTCCTACGCGGGGAGACCTGGATCTGAGCCCAGGACCTGACAACGAGAAGGGTGCCGTACGTTCGTTAAAAACAACGCCCGAGCTGGAAATAATTAAACACACGTGCGTGCAAACAGACCCAAAAAGAAGAAGGTGGAATTAAATTTGAGATCTCCATCACGATGGCGCGAGGAGGCAGGGGTGTAGCTGCGTGGATCATGGCCGCCCTGGCACCACCACCACCCCAACCGCCCTGCGAGGTTGGCCAGGATCTCCGAGGCATCAGGCCAGGCTTTTTCTCTCGGCCCCTCCGAAGGCCCCGTCCGGCGAGAACGCAGGCGAGAGGGCCTTTTCTAGAGCCGCTCTTAGCCTGTGGAACTCCCTCCCACTGGAGGCCCGCCTGGCCCTGTCTCGGGAAACGAAACACAACCAGCCCACAGGGAAGCAGGGAGGTTTAATAAATGCTGTCGTTTGAGGATGGATGATAGATGGATGATCAACATTCACAACCACCACCACCGGGATATGTGTGTGTGTGTGTGTGTGTGTGTGTGCGTGCGCGCGTGCCCAAATTATAAGCTGCCAACCACACCCCGTTCTTTGACATGGTGCTTCTCGATCTATTTATTGGCTATTAACCTGGGCCAGCAACGCAGCACTTTGTGCTATGAAATAAAACCCTTTTTTTTTTCGTGGTGGGTCTCGGCAGCCGGACAGGCCCGCCCTCTCAGACCAGGGTAGCGGGCCAAGCCTCGAGATTTTTTTTCCCCTTCCCCTTCCCCGCCATCTGCAAACGCTACTTTCCGTTGCTTAGCCTGATCATCTGTTTCATCCGTTTTTAATTGTTTTATTTAATTGCTGTTCTTCTTATATTGCTATGTTGTAAACCGCCCGGAGTTCCTTCGGGAAGACGGGCGGTATATAAGCCTAATAAATAAATAAATAAATAAATAAATAAATTTGGTCGCCTGAAGCCACAAGCCGTCCCTCTCCTGCATCCGGGGTGTGGGGTTAGCCAATCAGATCAACAAAAATGATGGGGCCTTATTTCCCCTCATCACACAACTCCCAGGAGGCTCGGTCTGTTTTTCGGAGGGGCGGGTGGGTGCCAAAAACAGGCGCTGTGTGTAACCCCCTCGGATCAAGGATCGCCGCCCCCCCCCCGAAACCAGACCGTGCAACTTTCAATAGGGTTTTGGGATGCCCCAAATCATATCTACCCAGGCATGGGAGAGGGGAGACGGATAAAACCCATTTATTTGCAAGGCTGTGCTTGTAAGCTGGGGATGGGGAAACGAGAACCCAGCTCCCTCAGATTTTCCTCTGGGGGGTGGGGGGGGCACTGAGCATAGACCGGAACGCATGTTTAATTGTTTTAATATGCATGGGTTATTGTTCGGGAAAGTTGTGGTTTTTTTTTTTTTTTGCAATCTGTTGTGCACCGCCTAGTGTTCCCGAAGGAGGGCGGTTAACAAGTTCATAAATAAAATAAAATAAAATAAAATAAAATAAAATAAAATAAAATGAAGGATAGTCACTCTTTCTCTGCCCTGCCTTTGGTCATCCTCCTTCCTTTATGCTTCACCCTTTTGATATTTTTTTGCCACCTCCCTCTTTTCTCCGCCTGAGCCCCCGCCCCCGCCCCCGCCCCCCGGATTCCTCAAACCCTCACGGTGTTTTTTCCTCAGGCGGCCAATTCCAGGAGGCTACCTCTGGGCATTCCCATCACCAGAAGGAAAATATCACAGAGGGTCATCGTTTTGGATACACGGACCGGGACGGGTGCCGTCGTGTTTTTTCGAGTTGCCTCAGACGGCAGAAGAGCTCAGGTCAGCTCCGAGAGGGAGGCAAACAGAGATCTTGCATTCGAGAAAAAAAAACTTCTTGATAGGACAACAGTGTGGCATGAAGGGTGAACGACCCTGGGGGGGGGGGGAATCAGCTTTTTGAGTCCGGCCAGTCATGAATGGTTCATCTATAACTACCAAGGCCTCCCCTCGGCTGTGAGAGGAGACACAGGAAGGCACAATGTTTTTTTTATTTTTTGGAAAAAGTTCCATTTAAAAAAAAACTAAACAGTGCGGGAGGTAGGTGTGCAATTATGTTTGCATCTGGGGGATAAAAAGCAGTTGCCATAAATTAAACTGCTCACGTTCTCTTGTAGTTTTAATGGAACGTTGTGTTTTAATGCTGTGTCAATTCCCTGTTCATCAATACTTGAGTGTGTCGTAATTGTGCTGGACTGTATATTAGCCCTTAATACCGAAAGCCGCCTTGGGTCCTTTTTCCAAGGAGAAAGGCGGGAGGAAAATACTGTAAAATGAATAAATAATAAATAAAATAAAATAAAATAAAATATAACATAAAACATAACATAAAATAAAATAACATAAATAAATAAGGAGAAGAACGAACGAAAAAATTTATTTAAGCACGTATGTAACAGTACAATTGCATGAATCGGTTCCATTTCTCTGGATTCTTTATCTATACATTTCCTGCCTTTTGTCGCCAGGAGCCGCCGAGAGGGTGGCGGAGTTACTTCTTGCCCTCCACGAGGGAGCGGATCCAGTCGAACTTCTTCTGGGTGGCTGGCGGGTAGCGGTTGGCGTTGGCTGCGTCGGAGCCGAGGGGCCGGATCAGGCAGGCGCGGCGGTGGGAGAAAGTCTCAAAGCTGAAACGGCCGTGGTAGTGGCCCATGCCGCTTTCGCCTGCGGGACGACAAGGGACACGGCTTAGCCCATCTCGGAGACCCCGAAAGGCAGCGAGAGTTTCTAGTCCTCAAGGAATTCACGTTACAATGAAAATGAATTGTCTAGTTTAAAATCCTCTTTTGAATTGAATACACTGTATAGTAACCCAAGATACGAGGCTAAATCCAGCGGTGAATTCTAACTAAACCGATTAGATGAAATTGGTCAGTCCCACTGTTTTCCAAACCTCCTTCATTCAATGGGTCTACTCTAATTGGGACAGACCGCTGGCTTTAGCCTGCTGTTAGGAGGTATAGCAAGGGACACGGCTTAATCAGCTAAAGCTAATTATTAACTCTGTTATAAATAAATACAGGGTGGCTGGTTATACTGCGCCCAGACTCTGTAACTCCCTCTCACTAGAGGCCAGGACTGCCCCATCTCTGTTGTCCGTCCGGAAACAGGCCAAGACTTTCCTCTTCAGGGAAGCTTTCCCGGAATGATGGACTACCATGATGTGTCTTTTATACGAATCTATAGGTTCACATCGTCTTTGTGTTTATAACTTCTTATATCCTTGTAGCTTTAATGTAATATTTGTCTATTAACACTGTAAGATGTCCCTCAATTCTTTATTCTCAAACGCTTGAACATGTCTTAATTGTACTGGACTGTAGATTGTCCCTCGTGACTGTAAGCCGCCTGGGGTCCTTTTCCAAGGAAAAAGGCGGGGTAAAAATACTCTAAAATAAATAAAACAAATACTGATGATGGTCCAATAGTCAACACTGTTTCTCTTGTTACAAAACATTTCACTCTGCTTTAATTCTCCAGAGTTGGCTCCGAAATCTTAAGACGGGATCCAATTATTTCCGCAAAAATGAAAACAACACACCCGTTCTAACACGTAGCCCTGGCTTCCTAGATGTTCCCTGCATACTAGCTCAACAGGTCGCACAACAGCCTTGTACGGTAGGGCTGCAGGCATCTACCTTCCCCCAAACACTCCTGCGGGTTCGTCCTGGAGAGGGACGATTCGAATCCGTGGCTCGTTCTGGCCGGGCGGCCCCCTAAAGGCCGAGGAAGCCTCCTCCGATTCCCCGGCCCTTGTTTCTGGAAAAAAACGCCAACTTACCGACGCCTCCGAAAGGCAGGCCCTCGACGGTCACGTGCATGATGGCGTCGTTGGCCGTCACTCCGCCGCTGGTGGTCTCGCAGATCATCTTCTCAATCACCTGACCAACGAGAAACCACACAGGAAGAGAGGAGGATGATGATGAAAGAAGAAATACTGTCACGTTTTCTGGTCCGAGAGGCCAGAGGCGGCCACCAAAATACTGAGGGTCCCGACTTGACCAGCGGACATTTCGGAGGAGGCTGGATCCGGGAGACGTTGTCTCATGTTAAATCTGTGGAACTCCCTGCCACAGGAGGTGGTGATGGCCTCTGGCCTGGATGCCTTCAAAAGGGGATGGGACAGATTCCTGGAGGAAAAGTCCATCCCAGGTTGCAAACCATGATGGAGACGTGTCATCTCCAGGCTTAAAACCAGGGTACTTCAAGGGCCAGGGGCAGGGGAGTGGGATCAGGAGACAGAGATCTTGTCTCGTGCACTCCCAGAGGCATCTGGTCGGGCCAATTGTGAGATCCAGGAAGCTGGACTAGATGGACCCTTCTTGGCCTGATCCAACAGGGCTCTTCTTATGTTCTTAGGTTCTTCTGACCAGGAAAAGACCGAAACGCTTACCTTCTTGTCATTCGAGAAGACGTTAAAGGGCCAACGGCTTCTCCCGGGCGTTGATGAAGCGAATGGCGTCCTCCAGGTTCTTCACGGTGACGATGGGAAAGATGGGGCCAAAGATTTCCTCCTGCATGACTTTGGAGTTCGGATCGACATCCACCAGGATGGTGGGAGCTGGGAAGGAAAAGGCAGAGAGTGTGAATCGAAAACAGCAGAACCAACGGCTCGGCGGAGCAGCTTTCGGGATAAGAAAGACCCTTTTTAAAATTCTCTGCCCTGTTTCCGGACACAATCTAGGTCTCGGGGGGGGGCGCTCTTCCTCTCCCCCAGGTCTCGGCGTGGGTCATTCGGTACCCGGACATGCAAGATTTATTCTCTAAAATATTTGTTTTAAAAACTCAGGGGGGAGAAAGTATCAGAACAGGAATCATCTCGGTCTTTTATTCCCGTTTTGGGATCTGAGGAGGTTTTAAAAAGCAGCTTTTCGGAGGAAAATAATAAGCTTCATTCGACGGGGCGGCTCCAAACCAGAAGGGCTCTGTGTTGCCGACCCCTGGAGGTGACGTCGGGCTGCCGGGCTGCGTCTTACCGATGTAGCGTTCTTTTTCATCTATCTGTCCGCCGCACGCAATCTTCTGCCCGTCCAGGAGGCCGACCAGCCTTTGGAAATGGCGCTTGCTCACAATCCTTTCAAAGTCGGGGGACTTTTTCGGATCTTCGCCGTAAAACTCCTGCAAAAAACGAGGCACGAGACACACCGGTTTTCATCAGGACTAGAAGCTTAAGATTCTGGAACTGGGGAGGGTTTTCTCGACATTGGACCCTGGGCAGAGCTATTTGGGAGTGTGTGTGTGTGGGGGGTGTCCTCTCCCCTGAAAATGCCGGCCAGCATGGCCAATGGTCAGAGATGGGGGAGCTGAAGGCCAAACCCACAGGGAAAGAGGCACTGATTCAAGCCATCGCGACCACCCTGCAAGGTAGGCCAACAGGTTTCCTGGCGAGATGCAAATTTCTCAACCATTTTGCTCATCCCTTTCGGGTCAGTGAAGTCTGTTTAAAGAATGGGAAATGAAAGGAAGGCGGGTCCTTCTGATAATTTGGACTTGGACTCCAAAAGCCAACTCAGAACGGCCAGAAGGAGGATGGTGATCGTAGTCCCAAAGAGGTCGGAAGCTCTCCTTTCTTTCCGATCAAGATGGCATAAAAGGCTCCTCTCACCTTGAGCGCCTTTTTCAAATGCTCCACAATTTTATTCTGGAGGGACGGTTCGCACAGCAGGTAGTCCGGAGCGATGCAGGTCTGCCCGGCGTTCACAAATTTGCCCCAAGCGATGCGGCTGAAGACGGAAAAGAGGAAAGCGGAGGTGTTTGTTACAAACCATTGATGTACAACCTTTTTTTTAAAAAAAAAATTGTTCTAAACCCCCTGGAGCGACACAAGCGATGAGCAGATTAAGGGAAAACATTTGGAAAACAGATTTTAAAAAAACATGCCCCAGGTTATTAATTGCTAAGAAAAGACACAGCACAAAAGGAAAAAGAACGAGGACGGCAAAGGAAACAAGCAGCGTCTCCCCCACCCAAAAAAAATTTGTTTCTGTTTCTTTGGTGACAGGAGGATGGGATTTGGGAAGGCCCACGTTCTTACTGGCAGGCCACGTCCAGGTCGCAGTCTTTGTCAACGTAACAGGGGCTTTTCCCTCCCAGCTCCAGCGTGACGGGCGTGAGGTGCTTGGCCGCGGCCGCCATGACGATCCGGCCCACGGCGGTGCTGCCGGTGTAGAGGATGTGGTCGAAACGCTGCTTCAGCACCTCCGTGGTCTCAGGGACGCCCCCGTTGATGACCGGGTAGAGGTCCTGCAGAGGGAGAAACCAGAGAGGGGTTGAGAGACGTTTGTGTTCCGGAATAGATGTGGGGTCAGACTAGATGACCCTCGAGAACCGACGGGGGGAGGGGCGGGCAGATTGAGGGGTTAGTCAACACCGAGTGGTTTTATGTGCCTCTCTCAAGGGACCTTTCCCCACAACCCTACAAAGTTTCACACCATCATCAGGCCGCGATTGGCATTGATCCCGGGTTGTGGTTGAGGCTACCCAATGGCACACCTCACCAAGCAATTTTTAAAAGGATGTTGACAACCTCGAGCGGACGCAGAGGAGGGCGACCCGGATGGCTGAAGGTCTGGAGGAAATGTCTTACGAGGAACGGCTTAGGGAAGTGGGGGATGTTTAACCTTTCAATAAGAAGGCTGAGAGGGGGATATGAAAGCTATGTTTAAATATTTGAAAGGATGTCACATTGCAGAAGGGACTGGTTTGTTTTCCATGGCTTCAGAGACTCGGGGCAATGGCCTCAAACAACAGGAAAAGAGATTCCATTTGAACATGAGGAAGAACTTCATGAGGGCTAGAGCTGTTCGGCAGTGGAAGATGCTGCCCCAAAGGAGGGTGGTGGAGTCTCCTCCTTGGGAGGTTTTTAAGCAGAGGCTGGATGGCCATCTGTCAGAAATACTGTGATGGGGGTTCCTGCATGGCAGGGGATTGGAATGGATGGCCCTTGAGGTCTCTTCCCGTGGCAGTGAGGTTGGACTGGATGGCCCTTGACTCTTCCCAGGATTCTATTATTCTAACCAACCAACCAGCTTGCCCGCCGGGAGCTGCGTCAAAGGCAAGCCATGATCCCAAACGAGCCCCGATCCAGTCAGCCAACAACAGACACAACCCTGTCGGATTAACCGTGGTTCCCTAGCCGAGCGGAGCAAAGGAGGTTTCTTTGCCAAGGGCGGAGGCAAGCGGCCACGCGGGGCTTCTCCGAAAGGGAAGGGGTCGGTCTGCTCTCTACGATCCTTGCAGGTCGACCGTTCCCTAGCACGGAGCCTCTACCTTGTCCAGATAATGAGGGACGATCTCCTCGTACAACTTGGCGGTGTGCTCGCTGATCTCCGACGGCTTGATCACGCAAGCGTTCCCTGAAACAGACGGCAAACATGCGAGCGGAGGGGCAGGGAATCGTTCAGGACCGGCACCGTCGCGGCCGCCATCCTCCAAGCCACCGGCAGACCCCAAATTCTCAAACTGAGCTGACTCGCGTCACCCTAAAATGAAGCCGGGCGCATTCACCAAGCCCCCCTTTTCTCCTCATCAGGATCGGCACGATCGTGCCGTCATCAAAGGAGGAGGAGCGAACCCCGGAACCCGGCGGCAACTGCTTCTCAATCCTGAGCCGCCGCCACCCTGTTATGGGCCGACTACAACCTCCATCATTCTCGGCCAGCGCATACACACACACACACAAACCCTGCCAAGGGGCTAAGACAGATGTTTCGCTGGGGAAACCAACTTAGGGGAAAGGAGTGGCCCTACTTCGAAAGAGGCTTCTACAGTAAACCCCCACCTATCGTAGGGGTTAGGGACCCGACCCGACCCGACCCGCAATAATTGAAAATCCAGAATATGCGGATGCTGGGTCAGGTCGGGACTGGGCGGGCTCTCTGGGGGCTCTTGTACTTACCCCAGGCCTGGCGCTGCCCCAAAACGGGCCTGCGAGGGGCTTTCCAGTCCCCAAAAGTGCTTTCTAGTGATCTGGAGGTCACTTACGGTTTACCGGAAGTCACTCCCGGTTTGCATGGAAGCACTTGTGGGGCCTCCGATGGGCCTGGGAAGGCCTTTCCTCCTTACCCCAGGGGGCCTTTTTTTCATATACTGTGGACCCGCAGTATATGTAACGCGAAAGGGCGGGGGACAACTGTCACCATTCTCTTTTCTTAGATTTCTTTTTTTTAAATGACAAGCCCCGGGTGTGGAAATCAGAAATAAACCAATCCGAAATCAGAGATGAAATAGAGGTTGAGGATGCTGAAAGACTGGAATTAAACAGAGTTTACTCCTAAGTACGTGTGCCTGGAACTGAGTTTCCATCCTGGATCCGAACCGGGTCTCCGAGAGGGAAAAGGGTGCCCAGCCACCCTACATAAGAAGAGCCATGCTGGATCAGGCCAACGGCCCATCTAATCCAGCTTCCTGTATCTCACAGTGGCCCCACCAGATGCGTCCGGGAGCGCACGAGACTAGATCTCTGTCTCCTGCTACCACTCCCCTCTGCATCTGGCTCTTGAAGTACCCTGGTTTTAAGCCTGGAGATTACACATCTCCACCATGGTTTGTAACATGTGATGGACTTCTCCTCCAGGAATCTGTCCAATCCTCTTTTGAAGGCCTCCAGGCTAGATGCCATCACCACCTCTTGTGGCAGGGAGTTCCACAGACTAACAACACGCTGGGCAAAACAACACCCCGTGCGTTGAGAGAGGGGGCCATCTGCCTACCTGCCACAATGGCCGCAATCAACGGCTGGAGGACCAGGATGACCGGGTAGTTCCAGGCGCCGATCACCAAGGCCACCCCCAGGGGCTCGCGGACGATGTACGTCTCGTCGTGCAGGGTGGCCGGGGTCTTCGGCACGGGCTCGGGGGCCGCCCACTCGGGGAGCTTCTCCACCATGTGGTCGATCTCCTGCTTCAGATGGGCCACCTCGAGGAAGTAGCTGGTCCAGTTGGGTCTGTCAGGGGAACAAGGGACGCGTCTCAAGGGGGGTTCTGGCAACGTGGTGGGGTCCACCGGCAGCCCAGCTAAGCCCGGGGATTCTGCCGGGGCCCAGAATCGGCTTGCTGTAATGCAGTGGTTCTCCACCGGTGGGGGGTCCCCAGATGTTCCTGGACTGCAACTCCCAGAAGCCTCTACCACTCGCTGTGCTGGAAGGGGTTTCTGGGAGTTGCAGCCCAGGAACATCTGGGGACCCACAAGTCGAGAACCAGTGCTGTAACGTATGAACAACTAAGGGGAACGGCTGATCTTCCCAGAGAGATTCTGCAGCTCAAGGGATGGTTTTCCCAAGGTTTTCCCAGGGACCCTGCTGGGCAGAGAATCCCGGCCTCCTGTTTCCCAGGGAGGCAAGGAAATCCCCCCCGATTTCCCAGGCCACCAAGGGAAGGCTGACCCTTTCCCATGGATCCTACCCTCAGGTCTTCCCATGGAGCCCAACAAGGTCTAAAGCAGTGGTTTCTCCACCGGTGGGTCCCCAGAAGATGTTCCTGGAACTGCAACTCCCAGGAGTCTTCCTCACGAGCTGAGCTGGCCAGGATTTCTGGGCGTTGCAGTCCAGGAACATCTTCTGGGGACCCACCGGTGGAGAACTACTGCTCTAGAGCCTCCATCTCCCGCGACAGGGAGGTCACTTGGGCCCGCACGTTCAGATTCCCCCCCCTCCCCGGTGACCCCCGACGGGGAAGAGCCCCCCCGATCCCGACGGTGACGGGAAACCCCGCGAGAAAAGCGGACCCTGCCGAGGTCTTTCTTGAGGGCGGCGAACAACTCCGGCTCTTTTTCCTCCAGCATCCGTTTCACGGCCTTTAGCTGGTGGATCCGGAAAGCCAAGGGGCGCGTCTTGCCAGTGTTGAACGCCTCCCGGGCCTTATCCACGGCCTTCTTGATGTGCTCCATGGCTCCTCGGAGGCTGTCGGCGAGAAAAAAGAAAAACAAAACAAAGGGTCGCCCTTCCGGGAAAGCCCAGCTACGCTCGGCGCTCCGAGGCTACCGTCAAAGGGCGCTTTATCAACCGAGCGCGTCAAGAGTTACACGAGACGCCGTGCCAAAAGCTCCCCCCCCCACCGTCTTTCACCATCGCTCGGGGAGGGGCTGAGAAACAGTGCCAAGGGCGCGGGCTTGCCCCCCACCCTCCTCCAAGAGGGCACTCCATTCCCTCTAATCCTCCCGGGCCCTGCCAATGCCTGGGGCCAGCTCACGCCCTTCCCCGGAGGCCATCCATCTGCCTTCCAACCTGCCATCCACGGAGACGTGATCCTTTAAGAAGCATGCCCTTCCTGTCAAGTCCAAGCCACCCCGAGGCCCCCAAAAAGGGCTCGGAGATTTGAAAGTTGACACTCGGGGAAGCGAAGGGGAAAACAAACACCCACGCCCCACGCCCTTCTCTTGCGTTCTCGGGTTCTCTACCAGAAAAGGAGACCTGAAGGGGAAAAGGGGACACGGGAACGGCCGCTGCGTGGCTTCCCATGGACACCCCTCAGGGTGCGCTTGGATTTCATGGTTGAGTGCTGGAGGGACAAAATCCTGCCTTTTGGGGGTTAATCGGATGGATGATTCGGGCAGGAAGCACTAAGGGTTTTTTTTTCCTGTGTCAAACGCTCCATAGGCGTTGCAGAAAACGGGGTCAAACGAGGCTCTCTCGAGTTCTGGAGACAGCACAAGCAACGGAGCCGCTCCTGCGCCACCACATACCCCGGGGCTCTCTGCCTCTCAACATCTGGAAAGATGTGCCATTTGACCGGCCTCTGTGTCCCGCCTCGGGGGGCGCTACACCAGCAGCTGGGTTCAATTCTGAGCCCGGTCTAAATAAACCCAGCTGGTCGTCCCAACTCTGAGGGAGTTTTGCGCTAGGCAGGAATCCAGAGCTGGTTCAGAAGATGGTTTTCAGCTCTTTTTGGGTCCTCTTTCCGAGGTGTTCCCTGGCTGCTGCTGCTGGTACGTCAAAGGAATAATTTTTTTTTACAAAAATAGCTCTTTCTGACTCGCATTTTTGGCCACAGTGCTCAGAAATCTAGAAGGGAAGAGGAACTGCTTAATGTATCTGCACCAATGCTGCTGGTCCACACCCCGTTTCAAGCAAAATAGGTGTGTGTTTTTTCTCTCTCCTCCATTCTCCCTCCCTGCACATTTAACTCGATCTGACCGGCCGCCTTCCTGAGACGAGATGAACCAAAAGCTAAGAGGGGTCTCCCTCGGGCTGCGGCGCTCAGATTCAGCCCCGTCTAGAGAACTGGCGTCCTTTAAAGCCGTCTTTCTCCCCACTCCTCTAAGTTTCTTTTAAAAAAGAGGTCTATTTTCTCTCAAAGCTTCCAAGCTTTGGACAAAACTGGAGACCTCTTGGTTGACTCAACCGGCAATGCAATCCAAGCGCAGCCCTCGACGCCGGGATCCAGCCGCCAGCCGTTCCGTGCAGCTTGGCGTCCCCGGTCCCGTCCGGCGTCCGTAGCTTCTTTGGGAATTCAGAACATCTGGAGACGCCAAAAGCATCGCACGGCTGGTGCTGAGGCTGATCTGTGAGAGCTCTTGTTCTGTGGCCAGTCTCCGGGAAACCCTCGGACAGACGTTCGGTTCTTCCCCAAGCCTCGCTTCTCCTAAACCCTAACCCTAAGGCGAGAGCCCTGGGGTCAAAGGATCCTAAATCCTGCCCTATGGCTCCGACCCCTCGGACGGCACCTCCGGCTCTACGTACCTGCAGAAGATGCCAAGATAAACCCTAAAGATCTGTAGGTTTCCGCTCAGGGTTCTCCAAAGGTCTCACCTGCTACGGGCTCTGGAGAAGCCTGCCTCTGCCTATATACCCGCTAGGGATGCTGGAGGTGACTCAGCAAATCTCCGGGCGTTCCAATCAAAACCCAGCCACGCACCGCAACCGGCCTCTTTCTCCCCCCCCCTTTCCCTAGGGCCCAACCCAGCTCCGGGCTCCAAGGGCGTGGGAGGGATGGGTTAGCAAAGTTTGGACGTCCCATACCGAACCTGCCAAAGACAAAGCTTCAGCCCTGGCTTCTCCCTCCCTGGGGCTCCGTCCCCCTTGAGCAAACTGGGAGGGATGACTCGGCAAAAAAAACAAAAAAACACCATTCAAATCCTCCCCGGGAATGGCCTTGCTAAGTCACCCCCGCGGCCCAGCCTCGCTTCGGGTGGGCGCCCCCCTCCCCCCACGGAAGTGACGCAGCAAAAATTCTGAATTTCCAACCCGCACCTCTCGATTCTCGGTGTCCCTTGGGTTTCGAGATCCCCTTCTATAAAAATCGGCTTCCGGGGCCCGCCTCTCGCGCCATCCCCGTGACCCTGGTCGTCTTGGGCCCGAGAGATCCGCGAGTCGGGTTTCCAGGTTGACGGAGCCCGAGTTCGGGAGTTCGATCCCCCTCGAGGGAATCTTCCCTTGGTCCAGCGTTGGGCTCGAGGATCGGCCGCAGGGGCGCCCAAACTTCGGCCCTCCAGATGTTTCGGACCGCCCACTCCCGGGATTCCGAGCCTGTGCTTCCACTGACAAAAGGACCGTGGGAGTGGTGGTCCAAAAACACCTGGAGGGCCGAAGTTTGGACACCACAGACCGGCAGGGTCCCTGCTGGACAGCTCCTTAGGGTTGAGGTCTCTCCGGCTGCGGAGCACTTCTGAATGTGAATTTTAAAAGGGGGGGGGGTTCCGTTCCCAGCTGAGACGCTTACTTCTCACCTCTTCGTGACATGTTCTCTCTGCCAAAAAAAGGTGCCGGCTTGATCCACGCCCTGTGCCTGCCCGTGCCCGTCCTTGCAAATACCGATATTAATCCTATAATGCTCCCTCCGGGGGCCTCAGCGCCGCGATTGTTCAGGACGGGGCCTCCTGCACACAAGAGGGGGAAAGGATGGGCAAGGCAGGAGGGAAGAAAGATGAGACCAGACCCTCCCAAAAAAAAAAAAACCCCGGCAGAGGTGAACATTGAGTTTCGAAAAGGTCCCCCCCCAAAAAGAGATCAATAAAAAGACAGCAGAAACGGCTGGCCCCACACTGTCCCAAAAACACAGGGGCAAGTCACAGTCCCCACGCCAATACCTGCTCACTCCGAAACCCCATGGAAGCGTTCTCCTGCCTTCCCCCCCCAAAAAAAAAAGCTGAGAACGTGGTTCACCCTACACCACTGCCCTGCGAGGCAGGCTCCGTTGAGAGAGGGGGTGGCTGGCTGGCGACCACCCCCGGGGACTTACGGAGTGGGTTGGGATGGGGTAGGCCTCTGGATGCTGATGCCTTAAGCCCGGCTCCAACCACTACCCTGTGCTTCCCTGTGTTCCAAATCCTCTGGAACAACATCCTAGTTGGGGGATTAAAGCCAGTCCGCCCCCGCTTCAGTTTATTGAAGGGGAAGAAACGAAATACTACAGGCCTGGTGCGAATCAAGTCCTGGAGGAAGCTACACCTGATGAATTCCTGCCTTTCAGGGCACGGCCGTGACAAATAACCTCACCCCACTGCCTTTTTCTTAGAAGGTAACTCCTGTTCCTTCTCTGTGGCACGTTAGATTAATTGCCAAGTTTGAGAGAGTGATATATATTTTATTTGTTTTGCCTTTCTATTGATAAGGGGACGCAAGGCAGCTCACCACATGTAAAAGGGATAATAGAGCAATTAAGCTACCAGCCAAATATACTACAGCTAAATGATAAGCAACTACATTTAAAAAAATATCTTAACTGTAACAAGGCGTTCAAGGGGTTCAATCCAGTGGGGCTCTGGCGGATGAAAGGTTTGAGAATTAACCCCTTGGAAAAAGTAACTTTTCAAAACACTGCCTCACTCGCTCTCTTGACACCACCCCTGCTTCACTTTGCAGGCAGGAATTCTCCCGGTGCAGCTCTCCCAAATCAACACGCCATTGCAACTTCTGATGTAAGGCTCTGCGGGACGGACAGAAATTCATCCGGTGCAGCAGCTGTCGTCGGCACGCCTGCCCAGCCGACTCTGAGAAAAACCTCCAAAAGAGGTCCTGAGTTGGGTATAAATTCAAACGTGCTGCTCACCCCCAAACATTGAGCTGATTTTTTGTAAAAAAAATCCAAACACGTCTCTTCCTACGCACGTCTCCCCGAAAAATAGGGCCTCAAGGTGGCTGGGATGCGAAAAAAACACGTAAAATAAAAAGTCATAATCACAACACAGGCGTCTCCGCCAAGCTAAACAGAAAGGATGGAATGTTATTTGTTCAGTGGAAACTTTTAACTCTAAGAAAACACTCTGGAAGATTAAATTTCGGGCCAGTTCTTACAAGGCACCTTTTCTTTCTTTTCTCCTACTTCTATACAAAAGCAGCCGTCCAGAAAGGAGAGGAGAAATAAAAGGTTTTTTGAAGGTTCCCCGCCCAGACGGGCCTCCTGAATCAACAGCCACCTGCCCAGGCAGCTGGCCAACAGGTGAAGCTTTCCCACACCCTTCCCCGTCGCCATCTCCATGGCAGGGGGGGGGGGACACATGACTGGGTTAGATTTGGGGTGGGAAGAGAGAGGCCCCGGGGCCGGAGCACCCACCAGACGGATGGGAGTTGTAGTCCATCCACAGCAGCAGGGTGGGTTTTTGAAAACAAACGCCCTCGCAGACGACGGGGTCTTGGAGTTGCGTACGAAGATAACCCCCGTGGTTCAATCAATTCTTTGCAAGACCGTGGCTTCTTATGAGTCAGTCCGTCTCGTGTTTTGCTCTCCTCTCTCCCTGCTGCTTTCCACTTTTCCGACCCTCGCCTGATCCTTGGCAAACCTCGTCTTTTTGTGACACGGCCAACCGACGAGAGCCTTGCAGGCTGTTCGGTTTGGCTTCTCTCGGGCTGCTCGGTGTGGTCGACGGAGTCCCTTCAAAAATATCTCTGGAACCCCCGTATCCACTGATTCATTATCCATTGATTCAGTTATCCGCGGTTGGCAGAGGAAAAAATTAAGTAATTCAGCGGCCACAAAGCAAGCTTTAAAGCAAGCTATTGTCACAAATAGCATCTGTAAAGCAAGCTACTGTCACAAACAGCAGTCATAAAGCAAGCTACTGTCAGGAAATAGCAGTTTGGGGTGGGTGGGTGGGAAGGCGTTCTCTCTTATCCACGGTTTTCAGTATCCACAGGGAGGCCTGGAACCAATCCCCAGCGGATACTGGGGGTCCTACTGTATCTCTGGAAATCCACAGGATTCGTAAAACACCACGTTGCGAACGAATCCATTTTCCACACACTCACTCGAAATGTTATTTAAGTTATACTGGGGCAGTATGTATTTCTCTTTGGCTCCTATTTTTTACGAGAAGAGTTCATTAGCCAATACTTCGGTCCGTTCTTGGTCTTCTGTTTGCAGCGGGATCAGAGCTTCTCCAATTACGCCGTCTTATCTGATTTGTACGCGGGCCAAGTGGCGACGCTCGTTATTATTTAATTTGCTGAACAGTCGCCCCATGGCTCAGTTGGCTGAAGGAGGCGTTTTGCCACCCATTATCGGCTTGAGAGGCCTCGGTGAGTCACGCGGCCGCTTCGCTCCCGAACCTCAGGCCAAACTGTCCGCAGACATTCGCTTTTGCTTTTTGTATCTTTGCTCTGCTAACCCTTCTCTCCAATCGCACTAGGGCCTCCATCCGACCGCCGGTCCCGAAGAGAGGGAGACCTCTCGGATCCACGAGACGGACGCGGATGCTGCCATTGTTGGCCATGGCCAAGGCAACCAACAAAACAAAATAAAAACGGACAAGGGGAAAAAACGCATCCAGGTTGAACGGAGCCTCGTCCTCCGTTTTTTCGTGGAGAACACGAAGGGGAACAGAGCTCAAAATAAGTTGCAATTTTTGGGGAGGACAGCTTTGAAAACCCTCCGGCCACCTGGCGGCTGTGCCGATCTCAGGACACGGACTGTCCTTTTCTATTTCCAAGGCCCGAGACAATCTCTACTTAGTAATAATAATTAAAAAAAACTTGGAACTGCTGAGCTCTAAAGCCACCCTTACAGACTGAGTCCAGTCCCTGTCCAGGAGTCGGAGGGGGTGGATTCGAACTCCCAGCATCCAGCTCCCCAGCTGAACACCGAAAACCACTGAGCTGTCCAGTGGTTCGTAGGTAAACAATGCATTCTTTCTTCTGAAACAGCCGTTTCTGCAGCTCCAGCGACAGATGAAAAATATGTTCTGTCTTTATTCGCCGGATGCGCTTCTAACTGCCTCTGGGGCATGGCTTGATGCCACCGCTCTAACCCCTACCCCCCACTGTCCCGAGACTGAGGCCTACTCTGCCCCCCAGCCCTGCTGCCAGGATCTTTCTGCACGCATGCTTTACATGTGGTCCCCACCGCTGTGCAGCCTGTGGGGGGAGACGCACCGCAAGGCCTCGGCTGGCAGGGCTTTTTTTCGTAACTTTTTGAGCGAGGAACAGAAGATCGGGGCGTAGTCCCTGGGGTGTTGCACTTCCCTGCCAAACTATTCATGCCTATTTATTTGAACGGCGTAAACAAGCAAAAAAACAGCCCAGCAGCGCCTGCGCAGAAGAGCCACGCCGGAACGCAGGGCCCACGCTGCAAACCTTTCTCCTGCTAGGGGCACCATCCGTGGACGGCAGAGCCCGCTGGGGAAGGTTTTCCTGGACATTTAGGGAGAAACGCACAAGGGCCTCCTTTGTCGTCGGCGGTCGGTCGGGGGGGCTTCCTTCAAGCAGTCAAGTTTTTGTTTATCAGTTGACCCCCCGAAGAAGCTCCATTGAGGAGCGGCTTAGGGAGCTGGGAATGTTTAGCCTTACAAAAAGAAGACCGAGAGGGGAGATGATAGCTATGTTTAAATATTTGAAAGGATGTCACATTGAAGAAGGGACTGGTTTGTTTTCCATGGCTTCAGAGACTAGGACTCGGGGCAATGGCCTCAAACTACAGGAAAAGAGATTCCATTTGAACATTAGGAAGAATTTCATGACGGTTAGAGCTGTTTGGCAGTGGAAGATGCTGCCACCAAGGAGGGTGGTGGAGTCCCCTTCTTTGGAGGTTTTTATGCAGAGGCTGGATGGCCATCTGTGTGAGATACTTTGATGGGGGTTCCTGCATGGCAGGGGGTTGGACTGGATGGTCCTTGAGGTCTCTTCCGACTCTAGGATTCTGTGATTCTATGATGCCCCCCTGTCTCCAGCTGATCCACCCTGTTTTCCGAGCGGCCACCGAAAAAGTCGTAGGGCAGGGAGGTTCAAAATAAGATTCCTGGCCATCGGGGGATTTGGAGAGGTTGCGTTCCTGGGGGTATCGTTTTCCGAGCGCAGGGAGGTTCAAAATAATAATAATAATAATAATAATAATAATAATAATAATAATAATAATAATAATAATAATAATAATAATAATAATAATAATAATAATAATAATAATAAGGGAGGACAATGGGCAGGGGAGGAAATCAAAGTCTCCATCCTTTCCCAGAGCTAAGCAACAGGGAAACGGGATGCCAGCTCCAGCCTTCCTTTCGGCTCTCCCACCCAGGTCGCCAAACAAAAGCCGGCCGAACAAACCGGCAGGTGCCTCTCCCTCCATTCAAAACGACAGAGAGAGAGAGAGTGAGAGAGAGAGTGAGTGTTTGGAGGGCCGGGCGTAGAACTCCAGCTTAAAAGGCTGCTTGGGGGGCTTGAAAACCACCCCAAAAGCTGTTTTGCAGCCACGGGTTCGAACTGACCTCGGAGGACACCTAGCACAAGCCCCTGCGAGGGGTTTGGGGGGGAAGACGCTCGCCTGCAATTCTGCCGTGACCCCTCACTGTAAGCCGCCTTGGGGTCCTTTTCTAAAGAGAACAGCAGGGTAAAAAAAAAAAAACACCCCAGAAATACTAAATAAATAAATAAGTTCCTAGGTTGCCAAGCGAACTAAGGGAGGCCAATGTTTCCCCTCAAGGACAGCATCCCTGGCTGTGTGGAAAGGTCCCCGAGAGAAAAAAAGCCCCTCTCCGGGTTTTGAGTTTTGCACTGGGATTTCATTAATCCAGGTGCAAGTTTCCCTCCAAACCCAAGAGCAGGAGAAATCAATTCCTCTTATCTCGATCAGAGCCATACACCTGTCAAAAGGAGGCCATAATTGGGAGGGGGGTGCCTTCCCCACATTATACCCCCACCTCCAGCCATCTCATTCTCATCGGCGTCGCCCGTGGCTAGCTTACTGCCTGGAGGCAGACCCTTGACGCTTGGAAGGGAGAGAAAATTTTGATTTTTTCCCCCTGCAAGCCTGAACAAGGAGGAGGAAACAAGCTGGTGAACTCACTCAGGCCCCCGCGTGGCCGTCGGCTTCCTTGCTTTGCACGCCTGAACAGCATCGGCCTCTCGCCTCGATCTGCGCTCAAACAGGCTCTCTCTCTGGCCTGGCCTAGCGCTTCCTTCCCTGCGCTGAGTCCTGGTGGCTCTCCTGCCTTTTTCGACGCCGGCCTGTCTGTCTGTCTGCCGAGCGAGGCGGCTGTCCCAGCACGGCCGAACGGAGGAGCTCCTCTCGGCTGCGGGGAGAACGGAAAAATAAGCTTCGCTCAGCACCCCAGGTGAACAGAAAAAGCGGGCCGGGGCAGCCTCCTTTTCGCTAATTCAACATTTATCATTTCCTTGGTATTTTGAAGAATGCCCCGACAGGTCTCTGATAGGACGGGAAAGAGTCCTTAAATTTACTGGGGTGGATGGGGATTGAATCCCGCGAGAGGAAAGACCTAAAGCATCACATTGCTCTCACTTGCAGAAAGTTTTATTGGGTACTGTTGGGTCACCTGCCGGGGCAGAGGGTCCGCCTAGCTTTTTTCCATCCCTTACTGGCCAGGCTTATTTTTCTCTGAGACGATCAAGGCTTTTCCTGAACGGATAAGGCACCGGGCAAACATTTACAAATGTCCCAAGTCCAAGTAAATAAATGTATTAAATCGAGAAACATGGCTGGTTATATCTAAGTCAGGCATGTCCAAACTTCGGCCCTCCTGATGTTTTGGACCACAACTCCCAGAATTCTAAGCTTAGAATGCCAATGGCAAAGGACTGTGGGAGTTGCGGTCCAAAACATCTGGAGGGCCAAAGTTTGGGCATGCCTGATCTAAGTAATTCTTAGCTCTGCATCTCTCCATGTAGCTTAAATGACTCTGAACAAAACAACAAACATTGCTCGTTACATCCACATAGTAACTCTGCAACTAACCCTAGTGCTCTTTATCACACACACAACCCAAAAGGAACTAGTTATAAACAACTACTTGACTTATTTACATGACTTGCAAGCTCTGATCTTACCTGGCCAGAGAGACTTGGGTTTTTTGGAAGCCTGGACACTTTTTTTCCCATACCAGTCTGGTCCGCTTAATAAAGGTTATCGCCATAGAACAGATTTTGTGAAACAAAGCATTTAAAAAAAACAAAAAACAGTAACTTCGTAATGACATTCCTTAGATTCAATTTCTTATTTTGAGACAGAAGCATTGTGGAGTTATCAGTTTAATGTTTTGTTTTGTTTTGAACCTTCATATACATTTTATACAGGCCATAATAAAAAGTATGCAACGAGGGTGTCAGCGTTTGTTCTGGGTTTTGTTTTGTTTTTCAGTTATGATGCTACGGGTCAAGAATCAACACATGCGGTTACAAAGGAGAGGTAGTAGAAACACTGTATTAAAGACCTAAAAATACAAAAACGTCGTATAAATTAAAAAGTAAAGATGGAAACACTTCCAAATTAACAGCTGGAATTTCTCGTACTGATAAATAAGGTAAAAAGTACATTACTCTGTCAAAGCAAAAAAAGAGAGCAAATTAAGAGATCAATGCACACGCACACACAAACACACACACACACACTCACACACGTGGTTGTATTAGTCCATGAAAAACATTGCTGCTGCCTGATTTAAGACTGAAGGACTGAGTGGTTTTGTTTTGGTTGGTTTTAGAGCCGTTTTGAAAGTTCAACCTGTAGAATTCCGGGCGGGTTTTTCAAGTGTTCCAAGCCGGCTGAGCGATGGCCACAAAACAACAACAAAATTCCTCAAAATTAAAGAGAAAACCATCCGTAGAACGCATGCTTCCGAGGGCTGAGAAATTTTGCCAACGGCGAGAGCCCCTTCGCGGAGACGGGGCTGGAAAAAGCCACGGAGGGCCAGGTGGGAGGGAGTAAATTTTTTAAAAGTGTCCGCAAAAGCCACGCAGGGAAACAGTCCTAGGCTACACGCTGCTATTTTAAGGTAATTCACTGCCACACGACATCCAGAGCTTCTAAGAGCCTCGCGGTTTCTCTGTAGGGAACAGATCGAAACTAGACGGCCACCCTCTAACACAGCCTGAGGAGGGGTGGGTGGGGATTAAACCAAATACATCCCAAAGCAGGCGAGAACAAGTTTCACATGCTACAAAAAAGAACCTAAGCGAGGAAACCCCGTCCGATTTGGGAGAGAGGGAAACGCGAGTTTTCAAAGCGGCCGACGGGAGCCAGAAACTGGGTCCGTCGTCGCTCAAGTCCAAGGAGAGAGAGAGAACCCACACGGCGTGTCCCTGATCCGTCTGAACATCCGCAAAATAAAATAAAATAAAAATAAAGCAGCGGCGTTGGAAACTTAGGCGGGAAAGTCCGGTTCTTCCGGCCGACGACGCAGCGTTGTGGGATTGTTGCTTTTGTTTTATTTTTTTCGCTTTAAAAAAAAGTATGCGGTGACATGAAATATTTTCTTTCTTTCTTTCTCTTAACACGAGTTCCTTTGTGAGCCTTTCTCCGTTTTGGTGGAAATCAACTCCCTCTCCTTCTCTTAAAAAACAAACAAACAAACAAACAAACAAACAAAAAGAGTACACAGTTACCGTAGGACGTTAGTGCAATATAAAGGATCAGGAAGAAGAAAAAGACGGAGAAGTTTTATAAGGATGATCGTCGTCACACTGGTTTCAGGGAGGCCGGAAATAACGCCCCCTTTTTCTGCGATACCCCAAATAAAAATGCCCCCCCAAGTCTGTCATTATGTGTGTATGGTTTTGTTTTCAAAGGTGCAATTTCCCCCCCTCCCCCCCCCAATCCAGGAGTGGTATTTAGTATTTACAAAACCCGGGATCAGGTCCAGATCCTGACAGCTCCCAAAACACACGGGTTTAGGGTCGGACCCGTCTCCGTCCCACGGTTTTGCTTCCGGGAAACGGATCTTGCCCACCCGGAACGGGATGCGTGGTGATCCGGAGCGTGACGAAGATCCAACATTTGGGGGGAGGGGGCAGGCAAAGTGGGGTGGGGGGTAGTTTGTGCCACATGAAAAAAAGGAGCCCCCTTTCTCTGTCCTTCGGAAGCTCAAGTTTCTCTCCAAATCCAGCCGGACAAAAGAGCTGAGAGCCAGGGCGAGAGGTCGTAAGGCCAGCGTCCACCGTTGCCTTCTGGGAGTTCCTTCTCCGTCTGTGCTAAGGGCCTTGCATTTGCTTTTTTTTCCCTTTGGTCGACAACCCCAGAAACGTAGAAGTGCCGATCTGAGCCCTTCCGGCTGCGAGACGGGCCTCGGCCGACCGGTCCCCAAGAGTCGGGGCTACTGCTCGTAAACGGTCACGGCGCTGTAACAAAGGGCTGAGAGCCTTCGCTCGATACTGGCTTTGTCTGGAAGCAAAGGGGGGAGGGGGGGAAGAGGCATTAAAAAAGAAGAAGAAGAAATCAAACCAACCACAAGATCGCAACGACAGGGCCTAAAAGGCAACTCGGCCGGTTCTCCCTTAACGGGGACGTCCTGCAGCAACGAAAGGGATGCAGAAATTGGGGTTCGTCACGCTCTCACTCATTCGGCAGGCGTGTGCGTTTCTTGGAAGTTTGGCCTTTTTAAATGGGCCGATCTCGTTTGCAGGGCAGGGCAGGGCGTGCGTGTCTCCTTCTCGGCAAAAAGAACCCTTTTCGGCCATTTAAAACAAGTCCAAACCGCACTCCGCAGGAGGCCGCTTCAACCGACGGAAGGCAAGAAAGACCCTGACATCAAAAAAAAAAAAAGCTCCCGTCCCCACAACCTCCCCAGGGAAGAGCCGTGTTCTGCTGAGGCCCCACAAATAGAATCCACGTCGGCGGCAATGGCCGAGAGGAGAAAATGGCATCAAGGAGGATTGAGGCGTACAAAATAACGCAGGGCATGAGTCAAGCGGGCAGAGGGACGCTCTTCTCCCTCTCACAAAATGCCAGAACTAGGGGACACCCATTCATCCACTCAAAGGGCTATATTTTTTTCACCCAGCGCGTTGTGAGTCTGTGGAACTCCCTGCCACAGGAGGTGGTGACGGCATCTGGCCTGGATGCTTTCAAAAGGGGATTGGCCTGATTCCTGGAGGAAAAAGTCCATCCCAGGTGACAAACCAGGATGGAGATGTGTGTCATCTCCGGGCTTAAAACCAGGGTACGTCAAGGGTCAGATGCAGGGGAGTGGTTGCAGGAAACAGAGATCTAGTCTCGT
Source organism: Phrynocephalus guinanensis (assembly GCA_037367245.1). NCBI lineage: Eukaryota > Metazoa > Chordata > Lepidosauria > Squamata > Agamidae > Phrynocephalus > Phrynocephalus guinanensis. The sequence goes on from CM074750.1 coordinate 12,343,826, forward strand.
GCGCTCCCAGAGGCATTTGATGGGGCCACAGTGAGATCCAGGAAGCTGGACTAGATGGGCCTTTGGCCTGATCCAGCAGGGCTCTTCGTAGGTTCTTATGCAGGGGGTACCCATGGCAGAAAAGCCCCAGAGAAGGTACTGCACTAAAGAACGGCTCTACGGAAAAGAGAGTTTGGAACCATTAATTTTTGAAAGGCTAGCTATATAACGGTCCAAGGTCTTTTTCCTTGGAGACGCAGCCCTTTTCACAGCTCTCAGTAAAATCAGCTGCTAGATACACAAGTCCGATGCCCAGTGAGGGCTAGCGGTCACGAGCATTGGACTAGGACTCCGGGCGAGGAGGGTTCGAATCCCCGCACGGCCACCGAAGTTCGCGAGTGAGCGGAGCCGGTAAAACCACCCGCAGAAACACCTCGCTGACTTTGAAAACCCCATCAGGGTCGCTATAAATCAGTTCTGACTTGGTGGCACCGAACTGTATCGCAAGCAGGACGATTTTTTTTTTTTTAAACTGAGCCAGATGGAAAAGCGACAAGAGACCTCGGAACGAGACGGGCCAAAAGGGACATTACTTACACTTGTTAATGTTTTCAACGTCGGCCGGGTCTTGCAAGATCTTAGCCAGGCCTTCCAACAAGAGGGCAGCCTTGTGGTAGCGGAAGGCAATGTCTTCGGTCTGCTGGAACATCTCGTCCAGAGCTGCGGCCTGGACCTGGGCAGGGGGAGCGGAGGCAGCGGCTTAAAATCCCCCCCCCGGGGGGGGGAAAGAACATTTCAGAGGGATTTGTTTCCACTCGGGTAAAACGGGTCACCCTAACATTTCCTCAAGAATGTTTTTCTCTGCTCCATCTCGCCAGGCCCTCCGACGACAGGAGATCGGCTATTTTCTTTTCTCTACGCGCACTTCTGTGTCTTTCAGCTCAGGGGCTTTTGACCGTAACCTGCTTTACGGAGCCCTTCCATCTCCGTGATTCTAGGATTCCTCCCCCCCCCCGCCCAGACGCAAACCCACCCCGGCCGACGGCTGTGCAAATTCTGCCGAGGGACCTCCGACGCAGGAGAGCAACCCGCCCCTCCCTCCCCCACCCCGCCTTCAGGAATAATCCGGCCTGCCAGTTGAACAGATCTTCCCACCGAGATGTTCCCCCATCGTCCATCTCGCGATCTGAACCCCCCCCACCCCACCTCTGGCGGTTCAGATCCCGCCTTCTGCAGCAGAACAGAGCAAACTGTCTAAAGCCCGGGGGGGGGACTTTGACGAAGCCCCGGGATGTCAAGGCAGTCCAGAGACCACTCCTGAGGCAGGAACTTGGGAAACGCTGCTTTCCTTTCATTCATTCATTTTCATTCATTCATTCAGCACAACAAACTCCGACAACTCGTGCTGTTGTTTTATTCTTTTTTTAGTGTACACCGCCCCGAGTTCTGTCTCGGAAGATGGGGCGGTAAATAAATATAATAAATAAATAAATAAATAATTCCCGCCTGTTCGCCCACCCCCACCCCGCACACAAGGCCAGCTACGCCGGGCGTGCCGTAGTCCAGAAAAAGGCGCTGCTGCTTCCCTCACCCCCCTCACCCCACCCCGGCCCCCTTACCATCTCCACAGCGCAGCCGTAGATCAGCTTCTCGGCCGTCACGCTGTTGATCTCATCCACAAAGCGCTGCTTGTCCATGAAGAAGCGGTTCAGCTTCTCCGTCAGCTTCTTGCACATCCCAATGCAGAACTTGTACCGCTCGTTCATGCTTCTGACCACTGCCGGAAGAGGAACATAAGACACATAAGAAGAGCCATCATGCTGGATCAGGCCAAAGGCTCATCGCTTCAAACGGGGAGAAGCCCCTTTACCTTCTCGAGACAAGAAGGTCCATAAGAACATAAGAAGAGCCTGCTGGATCAGGCCAAAGGCCCATGTAGTCCAGCTTCCTGGATCTCACAGTGGCCCCAAATGCCTCTGGGAGCGCACGAGACTAGATCTCTGTCTCCTGATACCACTCCCTTCTGCATTTGGCCCTTGAAGTACCCTGTTTTTAAGCCTGGAGATGACACATCTCCATCATGGCTTGTCACCTGGGATGGACTTTTCCTCCAGGAATCATCCAATCCCCCTATAAGAAAATAAGGACATAAGAAGAGCCATATGCTGGATCAGGCCAAAGGCCCATCTAGTCCACCTTCCTGGATCTCACAGTGGCCCCACCAGATGCGTCTGGGAGCGCACGGGACTAGATCTGTCTCCTGACACCACTCCCCTCTGCCTCTGGTCCTTGAAGGACCCCAGTTTTTAAGCCTGGAGATGACACACATCCCCATCCTGGTTTGTCACCTGTGGGTGGAGGGATACACAACAGGAGGCAGAGCTCAAGGGATGTGTCAGTTCTGTTGTGGTGGTGTCGTCGCTGGCGTGTTCCCCCTCTACCTTCAGACGACAACTCTTGGACTTCACAACGGCAGCACCAGAAGGGACCTTCTCCAGGTCCTCCCGCCCAAGGAGGCCCAGAGGGTTCGTTGATCTCCCAACCGCGGGCTCCACCGGCAGAAACCAAAACCACTCAACCCTCCAGCAGTTTAATAATACTAATCATCATCTCGAGCTGAACCTCTGGATCACCAAGGAGGCCAAGCAAGGGGACTGAACGCTCAGCCTCTCGCTCCGCAGGCCAGGGAGCTCTCTGGCACCTTCTTTCAACGGTTAGAAATCTCTTTTCGGCCCGAGGGCCCAATTAAAACATGTCGGCTGAGGCGGGTGCATCTCACTTGGTCAATGGATTTCTGGCACGAACGGGGGATCGGGCATAAATCCGGAGAGGGGGGGTGTTTGTCCCCTGAGAGAGGCTCCTTAAGCTCCCCGCGGCTGCAGGGAGTCAGCTCACCGGCTGCTTTAAGCCCACCAGACACGTACCTTGCTTCACTGCGGTCGAGAGATTCAGCTTGGCCGACTTGATCTGGGCTTTAGCCAGGTGCAGAGAGGACGCCAGCAGCTGGGCCGCCTTCATATACAAGACCAGCTGTTCCACTTGCCTACGGAAGACACGTGGATTGAGGCAAGCCTGAGGACTTGCCGGTTTCGGGAAAAAGGGGGAAGGGGGCGGGAGGTGAGGTTTCATCCCATGGTTTTGTATTTTTTTTAAAAAAAAAATCAGTGTTTTGATCTCGGTGAATTATCGCAAAACCATGGGGAAAAAACTTGGATTTTAAAGGAGACAAGGGGGTGGGGGGAGTCTTCCCTTTCACGGGCAATGTTACATCAGGAAAGGACTGAAGTCCAAGACGGCGAGAGGCGGCCCACGTAGACAGTTCAAAAGCCCAGAAAAATGGATGTTTAGGAGGCGGTGGGGAGGGGACTAACTCTACGAGTCCTTTCCGGTGAACGGCCGCTGGTCAATGCCAGAGTAGAGGAAGACGTGGGGACACTTGGGATTGTGTAAGGACAACTCCAGGCCTAACGGCACAAAGGAACTGCGGATCACAAAAAGCGGACGCTGCCAGCAGAGGCCCTCGGAAAGACGGCTGTTGCCGAAGTTGGCCAGGTTATATGAGAACAAGGAAGGAAGATGACAAGAAGTAAAAGTATGGCAAAAGACGCTTTTTTTAAAAAACAACACAGTATTTTTAGAGGTTTAATGCTGGTCTCGTCAGCAAAAAAACTATAGAACTGCTGAAGGCACAAATAAGTCTGAACAGAACCTATGAGTCGTGAGTATCGGGGGTCAAGCTTAAAGAGGTTGTTGTTGTTGTTGTTGTTGTTGTTGTTGTTGTTGTTGTTGTTGTTGTTATTAGAGCATATATACCGCCCGTCTTCCAGACAGAACTCCGGGCGGTTCACAACAATAAAATGGACAAAATACCAGTTTATATACTACATCGTAATAAAAGCAACAAGATCAACTAAACATTAAAGATAAAAAAAATGATAGAAGTGGCGGATGAAAAGAAAAAGAAAAAACTTAACAGTCACCAAACGCCTCCCGAAAAAGCAAGGTCTTTAAAGCTTTTTTGAAGGCAGGCAGGGAGTCTGCAATGCGCAACTCACACAGGAGATGGTTCCACAGTACAGGGCCAGCCACAGAGAAGGATCGGCTCCGGGTGACCATTTTCCGAGCCTCCATGGGCGTGGCCACCCGCAGTGAGTGCGCCTGCGACATTCTAGTTGGTTGGGCCGAAAAATTGTTGCATTGCGCCTCTCTGTTTGCAAATGGATATTTTACTTTTAATGACATTTTCTATGCCAGGACAGTTGATTTCTCTAAGGGCGCTATTTTTACTGACAGACAGCGAGACCGTGACCTGAGATCAAGCCCGTGTCCTGGGTTTCTCAGAGCCTCGTGGCGCAGGGGTTAAATGCTGGTCCTGCAGGTAAAACTGTGCTCACGACCTGGGGTTCAATCCCAGGTAGCAGGCTCCAGGTTCACTCCGCCTTCCATCCTTCCGAGGTCGGTAGAACGAGTACCCAGCTTGCTGGGGGGGCATGTGTAGCCTGCACTACAGTAATTAAAACTGTAAAACGATACAGAAATTTTGGAAATGTATTTTTAAAGAACTAAGTGACATATTAGAAATGACTATAGAGCCCAAATCTGAAATTGCTTTGTTATCAATATTTGTGGATCGTAATTATGATGTTAAAACTAAAGAGTTGATTACAAATTTGTTGACAGCAGCTAGATTAATAGTGGTATGGGGCGGTATATATAAGCAGAACACTTTGCTTTCGGCAAGATAAGAGCCTCTCTGCCCTGAGAAGATGCTGGAGAACTAAGGGGTCCCTTGCGGGGGGTTGGGGTTGGGGGGGACGGGGGGCCTGCTTACCCCCACTCTTTGCTCAGCTGGCTGATCTGATCCACCACCACACTCTCCTGGATCTGGTAGAGGGAGACAGCCGAGGCGCACAGGTCCGGGTTGCCGCTCCGGAGGGCCGTCAGGTCCAGCACGCACTCCGTGAAGGCAAGCATGACGTTCAGGTGCCGGAGGGTGTCGGTGTGTTCCCTCTGGGGGAGGCAGAGAAAAGAGACGCTCCTGACGCTTCTGCCGACGACCAACGGGGCCTTCTCTCGGGTGGCCCCGGAGCGCCAGAATTTATTTCTAGACCGTTGTTTCCTCTGCACAGAAAAGCAAGCAAAGGAAGCTCACTGCTTCCCGATTTCTGGCCCGGCTGTTGTTTAAAAAAATCAGGACGGGCTGATTTTGCCGGGCATTCCGTTTTAAAACACGCGGGTGGTTTTCGCTTATCTTTCGCAAGTCGGTTTTTGACACGGCGGGCTGCTATAATCAAACTGATTCCACGTCAAGGAAAAGCAGGATTAAAACTCGAGGGAAATGTTGGTGGGCTCCCCCCGCCTACCTCCATCAACGTCTCTTCCGGCAATTCGGGGGCTTCAAAGGTGATGAAACCCTCCAGGCTGGGAGGGGAGGCGCCGTACGGCATGTACTTGAGGCAAGGAGCCGCCTCTGCCCCGGGCGGAGAAGAGCCCAAGTAGATCCCCGGAGGGGAGCCGACGAGGACGCGCCCGCTGGTGGAGCACAGGGACCCGCCGGAACTGTTGGAGCCGACTAGGAGAGAAAGGAGCAGAAAACAGGTCAACCGGAAGCCGGTTCGGAGCTCAGAGTTTTCTCAGCCGGCGCTTGGGGGGTTAACACAAACCAAGGTCTTGAGGCCGGGAGGCAAGACCGTCTTAGGAGGAAGGGAAAGAGATTCCCGTTTCGGCCAAAGGACGAAAGGAAATGGGGTATTCGTCTTCATTTGTTCGATTGCATTTTAATGAGAATTTGGTTGACTCCTTCCTGAAGGCTCAACTTTTTATGGGTTTCATCCTATTCCAGTGAGGGCGAACCTTGTAGAGACCGAGTGCCCAAACTGCGATTCAAAGCCCACTCATTTTTTTAGCAAAGTGCCAATACAGCCATTGAACCGGAATCCAGGTGGCTGTGAAGGGGCCATGTCGGGTGCCCACAGAAAGGGCTCCGAGGGCCACCTTTGGCACCCGTGCCATTAGTTCGCCGTCACTGTCCTATTCCTTCGAATAGCCAGAACTGCTTTTGGGGGGGGGGGCTTGGTTGGCAGAAAGATGGCCTAGGGAGAAAACAAATAAACAGGAACAAATAAAAAACAGCAGGATTCCCAGGAGGGACGCGAAGGTTACAAGGTGAATTGCTTGCTCCCTTCGTGGGGTTGTTTCTGCCTCCGGTTTCTTCCGTCGGCCCTCCAAAAATCCTGAAGGGCTCTCCGGCGGACCTAAGGCCGTCGCTGCACAGCCGACCCGGTTCACCGGTTGGCTTTCCCGAAACCCCATCGCCGCCAAAAAAGGAACCCCCCCCCCGCCTCCTTACCCGACGTCGTGCGTGCCCGGAGCACCATGTGGGCGCAGGCGGGAGGGGTGGCGCTATTCGGAGGCGAGCCAACCGTGAACATCACGGCCCTTGAGCCGCCGCCCGCGGCCCCCATGCACGGAGACGCCGTCACGATTCCGCAGGCCCCTGGCGGTGCTGTTGGGAGGAAAGACCAAGGCGCTAGTCCTCATGAGGATACGTAACGGCAATGGTGACCTCGTTTCGTTTTTAGGGTGTCCCCCCCCGCCGCCGCCATCCGCTTACTAGCCCGATCAGTGAGGCCCTTCGCTGTTGAGAACTCATATGTTTTATGCCAAGGGTGCCTTATATTTTATTATATATATATGTTATATTTGTTTGGTCTTGTCCTTGTTTGCTTGTTTGTACTTTAGCTGAACTCATCAGCCTATTGTAAGCCGCCCAGAGTTCCCTTGGGAAGATGGGCAGGGTAGAAATTCAATAATAAATAAATGAATAAATGAATGAATAAATAAATAAATAAATAGAGTACAACAATCTGAGCGGATCAGCACCCTTGAGGCTGTTTAAAACTCGTCTTAGCTTGGCTTCAAAAAACCAGCCCTTCGGGGGGACGATACAGGAGTGTCTGATCCAATCTCCCTTTGGGCTGGTTGGGGAATATTTGTTTACGTCTTCGATTGACTTCATGCTTATACCGCCACTCTGGACAGCGCAGGGCATACTGAGGCAACAATTACCCATTAAACACCACCCATAAAAACGTAACAACGCAGACTAAGCGTATCAATCAACTATTTTGGAAAAGAAAGAAAAATAACAGAATAAGAGTTAGTAAAATACAAGACGGTGGGACCGAGAAACAAAGGATCCCGAGGGCTCCGTGGATGGGAGTTATCTTGAAATGGCCATCTAAAAAGAGCCAATTTTTCAGAAATCTCCTTTTTTTGGGGGGGGAGCGAGTGTGTGTGTGCGGAGGGGGTTATAGGGCTAGAGGACGGGGCAGAAGCTGCCCTCGCACCCTCTGCGGTCACCCCCAGAGGCTTCTTGCTTCTGCCTCACCCGTATCCATGGGCCGCTCCGTGTTCAGGCTGTCCGTGCTGCCCTGGTACAGCTGGCCACCGAGTGCCGCCTTCCCCGGTGGATCGGAGAGCTTGCCGGCGCTTACGGACCTGGGAGGGAGAGGAGGAAGGAGGGGAGGTCGAGCGGCAACCTCCCAAGGCCCGAGGCTACCAGGATGTAGGAAGGGCTGATGGGGGGGGGCATCAGTGAGCGCTCTGTCTGCGGAGCGGGACGTCGGGGGTTCGAGTCCCACCCTCGTGGGCCTCCTTGAGCCCTTGTTGAGCTGGCTGGATAACTCAGTGGAAGACGGTCCCCGAGGTTGGGAGTTCAAACCCCCCACTGGGCTTCCTTGAGAGGGGTGGGTCTGGATGACCTTCAGGTTCCCCTTCCAGGTTGGGAGTTCAACATTTGCCCTTATGAAACGGCATCGCAGAGAAGAGGCGCCTGCCGGGTTCCTGGCTTCCCCTCCTTGGGGGTATCCCCAGGCCACGGAGCTCGTGAGCGGCTGATCCTGGCCCCGACAACCCTCCCCTCCCGACAGCCTTTTGCCATCTAAGGCAACAGGCCCTGTTTTGGGCCCTCCGGGTTAACCCAAGAGCTGAGAGGAGCGGATCACTTTTTCAATGAGACATCCGTTGGAGGACTTCCCCCGCGCCACCCTCAAAACCTACCTGCCGAACAGAGCCTTGCCGTGGGGTTCTGCCGGCAGCCGCTCGCTCGCCGGGGTGGCGTGGAAGGGCGAGAATTCCCGGGCGTGGGACGCCTCTTTGGCCTGGGGGGGCAGGGGGCTGTCGGACGTCCCCGGGCGGCTGACCAGGCCCACCAGGTTCGAAGAGGCCTGGGTTTTCGGGATCTTGAACGGCGCCGTGGCCTGAAGAGGAGGGGAGGGAAAAAATAATAATAATAGAGGGTTGGAATGAGGGCCAGGGAGACATCACCCCCCCAAAAAAAAACTTTTTAACATTCCTCCGGTGACAAAGGGTAGTGGTGGACACCGGACACCAACAACGTGGAGGGACAGTGGAAATCCATGCAAAGATGGTGTTATCCAGGCATGTCCAAACTTCGGCCCTCCAGATATTTTGGACCGCAACTCCCACAGTCCTTTGCCATTGGAAACACAGGCTCGGAATTCTGGGAGTTGTGGTCCAAAACATCAGGAGGACCGAAGTTTGGCCATGCCTGGTGTTAATCAGAAAGGAACCGGGTAGCCATCTGGGGACACCCTGGAGGCATGTCCAAACTCCAATCCTCCAGATATTTTGGACCGCAACTCCCCACAGTCCTTTGCCGCTGGAAACATCGGCTTGGAATTCTGGGAGTTGTGGTCCAAAACATCAGGAGGGCCGAAGTTTGGACAGGCCTGCATGGTTCCCAAGGTGTCCTTTAATAAAGGGGGTGGGGGGAGAGAAAGAGAGGAGGAGAGGGAGAGAGAAAGAGAGGGGGGGAGAGACCCACAGCATACACCCCCCCCCATGGGTGGTGGTGGGGTTTTCACCTTTGTGGGAGAGCCGATGATGGTCGGCAGGGGCGTCCTGAAGAGCCAGTCCGAGCCCCGAGGAGAGGTGCCCGGGTGCTTGGTGGGCGAGGTGCCCAGGCTGACCGGCCGCGGAGGCTGCGGGGAGTGGCCGTGGCCGTGGCCGGCGTAGGAAGGGCAGACGGGGTCCGAATGCTGCTTGCGCAGCCTCTGCTTGCTCTGGTAGATGTCCGTCAGGGTCGGGCTGCTCTGGAGCCGGGCCGCTCCGGCCGTCAGCGGAGGCTGGGGGAGCTGCGGGGGCTGAGAGGAGGCCGGGGCGCCTGCAAACGGGAAAGGCGCTGCGGTTCAGCTTCGCCCGGTTCGCAAACCGGGAGAGCAGGCAAGCAGGAAGAATTCGAAACCACCGGGTCTAAGCCTCTCTCGAAAGGAAAACAAGACATGCGTACCAAAATTATCCAAGCTATGGCATGCCCTCCCAAGTGAGATCCGCCTGGCACCAACATTGATGACATTTCGGCGCCAGGTAAAAAAACCTTTCTGTTCCAGAAGTTTTTTTAATTGATACAGTATAGACTGTGGGTCCTCTGATGGCAATTTTAGTGTCATGATTTTAGTGTAAGGTTTTTATTCTTGTTTTAATTATTTATTGATATCTGATGTTTTAACTGTTAATTTTTTGATTGTAAGCCGCCCAGAGACCTTTGGGTAGTGGGTGGCATATAAGTTGTAAAAATAAATAATAAATAAAATAAAATAAAATATAAAATAAAATAAAAAGCAACAGGGAGGTCCCACCAGTGACATCAAGAATTCTTCTGGAATCCACCTTGGTCAAAGGAAATCAATCAAAAGGGGCTTCACAAGTCCCCCAAAAGGAGGGAAACCAGACTCCCAGCCGTCTCAAGGGAACACTTGTATGGGACCCCAGACAGACAGAGGGACCTCAAGAGCCCAGGGTCCCCCAATCCCAACGTTCCGGCATCAAGAGGGCACCGGAAGGGCATAGGCGGCCACCGGACGTCACCGCCTGGGGAGCTCCGAAGGGACGAAGGATCCCAGCACGGCAGGTTGTGGCACTTTTGAAAACGCTGACAAGAGACCCGAGGCGGCTCACCTGACGGGTTCCGGGTCCTGGCTTCGTGCCCTTGCAACTGCCCGCAGCAGCAGTGCCCGAGCTGTTCGGGTATGATGCCAACTGCCGCGAGGGAGGAGGCAGGAGAGAGGAGAAAGGACCCAGGGTTAGTTTTCGTTCAGAGGGGAGCATCGGGCAGAACGAAGACGCCGCCGGGGTCCTGCCGCCGGAGGGCAGCCGAGAACCCCCCCACCCCCGAAAGGCCCAGTCTGAGCTGGCCGTTACCTAGCGGCGAAGGGGAATACGGCCGGGAGGAGCCCGTGGACAGCCGGCGCCCCGTGCCCTGCGGCGTCTCGGCTGGCACAGGGGAAGAGGAGCCCGTCTTCAGGAAACCCACGGGGCTGGTGCTGGAGCGCCTCACCGCGGTGGACCTGGAACCACAAGCGGGACACGAGGATGACTTCCGGGGAGGGACGGCCTCGGACCGCGCTGTGCGGCCACCAAGCGGGCAAGACTTGTCCCCACCGCCACCATCGATGCCAGAAAAGCCTTCCAACCAACCGTCGTAGCCTCTTCCTCGGAAGAGAAAGGCGCGGGAGCTTTCCGCCTGTATTGAGGACTCGGAACGTTTTTTAAGTCTCTTCTACGCTATTCAAGTATTCGTCCAATCCACCGAGAGCCGGTGCCGGGCGAGGGCCATGGAGCCTTGAGTTCAAATCCCCGGATAGGCATAGAGCTCACTGGGGAAACCTCCAGCCAGGTCTCTCTCTCTCTCTCTCTCTCAAACTCTCCTCTCTTTCTCTTGCTGAATTGCTATTGTGAGACTAAATGAGAAAGTGGAACCACACTACCAACTTCCGGTCAGTTTGGGGAAAAGACAAGGCAGACATGTGAAACTCGGGAACCTTAACGTCTTTTTTTGGGGGGGGGGACTGCACCTCCCATCATCCCCCAGAGAGCTCTGGTAGGGGAGCATGTGGGTGGTAGTCCTAAAATTTAACACGACCAAGGTCTGGAGAAATATCAAGAAACGCATCCCGGGGAGTGGGTGGGTGGGGAGGATCCCACATCTTTCATAAGCTCCATGAAACTAAAGCCCAGTCCCTTTTTTTAAAAAAATTGATCCACAGGAGAGATTATTCTATCAGAGCAAAGCATCTCTCTTGGTGAACTAAGGGGCAAAATAAAGTCAACCCAGAAAAATTATAATCTATTCCGCTTGGCCAATAATGGTTCTGTGAACTGGCAAATAATTCTGATTTTAAGGCAGAGTTATCTTTGACCCTCCCAGCAAAATTAAACTTGTCGGGATTTATATGCCAGCGGACAAGGAGTGAAAGGAAGGACGCCACATTTTCGCCTGGAAAAAGCAGTGCCGCCAAACCCACCCACCCACCCCCGGTCACACAGGGGTCTGCGGCGAAGTCAGGAGACGGACTAAGTGGGCAAGAAAGGCCTTACCTCGGAGAGCCGTGGGGGTTCGAACCGGGGCTGGCGCTGGCGGGCCCCGCGCTCAGGTTCTGCTCGATGCGCTGGTAGTTGCGGATCTGCGTGGGCACCGGGATGGGGGCCGTCTCGCTGCGGGGGGAGACCGAGGGCTGGCACTGCCTGCAAAGGGCGGGGGGGGGCGCAGAGGGAGGGGGCCGTGAGGAAGGGAAGAAGACCAAGGTGGGAAAAAAACTGGAGCATCCACAAACAAGATCAGCGTAGGAGTAGAGCTCTCTCAGGATGCTGAGAAGAGATGGTTTATGAAAGGAGCCCAAGGCGTTTCGGCCAAAAGTGGCCTTCTTCGGGGACTTTTCCGCACCAACGTGTGCTCAAAGAAACTCTGGGGACAGCCAGTTAGTAAACTATTTCTTCTCAGCATCCTGAGAGAGAGAGCTCTCTCCTATACTGCTATAGGAAGGGAAGAAGAACTGTCCCCTTCCTTGATTCCGCAGGAAGGAAGAAGAACAGACCAGACAAGAGCCTAGGCCAGGGAGAAATGGCTATCTCGGAGCCCCACACTGGGGGGGAAAATAACCAACCCGCAGGACGGAAAAGCATTCCAGCTGCTGGGAGCCGGCGGCCCTTCCTCCTTCCTCGACCGTTTCTAAACAAAAGCAGTTCTAGGAAAACTCAGCCGAGGAGAGAGAACGGACAGAAAGTTCAGGGCCAAAGCTGGCCAGGAGGGGTTGTTTGCTCAAGGCGCCAAGGCTGGAGAAAAGGGTGTGTGTGGGGGGGGGATGGCTGGCCGGGAACAGTTTAGGATGGTAACCCATCCTCCTGGCCCCGGCAGAGGGCGAAAGAGAGAAGTGGGCACCTGGGCCGGGTGGGAACAGGTGAGGGAGCAGATTCCGCTCCTCTTGCAAAGATCTGAAGCCAGACGGATTGAGGATTGCTTAAGTTACAGGACAAAAAAGAAGAAACATAGTTCTTTCCAGACCCACGTTAATGATCAGCCCACAGCCCAAGGCGACGGTGGCCTGGAGGTCTCCCTCAAGGGGGAAAAATGTATACACTTTGCCAGCGGAGCCGGCCTCATCTGGGATGGGCAAACAGTGACAGCGTGATGGACCCCAAACGATGAAGAGGGACAGGAAGTCCCCCTGGAGGATTATGGGATACGGCTCTCCCAAACTCCGACGGGTTCAATCCTTTGCAGACGCAAATCCAGCAGAGGCGTCTGGGAAGCCTTCCCGCAGGAAATTAAGAGGAAATATCGTTTTCTGTCCCTAACACTGAGTTTTTTGGGGTGCTGAAGAACCCGAGCGGGGCGGCCGAATTCCCCGATTTAAACTCCACCAGGCAAGGGCCGTTCCGCGACTTATCCGACCGGATGTCCTCTGTTAAAGCAACGGTGCCAACCACCTGATGGTAGACAATTCAACCGATGGCAGTTTTTTTAGGGACAAGAGCCGGACTGCTACTAAATAAATAAAGATCAGATCTTTATGTTCTTGTACAGCCCTGTTCTGAAGGCTCTTGCCTAGGCAGGGGAAGGGCAGGTGGGTTAAGGTTCCCCCTTTTCCCCAAAAATAAAAATGGTAGAAGCCAGGTTAGGAGGGGACCATGGCAGGGCATTAAAAAAAAAGAGTTTCTGGGCTCCTGTCCTGAGTGGAAACCAACAGCTTTAATTTCTGTTCTTTTCAGCGCCGTTGCCATTCCGACAACAGGGCTCAAGACTTACCCTCCGCAGATCAGGAATTCACTCGAGGCTCTCCGCCCGGCCGCTGCCAAAGGCATGTCGTCTGGACCGCAAACAAAACAAGATTAAATTTAATTAAAAAGCAGAAACATTAAGTTCATAGAATCCACAGAGAAACAGACAAACGGCGAGGAAAGAACAGCATAAGCTTCTCCTCTGGAGGAAATGCTTCCCTTTCCCGCCTAGAGAAACACATTCAACATGGGATGAAAGTTTCCCGATCGTGCCTAGGGAATACACCTTGAGTGCTCCCCACTACAAGGCAGGTAAATAGGTAACCTCTAATTCGCTTCAGCCTAGAACCGGCATCCTTAGGGTAGGACAGACAGATTGGTCAATTGATGCCATTAAACATACCAACCCCAGGCTGTAGGACGGAAGAGGAAAGAGTCCGACGTTACTCCCATTACACCCCTGACAAAAAAAAATGGTCCCGTAATCCCGGGCGACTGTCCAGGGGCCCTCAGAGACAGGAAGAGGGCCCGGGGCCCGGAGGCTTACACGACTGGTCGGCAGCAATGTTGCGGGGCACCAGGACAAAGTCGTCCGTGTCGCAAGAGGAGGTCCTGCTGCTGGTGCTGGCGGAGTCCTTGGAGACCTGCAGGTAGTTCGGCGGCCCCAACGGAGGGGACGAGAGGGCGTCCTCGGGGAGGGGCTGCATGTCTGGGAGAGACTGGAGGGCAAAGGAGAGAGAAAGAGGGTCAGCGCCCGGCAGAGAGGGCGGGAGTGGGGGGGGGAATGGGGTTGGGACGCCGGCAGAGCAATGCTGCTCCAGAGGTCAGAAAGACCTCGACACGAGGCAGGGCCTTCTTGGGAGTGGTACCCTCCTGCTGATAATCGCCCCCCCCCAGCGAAGCTACGCCTGACTCCCTCCCCGGTTCCAAGAAGTGGCTGAAAATCCATATTTTTCTAAGGAGGATGGTTCTTTCCGTCCCCTTTGTCCCCGCAATTCATCTATGATTTCCCCAACAGATTTCACACCGCGTCTCTTGAGGACTAGAAACTTAGCTGTTGACAGAGACAGGCTGGAATGCCCCGGGTTTGGGGGCAGGGGGTTTTGGGAAGTGAAAGGCCACCCGTGCCAAAGAGGGCCCCTGTTTTCCACCCGCTCCAAGCCGTCCGCGATGGGCGAGGAGGGTTCTCAAGACACAAAAGCTTCGAGATCTTTGAAGAGGCCAAAAAAAAAAAAAAACCCTTGTCCTGACCCCCCCCCCCGCTTCCAGCCGCAAGGGCGAGCGACAGACCGAGATGTTTTCGAACCCGGAAGGGAACTTACGGGGGGAGAGGCAAACCGGCAGGAAGGAGAGCTACCGCAGGAGCTGCCGGACGCAGAGCCGGTGTAGGTCGGCACAGGCACAGGACAAGCTGGTGGAAAGAAGGTAAGGAAGGCACGGTTTTGCCAGGAGGAATCCTTTCCGAAAACGCTCATGAACAGGCAATTTGGGGGGTGCGCTTATACCCCAATAAAAGCCGGAGGGAAGCCACCTCAGAAGGGGGAACCATAGGGTCACGTGAGCCACCGAATCTCCGACGTGGGGCAAGATCCACGGGGGAAACCCATGCAGGGGTAGGTGGGCCGTTTAAGAAAGCAGAGGCTGGTTCTTCTCAAGGAAGCAGGAGAAGGAACACACACATGTAGGGCTCTTTTTGGGGTGGGGTGGGGTGGACAGGACAACTTACACTTCTTGACGGTAGACACCTGATCCAGGAAGGGGTGGCTGAAGAAAGTATCTGCAAGACAGGAAGGGAAGGGCGAGAGGGGTGAGCCTCAAAAGGCAGTGGGGGAATGCAGACCCCCCCCTTTCTCTCCGGCAGCTAAGATTTTTCCACCAGGTTCTTTCAAGGGGATGAGCCGGCCTTCGGCTGGGGAAAACCGGCACCATCGATCATTTTAGCCAGAGCTAAGCAGCGAAACCAAAGGCGGGCACTTGAAAAATCCATTTCCTTCGGTCCGAGGTGGGCCAAGGTGGTCACGGAGCTCCTTCGTTTCCTCGGTCCAGGCGCGCATCACTGGCCGCGAGGACGTCACGGCGGGAAGGTGCTTCTGACAACCCTAAAAAGGCGTTTTGAGGACCACAGGACCGGCCGTGTGCAGATTTACGATTGAGGAGGAGAAACTGAGGGGGGGGGGCAGACACGCCGAGAAAGCTGTACCTTGGTGTCCAAGCGCTTTTGTTATTTCAGAATCTAAACAAAACAACCCTGGGATGAGCTTGGCCGTCAAAAGGCCTTCTCCGTCCTGGCTGGGTCCCAAAACAACCCTCCCCCTGCCAGTAGAGGAGGAGTTCCCGATGCCCACAGCTGGGTGTATGTGTGTGTGCACCCGTGTGTCAACAACCACAGCCCTCTGACCCTGACCTCCTGGCTGGGAGGGGAGGGCCTTTACAAGAAAAGGTTAATTATAACCACCCTGAGAAACAGGAGGGGCGGGAGTGTCCATTTGTGGAAACAGGAGGGGACGGGAGTTAGACACTCTCTCCATGAGATGGCCACTGGGTCCGGGAGTTTGTGTTTGTATGCACAGCTAAAATGCTGATCAAGCCAGGAGTGGGATGACCAAGCAAGGTCTGGGGCCAGGACGATCCCAGGAGACTTCGCAGCTGTGAAGCTCAAACCCCCGGAGACCTTTTAGGTTGGCTGGGGAACAGATCAGGCAGTTCTGCCGTCCTGGGTCGGAACGCCCCCGTCCTGCAAGTTCTAACCACTCGGTTTTCTCTCCAAGGAATGGGGTGGTGCTGACCAGAGCCTCAGGTAGGCGCCTGCAAGAGCCAATGGAGAGCAGGGTGTCCAAACCGATGGGTCACTGCCGCCCTACGAGACGCCAGCCACGTCCGTTAATTTAGGGCAAGCCATAACAAACACGTGATGGACCCGACCAAACTCAAAAGCGTGGATTTGTCAGGGTTCCATCGGGGCTTTTCCTGTGACTTCACATCCAGCAGTGTTGTTTCTTCAGATGGAGAATGAAGCGCGTCGCTCTCCCTTTCTTAAGCCTGCACGCAGGCGCTTGGGCTAAGGGGTCTAAAAAACCCCACATGGCCGAAATGTCAAGAGAGGAGGAGAAAACAACCCATATCCCCCCCCTCCACAGGCACCAAGTCAAAGGATTGCCCCACTACCACCACCCCTTGGCAAACGGCTGCCAACACGACAACAGATCGGAACCGGAGCTGGGCCGGAGCAGCCTTGCGCCTGAAAAACCTCCCCCCTTCGAGAGAGGGCCGAGCCAACTTTTGATGGGAAAACACTATAAATAGCCCTGCCTGCTATTTTTTGCAGAGCGGCTGCTCTCCTGCTGGGTTATGTGCGTGTATGTTTTTTTTTTTAAAAAAATAATTAACAAAACGAACCTGATTTAGGCTTGTTTGCGCTTTTGGAGTCCCGGTGTACATTCTGTGTGTGGGAGGGACGGACATTGGCGGCGCCTTGTTTCTAAGAAATCCCGGATTATGTAAGCGGATCACGCTGCTGATCACGCCTCCCCAAAACTGGAAATGCTTCGTCAACCGCTTCGCCCTGGGAAGCGATCCAACCGCAGAGCTTAGCGGGGAGTGACGGGTTTAGCAGGGGGCGGGTGGGAACAGGAGGACCTGCCTTCCTCCCCCTTGATGCATGCCGGAAGACGGATCAAAACCAAGACCCCCCCCCCCGACCCTCTGAGCCACTCATCTGCTGAGTTACCTTTGCTGGATCAAAAACGCCCAGCACCCCTGGCCGCTGGAGGAGAACAGGTTTTTCTAGTCCCTAAAGCCCAGTGAAATTGGAGGGCCAGGGAGCTCTCGGCCGGAGGTGGCCGCCAGAGCCCACCCAACCCGTGGACGGATGGACGCGGTTTGGGGTCACGGCAGGTCCAAAGTCGTAAGCAAGAGGTCAGGCTCGGGATTTAGGGTCTGCTCTGCTAGGAGAAGCCTTGGAACGGCGAACCTCCAAGGACAGATCCCCGAGTGCCTCCAGTTCCGTGATGGCAAAGGTCCCCAAACAGGAGAAAGGCAGCTTCGTCTATAAACCTTAGAGCTTGTCCAGCTGCGAGGGAAACCTCTGGATCGTTTGAGTCCGGCCTTTTGTCAGGGAGGCACTCCCCACCGCTTGCTCCGTCGCTAAGTGCCTCGAATCCTTGAGCCGGTCAACATGATGAAACTGGTGAGCAAATTAAGTCGCACAGAAACATGGCCAGAATTTGGCACAAACGCCCCTCCTTCCAAGGAGCCACTTTAAGAGTTCAAGGGTTTTTGTTTTTTTTGTAAAGGCCACAACAACCCGGCCAGGGAGGGCCCTGGCTGCTTTCAATCCTCCTCCAGGCAAGCAAAGGCTACAACCCAGTCAACCCCACGAGCGGGGGGGAAAACAACCCCACCGCACTGAACTGCTGAATCTCTTCCAGGTCAACCAACGGAGACAGCTTCAGCTCTCCGCTGAGAACAGAGACTTTTTTTTTTTTGGTCTCCATCACGAGCGGAAGCCAAATTATTTTTTGGAAAAAAACAACACCAGAAGACTCTGTGAAGCTGCATCACCACATCCCTGGAACATGGTAACCAGGCCCGTTTCGGCATCACCTATTTCCATTCTGTATTTCTTTTACCAACTTTTGAGCTGAGGGGACGGCAAGAAGCTGCCTGAAGGCCACTAACGAAACACATTTTATACATTCGCGGCATGCTGCTTTATCAACCGTGGTTGGCTTTGAGGAAGAAGCCGAACCACCAATAACAACCACCCCCAAGAGCAAAAGCTGCCAGTCTCAAGGGCCAGGTGTTGGGAGGAGGTAACCAAAGGCATCTCCCTTCAAATCCGTTGCTCAGGAGGGGATTAGAACCATCAGATCATCTGGGCAGTGGGTGAAGAGGAAAGCGAGAAAGGACGCCTGGTTTCTGTGATTCACCAAAGCCGGGCCGGTGTTTCTCTCCCTTGGCCTCCCCCCTCTTTTCCCCTTCCTCGCTGGGTGCTTTCTCAAATAAAAGCAGTGAGCTGGGCCCTCCCAAACCTCTCTCTGCTTTTATAGAATTACCTCCTGTGCTGTAAGACCGAGGGGGAAGTCGGGCGCTTCGGAAGAGCAATGCCCAAAGGACAGTTCCGCGCGACACAAAAGCCTGCGTCGGACACGCGCTGAAATCGGCCGGGTAAAAGGCTCTATCTACCCTTGATTGAATGGACTACGGGGTTTTCAGAATATGCCTTCTGTGAGATTCTGGGAGTTGCCGTCTCCGCACGTCAGGAGGATGGGCGGGTCGGGGGAAGGTCCCGCCGGAAGAACTCAGGGGTCGTCTGACCTGAGATATAAAACCGGGGTTACCCCCCCCCCCCCAAAAAAAAAAAAAGCGTGGAAGGAAACTGCAGGCGAACACTTCCCCTCAGCTGAGAGAGAAAGAGGGAAATGTTTACTCACCAAAGTCCATTCTATCTTTTTGGTTCCTTTGGAGCAAACCCAACACCAGGTCAGCCAGATATGCAGAGGTTTCCCTGGGGATGCTGAAGACGGAGGGATTTTAAAAAGAAGATTAAAAACAGGGAGGGAAGGAAGACAAAAGGCACGTCCCAAACAGACTAACGTACTAAAAAGGATCTATGTTCCCCCTCTGACAGACGTCAAGATGAAATTCTTCGCACACGTCCCAGAAGGACGCCTACCTGGGTACGAGGTTCCTGTTCTTTTCATAAAACATCCTTAGATCTTGAGGGCTGTTGGCCTGTCAAAACGGAGACGACGGGCACCGTCAAAAGCGGTATTTAGCAAAAACACAGATCCCGCCATATTCTGACATGGGAAATGTAGGACATCGGGGGAGATTAAGAATAGGGTCCTTCCAGCCCAGAGAACAAAAGATCGGCTTAACCGCATGTTGTAAACTGGAAACCCAACTCATTAAAAACAATAAGAATAAACAATAATTCAACCACAGTTAGCCTAAACTGTGATCTGTGCTGGGGAACACAGAGCGGCAAAACCGCCGCAAATACTTGGAAGGGAAAGGCTGAAATCGGGACAGAAAGAAGAAAGGAGAGGATGTCTCCAATTGAGGCTAACCGGATCATGCATGCAGAAGGCGAGACCCAACTCAGGAAACCCGACTTCACACGTTTGAGGGAAAGGCCGCAGGGGACGGTCACTCCCACCCACGGCCCTGGCCTTTCCAGGCCCGACGACCCGGAAATGAGAGTTACGAGCCCTCAAACCGTCCCGTTCTTTTTCCTTCCTTGTGGATCCCGGGAACGGCGGTCGCACGTCGGCCCCTACCTGGAAAGGCGGCTTCCCAACCAGGCACTGATAGATCACCGTCCCGATGCTCCACAGGTCCGCTTTGGCGTCGTAGTGCTGCGACATGATCACTTCGGGAGCCTGGAAAAGGGTCCAGAAGGGAGTTGGCCGAGCGCTGGAGAAGAGGGGTCACCCAAGAGCACGAGCCAAGGGCTACCTGGCCGTCCCTTCAAAAGCGAGAGGCCCTTCTGCCGACCGTCCGCGTTGAACCCAGCATCCCCGGCTAGTGGGAAATATTTCAAGTCCGCTGCTTTTTAAACTGATGGGAGTTTTCGGGAACGTCTAACGGGCATGAAAAAACTTCTGCACGGAGGATCTGTTCTGCTGCCTTCGGTATCCTGTTCACAGTGAGTGGCTTACTCAGTATCATCCCCCCCCCAGCCAGGGCTCACAAATCTCTGCTCTCACAAATGCCCATGGACCGTCTGGAGGCCTTGAATTAAGAGTTGTCCATCACAAGCATTCGAGCCCCTGTGGTGGCCATTCGAGAGCCAACCGTCCCATCCACTCGAATGGTTAATTCTTATTCAGAGATCGCCTGTCGCTCCAATTTAAAAAAAAAAGTCATCTGTGATCACAAGGAGGTAACACCAGGAGTTTTCCTGTAACATACTCATCTATCCTTCTCTTTAAAGCCGTGGTTCCCCAGATGTTCGACTGCTACCCTCCAGATGTTCTACCCGAGCGCCTCTCAGGGAGAGTTGCAAGTGGCAAAAAGGAAGAGCCAACGTTTCATCATCCTAACTGAAACCCCGACAACGGCAGCACGAACCTTACGACCCCTCACTCACCATATACATGGGGGAGCCGCAGAGGGTGGCAGCCATCATGTTGCTGTGAAGGTAACGGGCAAACCCGAAGTCCGCTGTTCGAAAGGGGTGGGGTGGGGTGGAAGAAATCCAGAAATGATTTGAGTTTTTAAAAGTTTGGGGAAAACGAGAAGCACCCTTCACAGACACACTCGGTGGGCCCACATCGCATTAGGGAGGAAAACTGAGGGAGGACCCTTCTGGTCTCTTATTCACAGCTTTCAACGTCACAGCAAACCAGTCTCGCAAGCCAGCTTTTGTCAAGTCACAAGAAGCCACGGTTTCTAGCTGCGGTTTGAAGCCGGCAGACAAACCATAGCTTATTTGCAGGGATGGGTTTGGACAAAGCGACAAGCCAACATTCAACAAATAAACCAGGACAGATCCTGCCTTGTTCAAGACCCGATAAAGGAAAGGAACTGTGTAATTGTGTGTGTTCGGCACGTTGTGCGAAGACTGGCCAAGAGAACAGGTCTGCAGCAGAGGGCTACAGACCCATTAGAGTGTCCCGATTAGCGCACAGGGCAGCAAATGGAAATTTTACCTAGATTATTTTTATTCTGGGCACAGGAATGCCCTGAAAATTCTAGGAACACACATTAAGAAAACCAAAATGCCTAAAACAGCACCTAGCCCAGCCCTTGCTGGGAACACAGGATGTAGGAAGCTCTGCTATCTGGACTCTAGATTTCTGCTTAGGCCCATGGAATTGCCAATTGTGACTGGGAGAGCGGGTTCTCGGAGGTTTCAGACAGGGGTCTTCCTCACATTTTAACTAGAAACCCCTGTTTATTCCCTGACAGTCTCCCATCCAGGTACCAACCGGGCCCGACCCTACTTAGCTTCCAAAAACAGGGGAGATCAGCTGCGTTCAGGGCGGGAGGGCAACCCTGCCTAAAACCGTGGAATTACTGCTTCCGGCTGCGCCAAACCCAAGCGGAGGCCAAAGCCAAGGCATCGGTGTCTGATTTGGGGCCGGCGATGGCTTTTCGGCAAATGCCCCGGGGGCCGAACGGGCCGAGCACCTCCCCCTCCCCACGCAAAGAGGAGCCACTCGCCTATCTTGACGCGTATGCTGCTGAGGCTCGACTTTCGGCGGTTCGCGTACGACAGCAGGATGTTCTGGGGCTTGAGGTCCCGGTGGATGATGCCTTTGCTGTGAAGGATGCGCATGGCGGCGGCAATCTGATGCAGGAAGACCCGGATCGTGTCCTCGCTCAGAGTCCCTTTGGCTGAGAGGAAAGATGATTCGAAATCTGCTTTAACGTCACCGTCACCGCTACTGCTAAGCAGCCAAAGGGACACCACACACCACCCCCCAAAGGAAACACTTCCTAGCCTCTGCAGAGATCTCTCCTCCTGAATCCAAATGACAGTTCCGGGCTGTTTTGTTTTAATTAGGATGGATTATAACCTGGAATCTGCTCGCTATGCATTATTTTTTTTCCAGCCTCCAAGGTGCAGAGGGAGAGGTTTAAACCCGGCGTCTCGAGCAGGGAAGAGGCGACACAATAACCGCCCCATGGAATTGCCGTTCCTCATTTTTTTCCAGCTTGTTATGTTGTTCGCCCATCAGGGGACCAGCTCTTCTCGAGCGACAATCCTCAAAGGACAAACACCTCCCTCTGGATCCAGGCGCCTCGCTCTCCCTCCCAATATCTTATGGAGGCACTGCTTAGAAAATACAAACCACAGCCCCTCTCCTGGGAGTCTATTTTTACCCTCTTCTCCCTCTTTGTAAAAAATCGGCTCCCCCCCCCCAAAAAAAGACGATGGCAGGTGGCAAGTGGACTCCAGCTTTATCCTGGATTTTAGGAGGCCGGAAACCCTGAAAATAGGATTATTGAATACACAAACAAAAGTACTAGAGGCACACCGTCCTGTGTATTCTGGACTACAACCCCCCCCCCCCCACCCCCGTTTCTCAGGACTGTGGGTAACCTTGGGCTTCGTGCTCCAAGAATATGCCGCAGCACGGCTCAGACGTGTGTATTAAGTCGGAAAGAAGACGCTTCACCCTCCAACTTTGGAGCTCCGCCCCAAGAAGCACAAGCAGTTCGTTACCTTGCAAGTAATCGGCCAGGTCTCCCCCGTTGCAATACTGTCCAGGAGGAAAAAGAGAAGAGGGATTAGATTTGGAGAGAGGGGTGCGTTATGTCTCAACTTGCTTGCCCAGGACAAATGGAACAGAAGCTCAGCCGTTAAACGGAGGTCTCTCAGCTTCACAACCTCCTTTCTGTTCTCCTCCTGCCTCCCTCCCTCCCGCCGAGGGTGACATGGGTTTGGTCACATGCGTGCCCCTCGTCCCGGCGTCACCAGGGAGGGCCCCCCCACAGCACCGCCAGGAAGGGGAGAACGAGAAACCCTCCTGACAAGCCCTGGGCCTAGGAGATGCCGGCCAGGGACGCCGTACGCCATAATCGGTTCAAAAGGCCGCGATGAAAAGCGCTCACCTCCATTACTAGAAAGACCGAGTTGGACAGCTCCTGAAAGAAGAGAAGAGAAAACGTCTCATGAAATCGGGACGTGGGGAGTGGTCTCAAATAACAGATCCTTCCCTGGGCCTGCCTCCGGCAAAGTAGCGTCCTTTCCCTCTTTCCCAGCCTCCTCGGGAAGGATGAGAAGACCGAACAGATGCGTTACTCGTGGTCTATGGCTCATCCTCAACGAGACAGGAGCTCTTATACCAGCTCAGGGGGTCCTTCTCGCCTGCTAGCAGATGTCCTCCGAGAAGGGTCTTCCCTTTCTTTTCTATCAGCTCGCCCCAGATCCGCCGAACCCGTGAACGTCGAACTGGGCTTCACAAAACAAAGGGGATTTTACTTTTCAACTACAGCGCTCCCCCCAAGGTGAAGGGAGAAGCAGTGCAGTGCAATGGTTAGGGTGGTTGGAAAGGAAGCAAACTAAAGGTCCCATTAAAGCCAGAAGACTCAGTGGACCGAGACACCCCCCCTCTCTCACTTTGTTCTCCCTTTCAGGTTCCGTTCGGAGATCGAAAGAGAGGAAGGAAACCAGATGTCTGGCTACGAAATCATCGGAGGAAAGAGGGGGAGATAAATCCAGCTAGGTGGGGTGGAGGAAAGAGCTATTCACAGTTGCGCCTTAAATTGACCTCTGGAGCGAC
Organism: Phrynocephalus guinanensis; assembly: GCA_037367245.1. Classification (NCBI taxonomy): domain Eukaryota; kingdom Metazoa; phylum Chordata; class Lepidosauria; order Squamata; family Agamidae; genus Phrynocephalus; species Phrynocephalus guinanensis. The sequence goes on from CM074750.1 coordinate 12,367,120, forward strand.
ACAAGCTCACTCCAAAGAGTCAACGGCAAACCTATCCAAGGCAGCTTATTTCCCCTTTAGGTTTGGAATCAAGCAAAGCGGGTGAAGGAAGACGTGCCTTTCGTCCGCCTTTCCTCCAAGCCAGGCTGCTTAAGAAAATCCCTCGGGCGGTGAAATCGTTCTGGAGAACTCAAGGGAGTCAAGGGAACGGCCGGAGCGACGCGCACCCAGCGGGGCTCGGTTTCCTCGGACAAACACCCCCAGGCTTGTCCTGAAGGCTGAGATAAAGGACATCCGTCAAGGCCTCCCAGGACCCGCAATAAGTCTGGGAATCGGGACATTTGGGAGAGGCTGGGCGTGGGGAACCCAGCCGGCCAACGAACCGCTCAGCGGGCATGCAGCGCCCTCGTGGCCAGGCAGAAACCGGAGACGGGGACACTGCGAGGAGTTGACCTCTCCCCCGACTTCATTCCAGTCTGGTAGGAAAAACGCAACCGGCTTCAGCTTCCAAACCGAAAGCGGACGCCCCGGCTCTCTGGAGAGAAAAACCCGACAGCCCCACAGGCTGAGGAGACAGTCTCCTCTGTTCTGGGCAGCAGCCTTTTCTCTGCTCCTCTATGGCCAGTCTAAAGACACCTTTTCTGGCCAGATCAAGGACAGAAAAATCATTACTGAATATCTGACACCTCTGGATGGCTAGAGAATTTAAAAATAAGGCGTCCCTGTTTTTCAGGAACCTCCGTGAAGGAAAGACACGGTATAACTTAGGTTTAATCTCAACAGCCTCAAAACATAGCCAACGAACATACATTTGAAGCCGTTTTATCCCGTTCTTTTGGACAAAAACGCTGCTAGATCAACATAGGTAGGCTCTAGATCAGGGGTCCTCAAAGTTTTCAACCAGCGGGCCGGTCCACCACCACCCAGAGACCACTGGGGGCCGGATCCCAGTCCAAAAGCAGCTGCGGAGGCTGGCTTGCTCACAAAACAGGGGGTAGGTGGGGGGTTGCAATTGGTCCCAGGGGCCGGATTCAGGACCTTGGGGGGCTGCATCCGGCCCCCAGGGCCTTAGGTTGAGGACCCCTGCTCTAGATCACTGGTTCTCAACCTGCGGGTCCACAGAGGTGCCTGGACTGCAACTCCCAGAAATCCTGGCCTGCTCAGCTAGTGAAGATTTCTGGGAGTTGCAGTCCAGGAACATCTGGGGACCCACAGGTGGAGAACCACTGCTCTAGATCATCCCTGACCTCAGGTTCGTAACGACGCTCATGGAAAAAAGGATGAGGAGGAGGAAGGAAGGAAGGAAGGAAGGAATAAAAGCAGTCATCACAAAAGAACCGGCAGAAAGTGCCTGCTGACATCTCGTATTTCTCTGCCTGAGGATTACAGCGGAGTTATTTGAAGGGAAGGAATTGAATTTCTGCACGTCATCAGGGAATCCAGGCTCCATAAATTACGCACAATCTGAGCTGCTCTCGAAAGCATCCCTGGCACTTTTCAAGGCTGACTGGCTGGCGAGGAAGAAGAGCCTACGACGCAGCTGCTCCTGCCCAGGTTTCTGCCCCCCCGCCCCCGCCCACAGACGGTTTCCAGACCTTTAGGATCAGCCAACTGGGGCTGTTGTCCCGGCAGTTGTCCCAGCTGCTGCGCCAAGGAGAGCGGGCATGGGGAACTGACTTTCAAGTCCGTCCTTCGACCCAGGTTGGCACGAAAGCCTCCTGCGGCCACCGTGACGCTTGCTGGAGGTGCAAAAGGCTGGGGCCGCTGCCCAGAGGCCCCGAAGGTCAACGGACACGGTGTGGATTTTGCAAGCTGTCGGGACAGGCCCCGAATTTCACTCTGGGCCTCTCTGGTTGAATAAGGAAGATCTACCAAGTGACGGGAAAGAGCGTTTCCCTCTACGCAAAACCACGGAGATCCTATTTGGTACCAAATAAAACCAGGGCTAGGCAGGCAGATGGGAAACGGCCTTGCTGTGTTAAGAGTCGGCACACTGGCCTCTTGACCAGTCAACTGCTCTCAAACCGTTTCAGAAAGCTACATTCTCACCTTTCAAGGACAAGGAAATAAGAGGAAAAGGGCGGAGGGCGGAATACCCTCCAGATGCTGCTGGACTGCAACCCCCATCGTCCCCAAGAACCGGCCTTGCTGGCTCAAACTGGCAGCAGAGTGCAGAGGTTCAGGTGTGCTTCTTACTAGTCCAGAAGGCTAGTACTGGTTGGCTTGCTTATATCCCCCTTCCTCTGCGGGAAACCTTGTCTGGTTCTCCCTACTATCTTTTCCAAACGAGAACACAGGAGGGGCATTTGGGAAGGGGGGTGCAACGCTTGGGCCTCTAACAGGGATCAAGGAGACCCCCTTGGACCACGCTGCTCTGATCTTCCTCCTCTCCTTTCAGTTCTGTATCCCCGAAACTGAGGAAAAGACGCTCGAGATGGCCCTGGTTTTTGCGGTTTCCATTTCCATTTCATTTCATTCTGACCTAAGGTAGTAGAACGCCCTGCAATAAAAATATCTGGAAATCTGCAAAGCAGCTGATGAAGGATCATCCGCTGCTTGGGCTTCATCGTCCTCCTTCAGCATTCTGGGGGTGTGTTCAATGCCACATCACTCTGCCTTACGAGTAACGCCTGTCGGCTGCAGACAATCCAAGCCTTTCCGCTAAAGTCGCCTTTTCGGGCTGAGCCGGAGGAGAAACGGGATCGGAGCTCTTAAGAAAGACAGGTCCCCCTCCTGGTCCTTTTGCGGCCTTTGGCGGGGGCCTTGTTCCTTGAGACTGGAAGTCAAGACGGGCGAGAACCCTCCGATATTCTCCAATCGGGCACTCCCCGTTGTGGAAACGCGCTCCCCTCCTGCATCCTGGCCCTGGCGGGGGTCACGTGACAAACTGCGGGCCCTCTCATCTGCTTAAAGATGCAGCGCGCCACCTCGCCGAAGCCGACGGCAATTATGGCGGGATGCTCTCTGACTGTCAAGCGAGGCGCGCGCGCGTTAATGGCTCGTTGATCGGGCGGCGCGGGAAGCTTTCCGGATGAATGAGCCTCCTCCCCCCCTCTTCCCTTGCTGCTACGCAGACAGGCTGGCTTGACCCACGGCAGGCCGTGTACGTAGAGCCTTCTGGATTCGAAGGAACTGCAGGAGGCCGACCCAACCCTGAGCTAGGTTGGGGACGATGGGCCCAGGCGGGCAACGTCGCTGGGGAGTGTCGGGTTGCGAGGACTTGCAACGGGCGGCACAGCAAGACAGTTTCCAACCACAGGGTGCCAATATTTTCATTCCAGAACAAACAAGCTCCCGCCTTTAAGCAGAAGAAAATTCCTTTCCACCTTGCAAGCATTATTTCTACTATTTCTGCAGAACGCACCCACCCAGCGCAGCCAGTTAAATGCCCTGAGACATCTGGAGTTGTCAGGGGATGAGCTGTCTCTTTCACAGGACCGACAGGAAGCCTGGAAAAAGAGCAAGCTTCCAGCTTCTCCAGAACGCTGTATCAGGCCAGAGGGACAAGCAAGGGACAGAAGTCCCCAAAGGCAGGGAGCTGTTTTCTCGTCGTTTGAAATTAAACTCCCTCCCGAAATGGACAACGGCCCGTTACACTCAAGTGCCGAAAAGGGTTACAGGGAAATTCCCCTTTCTTTGCCACACTCAAGATACCAGCCTCAGCAAGAAGGCTTTTCGTTCCGTCAGCAGGAGAAGAATAAACACACGGCGCTTTCAAAGCAGACCGCCAGCCGCCACTACTGAGCCTGCAGCAAAGACGGCAAAAGCAACTCACCTGCACGTCGTAGAGAGCGACAATGTTCTCGTGCTGAAGCTCCTGGAAAACAGAAGGAAACACAATTCAGAGAAATGCACCATGCACGTCCTGGGGGTGGGGGTGGGAGAAGGCTTCACTGCTCAGGAGCAGACACTTTTCCCAGGCAAGGCTCGAGTCTTTCCCCCTCTGGTAACTTAAGGTTGCTGCATTCAACTACGGGGGCAGGGCTGTGGAGTCGGAGTCGGAGTAAATTTTGGGTACCTGGAGTCGGAGTCGGCAAACAATGCACCGACTCCGACTCCTACTAAATTTAGATTGGAATTTTTAAAAAAGCAAGTGTAAATGTCCCAATTCACAAAAAGTTATAATTAATGACTTCTCTACTGTAAGAATAAAGACCAATGCATGCAGTGCCTCACGTAACCGCAAAACGAACACGTTAAGTGACCGTGAAGAGGCATGCTTTTCATGTGCTTCACTATATGGCACGCAACACACAATTAGGAGCGACAATACTTATACTTTCCATAGTGTTGTGTTCTGGCTGTTACGCAGCGCCCATGGGTAACCTAGGCTCTCACTGATAAGGGATTAAGTAAATATGTTTTTTGCAGGACTAGAGTGACTTGTATAAGTGAAGGGAATGGAGGGTCAATAGTTCAAGGAATGTATAAAATACATTCGCATACTAATACAGAGGAGTCAGAGTCGGGAAGTCGGAGTCGGAAGTACAGAAAAACTTAGGAGTTGGAGTTGGAACATTTATCTGGGGGGGGGAGCATCAGGGATGTTGGGGCTCCTTTACCCCCCAAGGGAACTTATCCTCACCTGCGTAAACCCTCTCATGTGGCAGCCCCCTCCTCCTCCTCCAAAGCTGAAGCTGCAGCTGGAAAGAGCCAGTGGTCTCTCTCCCCCCCCCAAGATTTCGGAAGTGGGGCCTCCAATTTATGGCATTTTGAACCTGAGAGAGGGATTTCGCAGTGGCTGCTCCCTGGTTTGGGAATGCACTGCCCGAGAACCCAGCTGGGCCTTCCAGAACTGTTTTTATAAACAGCACAAACAAAGACCGTAACTCCCCAAACCCTTCAGGCAAAAGTCTGGGAATTCAGGAAGATGCGACCCAAATTTTTCAGGAAGAGAAAATTCAATAAGCTTTGGGTAAAATCAGGATGAAAAGAAAGACACCTTCTCTCTTTCCTCTCTATGGCCAGAGGTGGGAATGCGAGGTCGGGCCTTCCGGTATCAAGTTGAAGGCCGCATTTACCCCAGGGCTGTAGGCTGCAAACCCCCCTCGATGGGGAGAATCAGGAAGGGACATTCCAGGGAGACTGAACCGACAAGGCCCAAGAAATAAAGAAATGCTTCCGGGCGTCTGTAACTTGAGAGAAATGTTTGTTGTTTTAGGAAGTTTCCAGGAATGCTGATCCCAAGACAGTTGCACGAGGAGAAACAAGTGCAAGGAAGGGGTGGAAATTAATCGGCCGGCCGGGAATAGCCGGAGTGTTTAGATTTACAGGTAGCCATTCAAGTGGACCTCAAGAGAGCTTCAGAGCTATAGAATGTGCTCATGGGCTCTGCGCAGATATCATTTCTGAGAAGCGCCAGCCCTGCTGATTCCCATTATTTAGAAAAACCAAAACCAAGCCGCAGCGCAAGAAGAAAAAGAAACGCGGGAAGAGCCAGGGTGGGGTGAGGAAGCCCGGAGCGTGGATGGCAGTTCACGGGGAAATGTGCACAAGTCCTGTGGGGCAGTGAGGGGTGGGGTGGGGTCCCAGATGGAAGCATAACACTTCCAAGATGTGGCAAAGGACACCACGTGGCAGAACTAGAGACGGGAAACATCTTTTTTTTGGGTGGGTGGGGGGGAATCTCACACCCAGGATTGTCACCGGTGGGAGAAGTCTGGGAGCTGAAGTGCAAAAGAAAACACAAACACACACACACACACACACACACACACACGGACCAACCTACTGAAAAGGAAAACCCAAGTGCTCCCTCTGGGCAGAGGCAGGCATACCCAGGCAACGCAAGCCAATCCACAACCCCCTTCGGCACAGATCTCGCATTGTTTGCCGAACCCTTTGCACAAAGGAGAAGAGGCGAAAGGAGGCCAGGTCAACCGAGGGTGGCAGAAGCAGAAGCTGGGAGTGTGAAAAACGCCACAGCCCTCCAGAAGTGGCTGCCACCCACGCCCTGCCCGAGATGCCAAGAGCGGGAGGCGCTTTGGGGAGAAAAACACAGCAAGACCGAGGGTGGCCCGTATTCTTTGGGACGAAAACGCAAGGAGCAAACGTTCCCCTGCACCTGCGCCAGGACAACCTCGTCGCAACACGACTCAAGCCAATGACCCCTGCCTTGGCCATGTTTTGCAAATAAATGCCACCATGTGTCAAAACCAGGAATCAGTAACAGGGACTTTGATGGGGGTTCCTGCATGGCAGGGGGTTGGACCAGATGGCCCTTGAGGTCTCTTCCAACTCTAGGATTCTATGACTGCATTTCCCATTATTCCTTTGCAGGCCGGGCCTGATGGGAGCTTTTCCTGGCTGACACCCAGAGGAATGTGTGATCTCTCTCCTCTCCATCTTGGTTCAGCCACCCCTATGGCTTCTGAAATTTCATCTCAAGCAATCCAGGGAACACCCAAGGACTAGAAGCATGCTAGAGGGTTTGGACGGGGAACTGGAGACTTGACGGAAACCAATCTTGCTTGCGAACGGCAACACTGAGAATAACGGACGCTTAAGAGCTATAAATGGCATTGCCGGAAGCATTGCTGGCTAAGGACAAGAGAAACTCCCTTAATTTTTCCCCTTTTGCTTTGGAAAAATAATAATAAAGACTAGTGTTGGAGAGAGAAACCTACGCTTCAGTTGCATTTACAGAAGAAAAGATGAATAAGAGAGAACCAAAGGGAGGCAATACTCAAAATCCCTAACACTGGAGGTGGTTATGAACACATCAACTCAAGAAGTCCAGAAAAGGACAGGGGAACAACATACCTTCAAAATTTTTATCTCCTTCCCAAGCAAGAGCTGCGACTTAGACAAGTTCTTCTTGTTGATACTTTTAACGGCCACTTCCCAGTCGGTTTTCTAAAAATAGAAGTGGGGGAAGAGAATTTGCTTTAAATGCAAACAGCTTGTTTTTTTAAAAAAAATCCTGAGAATGTAATTATCTACTTAGAGGACATCAGTCTAGTTCCTTAGAAGAGTGATAGATAAATGCACACAGACCCTCCTTCATGACACGAACTTTTCCTGGACTACAGGACACTGTTTTAAGAACATGGAAATGCGACCCAGAATCGCAGGCACCTGCCTACAACAACACACAGGGTTTGAGACTGTAACACTGAAGGCCACCAGGCCGAGGCAAATCCAAACACAGAAAAATATTGCAGGTGTTTTGGTAATTCCTGGTGGCCGCTCCTGTTCAATTTCAGCCATTTTTCTCTGGCAGGGAATTGGGCCAGCCCTCGAGACGTCTACTGCTCTCTGTAAACTCCCATCAACTCAAGGCCTCAGAGCTCCTGATGAGGAATACTGAGACCCAGTGGTGAAAACATCTGGAAAGTAACAGCTGGCCACCCGTCCTCTCCAGGAAAGGGCAGACAATTGTGAATTATTTCAAAACTCATGTAAGCCTGCTTTTTTCCACACCGTTTAGTCAGGATCTATTTCCAAGAGCCACAGAGATCCAGATGTATGGCCAAGGGTCACTTTATATTCATTATTTGTTGGGGAGTAAGGGCGTGGGGGGCATCTAGCTTGCATTAAAGCTTGTTTTTAACAGCCCAAGTATTTATCTCAAGCAATTTTTGCCTTGGGTTCCTCAAACAATCTGCATTTCATTGGTTCCCAAGCTGGCATAGTGAGCAGCAGCATTTTGGTTACACAAGAGGGTTTTTGTGGTGTTTTTGAGGTTTTTTTGTGCTGTCATGTTTGAGTCACAAACAGTTCTGAGAAAAAAAGGGGGGGGGGGGAGAGAGAGAAAACACCAACAGGGTATTTTAAATGGCAAGCCAAACTCAAAAGAGTTTTTTTTTTCAAGGCCCACTGCAAAAGGACACGACATCTTATTCTCAGTGGCTCCAAAGCTCTAAAAAAGCATCTTGATCCGATCTGAAAAAGTGGATCATAACCCACAAAAGCTCGGGATTAACAGACCCGCTAAGTCTTTAAGTTGGTGCAACTGCTTTGTTTTTAAATGCTGTTTACGCTTCACCAATCTGGAAGGGTTCGCCGGAAGGAAAGCTGCTGCTGTTTTTGATGTACATGGTAAATCAATTTACGTCCACACGACTTTACCAAACAAAGTTCATGCCCCAAATCTTGCGCAATCTGATTTTCAAAATGATTAAAAGGCCAGGCAAAGGCCTTCCTCGCTTTTTTTTTTTCCAAGCCTCCTGTCTTGACAGAATTCTTGTTTTGAACTGAGAGGACACTGAGGCCGAGACTGGAAATAGCCTAGGACAGTGATGGCGAACCTTTTAGAGACCGAGTGCCCAAAATGCAATTCAAAACCCACTCCTGTAATTTTTCGCAAAGGGCCAATATACAGCCATTGAACCTGAATCCAGGTGGCTGTGAAGGGGCGATGTCGGGTGCCCGCAGAAAGGGCTCCGAGGGCCGCCTTTGGCACCCGTGCCATAGGTTCGCCAACCCTGGCCTAGGATATTTACCAAAATGTGCTTGAAATATGAAAAGTAAGTCAAGGGGTTAAGACAGAACAGATCCCAGGGGTGGGTAAAAGGACCGGCCGCAGCAAAGCCATACAAAAGGTGCCAGACATCTCTCTTGAACAGAGGTCTAAATCCTCATGATGGGAAAAAGGAAAAACCCAGAAAGCTTTCATGTCAAAAGGGCAGCTGAGGTCAGAAGCAGCAGTACCTCTGCTTTCAAAATGTCCCAAAATACCCTGAAAGGAACCAGCTTCCTATCAGATCTGTACGTCTCGGGAGAGAACTGATGAAACCTTTGCATGAAGCCCTAAATAATGCTTTATTCTCAGCAGCCTAAGAGAGAGAAAACCCCCTTTTCTGTGTAAAGAGATCGGTAAGAAATCCAACGAAGAAAAACACAGCAGCTCTCCTCTTTCTCATCTGAAAGGACCCTTTTTTTACTTCCTCCCAACCCAACCCAACCCACCCCCCGAAAACAGCAACAGCTCAACGCAAAACCCTTTAGACAATGACCGAATGATATAAATTGATCTAAGGAAGATGTCTGTGAAGATTCTCAGTCATCCAGGTGAGTTTACCTGGAAGTGGAGTCATGGCAACTGGACTTCTTTTTCTTGAGAGAGAGAAACGTTTCGCTGCTCATCCAAACAGCTGTTTGGATCAGCAGCGAAACCTTTCAATCTCTCAAGAAAAAGAAGTCCAGTTGCCATGACTCCACTTCCAGATGATCTAAGGAAAGGGGCCACGGATGACGGTCAGCAAGACATGAACAACAACAACGTGGTGACAACATCATCCACGGCTCTGTTATGAAATCCAGGAACAAACAGGAGCAAACTTTTTTTTTTTGAATAGAAACACAGGCACGCTTAGAGGCGTCAGGAGCCGGACGCCCAAACCAGCACGTGTTTATTTTATGTTTTTTGCTAGATATGCACATTGCTTTCAAAACAAGGGACGATCTAGCAGCAACAAACCATTTTTTTAAAAAAAAAGGGGGGAAGGAAAGGAGGGGAAATCAAAGAAGGAAAAAACAAAGAGGAAAGATTCTCTAACAAGAACGTGGATGTTTATGAAACGTCAACACACTCCAAAGCTTAAGGTACAGAAGCCAAACTGTATCTGCAGAAATAACAACAAACAGCTCATTAAAACTGATCAATTTTTGTTTTGTTTCAAGAGACGCCACCGCTTTGGACCCCTGAATCCTGAAAGGAACGGATTGCGTGTGATAAAAACTGCTCCCTGGCACATAAAATCCCAACACATTTTAATCTGGAATACACTAGTTTCCCGTTTGCAGCCAGCATTCGCGATCTCTTATGCCATATTTCTAATCCCTTTTTGAGAACCTGTGCCGTATTTCTGATCCTTTTTTTTTTAAGGTCACCCCCCAACTCTGGGTCCGTCTTGGCCCGTTTCAAGCCCGACCCGCTCTCTAAGACACCACCACCACCCCAACGGGTTCTCCTTCTCGGCTGCCACGAAGCTCCTCGTCGTCGGCCAAGAGACTTGTGGCACCCTGCAGGCGCCCACCTCGCCTTGGCCCAGGCGGGCATCGGCACGGTGTCTCGCAAGCGCCAACGGCCCAAATTTCCAAACGGGGAGCCACCAGTCCCTCAGACGGGGCTGCGTTCACACAAGGGGGGGCATTTCCCCCCCCCCTTCCTCTGCAGCAAAACCAGACTGGGTTGCAACCGGGATTTCCTTTCCCTGGAAAGAAAAGGGGGGGGAACAGCTCAGCTTTCGGTCATCACTGGTCTCTGCTTCTCCTGGACGCCGATACACACTAGTACACCGCAGGCCACCCTAAGGAAGACAATCATCACCCCACAATACACACAAACACACACACACACACACACAGAGTTTACCTTGCGGTGGCGCCCTTTAAAAACCACCGCAAAAGCGCCATGTCCTATCAGGTCCTTCTTGCTGTATTCAAAATCGCCCACCACCTCCATTATATCTCCAGGGGGTCATGAAGCCCAGGGGTGGTTGGGGGGGGATATTTTTTGTGGTTGGGGGGGGAGAGCAATTGGGAGGATGGGTGTGGAGGCGGGGGGGGTTCAGCCCCTACCAGCTAAACAGGGCTCACATCAGCAAACCTGATGATGATGGATGGGGAGGGAAAAAAACACAGAAAAGCCAGCCAGGAAGGCTCTGCCCCTCCACCTGCCAAGACACCCCCACCCCCCAAAAGAAAGGGGGCCCGATGCCCACATATTGGGGGGGGGCGTCCAGAGGCGCGACCTGCACCCCCCTCCCCCAGGCAAAAGGGGTGGGGGTGGGGATACTGGCTAACAGCTCCGGCTTTCCAAAGGCGAGGGACTTTTTTCGGGCATGGGGGGGAAGAAAGGAAGACGGGATGCAGGTGTGGGGAGGGAGGGGTGGGAGGGCTAAGTCTTATTATTATTTTTTAATAAGGGGCATGCGCAAAAGGCACAGAAGATGGGGGAGGGCATCCAAGGCCCCTTTTCGGAGGTGGTTATTTTTAGAAAAACGGTTACCGGGATGGGTTTTTTTTTGATGCAATTGGTTACTAAGGAAGGGTAGCTAATGGGAGCTTTTTTTTTGTTTTCCTTCTTTTTTTTAAGACTCTGATGTGTAAAGCTGGCGAAGAGGGGGGGGGTTGTACAGTAGCACCCTTTAACCAGAAAGGAGGGATCGGGGAGGTGGGGGGTTGTTGTTGTCTCTGGATGGCTATTGGAGACAAAAGGAAGCTGATCTAAAGCAGGTGGACAGAGGATGGGGGGGGGAGGAGATCAATTTAAAAAAAAAACAAGGCCACTGGATGTAGGAGGCAATGACCAAAGCCTTTAAAATGGGGAAACTGGGATTTTTTTAAAAAATTAAAAATGTGGATGAAAGCTCAAGGAGGACTTAAAAGTGACGGGGAGGAAGGGTGTCCCTAAATAAGGCTAAGGGAGAGTTAAATAGGCGGAGAAAATTGAGAATACCTACAAAAGGGAAGGCAATATCCCTGAGTGGGAAGACTAGTGGAGATTCCCCCGAGGTATAAATGAAGGATTAAAAGCCTTTTAAAAAGAAGAAAGGAGGCATAAAGAGCTCCCTAAGAGGGTTTTTTTTTTTGAGGGGAGGGAAGTTGAAATGAGATCAATATTAAGGCTTGGGGGGGGGGGTTGATAAGGAACTGGGGAGGGATGGGGGGCTTCTACAGCCACCCCTTCAGGGATGGCTCCCCATGGCCGTTTTACATGCTGACCCCCTTCCTGATTCTTTTTTTTTTCTGGGGGGGGGGCAGCGCCCAAGCGGCCCCCACCCGCCCTGCCAAAAACAACTAAGGCAACCGTGTTTTTTTAACAAAAATAATAATAATTAAGGCCAGCTGCCCCCGCTAAATAAAACAGCAATAGTTCAAGACGAGGGAAAAGGGGTGAGGGAAGGGGGTGGGGGGGTAAGGAATCTTCTTGTCTTCGAAGGCCTCGCCTGCCCTCGCCGGCCTTCCGCGGATAAGCCTCCACTTGCTGCCTTCCTGCCTTCCTTCCTTCCCTCGCCGACGTCCGGCCACGACTGGCGACGCGTCCGCGCGGCGCCGCTCTTTTTATAGGACGCGTCGCGCAGGCGCCCGTCTCCTTCCGCCGTTAAGGGGGTGGGGAAAAGGAGAGGAGAAGGGGGCGGAGCCAAGGCGGAGGAGGACAAAAGGGACATAATAGAAGGAAAAAAAAGAGTCCGCGCGGGCGGGAAACTCGACTTGAGGGGAGGGGGGAAAAAGGCGACGGGGGGGGCAGCCTTTGGGCGCCATTTTGTTTGTTTGTGGTCAATACAAACAAACAATCCAATACAAACAATCCCGCTTAGAGTTCTGATTGAAGATAAGCGGGATATAAATATAACAATAAATAAATAAACAAAATAATGTAAATAAGTAAATAAAATAACACAGGATAACCCCCACACGTGAAATTAATAAATGCACACTACTTGAGGTTGTGTGTGTGTGTGTGTGTGTGTGTGTGTGTGTGAAATAAGAATTAATGGGTTTATCAAGAGGGAGGACCTCAGTGAGGGCTGGTTGCCAACTTCCTCAGTTACCTCACACTCCTCTGTCGGGATGATCAACATTTTATTTCTTTAGGTATTTATTTTGTAGGCCACCTGTCTTCCCCATAAGGGGACCAAGGCAGCTCAGGACATTTAGAATTACATCCATAATGAATTCAAGATTAAGAAAACAACTGTATTCCAAAGGAAATGCAGTTGTGCAACTGAAAGCAAGTAAACATGGAACAACTAGGAGGGTTCCTTAGGTCTTTGGAGGTTTTGGATTTCAGGTCCCAGCATCCACACCCAGCAGGACCAAAGGGGAGGGATTATGGGAGGTGTAGTCCAATTGTGTTTGAGGGGGACTGGAGCATCCTTAATGCTCTGGATCTTGATAAGCATAAACTCTTCCCAACCGAGACAGACAATAAAAGACTGCATGCACAAGAGCAAAAACTGATTATATTGTTTTAAAAAGTGGGCATGACGCCATTTTTAAATGTTCGGCAGGATGACACACAGACACCACGAGACACATTTGGCAGAGATGACCTGCCGGAGTAATTGCCTCAGAAATTACGCTGGACGTGCTTCACGATCCTATGGAGAAATTAATTCCATTTCCCATGTGCAAAGATTCGTATGACTCAGCCTCCCTCCGCTGGAACGGCTAGTTCAAGACTTATTTTTCCGATTTTACTAGCAGCTTGTCCCTCTATGAAGCTTGGGGTGAAATTCCCAATTTTAAACTCCAAGGACCATAATCCCCCCAAGCCAAGGTTAATCGGTCACACTCTCAACCACTCCTACCGCGTCGGCGTGGGTTGAAAAATGTACTTTTAAAAATAGTTTTCCTGGATGCACGGAAAACTCAAAAGGAACAAAGACAAATATTTACTTGGAAGTAACTAGTTGTGAATCATGAGTTACTGGCAATCTAGCCCTTTGGTTCGATGGGCGGTAAAAAAATCTAATTAATACATCAATAAATAGATAACGAAGCCCAAGTATTGAGTCCTCCAGGGCCAACCCGGAAGGTTTTGCAACGTCCTTGGGGCAGAGACCTTTTCTGTAGGTATTAAATTGGCAGTCGATCAAGCAACAGAACGAGAGTTCCTTGCTGCCCCTTAGAGTTTTTTTCCTAAACCGTTAGTGAAATCCCCTTTACAAATTATTTATTTATTTATTTATTATGGAGCTTATATACCGCCCGTCTTCCAGGAGGGGAACTCCGGGCGGTTTACAACAAATTAAGAAGACAGCAAATTACAATAACAGCCAATAAATTAAATTAATAAAATAAGCAGATTAAGATTTTGAGGATTCCCATCTCTATCTCCAAGTTGCAGAGAAGGCGGTGGGGTGTTATATGGGACTTTTCCGAATGCCTGGCTTTGAAAAACGGCCTGACGTGGGTCCTCTTCAAACGCATGTTGTCCTATGTGCCAAGGTGACATTTTTGGGGGAAACGAGCCAGCCAAGACAACTCCGACAGCTTTAAGGAGATCAATCAACTCAAGGAGAGGTTGATTAATTGGCTCCTTTCCCCTTCCCCACCCCAGATGACAGACAACCAGCCGAAAGGCACAGGGACACCCCCCCCCAAAAAAAAAAAACAAACCACCCCTCACCAGCCAGGGTTAAGTGAGGAAAAACATGTCGCGGAGGGACAATTGGCAGAGAGCAATTTAGGTTACGAAAATGGCCAGGGGACATTTCAAATAAACCGAGCGTAACTGTCCAAGTGCATAAAGCCATTTCGGAAGGAGAACCGGGAGGGAAAGACCAGGGAACGCTCTTGAATTCAGCTTCAGTTCTCCACCGAAAATTAAATGTACCCAGCTCTTGGGGCATGAACCTAGGTTTTTCCTGATTTTCTTCCCCACTTCAAGGGCTAAAATGTTGAGAGGATTTAAAGGGCGAAAGGATGAGCGATAGAATCAAAGAGCAACGAGAAGGTGATTTTCTCCAGGGGTTTTGCCCCACAAGCAATACCAGGGCAAGAAACAGAATTTATTGAGTTATGGTACCACTGACACTTTAAAAAATAATAATATGCACTATTCAGATGCTGAAATTTAGAAAGAAGTGCCATGCGGATATTTCCAAAATAAGACCGGTTCCGTGGATCAATTTTTAAGTTATCTTCTTCTGAGATAAGTTTATTTTAGGATAGTTTATCCAAGTAACCCGGGCATAAAGTGAAGGGGGAATTACAAACAGGTTGGAGAAGCACTGGGGGGGGGGGAGAACATTTTCTATAGTGTCCAAACTTGGAGACACACAGTTCAACGTTGATGAAACTTTGGGACAGGATGTGAAGAACGCATAAATTAATTAACCATTCGGTCTCCGGCAGGGGTGTCGACGACCACCTCCTTATAGGTCCAGAAGAGAATGGAACGCAAACCAACGGTAGATGGATCTATCACGTCGCAAGAGAACCTCCCCAATCCAAGGCAGTCTACCTTAAAGCCCTTTTTGCTAGTAACGATACGGCCAGGAGGCCATCGCATCCAGAGGGCTTCCCACAGGGGTTGGGACACCCCATTTGTGGCCCACAGGGATCTCCGGAGAGGACGGTCGATAAAGGAATAACAGAACGGTGCCCTTTTGGGGGGGGTCGGTATGGATCCACACTGGGGGGGAAACCACAGCTCCCATGAGGCTGTCTCGTGGATTTTAAAAAGACGAGATTCGAACGCAGGACACCCACCCTAGGTTTTTTTCCTGGTTCTCTCCCCAAAGACAGGTGGGGAAGGGTGGCGATCTCACAACAGGTTCGAATCCCAGGAATTTCAGAAGAATTTTAAAAAAAAGAGCTAAGTGTGAGCCGCTCCTCGATCTGGATACAGGGAAAAAACGACCTTTCCTTCCTAAAATGGATGGCAGACAGGCCTCCCCGATGTGTCACGAGAGAGAATCGTGGTACGCCACGCGTTGATCTCAAACGGTCCCTCGCTCCAGCTACCGCCTCCATCTGTTTGAGCAAAACAGACAAAACAAATTAGCCCCCTGATCTTCCTCCAGAGAGCTGCAAGGAGGCTGCGACGTCATCAGTGCGGCGTCGTGAGGTCGGCCGGGGCAAAGCCACGAACGCCACGAACGGTCGGTGATCGAGGCAGGGCGGGATTTTGAATCCAGGTTTCTTCCTCGGGGGGTTACCCAGCGGCACCCTCGTTGGCTTGGGAAAGTTATTTGTGTCGTTATAATTTTGGGGACCGTCCTCCAGATCCACCCACGCCAGGGCCGGCTGACGGGAGCTGTCGTCCAGAAGGAGAAGGTCCCCCAAAATCTGGGATTAATCCCAAAAAGAAATGGTGGCGTTCCAAGCCCCCCCTCCCCTTTTCAGATGCACCAAGTCAAGGGAAAACAGAACACCCAGCACCCTGTTTGTTTTCCCCTAATTTGATCATTTACTCCAGTTTTTTGAGGCAAATTAGGCCACCTCTTCGCAAACGAGCACCCCATCATACTTACATCCGGAGACATTTATCTTTCCCTCCGCTCGCCACCCGCTGCCCGTCCGGGCTCCAGTCCACGGCAAAAACCTGGAAACAGAAAGCGGCAATGGCCTTTCGTAAGGCACATGGACGGTTCTGAATACCTGGTGGGCCTCGCCGCACCCCCCCCACCCCTCCACCCAAACAAATAAATCAGAATTGGCAGGATTTCACATCAGGGCAGCAACCACAGAACTGCTGGCCGGAGAAAAACCGACCGATGCTTTGGCCACAGCCCTGAGGAAATTTAGGAGGTGTTGATCTCCATCCCCCTAATTGTCCCCAGCTTATGGGGTGACCCAAGCGTAGGAGTCTGGGGGCACTGGGTGAGGACCTGAGCCTTATTATTATTATGGGGTTTTTGTCACCATGGGCGTGTTAAACAGGAGAGGCGAACACAGGCGAGGAAAAAGCGCTTGTTTTTTGAAACGGCAGGTTCCAGAACGGACAGCTCAAAAGAGAACTGGATCAGGAGGCGGGAAGGTGTCTCTCTGCCTGAGTCCCTGAAATGTCACTGCCAAGCACACAACCGAACAACTCTGACGGTGGCTTAAGGCTGCCTCCTCCTCAAAGACAATGAACCCAGTCTCAAAGGACCCCAAGGACAACCCGGCTGCGGTTTACCCCTCTTACCTCGTCAGCGTGGCCGGGCAAATCCACGGCCAGTTTCTGGGTCTTGACGTCCCAGACTTTGAGGGTGCTGTCGCTGCTGCCGCTGACCAGCAGGCGGCTGTCGGCCGACCACGCAATCTGGTACACGGCAGAGACGTGGCCCCTCAAGGAAGTGAGGTACCTGCAAAGAGGGAGGGAGGCGGGATTGAGAACGTGGCCTCCGGATCTCAAAATGTCCCTCTAAGGATGTCCACCGAACTTGAAACCGCCCAGAGTTTCCAGTTTGCAGAGCTAAACAGGCAGCGTATCAATTAAACAAATAAATATGAAACAAATCGAGAATCATAACCCAAAACGGAATGGCCCGTTGACCGCTCTTCCATCGCCCAGGCATCATGAGGACTAGGAACTTGATTTTGAGGGAGAGAGAAAGATTTAAGCGAACTTTGTTGGGGGAGGGGGTTATGCTTTTTACCAACTTGCGGCTTCATTTTAGAGTTGGTGGCCCAGCCTGATGTCCATGCCCTGTTGACACTGGTGAATCGAGATTACTCTAACGAGGAGAATGATGCCCAGTCAGAAACGTACTTGCCGGTCCTCCCTTCCCATAGCTTCACCGATTTGTCAAAAGAGGCGCTGGCGATGACGCGGGTGTCGGGCGAAAAGAGGACTTGGTTAATGAGAGCCTGATGCCCTGTCATCCGTCCCAGGGGCTTCTTGTCGTCTGCCGGCAACCACAAGAAGAGGGTGAAGTCATCGGACCCGGAGACCAGCCGTTCGGGACCCTGGCCCTGCAAGGAAGATTGGGGGGGGGATGGCGGGAAGACCCCTAATAAGCTTAAATAAATTAGTTCAACACCCTAACCACGATCCAACCTCCCTCTCCGTTTTGCATTTAAGAGACCTGGGCTTGCTGGATTTGCAGGCTGAGGTTGCCTTGCAGGCCCCTTTGGAAGCAAGGGCAGACCCGAAACGAAATGCAAACAGTCCTACTCGATTCAACATTTAAGCTTTTAAAGCAGCGTCAAGGGGATTCAAACCAAGATCGCGCATCGCCTGGTCGCCTGGCAATCTGATGTTCACTCGCCATAGGCAACTGGGCATTTCTCGTTCCAAGGGAGGCAGGGAAGCCAACTTACTCGGACTTGGTTGTACCTCTGCAGCGCTTTCTGTTTGATCTCCGCCACTGTGGGGTTAAGGAAATAGACTTCTGTCATTGCTCCGTCTGCTAAAAGGCTGGTCTAAACCAATGGTATGGTGAACGAAGCCTTATCAAAAATATTTTTCTCTTCTGCCCCTGACCCTGTGGTGTCTGATCAAGGGGAGTTTTAAAGACAGAGGCCTGAGGACTAGAAACTTGATTTGCCCAAGAAGCCGAGATTCTCAGAAGGCACCCCATTTCGGAACTCCAATGATGGCCAATCAGCTGCTAGACAAGCACAAGGGACTTACAGGATCCGCTCACGTCCTGGGGGTTGATGGATGCTTCGGCCGGCTCAAAGGCCCCCGTGCGGAGAACGTAGTCCGTGCTGAGCGCCATGGTGTTCACCCAGTGTGCGTGACCTTGCAGGGTGCGGCACAGGATCCCCTAAAAGGAAAAGGACGGGCCAAAATCAGATTCACTGGCAAGTTCAATCCATGTTTCCAAGCTCGTCGCGTTCGGTCTGCTGAGTGGGAGGAGCCTGGGAGCCAAGAGGAAGAACCCAAGCACAACTCAAGATTCTACCGGTTAGGCTTGTCTAGAACCCAGGGCCCTTATATGGGCGTAAGAAGAGGGTGTGGCTAGTTTTCTCAGGCTGTGATTGGACAGCATCCCACAAGGCACCTGATTGGTTTGAGGAGGCTATAAAAATAAGGGATTCTTCAGGGCTGATCTTCAGTCAGGTTATCAAATTATCAAGAGAGGGTTAAGAGCTAGTGACCGACTGGGCTCTCCCAGGAGAGCCATTCTATGAATTGTGGGAACCCAAATCCCCAAATTCTGAAAGAATAAAAGACCAAGAACGACCAGCTTTAGGAAGGTATCAGATAACGCAACCTGATGGACTCCATTTCCCATCATCCTTGGCTATGCTAACTGGGGTGCGCGTGATCCTAAGGATGCCGAACCGATTGGCGGAGGAGAGGCTTCAGCCATAATAAGGTTCGGGCCGAAACCCAGAGCGGATTCAGAAGCCCACTCCTCCTTCCCCACACTTACATCCTGCGCTCGCCAGACCTTGATGGTACGATCTTGGGAGGAAGAATACAGCAGCCCGTCTCCTCCCCACTTGACGCAGGTCACCGACTGCATGTGCCCGGTCAGGATCTTGTCACATCGGCCGGCGGCCGTGTCCCAGATGCGAACGCTGCCATCTTTGGAAGAACTGGCTAAGTAGCGACACTCTGGGTCCCTGCAGGCAACCAAAAATCCAGCCCCCCAACAAACAAAAAAGGTTTAAGCAGATACACGACTGAACCCACAGTAGAAAGAGAAAAATCAGAACACTATAAATCCAATCCAAAAAAAAGGCACCAATTCTGTATTTTTATGCAGCTTTTCCTATACAATTACAGGCTAAGTGGTTTACCAGGTATATCAATCAAGCAATAATTAAAAACCAGAGCATGCAGTAAGCAAGTTGGAAATATCGAGGACAGTTCAACAAGAATTTATCAAAGCAAACTGAGCTTTTAGATTTATCCTGATAGCTAGTTATACAAATCCTTTTTATCTTCTTTGAGATTCTTGTCATAATTTTTACGAAAAGCTATTTAAGAAGCTGCAAGACATACGATTACCAAACAAGTGAAAAATCTACTTGGCTAAGCCTGCCGGCCAACGCATTTTCAATCCAGGGACCGACAGTAGAGCAACGGCCCTCTCGGCAAGCGGGTGGAAATTAAACTGCTGCCGTCGCACCTCGGTCTGTTATGTTTCTCAGGCATCTGGAGGCAGGGAGCTAACGGGCGAGTAGGAAACAGCCCAAGACTGAAACCTACAAGTGCAGCGGCTGCCAGCAGAGCGCCGTGATCCATTTGGAGTGTCCGGTGAGCACCCGCCCGATCGGGTTGCCCGTGTTTGGATCCCAGAGAAATATCTAGAAAAAATAAAATAAAAATAGATTCCCATTAGAGGCCTCTAAACTGGCAGCTCTGTTTTTTTTGTTCCTGGTGAGGTGTGATAATTCCGAGTCCCACTTGAACGGACCCATGGCGTGATGACAGAAATCACAGGCCCTGTGACATGATGGATAAAGGAATGGAAAACCCCCCACCTGCCCCAAGGAACCTAATAATGTGGGGGGGAAAACCAGACGTGCAGAAGCACACGGGTCTTGGCAACCTTCACCTGGCCATTTTTGCAGCCGGATGCCAGCTTCTTGCCGTCGGGAGACCACGAGATGCTCAGCACCCAGTGCCGGTGACCTGCAAAGGCACCAAGAGAGGGGCATGTGGGCGAGACGCAGGCGAGGAGGGAGCCACCAAGCCCAAACGGAAGCCACGAGATCCACCCCTCGGCGGTACACCACAGAGGTGGCTGATCGCCAAACCGAGACCCAAGAGGCGCTTCCTTGCCGGCCAGAGGCCAAGACCGGATCGCGCCCATCATCTGGGGTTCCATCATCGGCTCTGAGATTGTGTGGGGTGTGGGGGGAGTATCAGAACAGGCCTTATTCGATTCCCCCCTCCCGAGCCTTCCTAAGAGGGCTGGACTAGGTGATCTTTAGGGTGGCCCTCTTAGGAACGCTCTTCTAAGTTTATTATTGAGCTGGCTGGATAGATCAGTGGTTTAGGTCTCCAGCTGCCAGAGCCGGTGGTCGGGAGTTCGATTCCCCGCTGGGCCCCTTAACCACGATCCACGGCATCCCTCCCAGCTCTGCAGTTCTCAAACCCTATCAATTAAGGGGTGGGGGTGTCCATGCATGGACCACTCATCTGCGCTACCGGAGGAGGGACGCGAACCTTGGAATCTCATAAGACTCTAGTTGGGAGGGACCTGTCCCATCTCGAAGCTGCAGGTTACGGCCCGCTTTGCTTCTGGGAAAACCCGGGGTTTGCTGGTCCCTGTAAGTGCCCCGCGACCCACCTTTGGCAGTGAACTGGGGGGTCTCGGTGCTGAGGTCCCAGAAGCGCACGGTGGTGTCACCAGAGCCGCTGGCCAAGTACCTGGGAAGACAACGAAACAGCAGGATAAGAAGGCACCCAAGGAATGCCCCCAAGAGGGCCATTAAGAGAAACACTTTGTTCCCTTGGGGTTTCCCGGAAAACCGGCAAACAGCAGAGCTTAGAGGCCGGAATAATCAGGGATCAGCTCCAAACCCCACCACGGATGCCACGCTTACTTCCCCGTTGGGCTGAAGGCGACCGAGATGACAGCTTCGCTGTGTCCTTCCAGGGAGCTGGTGCAACGCGAGACGGCCCGCACCCGGAAGACGGCCTGGGGCTGGTAGATGATGTCCACCACCCGTTCCGTCTCCAGCACCTGGGTGGCCAAGGTCCTCTCCAGGGAGGTGACGATTTCGGAGTCCTGGACGTAGAAGGCCAAAGGGAGGGGCTCCTCCTTTGAGAAGGGAAAAAAGAGAGAGGGCCCCCAGGGATGGGTGCAGGTGTGACTTGACAGGCTTTTAAAACCCGACTCTGCAACGTTTCTGATGTCGGGACGGCACTGATCCTTTCTCTACCTGATTTCTAAACCTCGTTTCTCCCGGCAAATGATCCACACTTTAAACTGACCCGAGAGTCTCTTTCGGGTCATGCAGAAGGGTAGGGATGCTAATTTATTTGCTAATCCCTGTCGTCATCATTTGTATTAATTGGCTTGTCAACTGCCTAGAATACTGCACTAATGGTTTGGGTGGAAGGAAGGAAGGAAGGAAGGAAGGAAGGAGAGAAAGAGAGAGATATTGCAAATTAGATCACCCCTGGCGTGGCTCAAGGTCTCCAGTGCAGCTCCACCAAACAGACCACAGAGCTGCCACTCACTGACTGGAATCTCTTTTTTCTAACCAGCAAAGCAGCTCATCTGCTTCTCACGGCTTAGACGCCTCCCCTGGAACCTCTCTCAGGAGGGGGCCACCTCCTGGTTACCTTCTCCAAGAGGGCATTGCAGACCAGCTGGAGTTTCTCGGGGGTGATGTCAATCGGGACGTCAAAGGGGGCGCCCAAGACCTCGCCGGCTTCATCCTTGAATTGGATCAGGAGCCGCTCGACGTCCGCCTTCATGCCGGCCCAACGCACTTTCCTCCTGCGACCTGCTCATCAAACAATTCAACTAAAGATGTACGACCGTTCGCTCGCCAACCGGGGTTGTTCCAAATGCCCATCCCCAAACCGCTCGGCTTCAATTCCCACAATGGGACCTCTTTTCTCTCTCTCTCTCTCTTTTTTTGCCCCGTTGTTTACTGCCAGGCTGGCCCACCTCGCAGGGTTGTGGCTGAGAGGCCATGGGGGGGGGAGACCCTTGCGCCCCCAAGACCTGATGAGATTGACCCCTACACACACACACACACACACACACACACACGTCCGCCAGGATCAAGAGCAAAATACCAGAGGGTCGCTTTCCCCAAGGCTGTCCCCCACCTCCACCCCCCACCCCCAAAGCAGGATCAAACGGTCTGTCCCTCTCTCTCTCTCTCACACCAACATCATCATTTCCACCCCCCCCTCTGCAAAAACAAAAAATAAATTAAAAAGGTCTGGTTCTTCCTTCTTTTTTTCCCCATCCCCAAAACCTGCCCCTCCGTTTCCTTCCCTGAAAGCCAAGGCCTTTCCTATTAAAAAAAAACACATAATAGGTAGACCTTGTTCCCTTCCCTGCTGGGACTAATCCTGGCGGCCCCCCCCCTCGCCCAGGGAGACCCGTGTGTAAATAATAATAAACCCTTGGCACTCACCGGGGTGGGGTGGGGGGGAATCGGTTCTTCTGCGATTCCAGGCAAGCAAGCCCCCACGTGGGAAGGGCAGCGGCGCCTCTGACTACGTCATCACTCCGCGCCCGGGAATCGCCGGCAAGAGGGGGGGCTGAAGGCCCTCTGCTGCCCCCTGCAGGGGAAAGCGAGCAACAGCGCGCGAGCAGGGAGTTCATTCATTCATTCATTCATATATATATATATATATATTTACCCCGCCTTTCTCCTTGGAAAAGGACCCAAGGCGGGTTACAGTAAGGAGGGGATAATATACAGTCCGGTATAATAATTAAGACATGTTCAAGTCAATGAGAACGCTCATGTACAGTTGAGGTAGCAGCTCCCTTAGAATCCGGAGGTGACAAGAGGTCGAGCTGGGTACCATCGGCATACTGTTGGCACCTAACCCCAAAAGACCTGATAATCTCTCCCAGTGGTTTCATGCAGATGTTCAATAACACAGGAGTTTTAAGACGGATGATCAACTTGATTTGGGGGCGGGGAGCTTTTTGTGGTTTTTTTAAATATACTTTTTACACATTTATGTTGTCTCTCTCGTTTTTACATTTTGCTTTATTTTGCTTGCTTTGTTGATGCCTGACACCTTGAGGTGCCTTTGTCCAAGCTGGCAGTATATAAATCATAAAACAAAACAAGCTAAAACAGGCTGTTGCTAACTTCGGGTGCAAAGCAGGATTCCTTGAGTCTGAACAAAGACCGGGGGTAGTGGTGGTGTTCCCGATCGCACAGATGCATCAGCTCAAAACATCTTTCCATTGCAGGTGTTTCCTTATTGCCAAGGGCCCAAGTTATTTTTCCAGCGGGCCTCATTTAGAAACAGGCCCTTATCTGAATGCAGAAAACACTGCTTCTAACACCTCAGACACCCAGGTGCTCGTCTCAGTGACCTTCGCATTGCCACGATGTTTTACGCAGCCCTGGGAAAGGTTTAGGATCGGCGTGGAAAATGCGGTTATTTTCTTGATTTCGTTCCATGCCCTGCGTCATCTGCACGCAGAAACCTGAGCCCTGGATCTCTGTACTGAGCTACAGATGACACCGAATAAAACACACAAGGGCCTCCGAGTTCCCATGGGACTCTCGGCTGTTTTTGGGGGGAAACCTGACAAACAACAGATCCCCCCACACACACACACTTCTCGGCTAAATAAACCCAGAGCCATGCTGTGGGGGGGTCCTGTCTGCAGGGCTGCCATGTTAACGGCATCCCTCTCCCCCCCGCCCCCAATTTCAGCCACCCAACCCTGAGCAATGAGCGCACGCCCCTTGAGATGGAGCAGAAGCGACACGCCAAATCCTGCCGCAGAAATGTAGCGTGGCTCCTAGAGTTGGGTGCAGGGTGTCATTTGGGGTCCTTTTCAGGCCGCCTGTTGGGATGTCCCCGAGCCCTCGACAGAAGGGGCGTCAAGATCCCACACCCGCCAGCGTCACGATCTCTCCTTGGCCGTGTGCGATGCTAACAAGATTTTGGCTTCTCGACAGCACCAAACGGCACCCCAAAAGCCGCCGCAGCTCGAAAATACGGGCTCGGCAGCTGCGATCCTCTGCAGCACTGGCAGGCCAACCACAGTGGGAGCAATCTCTCCGGAATGCTTTCCACCCGGTCCCGGTTAAATTGCGTCCCACCCGTACGGCGCCAACTTTATGGGTGAACCCTTTCCAGGCGTCTCAGAAATGATAAACCTTTTACTGGCACTCGGGGACTGCGCAACTAACTCAGGATTCGAATTCCCAACCCCCTGAGCTCCCTGGAACCGAATGGACTCCATCTCCCATGACCCTTCGACACTCTCGTGAGATGGCTGGCGGAAATTGCATCCAAAATGCCATTTCACACGCCACCCTCTTTACAAGGGCTCCCTCTTGAAGGGGGGGGGGGAACCCTCTCAAACAATCTGACCCTCTCCTCTTTCTTTGGCAGCGCAGGGATTCGAACCCAAAACGGGTCTGTGCGAAACAGACCGATTTGCCTTCCCATCCGACAATCGCAGCCTTACAGTCGGGCAAGCGTCGCACTGCTGCTCAGGAAAGACGAGGCAGGGGGGGGATGCTGCTTTTGCCGCACGCGCACAGAAGACGGGCATCGATTTGTAATATTATAGATATATATATATATTTATATATATTTCAATCAAAACACAATTAAATATGGTTTCAGTACATGAATACTTGAGCATCAGACAGTAAGTTGGTGGTACACAGTACCAAAAAAACTATACAGGGATTTTCGCTTCCGGACGGCCTCCGATGCACAGTGTTCTTGGCGAGGAAAGAGACAGGAAACAGTAGAATCGTCTCCTTCACCTGCGGAGTTTCTGAACGTTGAGAGGCAGGTCAAAAGCTCCTTCCAGGAGGGACCTGGGCTGTGTTTTGTTCCCGTTTCGCTTTACGCACAAGTCTTCGGGGTTTTCTCTGGGGACCTGCTGCCCGGAAAATGTTTCCACAAACGCGGAGGCGTTTCGAGAGATGAAACCCCACACACAGGAGCGTAGGATGGAGTGGACCCGGTATGGACAGGAAAAGGACCAGCCCATTGCAGTCGTTGGGATATCGGAGGCGTTGCTCCGGGGTGCGGGAGAGCAAAACAAGCCCAAAGAATTAAAACTGGCTATCATTTGTTTTTAAAGGCAGGAGGGGAAAAAAACTGGAGGACGAGGGAGCCTTTTAATGAAACTTGCAAGGCTATCACACCCAATTCCACCTCCCCGATGCACGCAGGCGAAAATGCCCCCAGATCTTCGGCCTACATTTCGCTTTCAGGGCCGTGGGAGTGTCGCGGGATTGTCAGTGTCCCTTGCTGCAGTGCCAAGGTCCGTTTTCCAACTGTGGAAAATCCAGTTCGTGCGCTCCCTCAGGACGCTTCAAGTAAGGGGATAAATTTTCAGGTGGTTTCTTTCTTCTTCTTCTTCTTTCCTTAAATGGCTTCGGGACATTTTTAAGAGATGGTGTACTTTAGGAACTCAGCCCCTTACGATGGTTTAAAGGTGCTTTTTTTTTTAATCGCAGATGTTCTTACCAGAGGTGGGGAAAAGCAGATGACAGCAAAGAGTCCCAGCAAGGGAGAATCCGCCTCCACTCCCCGGCACGGATTCTGTTCCAGTTTCAAATCATTTAGGCCAACCCTCCTTTGCAGATGGAGCTGCAGGGTGGGTTTTGGGGGAGTCTTTCCAGAGGAATTCAGAAGCCCTGCTTGTAAAACTCGCAGATGAGGCCTGGGGAACGCCCAACACCCCACTTTCCACTCCTGCCCCCCCCCATAATGTTCTTTCTAAAAGGACGTGGGAGGGCGAAACACAGCCATGGGGATGGGGTGGGGGGAGAGTTTTCACAGAGCTGGGGCTGGGAGTCTTACTGGCTTTTATCGAAAGAGGAGTCAACCACGAGGAAGGTTTTTTTGTGGGGGGGGGGTTTGAAAATAGAGGAGATTGTAGAGAGGGAAGAAGAACAAGTCCACTTATCTTCAGAGGCAAAAATTACAGGGTCCCTTTGCTTGGGAAGTTTGGAGATCATAGCTGGAGGGAAGAGAAAAGAATACCATTTAGCCACAGCCATTGAATGCTTGTAATCTCTCTCTCTCTCTCTCTCTCTCTCACACACACACACACACACACACACACACACACACACACACACACACACCTACCTAAGCAGGCAGGGTGGAAATTCAGGGAGCCCAGACCCCTGCGCAGAGGGGGGAATCCCACTGATTTTTCTCCAACAACTCCACCTGCGTGATCTCTCCTCCCTGCGGAGGTCTTTAACCAAGGCCCTCATAGGGCCCGGCCTGTGGAGGGCCACCAGGCGACAATCAGGCTCCCTGCCCTTGCGGGAAAAGCCCCCCCCCCGGAGGGGGGGCACGACGCCCTGCGCCCGTTACCTTCGTGACCTTCTCTGGCCCCGGGTTCGGCTGCGCCTGCTGGAGGACGTCGTTGACGATCATCTTGGCGATCCGCCACGCCATCTCTTCCTGGGCCTGCGGCCAATGAGAGGGAGGCTGCTCTGAGCTGCGCCCGAAGATGCCAGGCTCAGACCAGAAAATAAACTGCGTCACTCACACACACACACACACACCTCCCACTGCCTGAACGACCCCATGGCTCATAAGAACTGGGTTTTAGGGTTTTTTTTTTCATTTAAGTAATTTTATTGGGTTTTTGGGGAGAAGAAGAGGGGAATGAGAGGAAGGAAGGGGGAATACATTATAAAAATTCCATTGAGTATGTCAAGCCTAAAATAACAATTTAACATATTTACAAATCACCAAATAGTATCACAATACTAATAAGTTTGTTACTTCTTGCCATCTTTTTTTTGGAAATTTCTTCGTAGTCTCCCTTTAAAAAAACCAGAGAGCTTGTCGATTTCAATACATTCTCTTATCTTTTCGTGGAGATTTCTCTCTGTTGGCACTTCTGGTTGTTTCCAAAATTTCGCATATGCGAAATTAAAGAAGTGGGTTTTTAGAAGCGGGCCTTCCCGACAGCATCCAGCCATTGAGTCCTGTGCGGATTTACGGCACAAGTTCTCCAAAGGAAGGTTAAATCTGTTGGATCCTCCAGGATTCTTCCATGGCGGGGGAACCCCTAACCCTAACCACGGGGGATTCAAGTTTCTCTTCATGGTGGCCAAGGACCCCAAAAGGTTCTGAAAGGGCCCCCTTGCCAAGGGCGGTGCACCCTCGGTTCTATCGTACGGCCCCGATTTGTACATTTTAATACGGGCGCCGAGAAAGGAAAGACGGGCGTGGGTCGAGAAGGCCTTCTCGGGTCCAGAGAGGGGGCTTACCTCGTCCGTGTTCCCCTGCACCCATTTCTTCATTGCTTGTGAAAACATGGACCCTGCGGGAGGCAGAGAAAGAGAGGGGACGTAGCAGCAACGGAACGGTATTCGTAGGCCGGAGGGGGCATTTTCCTGGCCGCTTCCTCTCCTCCCGCGACACTACCCTGCAAAAGGAAAACCTCTCCCCCCAACCCCCAGAGGCTTGGGCTGGGCACCTTTTCCTCAGAGGCGAAGGGCCGGCAGCTCTTTCCGAGGGGCAGCGGCGGGGAGGGATGGGTGGGTGGGTGGGAGGCTCACCTTTGGACTTCTTGACGTCCGGCTCGGGCTCCGACTCCCGGATGAACTGCCCCAAGTCGCTGACGCGTCCAAACGTCATCTTCCTGCGGCAGCGAGGGGGGGGGAGGGAGGGGAGGGAGAGAAAGAGACCGTGAGCTGAGCTAGGGCAGTGGGGGGGGGAGAGGCTCCAAATTCAATTGAGAGGAAGCCACCAGTCTCATCAGCGCTGGCACCACGGACGGTGTGTGCTCAGGTGGGACCCTGCGGAAGGCCGCACGACTTTGCCAACCCAGAAGGCGTCCGGAGGAGCTCTTCGGTGTTACAGGCCTTTCCTGCAGCCGCCAGAAGGGCTAGAAATTGGACAGCAAAGAAAGAACTGGATCCTGTCAACGTTTCTGCCGGAATCCCTCCATTCTTCTGTGCACGTCTATTTTTTCTGTAGCCGAGGAGAGGGCACGCTCCTCAGGTTGAAGGAGAAACGCTGGAGGTGGTGCCCCCCCCCCCCCCCCCCACCCTGGGCTTCTGAACTAGGTGCCTGATGGAATGGACCGCCTCTCGGCTGAGGGCTCCTGCCGCCCCGAAGGCCGCTTACCCGGCGTACGTCCGCTGATACAAAGACTCGGGGTCCAGGCTGGCGGCGTCGACAATTATTGCTTCGTCAAAGTTTTTCAGGATTTTTATGTTGGCCTTCCGGTGGGTGGCCTGCAAGGGAAATCCCAGGGGGGTCATGAACCGGAGGGGAGAAAAGGAAACTGAGGTGTCGCTGACATTTTAAGCCCAAGGCTCTTCTTGCATCCTGGCTTGTTGGCTGCCCGGTTTTATCACCAGGGCCTTCTTCTCTGTTCTAAAAAAAGCCGAAATGCCTTTTTTGAGCTCTCTCTCTCTCTCTCTCTCTCTCACACACACACACACACACACAGAGGGTAGCAAGCTTTCCTGTCGAAGACGGAGTTAAAGGATCTGCATGGGAGAGAGCGACCAAGGCCTGGGAAGAAAACCGAGAGGCAGCCCACGCACCTGGGAAGGAGCGGCGTGATCGGGGCCCCCCGGGGAGTGGGAATCCTGGTCGGGCATCCCGTGGGCGGTCAGCGCGATGTTCCCGCTGGCAAATTCATCCCCCCGGACCGAATGGATGAGGTCGTTCAAGTATTTGTAATACAGGTTGCTGGACAAGAAGCCAGGTAAAAACACCTAGAAAGCAGGAGAGGGGAATTGAGGCATCCCACATCCCGGTGCATAAACAGGAGTTGGAAGATGGGGTGGGGGGTGGGGGGCGTGGGGAGAAGCCGCTGCTCTTTGTCTGAAAGGCCACGGGTTCAATTCCAGACATCTCCACCCGAAAGGCTCTTAATGGGCAAGACTCTTCTTTCTGCCCTTCCGGCGAATGTTGTATTGTATTGTATTTTAATTGGTTGCTTCAACCCGTGTTGTTAACTGCCCGGAGTTCCCTGGGAAGACGGACGGTATATTAAATAAATAAATAAATAAATAAATAAATAAATAAATAAATAAATAAATAAATAAATAAGCAGGCCTTACTGAGCCTTCTTAAGACCATCATCCTGTGATGACTTGTTGCCTTCCTATCTTTCAAGTCCCCCTCCCCCCTCCAGCTTGCTTCCACCTGGGTCTAAATACTGGGGTACGTTCGCCTCTAAACAGGCAGGCCGAAAAACCGCAAAAGCTGCAAGGCTCCTGCATTTGAGCTGCCACGGGGCTCGTGGCCTTTGCCGTAGGAGCGCAAGAGAGCCACGCCTCTGGGAGGACCCCGTGGTGTGGGGCTTTTTTTCTTACTTAAGGGTAGCAATAAAAGGCAGGGAGAGGAAGGAAGGGAACTCCCCCCACCCCCCCACCCACCCCCCACCCCCCGGGCTGACCTTCTCCATCGTGGTCCAGGCCTGCCGCAAGGGAGTGGTGAAACAGTTCGGAAGGGGCCCCCCTTCCCGGCAAATGTTGGATTCTATCTCCAGGCGCACGGCGTCGTCGAAACCCAGGGGGTGCGTGGCCTGGAGGGAGAAGTACCTGCAGCAAGACACGAGGAGGAAGAGGAGAGTGGATCAGGGCCGGGAGGAATCTGGAAAGGTGTAACAAACGAGGTTCAAAGCCAAAGGAAGGGACGGGTCCTGTTTTACATCCGACTTTTTCTCCTTATTTTGGTTTCCATCCAAGGAACCGCTTCGGTTTTGGGCACTTCGCTGGCCCGTTGAGATCGGCTCCCTTTGCAGCCGTGAGGACTTGACACTCCTTGACAGCTAAAGCGACAGCTGGATCGCAAACGGGACCCGGAAAGAGCCAGGCTGGTGTGAAAGGGCACTTATTTATTTATTTATTTATTATATTTATTAACCGCCCGATTTTCCTATAGGGAACTTTGGGCGGTGTACAGACCCTTCTGAAATCCCTCCTGCCATCCGAAGGTGTTTGGGGATGGATAGAACGGTAACGAACCCCCCCACACACACACACACACAATTGGTGATTAAGCAGTGTTGAAAAGCCACCCCAGTGCTCTGGGGCAGCCTGTTAATTCGTCGTTTTCCCCGCAGCCGCAGAACGGCACCAAGGAAAAGGGAAACTGTTCTGAAAGGAAAGCAAACTCTTTGGCATTGCTTAACGGCATCCCAAGTCGGAAAAGTTTTGTTCCAGAAGCCTGACCTCCGGGAGGAAAGGCATCAGAAGAGAAGGACACCATGGCAGGGTTAGGGGAGGAAGGAAAGGGAGAAGACCCACCGCACGGTGGTGTCGGAGGATAGGAGCTGATGGCGAGAAGGGATAAAAAAAAAACCAGACTCACTTATCGTACAAGATCATGGCATCGTTCTGCGCCTCCTGCCCGTCGTACTGGCCCTCTTTGGCTGCCAACTGGGATTGGAAATTGTCTGCTGCCAGCCAGAACTGGAGAATGTTGACAGCATCTTCTTTCTCCATGTACTGTGAGGGGAAAGGAAGCCGAGAGAAAGTGAGGCAAAAATCTCCCCCCCCCCCGGCACTTCCTAAGGCTCTGGAAATGGAGAGAGGGCCACAGAAAGAAAACTCCCGTTTTGAGGCGCTCTCAAAATGATCCGAGGACGAGAAGCAAAGGCAGAGAGGCATTACCTCTGAGAAATAGAAGAGGGCAGATTCGCAGAAGAGAATATCGGCCAGGTAGACGGTCCCGCTGGTCAGCACCTCGATCTGGTATTTACAGAAGTGGTGGCTTCGGAGGAATTCGCTAAAGTGCCTGCGTGCGAGCAAGAGGAGGGTGGCTCAGTGGGCGGGCGTGGTGGTGGGGGGGGCAGAGGCCAGCCACGGCCCAGTCCAGCTCACCCACGCAAAAAAAGACGGCACCAGGAACGGAGAGGAATGAGAGAGGCCATCACAAGCACCAAATCAGACCGTGTGACTTCAACAATTCCTTCTCTTCTTATTGCGTTCAGGCCGGCATGGACATCACCCCCGCGACGTGGTCTCCCGACTGCATCCCTCACACAACAAGGGAAGCCTCCTGCCCCCTCCCTCTTCCTCGAGCCGGGGTTCCTAGCCTGGGGTCCCCAAAGGTTCTCAGACTACAACTCCCAGAAGGCCTGGCCCACCAGTGGGGAAGGCTCCTAGGAGTCGTCGACCGAGAACATCGGGGGACCCCCGGTCGCCTGGACCTCACCCTTCCCCCCCCCCACAGCTGGTTTAACAGCCAGAACTTCAAGGACACCTTCCTCTGAACTTATATCGGGGACACTGACGGGACGTTTGAAAGAAAAGACCCACTCACTCTTGTTCCATGGCGTTAAACACGATCGACTGGGCCACCACAAAGCAGTTGGGGTCCACCTGTCCGTCTTCCCCGCAGATCTTTGCTGCAAGGGCAGACCAGATCACACGGCGGTTAGCGGGAAGGACAAGACGGCCCCAGGACAGACCGCAAAAGCAGAGTCACGCGTTTTAAGGTTATCTAAAGCACAAACACAGAAGGGGTTTGAATTTGGGGAGAGAAACCCTCCCTCCAAAAAAAAAAAAAAAGGATTCCCCAGGCAGCCACCGACACAAAAAGGACCCTGGGTTCTGCAAGCACGACTCCGGGAGGATGGAAGGCTCCCTCACCTACGATGTCGTTCCTCATCGCCTCCGTGACCGGTATCGGTTTAGCAGCATCGGGAGAATTATATTTGGTAAAGATGACTACAGCATCCTGCTCGATACCTGCGCAAGAGGAAAGGGAATGTTGATCACGCGAAGAAGCATTTTGGTTTTGGGGTTGTGGTGTTGTTTTTTTTGCAGCATCTCGACAAAACGCCTCCCACTGGGTTCCCTTCTGTCACCTCCTGATGGGACGGAGGGGGTCCCTGGGCTGTTAAGAGACTATGCTGGGAAGGCGGGGGCGGGGGCGTTTTCCTGCCAAACTAGCCTTATCAACCACGGGTGACCCAGGCGAGGCAAAAAGGCCAAAGCTCGTCCGAAGAACACTGGTCCTGAGATCGGGATTCGGCCCGAGGGATGATGGACGTGGCAACAGGGCATGACCTGTGGCATTCAGCATCCACGGCAAGTCAGCGTACGGAGGGGTGGGGTTAACTGTCCTAAAATCCTCCTCCACCCCTCTGACATCTCCCAGAATCCGGCCGTCAACCAAGAGTCTGCTGACTGGAGAACCTTCTGTCGCCCCCAAATCACGTCTAAGCTTCGAAGACGGAAAGGCCGCCGTGGTGGCAGGGCCGCCACTAAATCCACCTTCCCCCACAAGAGGGACTTACTTTTCATCAGCTTTCCTGACAAGGCCTTGAGTGCAAAGCAAGGACTCTCCCTATTGGAGACGGAGGCTTTGGAAGGGTCGGGAGGCTCCTCCGGAAATGGGCAGTCCTCGACTTCGGGCGTTTCCAACCTGAGGCTGCCCCTGCCGCCGCCGCCGCCGCCGCCCTCCTGACCCAGCAGCAACCGCCTCTGGAGGTTGAACGTTTGTCCGTTCAGTTCCGCGGCCGGCCGCCTGACGGGCCCAGGGCGGCCCACATCCTCCGGCCGTCGGTCGAGCCGCTCGGAAGAAGAGGAGAAGGAGGAAGAAGAGGGGGAAGGCGAGCAGGGGTTCTCGGCGGAAGGCGGGGAGACCGGCTCGGCCAAAGAGCTGTGCTTCACCCGGTTGAGGCTGTGGGCTCGGATGCGGGACCAGGTGGTGGCGTGGAAGCTCTCGGCCTCCAGCCAGAAACGGGCCAAGTGCTCCATGCGCCGCAGCTCCATGAACTGGAGGAAATACGGGAGGGCCACCGGGTCGCGGAGGACCTGCTCCAGGGTTTTGGAGAGGCTGGACTTGGTCTCTTGAGCCTGGTAGTTCAGGGAGGATCGCCCTAAAGGAAGGGGGGATGGGACAAGAGGAAGGAGGTTTAAATCAGATGTGTTAAGCGCTGAAATTTTTTGCATTTGTGAGTGGGTAGTCTCCCTTAAATGTAGTTTTAAATGTGTGCCCTCCCCCCTTTTTTGTTCTTTATCACAACTTTACAAGAATGTTTGCGAGCCTTAAAGACCTGCCTGTTTTGCGAGGCGTTTGGCTACTCTTAATTTTAATCATAATTTTGTGTGTGTGTGTGTGTGTGTCCCGCCATCTTGCTAGTGAATTTTTATTGTAGCTTTATTATTATGTTTATTATTATGATTTATTTTATTTTCTTCATTTTCATTATTATTACTTTTTTCCTACTATTATTTTGTTTGTTGTTGTTGCTGCTATTGTTGTTGGTGGTGGTGTAAACCGCCCGGAGTTCCTCTGGAAGACAGGCGGTATATAAATAATAAAATAAATGAATAAATAAGGTTGAGCCTTGTGAGGGGGGGAAACAAAAGCGTTCACCGACATCAGGAGCTTGGAAATCTCAGACAGCGTGGGATTTCTGCGGCTGGGGGTTTCTGGCAACTGTCAGAACCCTTTCAACGCCCTGGAGAACCACGGACACAAAACATGCCCTGCTACGAGGCATTCCAGAGGCCTCCGCTTTCAGCCGGTCAGCCCCCCCCCCCCGTGAAAAGTCCTCCCACCAGTCAAACTAGGGCGAAAAAAGGGGGGGTTGCCTCCGAGGCTCACCCAGGTCTCCAAAATGAGCCACCTCCATGTGGCTGGTCTGCTTTTTGAGGGCAGCCGTGCGGCTGCTGGAGGAGTCCATGTTGGCCGAGATGGCGTTGAGGGCCACGGGGCTTGGTCCGGCAGCCTCCAGCAAGGCATGGTTCCGGGGGCTTCCCTGCAGGGAAGGTACTGGCGCGGCAACTGGGAATGAGGAGGGGGGAAAAGAGAGGGTGATGCAGAAGAGTAGGGTTTATACGACACACACACACACACACACCACCCCCCGCCTAACGTTAAGTCAAGTTTCATCCATCTCGGTGGAAGTCCCCTCCTTCTTCTCGGCAGAGAAAATCTGAGATTTTACCCAGGGGGCTTGGTCCCTTTCTATGGTAGGAACAAAGAGACAACATTGAGGACCCTTTTCCAGTCAGGGATACGCCACGAGGAAGCTGCCGCTGCCGCCCGCAGAAGTAGATCCAAGAACCACCTACGTGGCCAAGGACACGGCAGGTATGGCAGGAGGCAAAAATGATTTGAGTGGCAAATGGGGGGGGGGTTAAAAGGACACTGTACAGAGTGAAGCCGTGAGGGTTTGATTCAGCTCTTCACCTCCACCGGGGGGGGGGGGGGAGCTACAAACGGGAAGGGGGAGGAATCCTGTGTGTCCAATCTCCCCCCCCTGGCTGCATAGCAAATGCAGCTTAGAAAAAAGCACAGTGCTGATGACACAGCAGGGCTGGGGGGGGGAGGAGAAGGACCCCCAGATAACAGGGATTACGGTTCCTGATTTAGGCCGATCCACCTAATCTTGCAGGATTAGAGGCCTTTTGGAGACCACGGCCGCTGACTAAGCTCGAAACGGGGGAAATTTCTGCGCCAGGAGCAGAAGGCTTGCTCGTTTGACAGCTTGGGTGGGAAGGGGGGGTGATTTGCATGGCAACAACCCCCCCACCCCTGTTCAGCTGCAGAACGGAAAGAGAAAGGCGGCTCCTCTCCAGCGAGAAACACCCTTGGTCTTTTCCCTCTCCGTACATCTTGGTGTATCTTTGCCACACCGTGCCGCGATGCAAGAAACCCATTCTTGGCTGCACTTGGGGGGCCACCACAGGCATGGAGGTGTACCCCACCGCATGCTTGAGAGCCGGTGTTTACCTTTGACGGCCCTGGCATCCGTTGGCTTCTCGTGCTCTTTGCCTTTTGCTGGAAAAAAATGAACAAACAAATAAACAAACACAAACACACACACACACACATACAAACCCACATTCCTTAGGGACCTGCTGCCACTCGCGAGAACAGAGAGCAAGCCAAACGTTATCGCTGTGCATCTGAAGGCCCCTGGTCAGGTGAATGCGCATCACACACCCCAAAGAGAGACGGAGCTCTGCTCAAACGGCCACGAGGACGCAGAGACGGAGGCAGGACGGGCAGGTCTAGGTGAGCCAACAAGGCAGCAAAGAAGGGACCTGCTAGGGCTTGCCGAGCAGCCCCCCCCTCACTGAAGGGGGCTTTCGGTGGCCAGCCGCTTGTCAAGGCACTTAGGTCAGGGCCTCGGACGGCAACCTCAGGCCCCAAACTCATCCATATTGTGGCAAAGCCAGCCAACGGGTGGAGGCCCTCTAAGGTCCCACCAGACTTGCCGCCTGCGACCTTTTCTTCCCACCTCCACAACTGGAAAGGGCCAAGCATGGAGCCTGGGGCCTTTGTGGCCCCCTCCAACGAGCGAGGCGATGTCCCCACCCGTCCCGTGAAGATGGGAGGAAGGCAGCGGAACCAAAGAGGTGGCAGTGGAGCCCCGAGGTCCTCGCCAGGTCCTGCCTCGTTTCTTGGCTAAGAGGGCCATTCCATTTCGGACATACGAACCGCCTCTTTCCATCCGGAACCCCGGGAGCCACCTCCATCCCTTCCATGTGCCTTCCGCCGGCATCCTTCAGGCGTTCTCCAGCGAACAGCCGGCCTCGGAGACGCAGGCTACGGGACTGTCAGGCGTCTTTAGAGAAGCAGCCAAATTACAGCCCTCGGGCCGGCGGGCCTAGGCAGATTGCACGGCGGATCCTCAGCACCACGAGACGTGACGGGTCTGGGCAACCCTGTGTCATCTCACAAGTGCCATGCTTCACATCACCAGGGCACCTGCTCACCTAACCCTAACCTACTCCCCTGCCGGATATGCAGGGAGGAGGCCTGACCAACCGCTCCCTCCTTCCACGGCGAACGGACGGGAGGAGTGTCGGGCGGATCCACCCTGCAGATCCAGGCACAGGCTGACGGGTGAAGGGCTGGCTTGTACGGCCTGCTTAAAAGGAGGAGGCTGATCCAGGGAAGGAAGGAGGCCCGGCGATGACCAGCCGCAGGTGTGGAATTTAAAACACGTTGCGATTAGGGTTACATCAGAACTGGACGCTCTATAGGGCAGCGGAAAACGGATGTCTACTGCAGCTTTTCCCATTTTGCATTTCGGGACGCTTTGTCCAACCCTGTAAATGCCATCGCCACCAAGGGCAGAAAGCACTTAAAGCACCCGGGCTTTAAACAACTCAAATGTGAAAGAACTTGAAATGATCTCTGGTTTAATTCCAGGATCAGTCATGGGCAATGAATGAACCCCGAGAGGAGGGTTAGAAGACTGGACATGCGTGAGGTCTTACCCTGCCATTTGAAAGGACGCTCTCTGGAATGATGTTAGGCTACGGCACACAGGCTCAGAAGGGCCTACCTTGCAAGGTTGTTCTTGTGAGGATAAAATTGGGGGAAAGTACTTTTGATGCTTCCCTGTGGCCTCTGAAAGGGCCAGAAGAATAAACCAAAAACCAGCTATAGGGGAGCTGAGAGAGGAACCTCAACTTACAAACCCACAACAGTCTGGAGCTATTTTCATGTCTGCGGCGGCCCTCCTGTCAAATCCTGGGGCATGTCAATAGAAAAAGGGTGCCTGGAATTCTCTGCCATAGTTTTAAGGGAGGGAAGTAGGGCCCCTGCAACACGGATCTCTAAAGAGCTCGCAGCAAGCTCAAAACACGCAAACTAGGATAGCTTTGCAGATATTTTTTTGTATATAGAACGCCTTGGCGTAAGAAACAATCCCGCTGAAGGGATGGGGCACCCAGCTCTCCGGGATTTGTTCCTGTTCCAGGACATCCTGAGGCAGCCCAGCTCTCGGAGGCATTTTTTTGAACCCAACCACATACAAAGTAACCCATCCTCCCCACCCTTAGAGGCGCAGGAAGGGCGAGGGAACCGGAGTCAGCCCCAAAGAAGACGCAAGATCAGTTGTAGCATGGTGGGAAGGCTGCTTCTGTCTCTCAAGTGCCATACACACACACACACACACACACACACACACACAAACACACAAACACACACACAAACACAACAAGCACGGCTAACCACATCCTCTCCTTGTGCAGCTTCTGCTTTCTCTACTGCCGAAAAACATTTCCAGTCAAGGTCCGTCTCCGGTCCTTGGCCTGTCTCCGTTAACCTGGCCTCGGTGCACTCACGCCTCATCACCCATGCCCCCACCTTAAAATCCATCATCATCACCATCATCATCGTCACAAGCACAAAACCTCAGCTCGGAGGAGCCAAGTTTGCTTTTCGGACGCGTGCGCTGAAGGAGCATCGGCGAGAAGGCCCGGCAGATCTGATTGGGAACATCCTCCCTCCGCCTGCCCTTCGTAACTGGACTTTCGCAGGGACCCGAAGCAAACCCCAAATGGATCAAAGAGAACGGCTCTGTTCTGTCGGGAAGAAAAGCCCTTGGCGTTTAATTTGTGCTCGGAGAGCGAATTAGACGCACGAGCAGCCGGTCTCAAAGGGCTGCCGTGCAAAGGAGGGGCCCGATGTTCTACCTCCCTTTGCACCCTCGTACCCGGGGGACCCACAGCCGCAACTCAGGAGGGAAAAAATTAACCTCGCTGGAGGTTAGAGATTTTGTTTCAGGGAAGAGCCGGTTCAGACCTGGTTTCGATGCCACTCAGCCTCTGCACGGCCTGCCTCCTAGCTAGCCATCCCCAGAATATTTATTTATCTAAAGTATTTTTACCCTGCCTTTCTCTTTAAAAAGAACCCAAGGCCGCTTAGGTCCCGAAAAGGCAACATTTAAAAGCCCGATACAGGAAGTATACACATATTTAAAGGAAAGGAACTGGTAAAAGGGGTAAATGGAAACATAATCAGCAACAAAGAATAGATTTAAAGTAACAAGGCATGACAAAATGTTTTTAAAAAACCCTCCCAGGCAGCCAACAGCAAAATAAAAAGCCTGCCTGCAGAGAAAGGGTCTTGGCCTGCTTGCCGAAGGAGGGGAAAGTTGGGGCCAGCCTGGGCCCCAGTGGCAGGGAGTTCCACAGTCTACGAGCAGCCACGGAGAAGGCCCCTCCCATGGCCAGGGTTCGGAACCTCTCCCCCTGAAAGTATAGATATAAACAAACAGAAAAGGCACTGGAATTGTGGTCCTGTATCACAGAATAGAGGTCCGTCTTTTTTATTCCAGAGCTTCTCCATTCTCCCGGTTTGGCGGCGGCTGGTTCTCCGGACATCTAACTGATTTATGCATTGCATCTGAATATGGGAGCCCGTTTGACAGCAACCTAGCATACCATATATAAAATGCAGAGACCACTCCATTCTGCGTGAAAAGGAAGGCGTACAGATGACCTAATCTGGGAGAGATTGAAAAAAACAAAACAAAACAGAAAGGTCTAACAATTTTTAAAAAATGATTTCTATTTTAAAATAGAAGCGAATCTATTACATTTATATCTGTGCTGGCTCTAAAGAGCTTAGAGCCGTCTCAAAAGCTCCCCCTTCTTAACAAACTTTAACCCTCACCAAATAATAAACTCAGTTGATATCTGAGCGGCAGCACCTCCTAGCTAGCCCAAGATCCCTGGGGAAGCGTGTGGGCGGAATGTGGATTCAAACTCGGGCCCTGCCACTCCACCACACACCCTGACGCATCTCGGCCACGTGCTTCGCTCTGCAATGCTGCCGTGCCAGGGCTAATGGCTAATCACAACAGCCCAGGAACCTCACGCGGCCCCGTGTGTTTCCAGTTGCACAAAATACGTTCCTGTCATGCGGTCGGGGTTTCAGGCAGGAGTGGATTACTGGCAGGGCAGAGGCCAGATGCATTTCAGCACAGCAAAAGTGCCCCAGCCGATAAATATGTTTAAAATGCACTGATAGGATGAAATGGAGAGGGAGAAACAACCTCTCTCCAGATATTTTTGTGACGACGGCACTCACGGTTAGTTAATCAGGTGCTGTCAAGCGGAAAACAAGACTTATAGCAACTCTCGGAAGGCTTTCAAGGCAAGTGAGATATTTCAGGAGGGGTTTTTACCCGTTCCACACACACACACACCCTGTGCGCTTCTATGACCGAGCGGGGATTCAAACCCTGTTCTCCGGGTTCCTAGTCCGTCCTTCTATCCACTACACCAAAACTATACAGTACTAAGTGTGGCTAAATGAATCT
Source organism: Phrynocephalus guinanensis (assembly GCA_037367245.1). Taxonomy (NCBI): domain Eukaryota; kingdom Metazoa; phylum Chordata; class Lepidosauria; order Squamata; family Agamidae; genus Phrynocephalus; species Phrynocephalus guinanensis. The sequence goes on from CM074750.1 coordinate 12,406,137, forward strand.
GGAAGTGGTAGCCTGAGAACGTAACTTTCCAAACTTCTAGGTCAATGAATTTGAAAGTTGAAAGAACATAACTTTCCAAACTTCTAGGTCAATGAATTTGAAAGTTGAAAGAACATAACTTTCCAAACTTCTAGGTCAATGAATTTGAAAGTTGAAAGTACTTCCTGGTACCATGAACCAGAGGGAAGTTCTAAATTTAAGCCAGAGGAGGAAAAAGGAGAGGGAATTAAAACACTCCTGGAGGGCAGGTGCTCCCTGCCCCACCCTGTATTGTTCTGAATCACCCAATTCCTCGAGTTGAAGAGTAGTGTGAAAGCTTGAGGGAAAAACAAACTTCAGAACACAATCCAGGGCGATTGGAGGGAGAATGCTGAAGGAGACATGACCTCAAAAAAAGACGCTTGCTTTTAAGGCTGGGAGTTCAAGAAGGGTTTCAGAAGGATCTCACAGTGAGCTTCTGGGTTGTGCCATTTCGGAGCTGCTGGATCTGTAACCCCCATTCGCAGCGCCTAAAGTGGGAGGGAGGGAGGGAGGCCCCCGCAGTCCAACAAAGCAAGGCCATGACAATAAGTACACTCAGCTTAGAAGTACAGAGCTGGAAGGAGGAGGCCGGGGCGGGCGGGGGGGGGGGAATTGAACTCCCAACCTCCCAACCTTCATAAAACAACATGCTGTCCTCCTGCTTGGCAACAGGAAGGCAGTTCTTACCAAAACCCGAACACGCACAGACAGATGTCTGTGCGTGGGCCACACGGCGGGCATTATGTAATCTGCCGTTGAGGAGCCCAATTCAAAAAATGTCAACAGGCTTGTTTTATTATTCCACTTTAGAGTTCTCTTGGCCCTGCGTGTTTCTTTTGAAACAGAGGTGAGGATTTAACTCTGTCCTGAGAGCAGAAAACGTGAAGCATGTTTGCCTTATTAAAATTCTTTTTGCACCAAAGGACACCCTTAGTTCATCACATTGGTCTCCAGTTGTCCCCTGAGAGAACCAGGCAGCTTTATGCAGGGTAGCAGGCTTCCAGAGACTGTGGAATTAAAACTCCCATTGTCCTTGGCCGGGATGATGGAACTAAGACCTCGGCAACGCCATGACAGCCAAGGATTGCAGCTCCTCAAAATGAGTCAGTGAGTTTCAAGGCTGAGCAGAAATCCACACCTGTTCTCCGGGGCCCAAAACATGAAAAAGGTAGGAGCCTGAAAACTGAGTGGAAGGCAATGAAGAATGTCCAATTTCTTTCTCTCAATCTCCCCCCACCCCAAGGCTGCAAGCACTTCCTTGTCTGGTTGCCTTCAGACAGGGAAGCAGACAAAAATTACCTGTGCACCAACAGATTATACTCACACACATGTCTCTAAAAACAGAGAGTGGGTTCGGTGTGACCCTGGCGACAAACTCACAGAGGCATCCATAAACCTGAGAGGTTCCCTTTTAGAATCCTTTCTTTCAGAGGAACAAGTGCTGGCTGACCAGAGGTGGGACCACTTGGAACCTGTCTGTTCTTCTCTACCCTTCCATCAGCTTCTGGCTTTTTTGCTTTAGCCTATTTCAACTCAAGAAGCAATCAGAATACATCTCAAGTTACACGGCAAGGACAAGTCTTAGGTCACAAGAGGGAACCGTCTCCTGAATCTTCTTGCCGTGGCTGTTTCGAAAGGTCCCTTTTTCCGACCGGCAAAATATTTTGATTCTGCTTACGTTACTCAGGATAAACTCTCGCCCGGGTGGAGCTGGAGTTAAGCGACCGTGAATTTCCTCAAGTCAGAAGGTGGCGTTTGATGTGTCTGAAGATCGACCAGCAGTTCGAGTCATGCGGCTGAAATTATTCAACTCCAAAGGAACAGGAGGCAGGATTCAAACGTCTTCACCCTTTGGGCGATCTTGGGTTCATAGCCCAGAGCTAGGAAAGCATCAAGACTTCTACCTCATGCAAAAACAGCTATCAAGAGGCTTCTTGTTTTGCGTGTCCAAAGGCGACTTAATGCCTTGGTTGACTGAATGCAGCCCTTTTTAACATTGTGGGCCCTCCGCCTGGAAGATCCAGAGGGACCTGGCTCAAGGGAAGACTACCACGGGGCCCTGGCCCTTTTTTTTGTGGCTTCCCTACAGTGAGTCCCGAGGGGGAAAAGTGCCCCGCAAAGCGGGATCCTTGGAGCCTGCTGGGGAGAGAGGCACCTATGGATGCTCGTGGGGTGGGGGGGGTGTCCTCACAAGAGAGTTAGCTACAAAGGTTGGAGGGTTATATGGCATAACTGTCCTCTCCCATGCACAGATCTGGGGGATCTCCACCCCAAATCATTTGGGTTCTCGTTTCATCTCAAACAATCGCCACTTAGATGCGACCCAGATGCAGCTTGGCCCATATGGGGCTGGATGCCTTTTACACCACATTGAGCATGGTGTTGGAGGCTTGGTCTGATGGGCTGCTCCTTGCCGCTCCCCGGACACACAATTCCCCCCCCCCCGGATTCTAGACCAATCAAGTCTTCAGGGAAATACCACTTGCCACCCAAGCCAAAAGGTGATGTCACACCTCCAACCAACCAGACCTCATGGCTGGAGCCTGGGCACTTTTAATGCTTTTTTGGATTACACCTCACCACCACACACAACATGTCCTCTGCCCTGCCATGGCCTCAGCCTGCAATTGTCTAGATCCCATAACCCCATCCCGTGCTGACTTACTGTATTCTCTCTCCCTCGTCCTCTGCTCCGACCTTGCCCTTCCTGTCTGCAAGCAGACGCTCACTTGGCACCCCACGGACGTTATGCACCCCACAGCCTCTTCCCAAACGTCCTTCTTCTTCTTTTGGGATATATCCCTCCAGGTCCTACAGTCAGGGAGGCAGAGCATGCCCACGAGGTCCCCTTTTAAACCTAGAGATGTACAATTTCCGGAAATTTTGGAGCCATGCAATAAACATTGGGCGGGTGAGTGGCAGGGGTGGGGTGTGTGTGGGGGGTGGGAAATCCACTTTCCCTCCAAATTTTATGAAAGTTTTCCATCTCTTGTTAAATCTAGACACCAATCTCTTCACACCAATCCCAAAAGCACACCCCAACACACACACAAAATATTCATTAGAATTATCCTACTTCAGGCATCCTACGCGTTCCCCCATTCTGTGACTCCCCAACCAAGATCCTACAGAGACCCCATCATCCTCATCATCTCTCCCTCCAACCATCCCCAGCCTGAACAACTAAGAAGGAACCCATGTGACTCCCTAACCAAGATCCTTGAGAGACCCATCATCCTCATCATCTCTCCCCCCAACCATCCCCAGCCTGAAGACCCATGTGACTCTTTAACCAAGATCCTCCCATCATCCTCTCATCTCCCCCCCCAACCATCCGCAGCCTGAACATCTAGGAAGGAAGCCATGTGACTCTCTAACCAAGATCCAGAAAGACCCATCATCCTCATCATCTCCCCCCACAACAATCCCCAGCCTGAAGAGCTAGAAAGGAAGCCATGTGACTCCCTAACCAAGATCCTTGAGAGACCCATCATCCTCATCATCTCCCCCCACAACCATCCCCAGCCTGAAGATCTAGGAAGGAAGCCATGTAACTCCCTAACCAAGATCCTTGAGAGACCCATCATCCTCATCATCTCCCCCCCCCCAACCATCCCCAGCCTGAAGATCTAGGAAGGAAGCCATGGCTTAGGCGGAGGGGGTTGGGGGAGCCAAACCTGGCAGCATCCTAACACCTTGGCCCCGCCCCCCCAGAAGGGAGGCCCCGCCCCCAAGTGGCCCGGCCCCGCCCCTTCCCTTTGAGCCGTTACCCCCCTCCCCAAAATAAGGAAGGGAAACCCCGTGTGCCCCCCCCTGAAAGGAAACCCCGCCCACTTCCAGTGGGGCTCTCAGAGGACAGAGAGATGCCCCCCCAACCCCAAGAGAACTCCTTTCATGCCTTGAATTGGGGGGGGGGTCGTCTCCCAAGACTAAGAACAGAAGCCCCCCCCCCACAAAAAAAGCCCCTCTTTTCCCTCAGCAACCCCATATTATTCTGCCTCCTCCTCCCTCAAGGGCTCCTTTTTCCCCCTCAGAACCCCCCCCCAAGTATTTCACTCCCCACCCCACCCAAAAAAAAACCTTTATGTCGCTCCCGCCCTTTTTTCTCCCCTCAGGAAAACCGCCCGCACCTCAAAAGCATAACTAGAAAGGCAAGTTACCTCAGGTGTCACCCCGCCTTTTTTTAAATAGGTGCGCCCCCCTCTATTAATATGCCTCATTTTACCTCAGAGATGCTTCCCCCCCCCCCTCAGAGGCCGTTTGCCCCAGCCTCACTTTCCTTCCCTCGCTCGGTTCACCGGTACCTTTCCGCCTGAAGAAGGAGGACATGGCGGCCGAGGAAGGAAGGAAGGAAGGCCGAGGCGGGCCCGGCAGGTCCGTCCCGCGGTCCCTCAGGGCTCCCGAGGCGGCTTCTTCCTCCGGCTCCGGCCACCGCCGCTTCCCGCCCGCCTCACGGCGGAGGCCGCCATCTTGTCAACAACCGCCGACGCCGACGCCGCCGGGGAGGAGCGCGCGGGGCATGTCGGGTAAGAGGGGCTGCTGAGGGAAAACCGGTAACCGGCCCTTTTTTTAATTTAACCCTTGCCCTCAAGCGGCATGGCCTCCCCGGCGTCATGAGGGAAGAGTTGGGGACGGCAGCCAATCAGGAACCGGCGCCTTCCTTCCTTCCTTCCTTCCTTCCTTCCGCCATCTTGGGGGGAAATGGGCGTGCGGCGCCGGATCCGTACTTAGACGGGAGGGGAGACATGTTGGATGAGGGCATCTTGAGTTTGGGCACGCATGCGCAGAACGGAAGGGCAAAGCGGCGGAAGCCATTTTGGGGAAGGGCCGCGTCGCCAAAGGGTTTCTAAGGCTCGTTCGCTTCGTTTGGGTGGCCATCTTTTAGAAGGGGAAAAGGGAGGGAGTGGAGGGGAGTTGCTACTTCGGCCATTTTTGAGAAGGGCAGTCCTGTAATAATAATAATAATAATAATAATTATTATTATTATTATTATTATTATTATTATTATTATTATTATTATTATTATTATTATTATTATTATTTATTAATTATTATTTATTAATTATTAATTTGATTTTTTTAATACCACACAATCTGACCAACGGTCACTCTGGGCGGTTTAAAAAAGTTAAGACATGGACAATACAATGAATAATACAATTAAACAACATGCAATAAAACTAACCAATCAAACATAATTAAATCTGATAACAAAAATAATAAATCAAATACATACAAATACATATAAATCTACCAAATACATTTAAATCTATACATACTGTTGCATTTGACTACATTTCCCAGAATAGGGGGATTATGGGACCTGTAGTAAAAAAAACACCTTAACAACACACAGATCTGCAGACTTCCAATAAATACCAAAAGAAATAATTACTGTATGTTAATATGTGATAGAATACAGAGCATCTTTCACAAGACCTCGTCTTTGCTTGTTCATTTGCTTATGGACCACAGCGTTATGGATTGCTGTGTGGCCTTCCGAAATCTTGACTACAACTCCCATCATCCCTCTTCGTGCTGACCGGGATTCTGATCCACCACAGCTGGGAAGCCTCACCATCTCCATTTCTGATTTAATACCTCATTTTTACAGCTGGCAAATCTGCAAAAAGAGATGGTATTTGGATTAATATTGATTTAATAACATTCAAGATAGGCTGGTCACTCAAATCGTTAGCCGTTCTCTCACTCTTTTCTCAGAAATGAACAAGCTTTAGAGATACCACTGAGTCCAAAAACACCACCGACCATATCCTAACTCCTTCCAACTCACCAATCTTCATTCATTCATTCATTCATTCTCCTGAAATATTTTTATTTTTAGCATCCCAAACGGTTCTCCTGAATGGCACCAGGGGGCGCTCGCTCACTTTCCTTTTTTGGGGGGGTACCACTCCAGACTCCACTTGAATTGGCTTTAAAAAACAAAATACATTTCCAGCAATGCCAAGTGCCTTATATTTATTTTATTTATTTAGAGTATTTCTACCAGGGCATGTCCAAAGTCAAGGTACCTCGGGATATACTGCCTGCCCTCTGGAGATCGGAAAAATAGGTGCCAAGCTGCTCACAAACCAACATTTGAACTAATTGGCAGTCAATTCAGTTATAACCAAAGGAAGTAGTTTGTTTCGTTTGGCCTAACCCTAACTAAACTTGGGCCCTCCTGATGTTTTGGACCACAACTCCCAGAATTCTAAGCCTGTGTTGCCAGTGACAAAGGTCTGGGGGGGGGGGGGGGAGTTGTGGCCCAAAACATCTGGAGGGCCGGATTCTGGTCACATCATTTAACTCAGTGGTTCTCAAGCTGTGGGTCCCCAGATGTTCCTGGACTGCAATTCCCAAAAGCCTCCACCAATCGCTGTGCTGGAAGGGGTTTCCGGGAGTTGCAGTCCAGGAACATCTGGGGACCCACCGGTTGATTAACTGATGGAACTCATTGCCACAAGGTGGCTCAGGGTATATGTTTGTATAGATGTTTGTGTTTGACTTCTAGGCTTCATGTTATAAGTCCTTCTCATAGATAGATAGATAGATAGATAGATAGATAGATAGATAGATAGATAGATAGATAGATAGGGAAGGAAGGAAGGGATAGATAGATAGATAGATAGATAGGGAAGGAAGGAAGGGATAGATAGATAGATAGATAGATAGATAGATAGATAGATAGATAGATAGATAGATAGATAGATAGATAGATAGGGAAGGAAGGAAGGGATAGATAGATAGATAGATAGATAGATAGATAGATAGATAGATAGATAGGGAAGGAAGGAAGGGATAGATAGATAGATAGATAGATAGATAGATAGATAGATAGATAGATAGATAGATAGATGGGAAGGAAGGAAGGAGTATGGAAAGGAAGGGATAGATAGATAGAAACATTGATCTATTGATCGATTGATTGATGAATTGATAGGGATGGGTGCCCGGGCTCACTGCCAGGGCCACCCATGAATCAATCATCCAGAGCCAGAGGGCGGATGCCAGTGATGGAGGCTCAGCTTATGTGACCTTGGGGACCTGGGTTGAAATCCCCACCCCCACCCCGTTTAGCCAAAAACAGAAAAGGGGGGGGGAGAGAGACCTCCTCCTGGAGCAACATTTCCCATCCCTCCGTCCCCGGTGCCTCTCCTGCCTCCTCCCTGGATGGATGGAAGGAAGGAAGGAAAGAAGGAAGGATGGAGGGATGGACGTGAATCTAGTGGGTTGGGGGGGGGGAAGCTGCCGGAGGTCCGCCTCCTCTCCTCCTCCTCCTCCTGCCCCCCTACCGCTTTCCCGGGGGGGTGGGTGGGAAGGAGGGAGGGGTCCCCCACGTGACGTGGTTGGGGTGGGGTGAAGGAGGAGGAGGAGGAGGAGGAGGAGGAAGAAAGAGAGAGAGAGGGGTGGGGGTCCGGCAGACCGGCGGCGCACCTGCAGCGGGGAGGACGCGCTTTGGCGCGGCGCCTCTTCTCTCCAAGACGGGGGAACCTTTCGTCCTCCTCGCCCAAGCCGCGGCTTGGTGGCCCCCGGAGGGCCACCCTTCCTCCTCCTCCTCCTCCTCCTGCTCGCCCACGTGGGCGACCCTTTCCTCCTGAGCCGATCCCTTGCCCGGGGCTTGAGGATCCCTTGCCACCCGCGATCGTGGCTGCGCCTCGGCCGGGCGCGCCCCTGGCTCCCCGCTGGCGTGCGCCCACCACCACCACCGTCGCCAAGCGCTGGCCAGCCTCTTCCTCCTCTTCCTCGCCTCCCTCCGGGATGTTCAGCGGGGTGGGCTGCTTCTGGGTGCTGCTCTCCTCCTGCCTGGTGGCCGTCTGCAGCTTCAGCTTCCTCTCGCCCGCCTGGATCGTCAAGGAGCCGCGAGGAAGAGGAGGCATCGGAGGAGGCATCGGGGCGCACGGGAGGGAAGAGGAAGAAGAGGCGGCGTGGGCCAGCTTCGGTTTGCTCTGGCATTGCGCCGAATCCAGGCGGCAGCGCCTCCAGGACTGCTACGCCTTCGGAGGGCTCGGGAGATTCGGGCAGATCCCCTCCGGGTCCTGGCAGGTGAGCCCCCCCCCCCCCAATCCACCCCGGGATAAGGATGGGGATGGGTGGGTTTGGGGAGGCTGGAGATAGAAAGAGAAGAGAAGGGGGGGGGTCGTCCCCGAGAGCTGCCCGGGTCCCCGAATCAGGAGGAGAGCCCAGGCATTCAGGAAGCAGGATTGGACCTTTGGGGAGGGGGAGGGAGAAAAGAGAGAGGGGGGGGAGAAACAAAGAAAGGAGAGGCAGGTCTTTTGTAAAGCCAGTGGCTCTTGATGGCCAGGGTGCGAGGCCAAACGGCTCCCAGGTGCTGGAGCAGGAGAAGCGAAGTTGCCACCCTATTCTCTTTCTAGCAAAACGGCTTCTTTTCCCCAGCAACGGAGGGAATTGCAACACGCCTTGTTCCAAGGAGAGCAGGTTTGCTTTTTTTTTTTTTGGTCTCCTGTGAAAAAAAGACATTTCTGAAGGTGTCGCCAGCAGGCAGAACTGGGGGGAGGGTCTTAAAGCCCTTACAGCCAAGTGGTTTAGGCCCTTGTAGCGTGCAAACTCACCCACGCCCCAGATCCTGTGATGAAATGGTTCGGATTTTTTTTTTTTTTAAAAAGGCCACAAGATTCTTTGCGGCCAGGGTGGGACAAAGCAGGCCTCTGTGCGAGAGGGCGTGAGAGGCCGGGGGTTTGGTCAGCAGAGGCGATATGCGTTCAGGAACAACAAGGGGCTGACTCATCCCAAAATTTGTGCGTGACGGCAACATGTACAAAAACACACACACACACACACACACGAGGCAACGGGGAATTTAGGCTGGCTGGGTTTGTTCCCATGGATGCTTTGAAGTGTGGTTTTTTAAAAGGGGTTTCCCCCCCCCCATTTAAGAGCAAAAATAGCCAAGTTACGGATTCTTTGAAGTGTGTCTTTTATAGAGCATTAATAAAAAAAAGACCCTGAAGCTTATTGTGGACGATCCAAGGCTTCAGGGTGCTAGGAAATGGTTGAGTCAGAAAAGGGGGAAAAGGCAGGGCGGCCTGGAATGGATTGCTCTGGCAATGGGACGGCGGGGGAACACCCAGAATGAAACGCCAGGGCCAAACCGTGGTTGTGGCCGGCCGGGAATAAATTCAGCACCTCTCAAGACGTCGGGAGGGCGGGTTTTCCGAATGGAACGGAGCGCCCTGTGAGGCCGGGCATGAAAAAAGTGCCAAAGTTGGGCCCCAGCTGGACTCCAGAATAATGGGACGGCGTCCCCCTTGGGAGACAGGCAGGGGCGGCTGGAAGTGTGAACCGCAGCCGTTCTTTTCGAAAGAGATGTAAAGATCAAATTGCCAAGTCTCCTTGGAGCCGATCTTTCCAGTGGCTTCAAAGGTTCTTGCAAGCAAGCCGCCTTCATGGGGGGGGGCTGTGGGGCTGAGGTGTTCTCCCTCTTCCTGGAAATTATTCCAGCGAAGAACTGGAGATTTTTGTGTGTGCCCTTTTTCTTCTTGGGGGGATTTGTGCATCTAGCTTTGTTGTTGCCTCTGTATTTGCCACCTCCCTCCCATCCGGCCTGCTCTTCCGCCTCCCACGCTGCAAATGGGTTTATTAGAGAGTTGTCTGTTTTTTGGGGGGTGCAACATTGGCCTCTTTCTTTCACATTCTCCCTACTCACAACAAACCCCCAGAGAGGTAGGCCAGGCAGAGGGAGGAAGGAGGACTGGAAAAAAGAAAGCGAGGGAGTGCTTGGTCCAAGATCAGCCAAGGAGTTCTGAGCCTCATGAGGACTAGCAGCCTGATTTCCCAAGGACCTTTTGCACTGAACCGCCTGGAGTCCTTCCTTTGCGGTGTATCTCAAGGTAACCTTCAAGCGTTCCCTGGGTGCTCTGTTGGAAAGATGCCGCCCTCCTGCTTTGTCCCGCCCGACGCAAGGTCGATCTTCAGAGGCATGGAGGAGCTTGGAGAGCGATCTCGTGGCCTTCCCTGCAAATGGTCTTTAAGGCCTGCTGTGTGTTTGCACTGCGGAGGGAATTATGCTAATCGCCCTACAAATGATGCTTTGAATCGTGGATAGAGGTTAATTAATGGGCTTTTCTTCTCTAAAAGGGGGAATTGCCTTCTCCGTTTAATAAATGCAAACGGTCAATTTTTTTTTGAAGGGTGGGAGGAATATTATTCCTGCTGGTTTCGACAGCTCGATAAGAACCATCAGCAACGGCAATGGTGCCTCCCAATCTGACTGTTGTTGTGATCCATAATCTTTCGGCCCAGCGGCATTTCTCTTCCGTGAGGGCTTTTTCTCTCTCTTGGCTGCGAGAAACGAGGCGGAATGGAAAGACAGAGCGGATGGCAACTGCGGCCTAGTGGTTAGAGATCAGTTTAAGACCTGGGTTTGAATCCCCAGTCCTCTCCAGCCTTTCGACCTGTCCAGCTGTGCAGGGTTGTTGTGGGGAGATGAAGATAGGGAAAGAAAGCCACCAGTGCTCTCTCTCGAGCACGCTGGGTGGAAAAATGGGGTGCCTTTTTAAAAAACCCAAATAAATAAATTGATGTCCCCTCTTAGAGTCAGATGGCTGCATTTATCTTCATGCAAATAATCTGGTTTTTAAAAATTGTCTTTATCGGTTGAACTGGGATTGGGGGGTGGGGGTTGAATTAATAAGTAGTATCCCATAATACTCCTGGCTGGCATAAATGAGCTCTGAGCTGGCATATGTGGCGTTCACGATTTAGCTTCTCAAATTCTGAGGCCCAATTTGAAATAAATTTAAAAATAAAACAGGCAGGTCAGCCTACACTTCCTGCATCGTTAAGGAGAAAAGATGACGGTTTTGTTTTTGTTTTAATTGTGTGCGCGTGTGTGCGCGCACACTCGTTCCTGATGGATGGATGCCTGGAAGGGAAGGCTAAGAGAAATATTAGCACATCAATGGCCTCCTCTGGACCTCCATCAAGGCAGGGCAGAGAGAGGGGTTTAATGAAATTTTAATTAGACAACGGGGCACTTCAGGAAGCCTCATTGGTTGCTTCCTGCCCTGTGGCAAACACACACATGTTTTTTTTCTCCTGCTGTGCTTTCCTTAAGGACTCAGATAATCCCAGACGCACATAAGAACATAAGAACAGCTTTGCTGGAACAGGTCGCAGCCCATCCAGTCCAGCGTTCTGTCTCACACAGGAAATGTTATGTTGAGAAGTGAGTCTTCCTGATTAGCTGTTCCATCCGGGTTGTGTTTTTGGTTTCAGAGCAGCAGTGGCGAAAAGAACACCCACAGTTAAATACATCCGCTGTGCATGCTTAATTGACAACACATCTTGCTGGAGGGACGGGTCTTTTGCAAAGTTTACGGCTCTTGATTGCCCATTTCAGAACAAACCACCCAAGGGAATGGCTTACAAAGGTGTACGGAGAAACTTGTTTGTTTCGTGATGCATTGGCTTTTATAGGATGCCAGGACGTCTTTCCAACCTGTGACGCATCCACATTTCTTGCATAACAGCCGCCGTGATTCTGTGCCTTGCAGTAGAACTGAAAGCGCCTGAGAACACCTATGTATATGAACGTCTCTCATATACGGAACGGCTTGCTCCTGTTTACAAGTCTCATTGTTGTGACTTTCTGGCTGAATGGGTCTCCGAAACATAAATTACAGAATTTAGAATCTGAATTATGGCAAACGCAGCTCTCTGCAAATTCAGCAGATCGCAAATTATTCCACGGAGACCTGAAACCGGCTTTTTCCTGCACGTAGGCAGACCGTCTCCAAACTATTTTTGGCTACCTGTCTTCCAGGGGCATTTCCTGTTTTTTTTCTGTGCATACACTATGCATACACACCCTGTAATTCCATTCTTCCCACGTCTCCCAGAAAGGCAGGGAGAGCTGCTAGGTTTTTCGGAAAAGTCAGAGCCGAATGGATTTGTGCAGTTTTAAATTTAGTCATCCCCTATAGTGATTAGGCTTTCCTGTTTAGACCAGAAGAGAGAGAAGACGGCCTTTTTTTTTCTTTCTTTTTTTCCCCCCCCTTTTATAAGGTTCTGCATTGTTCTAGGAGAGCGATTCCCTCCGCACACCCTCTGGACAACATTTAATGCCGCTTCCTCGGTTTCTGTCTGGGCGGCGGGCGTATCCTGAGTACCGGTTTCTTCTTTTGGCCTTTTGTATATAGAGATGTTATGAAAACCGCTGTGTGTATTTACTTGCAAGGCCAGCCCGCAAAGGCGTCCGTTTTTAAAAATACACACCAAACAAACCTTCAGGATGAGCGGAGCCTGTTGTCCGGGCCCTGTTTGCAAAAATAGAAAGTCTTGAAGCAGCTGATAAACATGGGGTTTTAAAAAAGACGTGTGGCGGTTCCTGCCTTTTAAGATGGTTTGATTAAAGCCTTTTTTTAAAAATGTTACAGTCTTCTGGTGTATCAAAGGAGGCTCTGTTTGGGTCAATGGGCTGGAATAAGCATACGATTTATGGCTAGAAATTCTTTTATAACACTCCACCGACACTGGACGCTTCCTTATCTTTAGAGAAGATAGCTTGATGGTTTAATCTTTCCCCCAAGGATCTTTGAACAATGCCCATCGATTTCCCCCTGCATTCTCCAATGCCTGTTTCGCCTCTCATCTTTACAAGGAGCGGGTCTTTTGTAAAGCTAACAGCTCTTGATGAGCAATCCCAGAACAGGACCAGCGACCGCACGGCGCCTTTGGGTTAAAAACAGGGTGTCTGTTGCTACTAGGAAAATCCATTTTTGCCCGCAGTGATTGCGGAAGAGAGGGGATAGGAAAGCCTGAGCACGGTGAAGTCTCAAAGAACCGGTTCCTTCCAGAAAAGCCAGGACTTGGCCGCTGGATGTTCTTCCTTCCAGTCATCTTTTCGATGGGTCCCTTCTGGATCTTTCTTTGCAAATGAACTGTGAGGATTCCAGGTTCCCCTCAATGGGAGTTGTAGTCTAGACTAGGAATGTGCACTTGGGTTTTTTTGGGTGGGGTGGAAGAACCAGCTTTAGGAATGCAGAGCCTGTCCGTCGAGGCCGAGAATAAAATTTCAGCCGTTCGGGTTTCGAATCCAGCCAATTCTCATCCTTCTTTAAATGGCAGCGGTCTTCCCTGGGGGAGGGAAACTCTGCAGCACCCCCCCACACACACACACACACAAACCGGAGCGCAAAAGAGGATGATGCCAAAAGGAGGAGGTCTTGCAGGGCAGCGGGGGGGGGGAGGATTTCTGCCTGGTTCCTGTAAATAATTCATCAAGACGGCATTGTCAGGAATTATATTATCCTTGGGAAGGCAGTGCGTGCCAGGGGGCAGCTCTTGTTAAGATGTGGTGTTTCAGTTTGTGGGTTTGTGTCAAGATGCGCCAAGCGGGGAGGGAGAGAGAGAGAGAGAGCTTGTATATTAATTTAATTTAATTTAAACCGTACGGTTTAGCACAGAAAAGGCCATTTGTTTTTGATAACCGTGGCATTTGTGGCAGGATTGCAGAGGGGGAAGTTTACACACACGCACCCACAGAGTATATGCAATTTTATTTCTGGTCGATGGAGCATGCTTTCTTAGAAACTGGGGAACCAACACCGCTTTTTAACATGGTCGCCTTAGAGGGGTCACCGGAGGACAAGCCCGCTGAGGTCTGCAAGAATAACATTTTTGGAAGCTGTATTTATAAAGTTATTTTTTTACACAGTGCTTCCAACGGCTTGTTTTTAGAAAAACTAGATGCAGGCTTCCTGTTTAAATGACCCTGCCTTTCTCCTTGGAAAAAGGACTCAAGGCGGCTTACAGTAATGAGGGATGATATAGAGTCCAGAACAATTAAGACATGTTCAAGGAATTGAGAACAAGGAATTGAGGGACATCGGACAGCCTTAAAAGACAACATTCCATGAAAGCAAGACGAGAACGCGAACGGCTAAAAAGAGAGTGACAATTCCACGTAAAAGTGACAAGGGATGGAAACTAACATTGAAAACATAGTCGTGGAAAAACGTGACCGAATTCGCCATGTCCTTCGTAGGGTTTTGTTTCGCCAAAGGAAAAAAAAATAAACATTTGCTCCCAAAGTCCAGCTCAGGGATGTCAGAGTGTGCTTTTTAATGAAGAAGCGTGCAAACGAGGCCTGCTGCGGGTGACAGGATCCGTGTTACCTGTCGGCCGCGTCTAACGGCCCTCGCGGTTGATCCTTAATCCAGCCAGGCGTGCAAAAGGTATTGGCCACGATCCCCTGCTCGCCCCTGGGGAATGGATCGAAGGAACCGCAGGCAAAGAGATCTCGCAGGCAGGTTTTCGGGGGCAGGCGAAGAGAAAGACCTCGCCTGTGCTGGTGTTTGGAGCTGAGCTTGGAAAAAACCTGACGTGTGTGTGTGTGTCGCTTCCAGAATCTCCAGGCTTCAGCGGTTCCATTTGCTCCTTCCCCTTACCCCCCACCGTAAGCTTTGTGGGGGCACAGAAAGCTCCCCTCCCCCCACGCACACACACAAAAACCCTTTAGAACAATGATGGCGAACCTACGGCACGGGTGCCAAAGGTGGCCCTCGGAGCCCTTCCTGTGGGCACCCGACATCGCCCCTTCATAGCCACTTGTATACAGGTTAACTTACTGTATTGGCACTTTGCAAAAAAAAAAAATTAGTGGGTTTTGAATTGCAATTTGGGCACTCGGTCTCTAAAAGGTTCGCCGCCACTGCCTTAGAATCTAAGCAGGTGAGGAAAGGACCTATCTTTCTGGGACGCAGGCATACCCAGGTGCATTAACTCAATATTCCTTCACCCCCCCACTTCTTTTCCAGACCAGTGCCGTGCTGTGCGCAGGGGGTTGTGCCCTCTTGGCCTTAAGCGCCCTGCTGGCCGTGGTGGTCCTTTTCCTCCCCAGCGGGCAGTGCGAGCGGCGAGCCTGTGTCCTGGCCAGTTACATCCAGGCGGCAGCGGGTGAGTCTACCGTGGTGCTCCTCAGCGTCGACGTTTTCTGCATGCCCCTTCCCGGCTCTGGTTTCGAAACCAGGATTCCTCCCCTGCCACCCCCTCGGTCCCGCCACTTGGCCTTCGCCTTGTCCCCAAACAGCGTTGCGCTCCGAGCAGGATGGACTACAACACACATTATCCCCCGCCGAGGATGGGAGTTGCAGTCCCGTGGGTCCGGAGCCCAGACCAGACCAACCTTTTGTGGTGGGTGGGGTGAGGTGGGGGGCTGGGAAGCAATTTAGGTTCTGCAAAATACGCCTCCTCCAGAGAGGGTCTCCCTGTGGCATGCCCTGTTTCAATTAGCACGTGTTTAAACGAGCGTCGCAAATTGTTTCCAAGTATCTTGGAAAGGGCGGGTGTCGGCCCAGTTGCTTTTTTTACTTCCTTAGCATGGACTAGAACCTTGGGTTCTGGTTTGTTTTCTTCCACGTGGGATCTAGAAGCCGAAACCTGCTCCTTCTGCGCCTTGACTTGTGCCGGAAACCCTGGTTTGTCCCCGTCTCTTGTGAACGTTCCTTACGGAGTTAACGCTGAAGGTGCAGGATTCTGGGGGCTTAGCACCCCCCCCCTGTTCTCAGCATCTCCCCCCCACCCACACACACACACACACAAAGACGCATGCAGTAATCCGTGAGTTGGCTTCCCTTCGGAAAGGTGAGCGCAATCCCCCCCACCCGGTGGGAAGGTGGAGAAGAGGCTGTGAACTTGGAGACCGTCCCCTCGGGTCCCAATCCAATTTTCAGGCGATCGGCGTTGTTGTTCTGGTGGCAGAGAATTAATCCACGGCGGAGCGGAAATTAAAAGGCACGCCGTGAAAAATGAAGCTGGAGCCATGGGCCTTGAAACAAGTGAAGGAAATGAGGGACTTTTTAAAAGTGTTCCTTAGTTTGATGGGACACATTGCCGTAAATCCTCCGTTGTCGACTGGGCGCGCCTCCCCTCTATTGGCCGCCTGCTTCTGAGTCCCCCAAAAGGCCCCTCTTGCGAGGTCCTCCCTGGAATCGGACTCTGACCCTGTTTTTTGAGGAGCAGTTTCCCCACCCGAGAAGCTTTGAGACAGGTTCCCCTGGGAGGTCTGGGACTACAGTTCCCATCACCTGCTTACCGTCCACCACGCCGGCCCGGCCTTCGCTCTGGCCCTAAGGTGATCGGGTCGTTCCTGGCGGGCGCCGCCTCTGGGTGGGAGGGACTACAGTTCCCATGGTCCACGGGAAGCGGCCGTGCCGCTGCATAATGACGCTCGGGAACCTGTGGAGAAGGAGAAGAGTTAAAAATAGCAAGCCTGGCTCACTTGTTTTGCAAACAAAAATGACCCCCCTCGGCCTGCGTTGGCTTTCGCTCTGCCCCAGAGAGCTGACGGTGGGCATTTAAAGAGGGGAGGGAGGGAGATGGGGTTGTCTAACCTTAACCCTAACCCCATATCCACCTACATCTGCATAAATCCCAATTTATTTGGCTTTTTGTGAGTGGAGAGCGGGGAGCACCCATCTTTCCAAGGAGAGACCTTCCAGCTGTTTGGGGAGTTTGTTCCATTATCCCATCAGGGGTGTCTCTGAAAGGCTAATTTAAAAAAATCACACCGCCCTAATTGGGTTTTAATTTTAATCCTGGTTTTCTAGCCCCGGAGAGGCCATCCACCGGGAGGTCCATCGGAGGGGAACAGCTCTCTCTCCCGGCAATTGCGTTGTGGGTTTTCGGAGGCAGGCTAGAGAAAATCAAGCCACCTAAATCCCCTGAAACGAAACCCAGGCTTCGGGCTCGAGATGAGGATGTAGAAGGGGGACATTTTAGGAGAGCTTATATTACAGTATTTCTCTGGGAGAACCAAGATGGCTAGTTGCAAACTAATGGAAGCCCCTCGGGGCAGGGACCTACCTGGCATTGCCCGGCAGCTAAACAAGGATATTGAGGGCCAGGTGAGGGCACAGAGAAAACTTTCAAGGAGCCAAGTTTTCCCTTCCTCAGAGGTGGAGAAAATCACTGAGAAACCCCCAGGCCCAGCTTCCCCCCCCCTTTCTTGGCCTAACCAGCCTCGCAGGGTCGTCGTAAGAAATGTTTTTAAAGTTTCTGGAGGAAGGTCCCGATCGCCTCGAGGGCCGAAACCCTGTGTTTCTGTGGAAAGGAGAAGCAGACCAGAGCGAAGGGGTTGGGGTTGGGGTGGGGGGGGATGATGGAATTAACGAGGAGGAGGAGGAGGAGGAGGAGGAGGGGAGCCCATCTGTCAGGGCTGCCAGCACGAGGCCCCGAATCGAGGATTCCTTGCGCTTTGATAAATATATTAATCACCACGGTAATTGAACCGGAAGGGCTCCCGACAGGGGGCTGGCAAGGAGAAACAGCGAGCCAGAGGCATAGTGTTCGGATCAAAACCCCTCCTTGGCTGACGGCATCTGCCCGGATTGACACACACACACGTGCACGCACGCACACACACAGAGAGAGCCCCTTGGTGCCATCTTTTGCAGGGAGCAAAACTTACTGAGAGATGGGCTTGCGCCAACCACTCAACAGCCAACGCGTCCAAATTGCACGCAAGTTGCTGCACCTCTGGAACTACATCAGGCGGCTCCGGCCCACCTGTTCTTCAGAAGAATACCCCATGCCTTCCAGTTGGGTTAGGGTGGAACAACAACAACAACAACAACAACAACAATACCCATTTTCCACCCCCGCCCCCCACTGTTGGCACAGGGTAGGCCTTCAGACCGATACAGCCCGAGTTTGCATCCCTAGGCAGGGACAACACTCCCTCGGGATTCCTGGGACCCATCTCGTGCTTCCAGCCTGGCCTACCTTGTCAGACTGTTGTTGTTGTTGTTGTTGTTGTTGTTGTTGTTGTAGAGGACAGCGCAAGGGAGGAGGCAAGCCACGTGCCTTGCCGTGGCCTGTTCAGAGGACACCCAGGCGACGTAGCGCATCAAGAGGTCATTTTTGTGAGCGCGGCGTTTGGGAAAGCACACATGTATTTGTTGTCTGCGGGAATAAAAACCGGAGCGCCTCTCCCCCCCCTCCCCCTGCCTCGTGCCCCACTCCCCGTGACCTTGGACGAGCGGTTTGCTGCTTCTGCCCTCTCGGGAAAGCCAATAAAACCGACAAACCCTGTTGCCTTCTGATGGGGATATAAAAATATAATTACATCAGTCATGACTTATGATCCAGGGAAACGCTAGGCCTTCTCTCTCTCTCTCTCTCTGTGTGTCCTTCCCCTTGCTCTCCTCAACTCTCCGTGTTTTTTTATTTTATTGAATTATGCAGCGGTATCCCTCCAAGAGCGGTAGCAGATGGCGGGCTCCGGCCAGGCGTTTAATAGGTTGAATTACTGCCCTTTGGAGAATCTCCCCACAATAACCTCCAAACGGCCTAGGACGCCGTTCCGCCAGCACTATTGCTGCCCCCCGGCCACCTTCCTCCGTGTTGTCGTCGTCATCGTCGTTCTCTTTCAGGTCTCCTCGTCCGGGTTTACGGCGTTTTGGGGGGGAAAGGCCCTGGGGTGTTTTACAGGGCGTCAAGTGCGTGGCTTGTCCGCTCCGGGCTGCAATCCAAACTTCACAGGCCTTGCCTCTCTCCTGAGGCATTGAGCAGGTAGACTTATTGAGTCGAGGAGCAATCTTCCTGAAGACTGGGGTGGGAACAAACCCCCAGCCTCTCTCTCATACACACACACACACACACACACACCGAGGTCAGTAGCACGGAGAGAACACTTTGTGGGAGAATGAGGACAACTGAGATGGAAATTCTGACCCAGTTCTCTGCCTCCGTGGGTAGAAGCGAAGAGTGCCACGGAACGCCTAAAGGCCCAGACACACAGACACACAGAGGCACATGCCCGATCTGTTCTCATTCTCTTGTTGGGTGCCGCCTCTCGTTTCACAGCCGTTCAAAGGAATTTCTCGGTGCCCGGAGACTCTGTTCCTCTCCTGCGCACCCACCTTTTTAAAAAACCTTGCTTGGTCTGAACTGACACAAGGGACTCGTCCCTCTTTCCTTCTGCCTGCCTCGGCGACGTTCTCGGTGAAAATTGAGGTGAATTAATCAAGGTTTCTTCCACCCCACGCGTTGGAGGCAAGGAGAGAACTCTCGTCAGCTTTTTCCTCCTATGATCCTACGAGGGTCGAAGAGTCTTTGCAATGCCTATCCATCCCGCTCTCCTCCTCGGCTCCGTTTTTTCTTTCTTTTCATTTCTAAAAAAAGAAAAGTCTCCATCCGCCTGTCCGTTTGCACCCCACTTTTGCAAACTTGTATGCCGCTTTTCCGCAGCACTGCGGCCAGAGCAGAAAAATCACAGTCGGATCCTGCCACGCACACAAACAGAGAGAGAGAGAGGACCTGAAATGACTCCTTGGATCTGGGCCACTTGGCAGTCTTCCTCACATTTCCCTCCTCCTCCTCCTCCTCTCTCGCTCCTCCGGGCCTTGTTAAAACCCAACCACCTGTCACCGTGGAAAACGTGGGCGTTGGAAATAATATAAAATTAAAAGAGCCAAGGCAGCTTGGGAGGCAGCAGGGAAGAGGTTGCCTCTGGGCACGGGCTGGTTGCCTCTCGTTTGTTCCTCGTCCCGGGTGTGAAGACGTCTGCATTTCGGAGGAGCAATGCCGCTCTTGTCTCCCAAAATCCTGCAAGGCCTTGAAACAGAAGCCACAGATAAAAACATCCCAGATGAAGATGGGAACAGGTGCAGGCTGTCATTGTTCCGTGTGTCTCTGTAAGACACACACACACCATTTCTGACAGCAAAAATGAAATATATAGCCGCTCAGGATAACTTGCTCCCTCCTCCCCGCCCTCCCCCCCAAATCTTTCAGTTGCAGCTTTAAAAAAGTAGAAAGTGCAGCCACTGCCTTGGGCACCAAATCTGGATGTACCGAATCACGCAACTAGAGCAGTGAGGAAAGCCAGGGCTTCTATGAATTAGGAGATTTCTAATTTACAAAAGTGTGTGTGTGTGTGTGTGTGTGTGTGTGTGTGTGTGTGTGTGTGTGTGTGTGTGTGTGTGTGTGTGTGTGTGTGTGTGTGTGTTACCAACCATTCCCAAATCTTTCAGCCTCACCCTCCTTCTATTTTTCTGAGAAATCCCCAATTTCTCCTTGCCTGGCCTTTCCCATCAGTCTGGCTCTTCTTCACCAAAAAATATTTGTTAAAAATCCCAATCACTATTCAAAATTTAACACCTGGAGAAAAACTCAGCAATTTAAAAATAAAAATAAAATAAAATGAAGCCAAGAGATTTTCCTCAAGGGATCCAGAATTCTAATCATGGCATTGCAAAGATCATTATTCTATTAACCCTCAAATTTCTTCAAACCTACAGGTGTTCTGTCTCTTTAAGGAGGGGGCATGGCTACAGCTGGCAGGAAGTGGGGTTAGAGAAGGGCAGAAGCAGAGGGGTGGGGTCCTTGAGATCCAGGCCAACACTACAGGGAGGGTTTTCCCACACACACAAAATCTACTCTAGGCCAACACAGTTGCAGAAAATAAATATATATATGAATATAAGATCAGCAAGCATGTAGCAATTCCCAAGCCAAGTCTCTGTCTTACGATTCCGCCCCGTCCTGCAAACGAGCCATTGTTCATCGAGGAGGGCTAATTGGCAAAATGGATCTGCTGGCGCGCTTCCAAACTCACCGCGGAGCACTCCAACATATTACCTTTGGAAAGCCAAGCCAGCAGCCATCGCTTTGATGCCCGAGTTCGAGGAAAAGCATCTAGGCATTTTCAGCCACAAATCGCTTCAGACCTGATCAGCATTAACGAGGGCTTCCCCCCCCCCGCTCCCCTGCTCCCACACAGAAAATCCAGCTGGCGGACTAGCTGCCCGAAGGCAGTAAGGAAAAGTATTGCTTTTGCACAAGAGCTGCACGCGTGTTTGTGCATGAGGGTGGTGACTCCCAAGTTTCATAAGAAAGCCCTGAAATCCATTCCGGGCTTTGCTCCGAACTTTGCAGGATCTGATTTACCAATCTCAAGGGCAGTTTCATAAGAGACCTTGATCAGAGTGTTGGGAGTTTGTGGTTCTATGCCAGCCAAGTCGCCTCCGATGGTGACCAGGGCCTTTCCCGGACAGTGGCTTTTTCTAACTTTTCAGGATCCAAAGAATTCAAAATTTCTTCCCCTCGTCCTGTCCAGACCGTCTCGTTCTGCACGAACAGTCGCCCTCCGCTGAATCCGGGTGCCATCCTCCCCTCCTGTGCATTCAGCAGCTTTTGCAGACGGTCCCATTTGCATCTCGTTGGGGGTTGAAATTATCATTCAAATTAAATTAAGTATGAAAAGGGAGGGGGGTTGCTTTGTGTTAGAACAAAGTGGTTGGGGGAGGTTGCTCCCTCTGCTTTGTGCTCTCTCTCTCTCTCTCTCTCTCTCTCTCTCTCTCTTTCTCTTTTTAAACCAATGGGAAAGAGTTCCAGATGGAACTGAGCCCATTTAACTCATAACACTGGGGTCAGGTAAGACTAAATGACCTCCAAGGTCCCCTTCCAACACCCTAGCGGAAACACGAAAGACCTTTTAAAATGCCTGTGTGGAAGAAAAGGTTTATTCTCTGCTGCTTCTGGAGACGGAAGGCCTTAATTAAATTCCAGGATCAGGATCTCTGTTCCTCCAAAACATTTAAAAACCCACTGAAAAATTAACAACAAAACATTATTAGTTTTGCCAGTAAAGGGACTCAGTGCCTACTTTTAAAAGTACTGTATTTTAACTTTTGCCCAAGTTTACGACTAGTTACAGGGAAGCAATTACTTGTAACTAATCAGTTTACGACTAGTTACAGGGAAGCAATTACTTGTAACTAATCTCGTCCACCGTGTGTTATGCACAGAGTTATTTTGCACGCCCGGATCAGTCAGGAAGTTTCTTTTGCAATGCGGCGACCGTTCCTGTGGAGGTCACCTCTGGCCAAAGCTGCTGTTTTGGAGGATTTGGGGACCCTGCGTGGCCTGAGAAAAGGCTCGTTTCAGGCATCGCCGGCGGGCAGCTTTTCCTTCGGGTTTGGAGGACAGCACAACGGCAGATTAGTATTTGCCGGAGGCGAGATTGCTTGGAATTGGCAAGGAATTGCCTGGCTCCATCCATCGAAGGAAACAGAAAATCACATTGGTCCCCTCTTCTTCCTGTGAAGTTGGCCAGCTGTATTCCATCCAGCGTAAGCAGAAAAAGCAGCAAGATAACAGGGTGGTGATGACTGGCGAGGGGTGTCTGATGGTTCTTTCCGTGTGAATCCAATGATTAGAAAATCAGAGTATAGCGGGGGGGGGGGGGGTGGGGGGGAGCTAGTTCTCTTCCTCGGAGGCGCCACCTTTTTTTTATCCATTTTGCTTCTTCGTAGGCATTTTTTTCGACTTCCAGCAATGTCCCCTCTCTCTCCCGTAGATAAATAAATCTCCAGCAAACCAAAACTCTTGGGCCTGGGCTTGAGGGACAGAGTGGAAATGAGCTTCCTAGCTTATTTATTATTTGTGTGTGTGTTTTTAATCTCACTATTCCCCTCTTCAGATTTCCAGACCCCAAGGTGGGGAATTCTCCCAAAAGGGACCCAGAAACAGCTCCGGTCAGTTGCAGGGAACAATCTGTTAGAAGGCTTTTTTTGCGAATTTCTCCTGGGCTTCTGGGATCCCAGAAGGTGAACGCCAGCCAGGGGGGAAGCATTGGAGCAGGGGGAGAAAGGCTGATTTTAATGTCTGTGTCCCTTTGAGGTGTCAAACTTCAGGCCGCCAACTCTCACTACAGCCCATGCCCAAACTTTGGCCCTCCTGGGTGTTTTGGACCACAACTCCTCCCAGAATTCTAAGCTTAGATTGCCAAGGGCAAAGGACGGTGGGAGTTGCAGTCCAAAACATCTGGAGGGCCAAAGTTTGGACATGCCTATAGCTCTCGTGGTCAAAACATCTGGCCTAAATTTTGGGGCCTGATGAAGCGCTGGGTGCCACCCGAAAGCATGTACAGTTGGTAGAAGTTGCAATAAACTTTTCACCCAATTTCTGGGTTTTCTTCTTTCGAGGACCAGGGTGCTTTTAAAAAATAACTCCGGAGAAATATATACTTTGATTCACTCTCCTTCTTCGCTGTTGAATAACATCTTTGCACTCTCCTTGTGTTCTTTTTGATGTCAAACCGGGCTTTGTCAATTTCCCCCAACAAAAAATGTGTCACTTCCCTGTGTGTTTTGCTGATGTATCTTTTGTGAGAACCCAAAGCAAAGATGAATTGGGAAACGCAACAATCGTTGCAGGGGCTTGAAACATATGTTTATTTAAAAGAACAGCCTTTGGTTTTAAAGACATTTTGGAGTCAGAAGACAGCAAAGAACCCAGAAACTAGTTCATCTTCTCTTTCTTTCTTTCTTTCTCTTTCTTTTCTTCTTTCTTTCTTCCTTTCTTTCTTCCTTTCTTTCTTTTCCCTCTTTTCTTTCTTTCTTTTTCTTTCTTTCTTTCTTTCTTTCTTTCTTTCTTTCTTTCTTTCTTTCTTTCTTTCTTTCTTTCTTTCTTTCTTTTCTTTCTTTCTTCTTTTTTCTTTTCTTTCTTTCTTTCTTCCTTTCTTTCAACCTCGTTCCCTTCCACCCACCCTCCTTTCTTTCTTTCTTTCTTTCTTCCTTCCTTCCTTCTTCCTTCCTTCCTTCCTTCCTTCCTTCCTTCCTTCCTTCCTTCCTTCCTTCCTTCCTTCCTTCCTTTCTTTTCTGGAAACAACTGCAACGGTGGTGGTCCCACCTAATAGTAGGTTTCTCTCTCCACCCATCCTCCTGGATGGAGGCGGATAAGGAGCTTCCGGACCTCGTCGTAAACGAAGATGAGGAGGCTGAAGGGAAAGGCGCAGAACCACCAGGGGACCTTGAGCGGGTACATGCGCAGGGCCACCTCCATGCCTGGGCAGTAGGACAAGAAGGCCGCCAACATGGTCTCTTCCAGGAGGGCAAAGATCAGGATCCTGTTTCGCATCCCCTGGTGGAAGAGAGACAGCTTCCGGGTCTTGGAGATGAGGAGGTCGGCCCACTGCACCACCACGATGCTGACGAAGAAGGCGGTGTGGCAGGTGAACTCCACCACTTTCCTCTGCTCGTAGGTCCACTCCTGGCCGTAGCTGTCCTCCAGGTCGTTCTTGGAGCGGTCGTCCCAGTCCAGCCGGAGACCGAAGAGGTCGGTCGGCCGGAAACCCGTTCTCGGCCATGATGGCAAAGTAGGTGAAGAACCCGGCCAGGGCCTGCATCATCCCGATCTGCCCGTAAGCCAGGCTGATGAGGCTCGTTCACCAGCTTGTCCGTCTTGGAGTTGCGCGGCTTCCGCTTCATGATGTCGCTCTCGGCGGACTCGTAGGCCAGGGAGATGGCGGGCACCATGTCCGTGCCCAGGTCGATGCAGAGGATGGTGATGGTGCCCAGCGGCAGCGGGACGCTGAGGAGGATGAATATCAGGAAGGGGGAGATCTCGGGGATGTTGCTGGTCAAGGTGTAGGCAATGGACTTCTTGAGGTTGTCGAAGATCAGGCGGCCTTCCTCCACCCCCGTCACGATGGAGGCAAAGTTGTCGTCCAGCAGGATCATGTCGGCCGCTTGCTTGGAGACATCCGAGCCTGTGATGCCCATGGCGATCCCGATGTCGGCCTTCTTCAGGGCCGGCGAGTCGTTGACGCCGTCGCCCGTCACCGCTACGATGGCCCCTTGCCTCTGGCACCCTTCCACGATGATCAGCTTCTGCTGCGGGGAGGTGCGGGCGAAAACGATCTCCGCGTGGTTCTGGAGGAGCTCGTCCAGCTGCTCGGAGGTCATGTCCTTGAGTTCGGAGCCGTGGATCACGCAGGCCTGGGCCTCTCGGGGGTCCACGTCGGCCACGGGGATGTTGAGGCGCGCCGCGATGTCTTCGACCGTCTCCGTTCCCTCGGAAATGATGCCGACCCCTTTGGCGATGGCCTTGGCGGTGATGGGGTGGTCGCCGGTGACCATGATCACCTTGATGCCGGCGCTCCGGCACTTGCCGACGGCGTCCGGCACGGCAGCCCGCGGCGGGTCGATCATGGAAATGAGCCCCACGAAACAGAGCTTATTGATCGGGAAGTTGACCTTCTCCGTGTCGAACTTAAATCCTCGGGGAAACTGGCGTTCGGGGAGGTAAGAGTGGCAGAAGCCCAGCACTCGCTCTCCCAGCCCGCCCAGCTCTTGATATGCGTTCAGGAAGTTCTCCTGCATCTTCTTGTCTAGGTTGACCTCTTTGCCTTGGATCAGGATTGTCGAGCAGCACTCGAGAATCCTCTCGGGGGCCCCTTTCATGACGAGCAGGTGCCCTTTGGGTTTGTCCTCCGCTTCGTGGATGGACAGCTGGTACTTGTTGGTCGAGTTGAAGGGGATCTCGGCCACTTTGGGGTTCTTCGCCCGCAGGGCGGCCACCGACCCGTAAGAGAGCTCCACGCATTTCAAGAGGGCCGACTCGGAGGCGTCGCCGGTGGTGTCCTTCTTGACGACAGGCACGTTCTCCTGCCCGGGCTTGAAATCCGCCCGGTTGCAGAGCCCGGCAATGCGGGTCAGGGCCTCGCAAGTGGGCGAGTGTTTCTTCAGAATCACCGCCCCCACCTGCGCCTCGGTGCAGCCAGCCGTGTAGATCTGGTCGTCGAACCACATGTGAGCCACGGTCATGCGGTTCTGGGTGAGGGTCCCCGTCTTGTCCGAGCAGATGGTGGAGGTGGAGCCCAGGGTCTCCACTGCTTCCAGGTTCTTCACCAGGCAGTTCTTGCGCGCCATGCGCTTGGCGGTGAGGGTGAGGCAGACCGTCACGGTGGCCAGGAGGCCCTCTGGGACGTTGGCCACGATGATGCCTATGAGGAAGACCACGCCTTCCAGCCACGTGTAGCCCAGGGTGAGCGAAAGGACGAAGAAGGTCACACCCAAGAAGACGGCCACCCCCGTGATGATGTGGATGAAATGTTCGATCTCGCGGGCGATGGGGGTGGGGCCCTCTTCCAGGCCGGAGGCCAAGGAAGCGATGCGGCCCATCACCGTCTGGTCGCCGGTCAGGACCACGACGCCCTGGGCGGTGCCTTCCACGCAGTTGGTGGAGAAGAAGCAAAGGTTGCGGGTCTCCAGAGGGTTTTCGTGGGTGCATTCGGCCGACCGGCTTTGCGGCTCCGATTCGCCCGTGAGAGACGAGTTGTCCACTTTGCAGCTGCTGGCCGAGATGATCCGGAGATCGGCCGGGATCCGGTCTCCTCCTTTCACCTCCACCAGGTCCCCGACCACCACTTTCTCGGCATTGACCAACATCCTCTCCCCGCCCCGGATGACGAGGGCTTGCTGGGGCACCATTTTCTTGAAGGACTCCATGATCCGAGAGCTCTTGGCCTCCTGGTAGTAGGAGAAGCAACCGGTCACGATGACCACGGCCGCCAGCACCACCCCGAGGTACAGGTTGTCTCGGTCCGGCTTCTCCTCCATCACCACCTCGATGCCGTAGGCCAAGAAGCAGAGGATGGCCCCGATCCACAGCAGGATGGAGAAGCCGCCAAAGAGTTGCCGGCAGAACTTGACCCACTCGGGGGTGGTCGGGGGAGGCGTGAGGGCGTTGGGGCCGTCTCGGGCGAGGTTGGCAGCCGCCTGGACTTGGGTGAGACCCGTGGCGAGGTCCACCTTATATTTCGAGGCGATCTCCTCCAAGGTCAGCTTGTGGTCGTCAAGGTCGACTTCCTTCTTCAGGTCTTCTAAGTCTTCCAGCTTCTCCTGGCCTTTCTTGTAGAAGAAGGGGAGGAGCCTTTGTAAGAAAGGGGCCTTCTTCTTCTTCGTCTTCTTCTTCTTCTTCTTGCCCATGATCCTCTAGATCTCTCCTGAGCCGCCTTTCCTCCAATCACGGGTAGGGAAAAGGGGCCGAAACCTCCGACCTAAAGTGGACCTAGAGGTTTTCCGTTCACGTGCCAAACGGCCCTTCCGTCCCAACAGAAAAAAGGATGGTCGTCGCTTAGCAACAAAGGAAGGGTCCAGGCCGTGCCCCTAGCAACCGCCCACCCCATCCCTTTATGATGTTGTCACACTCCCAGGCAACCAGGTTACATTCCATCTGCCCTCCCAGGCAACCAGGGAAGCCGATCCCACCACCTCGAGTTGACCCACTGAGTCTGACAGGTGGATCGGTTCTTAAGTAAACACACACACACACACACACACACACACACACACACAAACACTGGATTCAAGGGTTCTGCTCTTGTTCGGACTACCAGTTACCTTTACAAGGACTGGTTCACCATTCAGCAACTGAGTTGTTGGCTCAGTTTGGGTCAACGATCGGTGCGATCAGCCCCTCAAGTTAGGTCTCAGTTGCAGAGAGACAACACTTGCTTGGTCGTTGAACGCACATCACCCAGATGGGCTCTGGTTAGATTGGCAGTATATAAATTAAAACAAAACAAACAAACAAATAATAATAATAATATAATAATAATAATAATAATAATAATAATAATAATAATAATAATAATAATAATAATAATAATAATAATAAAACAAATCCCATTTATTTCAACCCGTGTTTAGTTTCCGGTTTAAAAACCAGCTCTCAAGTTTAGAATGGTGAGGACCAGAATCTTGTTTTGTCTTTTGGATGTACTTGACATTTGGAGACCAGACTAATCCAGGTGAGGCAGGCTCCGTCGCAACCTAGACCACAACGCCCACCGTGCATAGCTAATGTAGCCTGTGTTGTCAGGAATAATGGGAATTGTAATTCCAAACATCTGAAGGACACCAGTTTGGGGATGATTGGTGAGGGTGGAACCAAGCCCAATATAGGTATGCGTTTGACCTCGGCCGCTTCCTATGTGTGGTTGTGGATACACAATACATATTCGGTGGGGAAAGTGCCAATTAATCATTTCTCTGGCCCCTAGAAGGTGCCATGAATTAGGTTACAAACTTTTTTAAAAAGAAAAAGCAAGTTAAATATGTTATTTAAAGCCCTTTTAAAAAAAAAACAGCCAGCAAGTGTAATACTGACCTGTGTTTTGGCAACGCCTCTTCGTGGTGATATTAAGAGTGAGTGCTCCATGAGGCTTGACTGGATGTACATTATCCTTGGTCACGGATTTGGGTTTCCTCATCTCAAAAGCGACGTGGTCCCTCCCTTTTCCAAAGCGAGCAGATCAAAAAGAAAAGGACTTCATTAGAATGTCTCTCCGCCCCCCCCTCAATACCCCCCTTTGCCGTTCCTCCCTCCTGACGCCATTAAAATTCAGGTCCTTCCACTCCACGCGGAGGCTGAACAATCAAGCCATCTTTCCGCCTGGCCTCCCCGGCCCCGTTTCCTTTGGCTGCCGGGCGTTTGGGGATGCAGGGAACATCCAGGCGGCTGAATGCACGGGCCAGCCGGGTCAAGAGGCAAAACAGACCCCGGGTGTCCTGCCAAACTGTGTGCTCATTGTTTCGCCTCGGTGGGGGTTTTCTCTCCCATGTGGAAAAAAAAAACCTGTGTCACTCTGCCATAGCAACTGGGGAGGGATGCCCCGGGCCGGGCCATGAGCCTTGAAAAAGCTCCCCAGGTTTTTGCTAGAAGGACATCACGCTCTCTCAGTGTGTGTGTGATTGTGTGATTTTTGTTTGTTTGTTTGTTCTGAGCTTCTCTTGTTTTCCTTTTCTGTTTCTCCCTGTTGGACTTGAAGGCATCGGGAAGAAAAGATTTGACAGGAAGCGGCTCAGAGGATTGGAATTTTTTTGCATAGCCTTGAGCATTGCAGCTGATCCACTGTTTGGGGCCTGGATTAAATTGGTAGACTGGGCATGCTTTTTGGTGGTGTGGGGTGGGTGGGGTGGAATTAACTTAAAAGATAAATTTTAAAAACCCTGCTTCCATCTGCCAAGCAAGGATCTGCGAATCCACCTCCGGCTTGTTCCCTCCGGCCTGGCCCTTCTTCCTGGCTGTCTTGAGCTCTCCAGGGTGCTGAATTGAGCTCTGTTTTCGGGTGAGACCTCGTGCAGGCGAGAGATCCTTCCCGATTCCAACAGAGAGTAAGAAAAACAGTATTGGTTGTGGAATTTGGTGTTATGTATTTTCTTAAATGAGTTAGCTGTCTCACACATACAACCTTCCCTTCTTCCTGGAGGTATTTCAGTCTCTCTGGCATTCAGAAGTTGGGCAGATGTGCAAAGTGTTTTTTTTTTAATTAAATGAGTTTTTAACAAGCTGTCCTCCTCAGAACCATGCAAATACTTATCTTAGCCAAACAAACTAAGGGGGGAGAGAGAGAAGCAGGCGTAATTCTGGTCTCTTTTTAAATATTCTTAGCTGGGGGGGGGGAGAGAGATTTTTTTCCTGATTGCATTTCAAGGGAGATTTTTTTTTCTCTCACACAGACATACAGGCTCGCACATTCACTCACACAACAGCAAAAGGATAATTTTTTTTCTCCCCAGCAGGACATCTGCAGCTGTTGGGTTCGATAAAACAAAACAAATAGTAGGCCTGCCCTTGAGATCAACTGCTTCTTTTGGAGATAAAATAGCTGATTAATTGGGAATTTGTTCTCCCTGGATGGGGCACGTATAGGGAAGGCGGGGCTCCCAGACTCCCCGTAGGGATGCAGGCTGTAAGTATGTCTTTAGTGGTGCCAGGAAACAGCTGCCAGTGGGTTGAGAGAAAGAGGTTGCAAGTATATGGCAACATCCAGTCAACTTCCAGATAAACCAACTCACCTAGATGACTGAGAATCTTCACAGACAAATGACGGGCCATTCGCTATCCTCCAGTCTTCCAGATAGAAGTCTTAAGTCCCATCGTTCTACAGCACCGTTCATTCTGGCGAGGGCTGACGGACATGCCAGTATGACGAACAAAGACTGGAAATCATTAATCTGAAATTTCTGAGCGGCGTGTATTTTATTATAAAGCAGCACACTTTGGGAACAGTCTTGGCAATTTACATGTCAAAGTGTGTGTGTGTGTGTGTGTGTGTGTGTGTGTGTGTGTGTGTGTGTGTATACACACACATTCACCTTTCCTGCTTGCTTGGCAGACAAGAACGGTGTGAAGAAACAGATCTATTATTTCCGAAAGGCTTCGCCTGTCGAGCCCTGGAGTCTGCTGCCACCTAGTCGCTTCCCCGTGCACTGCCACGGCTTCCTTCCGTCCCTGTTTTCTATGCGGGACGAATGCCGAAAAGGGTCTCCCACCAGGACAAGGCAGTCCGTCAGGAAGCCGCTGGGGACACTCCGAAGTGAAGGAGGAGGAACAAAGGATAGCCAAGTAAAACGGGGATGCTTGGATACAGGACAAACTTTCTGTGTCTGTGGAGAAATTCAGACAGACAGTGGAGCACTTGACCGGCATTGTTAATTTTAGCCAATAACCAAAGGGTTCTTTCTCTGTTTTCCCCATGTACCAGATATTTTGGTTTTATATTTTGGGCGCCTAGATTGTAGTTAGTGGAGGTTCTATCATTGTACCTCTCTCTCCTCCCTCCTGTCTGTCTGTCTGTCTGTCTTCCTTCCTTCCTTCCTTCCTTCCTTCCTTCCTTCTCTGTATTTCCCTCTTCCTTCCTTCTCCTCCTGCTGTATTTCCTTCCTTCCTTCCTTCCTTCCTTCCTTCCTTCCTTCCTCCCTACTTATCTACCTATCTACCTACCACTCTATCACTCCATCTGTTGGTGGCCCTGAGCCTAACTATTTCCTGGATCATTCCTCTCTTGTGGTTCAGCAAAACCCAAAGCCTTCTCTGAAAAGTTACTTCCGGACCGATTCCCACAGTTGTTTTACGGTGGGGAAGATTTTAAGGGACATGGCATGTCATAGTAGACTCTTGGCTCTCGTACCGCTAAGGGAACACAAGCCAGTCAACTCCAGGGAAAGGGAGTGACCCGCAGACTCCTTGGGAAGCCTGAAAGATTACCAAGTCGTGACCTTCTTTGAAACTGATGTCTCTGGTCCCAGCCATAAACGACCTGGGAGCTGACGCGGGCTTTTCTGGCGACGGACTCGTGCGAGGGATTCTTAATGGGTCTCTTGGACAGGGAGAGAATTAAGAGCCTTGTGGAATAAAATGAATGAACATTGTCAAGCGACGGAGGTCGAAACCACGCCAAGCAAAGATGGAACCATGAGTTGGCTGACTTTTGTAGGGGCTGTGTGATTATCTCACAAGTAATGGGTGTTCCGCCCCGCCCCCTACAGAAGGGCGGTTGACCAAACGTGAGCAAAGTTTAAATCTGTGGCCCCTTAAAGACTGTTATATTTTGATGTGAGCTTTTGTGGACCAAGGTTCGTGGGCAGGGTGTGTGCGAATAAAATCAGAAAAGGCTTCCAAAGAAGAGAAGAAGTGATCCATGAAGTGGGTATAACAGGCCTCCCCACTGTTCCTTCCATGGCTAATGACTCCAATGATAGACAACACGATTAAGCAGTCATTAGGAACATGCCTGGGGGGAAACAACGCCTCGCGAACATGGCTTATTGAATATACTCCCGGCTGTCGTGACGCAGGGAAGGCCACCGCATGGCTTGTACAAGAGAGGGTAATGAGGTTATTTCCCTGGATGCCGGAGGAGGGGAGATTAAAGCCGACGACAACTTATTTGCTCCCTTCACATTCAGGCCACTCATCTCCTGACTGCCTTTTCACTTAAAATTGTATTATTATTTTTTTGTGGATAGAAGTAGCCCCCTCTCCATTCAAAATAAATCCCTAGATCGGATCCTGTACCTGCTCATTCTTGGCCTACTAGTCCTTTCAAAAGACCAACAACCGCCCCCCTGCCGCCAATATTTTGGGAAACGTTTGTTATGAGGCCACGGATTCTTCATTAAGATTACTTAGAGGTGGGGATGTACTGGTTGGTGGATGCAAAATAAATTTTTTAAAAAAACAACACCAAAATAATCCCATGACCTCTTAAAAGTGTGCAGTCAAACATTGTGCTTCAAGATTTTGTGATAAAAAGCATGTGAGGCACTTGTAGCATTAGCTGAAAACTGGTCAAGTCCGCGTTCCTTAGTTCTGAAATGTTTTGTGGGGACGTACGAATGAAACAAACAAACAAACAAACAAAAAAGACTAACCTTTCTCTTTTTTTCTTTTCCTTTGTTCCTAGTGTTCATTATGGGATTCGGGCTTCTGGTGTACCCGTTTGGCCTTGGCTCGGCAGCCGTGAGGAGGTACTGTGAGAATTCCAGCATCTACTATGCCGGAGATTGCCAAATCGGATGGAGCTACATGCTCGCCATCGTGGGGGTCATGCTGTCCGTTTTTCTTCCCTTCTTCGCAAAATACGCACCCAAAGAGCATTCCTCGCCAACGCCCATCCCCACGATTTTATAGCGTTTGGGGGCAACCGTTGTTTGAACGATCTGAACGTTCCCTCCTGAAGTCGTGGGATGGTGAAGTGATCCGAGGTCTTCCTTTTTCGCTCAGCTGCTGGCCGAATCGGCAAGAAATCAGGAGCGTCCAGGAGGCAGCCACGACTCTTCCGGCGGCATAACGTCTCGCACTCCGGATCGGCGATCGAGGCTACCCGGCAATGACGGAGTGGCTTTGGACGTCCACGGCGGCTGAACGCTCTTGTGGATGGCATTCAAGAGGAGGGCGTAGAAACAGGAAGCAGAGAGAAACCCGGATTTATCCTCAAAAATATCTGTCTACCTCCCGGTTTTGTTTGCGAGTTGAAACCTTTTTTTAGAACCTCGACCCGACTTTTGTATCTCCTTCTTAAATATCTGCCCTTTTTTGACCCTGTCCTTCCTGATATGTGCTATTTGTGAATTACAAGGAAGGGTGGCGGGAGAAGCCTGCAGAATTCTTTATATAACACCACTGTGCTGTTGTGTCCAAGTGTGTTGGTTTCTCCAAGGTCTTGCAGGTATAATGTCCCCAGGCGTTAAGTTCCTGCTGATCACTGTACAGCTTGGTCCAGAGTGATGATGGAGCCTTCAGCAGCGCATATCCCCTCTCAGTGTTGTGGCTGGTTCTACTGCAGGGAGGCATGGCAGAGATTTGAACTCCAGGCCCATCTCGACCGCCAGGTGTTTCGGGATGCATGTATCCTGAAACGGTAGCCCTCTGGGCTGGCTACTGTCATTTTTGATGTGTTTCTTGGACGAAGTGGTGGAAATATCCAGCCAAGAGCCTCCCCGCAAGCAAAACGGGCTGCAAAATCAACCAGCTTCTGTAAACACTGCATTTCCAAGTGGGCTGCATCTCTTCCTTCTCCCCAAAACTCGCTGCAACGTCCCCCCAATGTTTGCAAAGGCTGGCTGAGCTCCATCTGAGTCAGGGTTCGACCCATACCTGAGGTCTCCCTCAGCTTGGTTGAAAAGAGCACTCTTGCCGTGTCTTCTTCAGCGCAGGAAAAGGAAAGGGATTTCTCAGCATTTCACAGCAGCTTTTGAGAGCCACTCCCAGTTGAGGGATTTGAAAGTTATCTCTTCCAGGCACATTCCTGGCTCAGGTGCCCATTACTGTACTAAGAAGAGCGGATCGCTGTCCACCCACCGCTGAACTCCCTGGAAATAGATGTTTATAAGAAGGGGTTTTGTGGAACGCAGAGGTGCATTTCGAAATTTAAAAATATTGGTCTGTTCACTTCCGGGTTTGGTTTTTCAAAACCCTTTCGTATCTTGGTTGGCCGTTTCCGGACCTGATGGAATCCGTGCCACTTTTATTATGTAGACGTTGTACCGGGGAGAAAAGATATTTTGTTCAACTGAGCTGATTTTTTGTTTGTTTGTTTTAGAATTAACACAGGAATTTGAGCCACTGAAAACAATTGAGGTGCACTTGTTTGGTTTCTGTGAGCAATAATGTTTAATCCCCCCCCCCTCGACCTCTAATCGCAAAGACTGTGTGTGTGTGCTTCTCTACATTTTACAAATCAAGAGCAGGGGTGAAAGAGAGAGAGTCATCGCCCGTCAGTGTTATATCAGCTAGGACCTTTCGTCCTGTGTCTTGCAAGGTGCCATTGCGAGGATTAGAGGGCTTAATCTGCTTATTACATGTTTTCAAGCCAGAAAATATGCTATCTCAGAATCATGAAGACATTAGGCAGCCAGGCAGAGAGAGAGAGAGAGAGAGATTTGCTTTCTGCTTGAGGCTTGTATGGATCCATCAAAGCAAGGTCGGTGTTCCTCCCAGCTTGTGCGGACATAAATTTTGGCCTCTTTCCAGCACACACCTCAAAATTTCCTTTTCAGGTAAGGGCATCTCTCAGATTGTGGTCTCGGTCAAGGTGACGCTTCTCCTCCCGTCCTCGCAAAACAGACTCGGGCACGGCGAAGGAACAGCAAATTCCTAGTTATCCCTTATTCCTGCACCCTGCCAACTGCCGTATCCGACACACCATTTGCCTTAAACTGGAAAGAAAGAAAAAGCAATTTGGGGCCCTGGTCAAATTTATCTCACTGGAAGCAAACACCCGAGATCTTTGTATTTGCAAGATAAAAACGGAGAGGGATGACTAGCAACCAAACTGTGTCCTTGAATTAAGGTTTAGCACTGTCAGCAGCTGGTTTATTATGGTTTCATCTTCCTGAAATCAAACAAGGCAGAAGCCGGAACATTTAACTAAGTCTTAAAATTCTCTCTCTTCAACCTTTCTTTTATTGACGCGTATTATCTAGGGTTGAACCGTTCTTCCAATTTATTTATTCCTTGGTTTCTCTCTTTTCTAAGCCCCAATCTTCTCCATTTTTTACCCCTGAGAATATTTTCCAACCTGCAGTCTTCCCAAACAATGATGGGTCGTTTTCCCCACCTCCAACCCGTTTTCAGGCCCACATGAAAAACTTGTACACCCTTTTTTACGTGCCTCTTTCCTTTTTTGTATTTCATTTTGCCTACTATGCAGAATTTTGGCAAGCATTTTTTCCTAACAGGATATATTGGTATATGCATTTTCGGGTGCCGGGGCGGGGGGGGGCAGGGTTTGCCGGAACAAGAATGAGCCACATCAGCAAGTTCAGGGGTGGAGGGTAGCAATTTTGTCATCAGATTTCCTGCCGCAAAAATACAAAAACGAAAAAAACCACACAGCTGTGTGAGCTTTGCTGCCAAAGGGAGCCACGGACAAGATGCTCAGGCATCCCTGTAAATTTCCTGCAATGGCTTTGGACTTCTCCACACAGTGTACCTATCAATCAATCCTCGGATATCTGTTCTTTGAAGCTAAGGGGTGTAAGCAGCTCTGTGAGTGCCACAGAGGCCAACCAACGTCCGAAGCTGGCATCAGAATGGGGTCAACGTCGCCTTTGGGGTGGCCCCGGGCACCAACCCATCAGCGCCGCACAGAGTCCTGCTCCGAGCAGGGGGAAATGAGCTTCCATCACTGCCACAAGGGACACGCGGTCCGTATCGTACAGAAAGAGGCATCCCGGATGGCCACCACGGCCAACCAGTCAGCGCCGAACTCAAGAAGGTCAGAAAGGGCTTCCTTGCCTGCCCCAAGGGCCGGCTGATCGGCACCGCTACCATCCAGGAACCTAGGTTTCCTCTCAGCTCAGTCCAGGGAATGAAGATGGAGCGTGTGTGTCTAAGTAACCTTTTGAGTGTGCTTCCACGACGAGAGGGTGGGCAAAAGCCCTTTGTTCACCGTTCTTCTGGTCTTCCCCTAAATCTAGTTGCTACTCCCAAGCTGAGTCCGTCTCCAAACAATAAGTTGGTGTTTGTGTAAATCCCTTTGATCCGATGGGTCTGCTCTATTTGAGAGAAGCAGCTGGATCCTCACCTTTTAAGCCTGGGACGAATTTCTAGAATTCAAACAAACAACCAGTGCCGTTAAGGGCACGGTGTACGCCTGCAGTCCTAAAGGACGTGGAGCAGTTAGGCAGTCTTCTCACAAACGTGCGATAATGCAGGGAATAAAAAGAAAAACGTGGAACAAGTAGGAAGAAGATTTCCGTTGACAGGGAGAGGAGGGGAAATGGACCGTCGCCATCATTTCTTTCCTAACCCACCTGTGCCTTTTTGTCGATAGGAGAAATGTACAGAAAAGGATCAATAATGGCCATTAAGTTAAAAGTGTTTGTCAGATAGTGAATAATGCTGTTGAGTGCTATAAGAACTGTATTTCTGTGTGTGTGTGTGTGTATAAGTGTGTGCATTTTTATTGGTAAGACTTGTTTCGTGCAGCTGGTCCCTCAAATATTTCATAGAATGGCGATTTGCTGGCATGCGCAAGGAAAGTTGTTAGGAATTTTTCAGCACTTTTGTTTTGGTTTTTGTCAAAAAAAATAGGGATTTTTTTTAGCCCAAGTGAGTGCATGCATATCCCATAATATTGCATCAGAATGGAAGGAATCAGAATTGTTTCTGGGTATTTGAAGATTCTTTATGGAATACTCTTGTAACTAAAACAATTTTGTATTTAAAACGTTTAATGCAGGATATGATGTTAAACCTTATTTTTCCCCCTTTGAAGAATACTGTATATTGGAAAAAAAATATAGAACAATGTTTCCAGTTTTGTATTCTTTTGTATTCTTTGATAGATCTTTTACAATCAAAATATGGTTTGTTACCACATTGCTTTATATTCTAGTCATTTCTCTTAATGCAAAAGTTCCCTTCAGAAAAGAACGCCAGTACTATGGCTACTGCTGAGAAATCAGGGTGTTGGGTTTTTTAAAGTGCATATATTGTGATAATAGGTTCCTCCTTTCTCCTTTCTGAAAAATAACAGAATAACGTACTGGTTCAGATTCCAGATTTATTTTAAATCTCTATATAAATCTCTATAAATATAATTTTTATGTGTAACTAAAAGCTGTAATTTCCATGACTGTGGTTTCTGTAATTTTTGTCTAGGTGGTTCCTTTTTTTAAAGAATCCGAGCTCCCTGGTCCCTCGTACTTGACTTGTGGAACAAAAGTATCTCCGATGATTTGAAATGTGAATTTTATGACTTGCCAACACTGTATTACAATAAAGTGATCCATGAGGTTGATGTACGGAGTTTGATTTTCCATTTTTTTGGGGGGGGGGTCATTGGAGCAGGACCTCACATTTTACTACAGGAGGAAGAGGAGGGAGCATCCGGTAGCAGATGGTGTGTGCGCCTGTTTTGGTGTCAGGGATACAATGCTGCTGGTACTGGCCCAGTGCGGATGTGAAGGTTGTCATGTTAAAACAGACTGCTGTGTTCTGTTTAGTGTGCAGAGAAACGTTCAGTCTGTATGGAGATGAACTTCCGTTCAGACCGCCAGGCTAGAGACCTTGCTCTGTCGTCAGGCTGAGTGAGGCAGCGGTCTCAGTCAGCAGAAGCTGTGAGGCGGCAGGGTGGTGTTGAAACGGGGGAACTGTGTAATATTGCTTAGGGAACTGCTTAGGGGATGGGCATGGAAGGAGCGTTGTTTTATATTTTAAACCTCCCAGAGTGGCTTCGTGTCAGCTGGGCGGTCTATAAATCGAATAAATAAACAAGCACACACACATGTAAACACGTGGGATGGAAATTCTAGGCCCAGCATAAAACCTAGCATTACAAGGAACTTCTTACCTGTCAACCTGAGGACAGACTAATCCTGAGCTTTGAAATAAACAGTTAAAAATCAACGAACTACTTGCAATTACTTCATTCATTCATTCCTCAACCCCTCCTCCAGACATTCGAAACAGCCAAAAGTTTGGATTGGTGCAGGACTGGATTAAAGTCATTTCTTAAAGCATCCTAATTTCTCACAATGAAATCCATGGTTAATCTTTTGAAGCGTTTAAGAAGCGGCATCTTCCAGAGTCCTTTCTTGGAAACCGCAGTGAGTAAAGGGAAAGGTGATCATCTGGAATTAGTATTGATTTGGCGATTACTTCTAATCCTTTTGAGCTAGTGACAAAATTAGTTGTTTCTTTCTGCCACAGTGGCTTGAACTAAGGAACAATATGCATTCTAAATAGAGGAGGGTGACCTTTTAAATTTCATTTTTCTGCCGCCGTAACTGGCAAATATCTAGCTCTCTCTTTTTCATCTCCTGACCCCCAAAATTATTATTGGGGGTGGGCTGCCAAGGACCTGTGAGAATGCGAAAAGGTTTCTGCTGATATTTGTTAGAAACTCCCATTTCTTCTAATTTGAATTCTACATAGCTAAGGCTAATAAACCAGCCTGACAGAATCCGCAGTGGAAACAAACTAGAACTACTTTATTTTTAGGTAACATGCAAAGAGGAAAATGAGAGAGATCTCAAAACCAAGGGTGACAGCAGGAAATACCTCACGTATGGAGTCCAGGTAAGGCTTCCTGAGTGGGGCCGACGGGGCTCCCTCGCTGGGCTGAAGGCCAACCGGAGCACTTAAGCTTCATGGCTCTTTTTCACATACCGGTCCATCTCCGCGTCTGCAATTTGGACGAAGTCCTGGAAGGTTTGCCGCTCGGGAACCGTTGCCGGACGTACTGAGACGCACTTGAAGACGGCCCGTTTGGCATCGTAGTTCCCCACGCACCGGTGGACTTGCCCCCGGATGAGTCGGGGTAGCTCCCGGTCCTGTGGATGGAGGAGAATCTATCAAAGGTGGCTTCCTTTTCTTCTCTCGACTCTGAAGGCGCTCTTTGTGGCTCAGGGGTTGAGGCCTCTGGCTCCGGAGTCAGAGCTCGAGAGTTTGATTCCCCCCAACCCCCCAACCCTGGGGCCTCCTTGGTAGGGGCTGGACTACATGATCCATGTTGTCCCTGTCAGCCCTGCTGTTCTAAGATCACTATGATTATTCTGTGCTGGAGAGCACTGCGATGCACAGGACAAAACTAGAAGTAACTAGTTATTATTTGTCCAAAGAAAACAGCATTTCAAAAGAAGCCCACCACCCCTGAAGGAAATAATTTCATGGGTGTACGAAGGAACATCTTCCGGTTATTTTCAAACTCTTAAAGGGCATTTTAAAACCTTGGGGGGAGGGGCATTTTCAGATGGATTTTCCATCTTCTGTGTCATTCTGATTTCAGGCGTAAATCTTATTTTCCCCCTTGAAAAAATAATAGTAATGAAAAATTACCAAGCAGTGTGACAAGTAATGCATATCCTAGTTTCTTTATCAGTGCTGTAAGTAAAGGCGATAAAGGGGTTACCCCATCCTGATTTATTTTTCTCACCAGCCACATAATTTTTGTTTTCCCATGCTTGTTAAGTATGCATAACCGTGAGACCTTGCCAAAAATACAGATCAGGGGCAGGTGTGGACCTTCATGGGCCCGACCCTTCAACATTCATTTACGGCCTAGGCTTCTTAAAAAGGACAAATCTTAGATGTGGCCCTCGTCAGCCCAGCATCTTCTGGAATAGAGGAGGGAAAACCCTTACAATCTCATAGAACACGCAGGACACGCTCTCCTTCCCATCTCTCAGAAGGAAAGTCTTCGCACCGTACGATCCTGGAGTGACGGCGGAATCCAGAACGCCTGCATGAAAAAGGGAGGGCAGGAAGACAGCAGGCATGGAGGCCTATTTGACATAAAAACATTCCTCATAACGGGTCAGAGCTGTCAAGAAGCGAGAAAGGGAGACGGAAATCTCGTATGTCAGCTGGGAAGACAAGCGGTGCTTTTTTTACAAGGGACGGCCCTCTGTTTGAAGGCCTCTCCAGTTCTGGTCCAGTTTGCTTTGAGGGTAAGAATTTTAATAAGGGAGAAATTAAGCCTTGAAATTGTGTGCATGCATAAATGGACACACAGACAAGTAGAGAAGGACATGCGGTTAGGAAAGATGCAAACAACCCATGACGTGCTTTAAATGACCAAAGTGACACACTCGCCCTGTTTCTTTGGAGCGGCAGGAACTGCCAGGTTTTGTGGGAAAGTTTTCAGTTTTGTGCAAAAAGATTTGACGATTCTGCAGAAACCCTGTTCTCGCCTTGGCTCTGCTAAGAGCACTAGTTAATACTCTTCATTAAGTAGCTGAATGTTATGATCCCTCATCCTTACCAGAGAGAACGATACAAGTGAGGGGACCTCTCTCCTGACAGGCCCATGGGTCACGTAACCACTGTCTCCCCCATTTAGGGGAAGAGATTCCTCCTCGTTGTAATGGTATTTCTATTCAAATTCTATTCTCGTGCCTAAATCTGCCCTCACTCACACGGAGATGGGCATGTGCCAGTTTTCTGTGGGCAGGCAGGGCTTTCTTTTGTCCTACTCTTTTGGGATGTGTCAGTGGCCATCCTGGTGCCGGGACTAAGCAAACGTGGGCTTCTCCCTGCACTCACACCAGCGACTTACCAAAAGCACACCCATCCCTGTTCCCTTTCCTTGCTATTTGGTCACCAACTAGTAATGGGTTACCCACCAAATATCTTTTAATAGGCACTCTCCTCTCTAAGCCTTTGTGATTTTTTGGAAAAAAAAAAACCTTAGGAACAACTAAAGCGAAAGGAAATTCTTTTCCATTGTAACCACGGCCCGGAACAGCCCAGTATTCTCGGAGCTGAGCTTGCTGACTAAAATATCACGAGGGTGGTGGTGGGGAAAGAAGCAGCAATTGTCTTTGGGGTCTCTCCACCCAAAGGAGCAACAATAACAAACACAGAATCTATTGTGCCTTCTCGTACTTACCCAGAACCTCAAATAACAGCGGGGTTTTGTCGGCATGCTGGCTCCAGTGCTTCATGCTTTCAATGACGGCAGAAATCATTCGGAGAGAAGTGTCTATTTTCTCTCTCAGCTTATCTTGGGAGGCCAGGACTTTCTATCTCATGGAGAACAATGAGGAAGAGCAGAAGTCAAAGTGAGTTCAGGTGAGTCCAGGTTGTAATATTTTAACCCCCCCCCCCAAAAAAAAAATAAGGCACGGTTTTCTCACACACTATTCCAAGCTGACCCCGTGAGCAATACTTGTGATGGCCCAGGGCAGGCGGTGGGAAGGAATACATCACCCACAACACAGGGAAGCAATCTTCAGGTTATCCTTATGGGTCAAGACAATCCCCTGGGCTGGTGTAAGAACTTTAAAAGACTTAATCTAAATTAGTTCACTTGGGAGGAAGGAATAATATGGCTTTTTTTTTTAAAAAAGTTAGTTAATAATGAGTACTACGTCACACAAGGAGTAGTCTTAAAGCCTTTAATGTCCATCATTGTTTTATGGGGACGTGGGGGGTAAATAAACTGCAAATAAGCCAGTTTGGTGAGGAGGTGTGGAGGCCTCAATTTCATTTAAGAAAGAAAAGAAACCTGAGCACTTTAATTTTACCTGGGTGGTTTTGCCATCAGGGAGAGCGGCTGTTTTCTCGTGAGCTTTTGGTGGGCAAGGATTCTGTCTGAAGGCATACGATGCACTCGGGCGCTGTGGGCCTCTCGGCGTGTCGCTCAGCGCTGCCGGCCATTGGGCGGCCGTTGCGTGGCTTTGTTCCTCCACTAGTGCCTTGCTCTGCACCGCCCTTGGCTGGCCGGCTGTTTTCTGTGGCGCCGCGCCCACGAAACAATCCGAGCGGTCCTTGAGCTGTGAAGCCGTCACGTTTTCTCTTCCCCACCCAAAGGCGGGGAAGTCTTGTTTCTTCCAAAGGTTGCTACCGATGCTTTTCTCCTCTTGTCTGCGTGGAAACAGATGGTGTGAGTTTATCACCTACAGATAAGCTCCTCAGATGGTTTGGGACTTAGGTAGGATAGCAACCACCACTGAATGTTTGAGCTCTGGTGCTCATATTTGATCCATGAGCTACTCTCAGGGCCTATTGATTTAGCGCTATCAGTTGAGTATATAAAGGCACAGACCTCTTCCTTGAACATCCAAGTCAGGTTTTTTTTCACCTTCTCCTTTTTATCCAGAAAGAACAAGACTTATCTCTCCGTGACCCCGGTGGCCATCGTAGGCTATTGGGAGTTAAACCAGCAAAACGCCTTGGGCCCCTGTAAAGACACTGGCCTTCGTGGAGAGCAGGCTATTTCGTTCGACAGCCGTCCACTAAAGCGTATGCCGAATAAACCCGTGAGTTTTGTAAGGAGCTCCAAGAGTCTCTGTTGCCTTAATTCTCCATCGTTTTACTCCACACAGGCATCCTGCGGAAAGGAAGCTGAATTTGGCCCTCTGGGGCGTAACACGGGCAAAACTGGATGGTTCCCCAGGAAAGAACCACAGGTCCTAGCGCTAAAAGTGGGACATCCTGTGAAGCCACATTTCACACCAAAGCGAGACTATAAATACGGTGAGCTCGGTTGTACAGAAACAATAAGATGGGGGATGCTACCAACCTCCAATTATTTAAGCTTGTTGCTTGTGATAAATTAGCAGAGTCTGGCGCATTTTGGTGACTTAAGAGAGAAGGTTAGGGTTAGAGTTGGAAACTCTGTTGGGCTTTAAAAAGATGTCAGATTGGAGGCAGTCGGGAATTAATGGAGAAACAGAGGTTTTGTTTCAAATCAGATGCCGTCATGCAGTATCAGTTTCCATCACTTTTAGAAATCCAAATTATAATTAATTTACATTGGGAGGAACAGAGCGGTGTAAAATCTGCGGAAACCACCAAGGTTAGGATGGTTTGAGTTCCAATCCTGAGAAGCCTTTGCTTACGTACCTCGCGCCTCCTGTCCTCTGTAACTGGACTGATTCAGGCTTTGCCGTTTCCCATCCAAAATCTCGAGAAGTTGAAAAGACAAAGGAAGCGTTAGTAAAAAAAAAAACAGGTTGCAAAAAGCAACAACAAATACACGGGAAACGGATCTGCCACCTTCCCTGATTGGCAAGGATTCTGTCCCTGTCCAAGGCGGTCCTTGGCTTACACTTTCTCTCAACATTGCAGGATCAAACTAAACATCACAGAGAGTATATAACTCAATGCCAGAAATACATTGAAATAAAAGTGGGATTAGCCGTGTGGCCATTACAAAATACAAATGCTAGAGAATACTATTCCAGAGACTCGATTCTGGCACAACAAGGGAAGGCCACATCATTGGATTTAGTGGCCAATTTTTTTTGCCCTCGGACTGTTAAAAAAGCCAACCAACAGGAAATGACCAGTTTGGCACTTCTGGTTACTAGATGGGAGGAAGTTTAGGCTGCTAGGTTGAACATGGCCACCCTAAAGCAAGTCAAATAGATTTTTTCCCCACTTGGGTGTGTGTGTGTGTGTCAAAGAATAAGATGAGAGGACAAAAAACCAGGGTGTGGAGATGGCGTGGAGTGCTGTGGGGACTGTCATGGCTGGTGAGTTTCCCTGCACGCCCTATGCTGCAACATTCTGTTGTGGATCCGGTTTGTAAATGTTCATAATAAGTCAAGTAAATAAAGGGCATAGCGGGGGTGCATTTTTGTGGATGCCGCTTATATGCAAACGCCTGGGGGCCACGTTACGTGGATGGTGGGTCGCTCACCTTTTCCCACAGCACTCCGGTGACATTTAAAGGGCAATTTTAAAGACAAAGCATGAAAAGTCTGTCCGCTCGCCAAAAACCTTTCCGTCCAAATATCACCCACAAGGAGAACATGCAGCTGAGAAGAATTCTCCCTATTGTTTATCCATCTCAGCAGCAGGACATTGGGAATAGGTTTCTCCCGGTGTGGCTAGATTTATACTCTCTTAATGTAATTGTTTATCCCCAGTATCAATATGATCTATAAGTTCCTAGCATGCACGGTGCAAGCTGGCTGTGGGTGTGGGTGTGAAGCTTTTATGGCTGCACAATTGTGTGTTTCCATTTCCCAAAGACAGTGTTTTAAAAACAGAAAGCAATTGAAAGGTGGACGTTTCTTTGCTAATTAAGTTTTAACTCCCCACGACCACCACTACTCCTTGGAACGAGCCATGAATGGGATTAATTATGATTACAATAATTAATCCTGGCAGAACTTTGCACAGTAGCCTTTCCAGACCTATTGGAGATGACAGATATCTCTTGTACAAAGCCTCGCTCAAAATGCTCCTTCCTGTAACTCACAAGCCCAGAATGTCAACGATGCATTAAAATGCCAGCTTTCTCCTTAATCCATAAAGACAAGAATGCAAATCCTGCCACAGGCAGAAAGTTCCTATTGTTAAATAAATTAATTTTAAACTCGGAGAAATGGTTTTTGCCACTAACTGTATTTCGAGAAACGTGCAAGTACAATAGCTCAAAATGAACGGCGAGGTTGATTTATGTCTCCCAGTGAAGAAATTCAGATAGACGATATAGTAAAAACAAAACAAAACACAGTTGTGTCATTTGCTTACCTGCCAGCATGGCAGAAAAATCAAAATTATCTGCTGAGTGGCCGGTACTTGGCTCATTTTGAAGGGGGTTTGAAGTGAGCGGCTGTCGGTTCCTTTTTTTCTGATTGAACAGGGGGACAGGAAGGCTGCCTGAAAGGAGAGGTTGCAACATATATGTAGGGTGAGTAACCTGGGAAGCTATAACATCATCTGTAGCTGATAAATGGGGAAATCACCAGCTGCATTGATAGAACATCTGCAACCTTCCAATTTGCAAGGAGTGCAGAAACCCTGGGAGGCCAAGGACAGACCCACCCCGCCCACCCCAAAACAGGAAAATATAGGTTCCTATAATCTGCATTTCATGAATGAGGCAGCAAGTAGATAAATGGAGAGAGGCCGAAAAGGAGAGAGATTCATTAGCTGATGTACAGTAGCACCTCTAAATCAGCAGTAACCAGGGGATGCTATAAACCGCAGATTATGGTCAACATTATGCATAACACGGTATCTGGCTTCTAGTGGCCAGTTCCGACAAGTCATCATTAGAAATAGATATTTTTGGGACTCCTTTTAATATTTTAAAGATTTTCAAACTGTACGTGAATCAGTGGAGACTCATCCCGTGGATACAAGTGACTTGAATATATTACGGAATCTACCTCAGTTGACAAAGAGGATAGAGTCTTGCCTCGGATGCCTTATTTCTAAACAATTGTCCAAATAAAAGTTCTACAAGTTGCAAAATAAGGTGCAGACAGATTGCAGCCCAGCAGATATTGCTGTAGGAATGAAATTCCAATATAGTCCCCATCATCGCAGCCCACAACCACGGAATAAGGGGATAATGAATATTTATTTATTTATTTATTTATTTATTTATTTATTTATTTATTTATTTAT
Organism: Phrynocephalus guinanensis; assembly: GCA_037367245.1. Classification (NCBI taxonomy): domain Eukaryota; kingdom Metazoa; phylum Chordata; class Lepidosauria; order Squamata; family Agamidae; genus Phrynocephalus; species Phrynocephalus guinanensis. The sequence continues at coordinate 12,451,074 of CM074750.1, forward strand.
TTAAAAGGAACTCCAGGCCGTGTGCAACAATCATAAAACAATTTTTAAAAAAACACCAAACACTTGCAAATGTTATTTCTTCCATGTCAAAGGGGGCTGGGGATATAGTCTCCATCCTGGCCTGAATGTCATTAAACAAACCATAAGAAGGGTATTTTTTTAAAATTCATCATCAAGAAAATATGGATACCTGCAGTACTACGAGATGAACTGTCAGCAAAATTTCTTTTCATCTTTTTTTTCCACCCCAAAGACCTGTCAAGACACAAGCACAAATGCTTGAGATCAGGCACACCACATCCATGCTGGGGGGCTTTGGACTACAAATCCCACCAGCCCCTGACCGTTAGGCATGCTTGCTGGGGCTGATGGAATCTGTAGTCAGAAAATTCTGGATCATGTGGACGCAGGGAAGGTCGACATTATAGATGCAGTATTAACACGGAGTTTAAGTCACAATGTTATTTACATTGGGTAGTAGTTACTCAAACTGTGTGTCTATGTGTAATTTTACTTTACACGTGCACAAAACTGGCAAATCTCACACTACGCGATTATCGATTAATTTAGTTTATATTTATATCCCACCTTTCTCCTTAAAAAGAACCCACAATGGCATGTCCTTAGGCATATAAATATTACAAAAGAATTAAACAAGTATTGTATTAAAAAGGGGTAAATAGTATCAGTAATACAGTAAAACACATTTAAAACAACATAGCATGACAGTCCATTTAAAAATACAACCTATTTTTTTCAGAAGTATTCTGCTTGTCATACAAAGCCTGCTAGGATTCTGTATAAATATGGAAAACATGCATGCAATATAATTTTTAAAAAAATTAAATCCCATAAAATTTTAAAAGGTACATCAATTAAGAGCATAATGGCCTGAACAGAATATAGGATTGAGATTTTTTTAAAGAAAAAAAATAAGGCACTCTTATTTCAGAACATGAAATATAGATGCCCATAACCTGCTCTAGGGCAACTGAATACAATATATGTTTAATGCTTTTTAAATTTTTGCAATTATTGATTATTTAGCTTTTAACTTTGTTTCTTTTTAATACTCTAAGCCACCTTTAGGAGAAAGGCAGTGTGTATTTAAATAAATAAACAAGACACCTTGGTTCTTTTGGAAGAAAGGTGGTATATAAATATTCTAAACAAATAAACAAGACCCCCCATGCAAAAGGAAGAAAAGGGAAAGAAGAAAGGCCTAAAATAATAAGCATTTTTAAAAGTTATTCGTGATTATGATTGCTTTTCTTCTGCATGGCTCTTTTGGTTTGAGATGGCAAAAAGTGTCCCCACCGGTATAATCTTGATCTCATATGTACTGCTTCTAATTATTACTTCTTTTAAAATAAATAAATAAATAAAACTCTATACCACCACCCAGGCTAAACCTTGCTGTTACGCAGTTTTACCAGCCAAATTAACTGATGAGTTAATTAAATTGAAGGAAGAGAAAAGAAGGGAAAGCCTTATTAAGGAGCAGGTGGAGGCAAAATGGCGGGGGGAAAGGCCCAAATCTCTTCACATCAGGACGGTGGGGGGGAGGCTAAAAAACCCCACCTAAATTATTGTTTATTGATTATTAATAATAATTATGAGGAGAAAGAGACCCCTTCCCCTCCAAAAAAAGAGGCTGCTGGGTCTTGTGTACAATTTTCCTCCACTTTTCTTTTTCTATGTGAGAGGATTTCTGTGAGGAAAAAATTGAGTGTCACCCTCTCCTTCCACTTTTGAGTGGTGCCTCAAAATTCAGAAAAAAAGGACACTTTGGGGTGGTTTTTTTTTTTAAGGATCTACACACCACCCAAAGGGAGACTTTTGGAAATTTTGAAAGGGAGAAATGGGTGGAAAATGTTAAAGGGAAAGTATGGGGAAAGTATGAGTTTGCCTCCACCCCTGAGGGGCCCTATGGTGCCTCACCAAAAAAAAAATGGCACCCCCAGGTCCTGAAATCAGCCCCCCCCCCCAACCTATAGGACTTCTTTTTAAATAGGTTTTTATTTTATTTCTCCCACTTTTCGCGGGCGTTTCACTATCCTTTGCTTATTTCAGGACCCAGTTCTAGTCCCAAGCCTCTTCTCCCCTCAGCTGCAGAGCAGCTAATAAAACAGTTGTGAGGAATTCCTTTCCTTTTTTCTTCTTCTTCTTCTTAATTTTGTTTTAGTTTGATGCCACACTTGGCTCATTTCCTTTTTATTTTAGTTTTCTTGTATGGTTGCCCCTTCATGAGACGCCTGGGTCTTCCTCAGTCTCAACCCAATTCCCTTTATTTATTTATTTATTTATTTATTTATTTATTTATTTATTTATTTATTTATTTATTTATTTATTTATTTATTTATTTAGGCACCTGGGTCTTCCTCAATCTCAACCTTTCCATTTATTTATTTATTTATTTATTTATTTATTTATTTATTTATTTATTTAGGCACCTGGGTCTTCCTCAATCTCAACCCAATTCCATTTATTTATTTATTTATTTATTTATTTATTTATTTATTTATTTAGGCACCTGGTGAGAAATTTTTGTAACAAATGATGTGTATGATGGAGGGAACATAAATTTTATGCCAGGGGTTGGGTGCAACATTTTTCTTCTTCAGACACTGCATCTGCCCCATTGCACATAAAACAGTATTTCTTTCCTTTCAACTAAACACACATTAAAGTGTGGGGTTGGTGTTTTTTTTTTATTTTTTGAGGGGAGAAGGAGGAAGGTGACCTCTCTCCATCAGCTGCTTTCCTCCCAGGCCGGCCCTACCGTTTGGTAGAGGAAAAAATGGTTGCCTCAGGCAGCAGAAACAGTGTGGCGGCAGCAAAGCAGTCTGCCTCCAAGCCAGTCGGGCAACCTCTAGTCCAGCCGGCAGCCTTTAGGGATGATTGAGGATGATGCCCCCAGCCTCATTGAAAGATTTGTTCACCAGTCCAGTCTGCTGGGAATGGCTGCCATCTTGTGACTTGCCTCAGGCAGCAAAATGCCTGGGGCTACCTTGGACTTTTTTCTTCATTTTGCCACAACTGAGGCCGCCATGATCTCCATACTTGTTGTTTGCGTATTTGATAAATTTACATTGCACTTTTATATCAATAAAATTAGTATTGCATCACTGTTAGTGTGTTCCATGGAAGCTGCTAGCCCATTCTGGGCTCTTTGCAAAGAAAAATAGACACATAATCCATAATAAATACATTTATTTCCTGTAAGTTTTCCTCAACAAAAGCTAAACAGTGGTCCCCGCCTATTTTATCTGCTCAACGCCCCTGCAAAGTAGATTTCGGGCAGAATTTCCCACACTTCAGACCAACTCTTTGTCAAAAGCTAAGGCCTGTTTCTTCCTTTCCACAAAAGTAATGAAAAGTAATATTTAACACAACAAGCAATGTAGCAAACTGCTCAAAGTGTGTGGCCATCTTAAAACCCAACACTGCACAGCAGAGAAGCCCAGGTATCAAGTTGCAATAAACAAAATTCAGGTTGACAATTCAAGAGCTACTTTGTTTACAGAAGCGCTGTTCCCCGAGTGTTATTTGCAAAATACCTGGGTCTATTTTCCTTCTTTTTAGACTTTGTAATGTTTTCAGACCGTGGATAGGCGAATCAGCGGATAAGGGAATCCTACTGCAGTCCTATATGCATCTGTAACTGAACAATTTTTAATATCGGAGGGGACTACTGTACTGCAATTTGAAAGAACGGTGCCTTTTTAAATGAATGAATAAAACAGGCTTTCTTTGCATGGCCAAATCCAATTTTTCCTCCTTTTTTTTCTGAGAGCCTGTCAGGAGAAGGCCAAAGGCCTCCTCCACAAGCCTTTCTTCCCAGCTTTTGTCCAAAACTGTGTTTAGGAACGCAACAAGTCCGGCTTGCTTTTCCCTGCTGGCGATCTTTTCCCTCCGGTGTCAAACGAGGCGAAACTCATCAAAACAAAACGCACACACCATTCCTAGCTTTCTGGAAGCATTTCTGGCAGACTGTACAAGCCCAGGACGGGCACTCTGGGCCCCCCAAAATAGGGTGTTGGTTTGCACAAAATAAATAAATAAATGCAGTGTTTTCCTGGCATGTCGCTTGGATTCCCTTTGCATGGGCGGCTTGTTAATTAATAGCCTTGGGAAACGAGGGCAAAGGACAGGACGAACAGTCCTTGAGTCGTAAATATAACTTCTCCATCTTTGCATGGGTTCCCCCCCCCCTGCAGACTTAAGGCAGGAGAGAGAAGGTGGCAGTAATATAATTAAAATAAACAGCATCTGTTGAGGTTAATGCACCGACAAGAGGTTCAGTAAATCCACGCTCTTCTCTGGATATAGGAAATGAGATAAAACTGCACGGGTGGACCAGAAGACTCCTTAAAACTCTTGGCTCAAGTCTCCGGTTTTGTATCTTCCGGCAATCTCATTAGTGCCTTAGGTGGGTATTTGTTTTTCTTTTTTGCTTTCATGGACGCTGCATAAATCTTTATGGAAGAAATGCAAATCTTCATAATAAGCTTTCCTCCTTTGGTTAGAACTGGCGAAGTGTGGCTTTTATTTTGCAGCTCTGCCGCACGGAGTATAACCAACAACAGTGACTTGATCGGACGACATCTCTATAGGGTGTTCCATATCTCACTTCTTCTTCTTCTTCTTTTCTTTTTTTGCAGAGTTTCTGGGTGTTGGATTGTGGAGGAACAGGCGCACACCAAAAACAGCACAGAACTGCATCTGTTACACCCTCTCAGTGTTGGCTCTAGGCTTAAATCTTAAACCTTGCTACGTTGACAGCTTGGAAAATGTTGTTTTTGGAGCATACCCAGAATCCCCCCGTGATGCTATCCAGGGAATTCTGGGAATTCTAACTGACTGATGCTCTGGTGATGCTCCGTGTTTTTTGCACATTTTGCCTAATGTTTTTCCTTAGAGCTTGGGTGTATGTTTGAAAAGAAGTAGTTACAGTAGGACCCCGGTATCCACTGGGGATTGGTTCCAGGCCTTCCTGTGGATAATGAAAACCGTGGATAAAAGAGAATGCCTGCCCAACCACCCCCAAACTGCTGTTTCCTGAGAGTAGCTTTGCTTTATGGCCGCTGTTTGTGATAGCAGCTTGCTTTACAGATGCTATTTGTGACAACAGCTTGCTTTACAGCTGCTGTTTGTGACAATAGCTTGCTTTGTGGCTGCTGAATTATTTAATTCCCCCCCCCTGCCAACTGTGGATAACTGAATCAGTGGATAATGAATCAGTGGATACGGGGATCCTACTGTACTTGGAATTCCATGTTCTTTCCACACACACCCATCTTGGAATGATTTCCCTCCCTTTACGAATCAAGGTAGGGCCCGAAAGTTGTTGCTTGCGGTTTCTAATTTCATTCCTTTGGTGGTGCAATAGCTTGAAACGTAGCTGGTGGCCAGGGGGGTTTGTAGGATTACACAATCTCCAAAAGTAAACTTTAACATCTCCACCCCTTCGGTTTAAAAACAAAACAAAACCTTTCTCATTCCTTCTTTCAAGTGAGGAATATTCCCTCTCTCCTTGAGCGCTGGTCATAACAAGCCGAAAGTGCCTTGAAGTCAATTCCTATATAGGAATAGCTAAATATAGTTTAAAAACACACACACACACACACACACACAGAAGAGATTGGTCTTGTGGAGAGCGGAGAGTTGATAGAGGACATCATCTTGAAAAATATTTATTTCTCCATTATCATCCAATCCAGACGGACCGAGTGAAGATCCGTCAGGATCAAAAGAGCCAGCTGGAACGTTAGTCCGTGGTTTTCTTCTTGACTTGGTCTTCTCTCTCTCTTTCTCTCTTTCTCGCTGCAGTTATTCAAAGCCTCTCCGGAGGAATGAGTTCGTCTCCCTTGGCACAAGTACCCCCCGTCCGGAAAGTGGCTGTTTTCGGAGGGACCCACGGCAACGAGCTCTCGGGGGTTCATCTGGTCAAACACTGGCAACAGGAGGGGGCCGCCGAGGTCCAGAGGCCCGGGCTAGTGGCCAAGCCGTTCGTGGCCAACCCGAGAGCCGTGGAGAAATGCTGCCGATACGTCGACTGCGACCTCAACCGGGCCTTTGAGCCGGAGAATCTGGGGTGAGCCTCCAGCAGCCCTGCGTTTTTCGGGTGTCCTCCTTTTGGGTTGCGGGACGGGCGTGCGTTTCGGTTCTTCCGGACGGCCGCTGGCTCTCGAGAGGCACCCGAAGGGAGCCACAAAAATCGGAAAGGTGTTAAGGGGAATCGTCTTTTAACGTCTGTCTTAACGTAGGCACTCCCTTCTTGGAAATGTTGATTCGGTCATTGCCGAGCCTACAGAAAAGTGTGTATATGGATACAGGCAGCACCCCTGATGCTCAGTCTAATGCAGTGGTTCTCAACCTGTGAGTCCCCAGATGTTCCTGGACTACAACTCCCAGAATCCCCTTCCAGCATAGCGAGTGGTGGAGGCTTCTGGGAGTGGCAGTCCAGGAACATCTGGGGACCCACCGGTTGAGAACCGCTGGTCTAATGTACGCCCATCGCCTTCAGAATGTGGGAACAGTACATTTATGGACTACAACTCTCAGAATCCCCTGGCAGTCACACCAAGCTACAAGTTTTGGAGACTTCTGGTGCAAAAATAAGAGCTTTTTCCTGCCTCTCCGAATGCACGGAGGCCACACTGGGTTTGCACGCATCAGAAAAATATAAAATGAAGGCACAGGACAAAAAGTGGAGTACGAATCAAGTGTTTGTGAAAGTCCTTGGTTTTGGACTCCGTCTCCCAGAATCCTCCATGCCGGGAATTTAGGAATTCTGGACCTTTTCACCCCAAAGAGCAACTTTTCCAAGTCTTGTACATGTATAAAATGAAAAGGCAACACTTTTAATTTTGAGGCTCTGGGTATAATTCCCCCCCTCAATGTGTGCCTTTGTCCCTAAATGAACTTTCTAAGCGATTTAGCTCTGTGGGTCCGTTCTTAATAGCACTGCACAGACAGCAGCAGGAGACCGCCAAAAATTAAAAATATAGATCTATTTAACTATAGATACAGTAGTATTTCTCTCTCTCTCTCTCTCTCTCTCTCTCTCTCTCTCTCTCTCTCTCTAGCTTGGGAAGAATTCCAAGTATACACTGTAGATAGATAGATAGATAGATAGATAGATAGATAGATAGATAGATAGATAGATAGATAGATAGATAGATATCTCATACCCTGGTCACATGGAAGTTAAAACAACAACAACAACCAGTGTCATGGTGTAAAGAAACGTGCAAAAATGCCAGTTAATTAGTGGAATTCCTTGTACTCCTTGAAGGGGACGTGTCAACAGGATTAACCTAAGACTCACCCGAAAGTAGCTTACGGATTCGTTTGAAAAAGTAAGATCTGCTCCGGCTAGTTGACCATTAAAATGGACTTTGGCACCCCAGAAACCACATGCAACAGTTGAGGTGAAGTGAAGCACCTTCAAACTTAATTCCTCCATAAACTGTAACGGATTGTATCTCCCTTTCCCCTTCCTGGTTTTGAGGCTGCTGTTAATGTAACCCATGTGCAGGTATCTGGAAATATTTTAAATCCAATTTTTGGTTGCCTTCGCTTAGCTTTTGGGCTTCCGTCCACCTCTAAGGGCAGAGGGCGAACAAGAAAGGATTGTCACAATTGAAAGGGGGTACCAAATAACCAGGGGAAACCAAGCCATTCTGCAGTGTGTGGACCTTTGAAAATACCTTGTAGTGGTATGGGGCGGTATATAAGCAGAACACTTTGCTTTGCTTTAGGAGGCGATCAGATGTCTCTTGCTTCTAGATCAGCTCTGACGCCAACTGCAAAGCTGCTCACTTTTTCAATCTGTTGCCAAATTCAACTCCTAACCAAGACTACGGTTCATCCCTGGGTTGGGAAAGGTTTCAATGCCTCAAATTAAAATAAAAAATACAAAGAAACCGGATGTGGCGTAGTCTGCATCAGACAAAGATTCTTTGTCGGAATACAACTGGAGACATGGCGTTGCTTTGTGTTCTAACCCACAGGAAAGCGCTCTCAGAAAGTGCTCCGTACGAAGTGCGAAGGGCTCAAGAAATCAACCGCGAATTTGGCCCGAAAGGGAGCTTGGAAGCGTACGACCTCATTTTTGATTTGCACAATACGACAGCGAACATGGGCGCCACCCTCGTCCTGGAGAATTCCAGGAACGATTTCACCATCCAGATGTGTTCGTATATTAAGGTAAATGGTTCAAAGCCCAAGTGAAGAGGAGGCTTGCAGGTGGGAGCCCGGTAGGATCAGCAGGCAGTCTCCAGAGAAAGCAAAGAAAGAGAAATATTTCCCTACATTCCCCCCTGATAATGGGTGTGTGCGTGCTCCCTGGAAAAGTGGCATGACGATTAATTAAATGATCAGCATTGCTGACACAGGGGAGGTAGGCAGCCCGCATCTAAACGTGCCGACTTCTTAAGAAACAGCAAGCAGAGACTTGTCCGTGGCTCCCTCTCGGGCGTGTGGGTGGTTGGATGAGTTCTGAGCTGGCGCAAAGACCGGTCTAGGGCCACCTCCTTGCGTAAGCTCACAACCTCCTCAAACGCTGGGTTGTGGTGTATCAAGTGGAGGAAGCAAATTTTTGCATTGCCTGCCCTGACCCCATCTGAGCCCGTCCGACAACCTGCATGGGTTTCTTTCCTGCCCCGCCTGCGTACGAGACATTTTGAAAATTAAACTCGGGGGGGGGGGAACTTTCAGTGAGATCGGAGTGGCAGACACGGGTTCAAAGGAGAGCGGTTATGGCAAAGCTTACCTCAACGCAGACTGTCTCCCTGGCGGCTTTTGTCGGGGCTTATTGTAACAACCTGTTTGCAAAACCAGCTCTTGAATATGAAGGAAGGCTCCCTAAAAGCAGGTCTGATCTCACAACCAGCTATAACATCGTCCTGGGAGATCTGGTTGGAGAGAAAAAGAGTTAAATTCTAAATAAATAAAGCAACACTCTGGTTTTACATTCACCTGATTAAATGGGCAATGCTTCCATATGTGAGAGGCTGACACTGGAGCTGTGTCCTTGCTTCCATCAATAGACGCCTCCACCCTTTCTCAGTGGGGCTTCCGCCCTTCCCTTCGCCCTGGCTGCAGCGACAGGCTAGCTTCTATCTGCCCACTCTGAGCTCAAGTGAAAACGGACATTGCAACAAACACAGAACTCCCTCGGTTCCTTGGTTTCTCCAAGGTCTCAAGCCGGGGGGGGGGGGGGAACCAAGCAGGAACACAAGCAGCCTCGAGGCCGCTTAATTCTTGAGCACGACTGCCTGGGGTTTTCTCTTCCCGATGAATTAACACGGGGGGGAATTGGGCTCGCTTGGACGAGAGGGCAGCCGAGTCCAGCGGCGCGTGCTGTGTGCGAAGGCCACCCTCTCGGGGGGCCGCGACGGGAGTCAAAGTGTGCAAACAGTGCCTTCATCGGTGGAGCTTTCGTCAGGCCCCTATTTCAGATGAATCAGAATCAGAATCAGAATCAGAATCCTTTTATTGGCCACGTGTGGTTGGACACACCCAGAATTTGTTTTGGTGAAATATGCACTCGATATAAAAGGAAATATAAGAATCAGATAGTCAACAATAAAAACACAGTACAACAATACAACCTATTATTTAAAAGGAAGAAGAGAAGTAAAAATTAATTATTCAACAGTTTGATAGCACTTGGAAAGAAACTATCTTTATATCTAGTTGTCCTAGTATGCAATGTCCTAAAACGTCGCCCTGAGGGTAACAATTGAAACAGGTTATGTCCAGTATGTGTGGAATCTCTATATATTTTCATCGCCCTCTTTTTAGCTCGTGGGGTATACAATTCCACAATAGATGGCAGATGAGTAGCAATAATTTTTTCTGCAGTTCCAATTATCCTTTGAAGTCTATATCTGTCATGCTTAGTCGCAGAGCTAAACCAGACAGTTATAGAGGAACAGATGATAGATTGATTCAATAGCACCTCTATAGAATTGAATCAACAGTTCTTTTGGCAGTCTGAACTTCCTAAGTTGACAATTTGATGCGCATCATACGGACATTTGACCAATGTTTTCCCCAGGAAGCCCTGGCTCCCGAAGATTGCCGTGTACTCCTCATCGAGCACCCCCACCTGAAATACGCCACAACTCGGTCAATTGCAAAGCATCCCGTCGGTAAGTAAAGGTCACCGTCGGTTGTTTGCACACATGTTGTCCATCTTGCCTGACTCTGTGGAAGACAGAACACGCAACGGGGATTCCAGATATGCTCCGAAGTAAGGTGCCAGCTAGGACCCGGGTGCAAAATGTTTGGATTGCCTGTATCTGGGGCAAACGATGCCCACCGTTCCTTGCGGCCGATGGCTGTCGAGGGCCGAACATCAGGATCAGGGCCTAAGCTCCCACACGCTAGCGCTAGTATCAACAACACACATTTCTCGGGGGAATGAGCACAATTGGGCTATCATTCGATTGACGTGTGAAATCTGGCAGGCTGATCCCAGTTTCAGAAGGGGATGGCACCCAGTTAGAAAGTTATGGTGTGAGCATGATTAGGAAATGGGTTGAGGGAGGAGGGAGAGCAGGTTTATTTATTTATTTATTTATTTATTTATTTATTTATTTATTTATTTATTTATTTATTTCCAGCCTTTCCCCTTAAAAAAAAACACCGTAGGCAGCTCACATCGTTAAAATACACAGTTGTTTGAAAGTTAAAAACAAGCACCCAAATATTTAAAAAGAATCAAACCGATATTTTTATATTTATCTACCACCAGAGTAGCATATTTCTGAAACAAGAGAAACATCGGCTAGAGGAGTAGGTATAAAATGCTACTCTGGTGTGTGTGTGTGTGTGTGTGTGTGTGTGTGTGAGAGAGAGAGAGAGAGAGAGAGAGAGAGAGAGAGAGAGATGTACCGAGTGTGGAAATGTTGCACTTTTTGGACATTGGTAGCTTTTTCATGCATCGGTGTGCAGAAACGTTTTCCGTAACGGGGATTTTTCTTAACTGGTCCGTAAGCGGAGAAAAGAGGATACGGGTGGGGGGAGTGGGAGTGTTCACCTGCCTTTTCCAATGTCGTTCGGGAAGAGTGACGGGTCCTCCTTCTTTCCGTTCCCGGGTGGAGGCGTCGAAGTTGGTCCTCAGCCCCACGGGGTCCTCAGGGCGGATATCCTGGAGAAAATGAGGAGGATCGTCCGACACGGCCTCGACTTCATAGAAATGTTCAACGCAGGTACGGCAGCGGTTCGTAAGCGGGGTTGGCGCCCGCTCCGTGCTCTGCAATGAAATTCAAGGGAATTTACAAGGGGGCCCCTCTAAAACACCCCTTCTCCGCAGGCCCCCCTCTTACCCACCCTCTCTCGGGGGGCGGGGGGGCTCCTGAGTGTGTGCCTAGTCCTTCCCATGTTCACTTCATCAAAACAGATTCTGGCTCTTTTGGGGTCCTGCGTTCCACGGGCTCCCTTTGGCCTCCGATCCTTCCCATCCCCTGGCACCTCAGCTACATCACAGAGCAGGACTGAGCAGCCCCCCCCCCCCAAAAAAAATACCTAATGGATGAAAGCAAAACCAATATTAAAGAGATTAAAGCCCGCACTTCCTTCTTAGGCATGTCTGGGGGCCAAATAAATCAAATCTACAAAACTGAAAACACATCGTTGATGCCAGTTATGTCCTATACTCACTAGGTATTAAGACTCTTTGAACCCCGTTTCTACACTGGAAAACGAGTTGACTCTGAGATTTCCCACAAGGACATGACTCAAATAATTTCATGGCTTGGATGCTCACTCCTTAGCCACTGACAAAACAGAGGCACCCCATTGCATGTAAGAGAGGTGACGGAGGCCACTGGGACATGTCGGAGCAGCCAGATCCGACCCCCCCCCAAAAAAAAACCAAGAATCGAGTTCCAATAATCCATTTCAATGCCAAATAATAGTGCATTTGGAAAAAACCCTGATCCCAGGTTTTGTTTGCTGCCTCCGGAAGGCAGGATGAGGCATCATCTGATAACTCCATTTCACAATGCAGAGAGGTGAAAAGTGGTCTGTGGAACTCCCCGCCACAAGACGTGGTGATGGCATCTGGCCTGGATGCCTTCAAAAGGGGATTGGACCGATTCCTGGAGGAGAAGTCCATCCCAGGTGACAAACCATGATGGAGATGTGTCATCTCCAGGCTTAAAACCGGGGTCCTTCAAGGGCCAGATGCAGAAGGGAGTGGTATCAGGAGACAGAGATCTAGTCTCGTGCGCTCCCAGAGGCATCTGGTGGGGCCACTGTGAGATCCAGGAAGCTGGACTAGATGGGCCTTTGGCCTGATCCAGCAGGGCTCTTCTTAGGTTCTTAGGTTCTTAACTATAAACTGTAAACTTGGTAAGGCAGCGACCAAAATGAAGAGTTTCTAAAAAATAGATTCTGTCATCGCCGGAATATACGTTACGCGTTACACGCTGCAATTAAGGTCCCTGTCTCTTTGCTGTTCGGATTGGGTTTAGATCAGGACGAGTCGCAGCCTTCACTCCAAATCTGGGTCAAGTTCCTGGTGATGCAGCCTTCTGCGGGGTCTAAGCGAGAACCCTTTTGCTGCAAAAAAAGAGATTCAGCTGCAATATTAATTACACAGAAATACTGCCCTCAATCGCCTTAATAATGGCTTCAGCAGTTGCCAGCACGTCAAACGTATGTTTCATTAAAATAATCATCATCATGATCCTGGAGAGTCTGACATTAATAGTCGGCGACACGCTTCTGTTTTGCCCCCCAGGGAAAACGTTCCCGCCTTGCACCGTGGAGGCTTACACAATCGTGGACAGAGTGGACTATCCAAGAGGCAAAAATGACGAGATCACCGCTCTCGTTCACCCTAACCTGCAGGTAAGTGAGCTTCCCTTATCTTCTGTCCCTGCAGAGTATCATCCTACCCCCCCCAAACAGCAGCAGTGGGATAGCGGTCGGTGTGAACAGGACCTGCCTTTCCACACACCTCTCCAAAGTGTTTCCGATTTGGTTTCACAGCCAGGAAAAGGGTGGAAAGTACATTTTGTTTTCTGCACACCTGTTCTTACGGGGGAAGGAGTGAGACTGGAACGCTAGAATACAAGAATCCATGGATTCCAGCCACGGACAAAAGAATCAATTAAAAGAGCAAGTGCGGGGAAGATGATCCTTCCACAGGCTCACCTTACACACAAATTTCCTCCGTGTGGCGATTTGTCAGCAGCCGGTTAAACTGTCAAGGCCTCTGGCCTTACCATGTTGGCATTTCACGCATGGCCAAGGCTGATCTGTAGGAGCTGGTGCCGTGGTCTGCTGAACGCCCCGTGTCCAGTTCATGCACCACCGGTAGATGGTCATCTCTCTCTGCCGCTGGACGGGATACTACCCGACCTCTGCTTGTCTGATTATATTTAGAAAGAAATGTGCGTCAAAAATGCCACACCCGTCGGAAACACCCATTTCACCGAATGCCTGTAATGTGTAATTTGACCTTGCAGATCCGCTGAGTTTACAAACCCATCATAATGTCTTGGGGGGTTTGAAGAGGGGCTCATTTCTAATTATTCCCCCATTCTTGTTTTCCCCCCGGATCGTACAGGATAATGACTGGCAGCCTCTCCACCCCGGCGACCCCATCTTTCTCACGATGGAAGGCGAGACCATCTCGTACGCGGGGGACACCACGGTCTACCCAACCTTTGTGAACGAGGCGGCTTATTACGAAAAGCGACAAGCGTTTGTTACAACGGTCAAGGAAACACTAAGGGCGCGAGGCCTCCGAGTCTTCCAGAAATGAGATACAGGCATTCTCTTACCCGTTTGGATTTCTAAGGGCCAGATTTACTTACGTTTTTTAACCTAAGATGGCCGGAATAGGTGGCCAAAATACAGATTGAGAATTTAATTGACACTTGTATGGAATATTAATATGAAAGAGTATCCTGAGGTCTTTGAAGACAATATACACTGTCCAAAAACTTTACTGAAAATGAATGTATTTTAATCCTATTTTTTTTAAAAAATGCTAAATGTTTTTATCAGTTATATTTGTAATAACAGGAGACTATCTTTTGCTACCCACTGGTGCTATACTCAAATTTCTGGATCGAGGCAAATTGTTCGCAGCCCGCGTTTATACAAAACTACTGATGTTTATTTGTCCTATTTACAATAAATATATCTTGAACAGACTGAAAACGAGTTCGTAATGTTCCGACGTAGCTACAGTGCCACGTGGGGTCTCCGAAGCCTTCCTTTGGCTCTGAGGACACAGAGGTGACGAGCGCGCACGTTAAGTCGAAGAGATGTCCTCCAGAGAACCTGGAGTCGTAGCGGCGTCTGGGTTTGTTTGAAGAAAACAAACCGAAGGCACCACGGAAAGCGTGGTTTCAAAAAATCCCAACCCTCCAAAAAAAACACCAAAAAAACATTCAGTTGGCCTCAGTAAGCCGTTCAGGGCCGAACCTGCATTAATGGCTGAATAAATACCGTCCACCCGGGGCGACAAAACAGGTCTGTTTTCCTCAAGACCAAGTTCAAGCAGAGAGATGAGGTAGTCGAAGCGTTCCTTCCGAATCCTTCGTTGGCGTGCTCGCCGCCTCCAGGGGTCATGGGTTCTGTTGTTGGACTACTCTAACGGTTAGGAAGTATTTTTCCCAATATATATATATAAAAGCTACAAGCAGAACACTTTTGCTTTTTTTCTCTTCCTCTGCATCTTTCAGGCAGTTGCGACTGGTTTGGGGATAAACTGATTCCTCCGAGCCTCGATGGCAGAATAGGTCTCCATTCAGAAAGCAATACACCAGGCATGTCCAAACTTCGGCCCTCCAGATGTTTTGGACCACCACTCCCACCGTGCTTTGCCACTGGCAACCTAAGCTTAGAATTCTGGGAGTTGTGGTCCAAAACATCAGGAGGGCTGCAGTTTGGACATGCCTGCAATACACTTTTCCTTTATTGAGCCTCTCTCCCACGTTTCGTCCGACATTTGGGGCTTCCGAACGGAAGGCCGGAATCTCCCACGTTTCGTCCCACGTTTGGGGCTTCCGAACGAAATACCCAAGGCAGGCATGACCGGCTGGATTCAAGAGCCCCAGCGCCATAGTCTCTCATTCATTCATCTCCAGAAAACGGGGCCATCTCTGAGTCTTCGTTCCGTCCCTTGCTCTGTCGCCTGGACCGGCAGTTCTATTCCAAGCCGCCGTCGGCGTTATCCCCTGAGTTTTAACACTTCCTCTCCTCCCTTCGGCTGTTCTGGGGTGCAGGATCAGCCCCTTCGATGCTTGCACCCCGCAACAGTCCAGCACAGGAAGCGGAAGGAAGAAAAGGACGGCGTCAGAATGACGGCGCCCTGTTCCATCACGCTCCTGCCGTGACCCCGGCGGCCTCCATCTTGCGGCCTCCTCCCGCGCCCAGCTAAACGGTCGTTTCGGGCAAATCGTAGATTTCTTCGTAGGTATTCAGGGTCGTTTTGCTGTTACTCCTCGACGCCTCCTCCTGCGTTTTGTCGTGAGCTGGAAGGAAAGAGGAGAAACAGGTTTTCCAGGCAGCCTTTGAAATGGAAAAGGGAACGCCTTTTTTAAAAAGCACCTCCTGCGCCATCCTTAAGGATTTAACCCTCCGTTAAGGCTTTTATCTGTGTAGAGGATATTAAGAAACAGCCCCCACCCAAGGGAGACCCTTCGTCCGTCTGGTTCGCCATCACCTGCACTGCCCAGGTATCAGACGAGGGCGGGAGGGCCTTTGCCAGCCAGCTCCGGTGAGGCTGTGGTTTGTATCTGGGTCCTTCCCTAGGCAAAGCAGGTTTCTAGTCCTCATTACCGTAAATAAAGCTTGGATTAAAAGAGGAACGTAGAAAGCTAGCCCATCGCAATTCAGAGCGTTGGAGTCTATCTCAAACACAGTACTGTTCACAATGGGATGGCAGTTCTTCAGTGTTTCAGACAAGAGGCTTTTTTAAAACCTACCTGCAGAGGATTTGAATGTTCTGCTTATAAACCACACGCCCTGCAAGCAAAATTCTCGGTTGATCTGTTTGGTGGGAGCCATCTTGCAGATGAAGCTGCTGGGTTCTCCCTTCCTTCCGTTTATTTTTATTTAATTAAAATATTACTATCCTGCTGCTCTCCCCGGAAGGACCCAAGGGGGCTTATTTCATTGAAGTAAAATATTTCATTTTACTGGAAAGGCTGCTGCTTCTGTCAAGGGTGCCAATACATGGGGAAGATTCTCCTTTTAAAATTAATTAGACCGCCGCCACCACCACGCCGAGTTGGAAAGGTTTATTTGATCTCCAGTGTTAGGGACAAATTATTAGATGAATGTTGTCACAGTTATAAATGTACAGATCTCTACCTCTCTGTATGTGTCACTCTCCAAAAGGAGATTCCTCTCATCTTAATGACAAAATACCCTCCAGAGCCGTAAGTTTGCACTAAGGGAGCGGTATGAGTAAAAGTAAGTAAGTAAGTAAGTAAGTAAGTAAGTAAGTAAGTAAGTAAGTAAGTAAGTAAGTAAGTAAGTAAGTAAGTAAGTAAGAAAGAAAGAAAGAAAGAAAGAAAGAAAAGAAAGAAAGAAAGAAAGAAAGAAAGAAAGAAAGAAAGAAAGAAAGACTTGACCAATATGGAGAATATTGGGTTAATGTCACCTGTTGGCCCTGGGTCTTCATTGATGAAGGCTACATGCGTTTTCCATTCCGTCCACTTGACTTCGTTGATCCTAATTCCAGATAAGACAAATCCTGTCATTTTTATGCTTTCTCGACGCCGTCACAGGAAAGCTTGCATGTTCCGTTTTTGGTCATTGTGCCTTGGCCTCCGTGAAAAACCAGCCTATGTTGATTTTTATCACAAACATCCCTCTCCCCGGATAAAATGCTTCAAGGACGCCACCGATTATCGCACTTGATACAAGACAAGCATTGAGGGTGACACAGATCAACCTAGATTGTGTTTCTGTTCACAGAATGTTAAATAACGGCGGTTTGCTCATTTGAAACGAACAGGTGCAATGTAAGAAAAGGACATGGGTTGAGGATGATTGCTGAGAATTATAAGTGAGTTTCTTCCTGCTAGGTAATTATGCTGCATCTTTTATCTGCTAACGGTGAACAAAGTCACCTTTTAAGTCAAGCGAGGCAGCTCAGATCTGGGGTGCCGTGAAGGGCTGCCAATGATCAGTAATTGACTAGGTTTGGAGCTTGGAAAGAAAGCTTCTGTGCTAAACAAGAGGAACGCATGGAATAAATTAAAATCACATTTTTTGAAAGCAAAGCGAAACCACGAAAGCGTGGCTTTCAAGGCACGGTTCTTCCGATGCACCCGACGCGTCCTTCCTGTTAAGGCAAAGGCCTCCGTTTTTAACACGAGCATGTTAAATCGGACACGTCACACTGTGAAGCTAGCAAGCGCGGGGATGTAGCGCGCCGCTCGGGTTCTGGCCCCAACAGGCCGTGTTTGAGCTCTGCTCCTGAGCCGTCGTTAAGAGGCCGAGGCTCCATCAGGGCAGGGGAGTGTGTGTGTGTGTGTGTGTGTGTGTGTGTGTGTGTGTGTGTGTTCTGATGTCTGCTTACCTGAGACATAACCGGGTGTCATGGTCGGCCACTTTGCACCACTCCCCAAGCTGAAACTTCCGTCGCAGGAATTTCGGCAGAAGCTTCTCCGTCTCCACAATCGTCCTTGCTCTCTAAGCGAACGCGAGGGAAACACAAACGTCAGGTTGAAAAGAAGATTTCCACACACACCCTCCACCCCCACGTCACAGCCATCGGCTGGGAAATTAAAGGTGCTTTAACGCAGCGCGTCAGCCGGACGGACCGCTCAGGGGTTGAGGTGTCCAGCTGCGGATCCAGAGGTTTAGTCGGTTGGATTTCCCCCCCCCCCCACTTCCAGGACTCCAGGGAGAAGAGCCAGCCTGGGTGGCCTTGGAAAACCTGTTTGATAGTCCCAGGGCATTTCCAGAAAAAAAGAAAGGTAAACCACTTCTGAATATCCTTATCTGTTTTAAAAGGCCGCCACAAGTCAAGAATTCTAAAACAAAATCCACCCGTTTCTTTGGACCTGGAAAAAAAAAGGTCTCCGCCATTTTTAGTCATCTGAGAGGACAAGAAGAAGCAAAAGCTGCTGCATTAGACTTCTCTTCCGCCTGCGGTTGGGCCACCGTTAAGCAGCCCAGCTCTTCCCAGCACAGAGAGGAAGGACGCTGGCCCAGTTTGGCCATCAGGTTTGAAAGATGAGAAGCTTTCAAGAGAGAAAAAAGCTGGTGGCCCTACTTCTGCATCAAAACAATTGCCTACAAAAGGCTTCAAAAAGAGAGGATTTAAGGGTGATCGACTCCGAGCCCCTGGACGGGACAGCCGTCCATTTTGCAGTCTCAATGCATCCAATTTTTATTTTCAACAAGTCAGTTCCTTCCATCCTAAACACAAGGAGATGCCTGGATTCTGGATTCTGTTTTGGATTGGATCTTGGGTCCACTGCCTTGAGTTGCCTGGTGCAAGCTGGCGGGTATATAAATCATAAGAACATAAGAACCTAAAAAGAGCCACGCTGGATCAGGCCAAAGGCCCATCTAGTCCAGCTTCCTGGATCTTACAATGGCCCCACCAAATGCTTCTGGGAGTGCACGAGACTCGATCTCTGTCTCCTGACACCACTCCCCTCTGCATCTGGTCCTTGAAGGACCCTGGTTTTAAGCCTGGAGATGACACATCTCCATCATGGTTTGTCACCTATGATGGACTTTTCCTCCAGGAATCTGTCCAGTCCCCTTTGGAAGGCATCCAGGCCAGATGCCGTCTCCACCTCCTGTGGCAGGGAGTTCCCCAGACTCACAACACGCTGGGTGAAAAAAATATTTTCTTTTGTCTAACTAAACTAAACTAAACTAAATCCACGGAAGGGAAACGGTCGCCCGTCCCACGGAAAGTATCAGATCAGGCGAGGGCCTTCTGGGTTCTCTCCCGCCCCACCCCTACCAGGGAGGCTCCGACGGAGGCTCTTCTCTCGGCCAAGAGGGCAAACCCAAAAACCCACCTGGAGCCTCCAGATATGTTCGCTCTCCTTGGAGATGTCCTCCACCGTCTCGCCCATCAAGGCGATGAGCATGTTCAGGAGGAGGACGAAGGTCAGGACGACGTAGGAAATGAGGAGGAGCAGGAACAGGACGGGGTATTTGGCGTTCTCGTGGATGTCCATGTCTCCCAAGCCTAAGGTCAGCCGGAAGAGTTCAATCTCAATGCTTCCTAAGGTGCTGTAGCTGCTGCATGTACTGTTCTCCGGACAGTCTTCGATCAAAGCCGCGAGAGCTGCGTTTTGAAAAAATTAAAAACAAAAGACTATAAAATGAAAAAGACAAAGACCGGATAAGGTTGCATGTGCGCAAAAGGTCTTTTATAACCCTGGGGTGGCAACATAGGTGTAAAGGCAAACAAGATTAATTTCTTTTCTCTCTGGGCTATGGTCTCAGTGCCATTTCCAACACATTTAAAAACTCGGCTCTGACACTGTAAATCGCAATGTTAACAAGACAACCGTTCGAGCAGCGAAATTCTGATTATTTAACATGAGAGCCGTAATCAGGCGGGGGTCCAAAATAATTCAGATTTATACAAGAGAAGCCGACGATTTTTCTGGCAAAAACGCCCTTGGGGAAACTATTTAAACGGAACTGTTGGAAATACAAAATCCACCAAACTCTGCAAAGCATTGGATTCTAGATTTTGATTTCAATTTCCAAGGAAGCGGCAGAAGAGGGGCGATAGAACAGATTCTCTCGGGAGGCCTGGGCTGAATAACAAGACCCAAGAGCTCCCATGTTTCAGACGGTTTAGTCAAGAAGCGCTTGGTAAAAGGGTCCTGTCGGAAGCCTAAAACTTGCCGGAATAAAATACCCTATCTGGGTCTGACCACCTTTGGGACCACAAGACAGAACCCTATCATTTCAGACACAGAACAACCCGCCTGTCACCTAAGTCCCCTTTAACCAACCTCGTTCCAGCAAAACGTAAGCGCCTGCATTCTCCCAACTACGCTGAAAGGCTTCATAGAACGGGGATGTTTTAGGATTCTCCCCACTGCTTTTCACCGCAACTCCCAGAAAATCCCCCTGTGCGAGGACCCCCGGGTTTGCTCGCCCCCCCATCCCACCCCATACAGCGACCCACGCCTCCTTACCTACGCCGAATCCAAGCAGAAATACGATATACACGGCGATGAACTTGATGACGTCATTCAAAATGACCTGGAAGAAATAAGGAATTCACCTAAAAACGCCGTCGCTTCCCTCGATTGACAGTGCTGCCTTTTTTTGCCGGGGACCCCAACGCTGACCTATCAGCCACCCTGCGATCGAGCGTCCCGGATCCGGAAAACGACTGGTGAACCATTTCAGGAGAAGACGATCGGCTTCTCGCATCCTCTGAGGTTGAGAAGGGCAAGGGCGAAAGAGAGTCGATCTTCCCTTCTCTCCTGGAGCCCAAGGATTGAGAGCTGGAGGCCCAGCCTGCTGGTGCAGAGGGGGTTGGGACATGTAGTCCAAGGGAATATCCCTCAAAGAGATAAGGGTGGTGGTGGTGGCGGCATGTTGAAGCCGGGCCTTCTCGGTGGTTGCCCCCCAACTCTGGAATGCTCTCCCCAACTCTGGAATGCTCACTTTTGGCTTTTCGGCGCCAGGCAAAGCCCTTCCTGTTTGGCCAGCATTTTGATTAGATTACTCGGATGGACACATGAGCAGCAGAGTTGTATAATTTAAAATTGGTATTGTATGTTGTTTTGTTTTTATTGTATTGTATTTTATAGTTTTAATAATTTTATCGTTTTATAGTTTTCAATACTAGTTGTATGCTGCCCAGAGACCCCTTGGTAGTGGGGCGGCTAAAAAATCTGGTAAGTAAGTAAGTAAGTAAGTAAGTAAGTAAGTAAGTAAGTAAGTAAGTAAGTAAGTAAGTAAGTAAGTAAATAAATAAATAAATAAATAAATAAATAAATAAATAAATAAATAAATAAATAAATAAATAAGGGTTCCAGGTGGGCCAGGGGCCAGAGACTGGTTCGGAACCGCCTACTTGCCTGCTGGATCATGACGCTGTAGATACCCATGGATTGCAGACCCCGGGTGAAATACAGCATGTTTGCCCAACCCAACGACATTGCCAGGACCAGGCAGGCCAGGTGTTCCTTGTAGGAGAACAGGTACAGGCAAACCGAGAAGACCACCAAAACCGCCTGGATGAAGCTGCCAAAGGCAACGAACGGAGAGGTCAAGACAAGAAAAGCGTTCGTTCCTCGGGTTTGGACTGGATCCTTCACTGCTGACCCATCCGCTGCTCAGTCCTTTAAAGCCCCAAAGCTCTAAGCCCCTTGCTTGCTATGAAAGACAGAGAACAGCCCAAGAAAGAGAGGCATCGTACACTGCAAGGCGTCGGATTAGCCTTCAGTTATGGCCTTCTATCATAAACCAAAACCGCTCTCCTCATCTTGGACTTCAGAGCTGAAAGGGACCCCCTCTGGATCATCGGGTCCACAACGCTCAACCGTTTGGCGGAGACCGAAACCGCAGAAGGATCTAGCCCAGTGGTTCTCGACCGGTGGGTCCCCAGATGTTCCTGGACTGCAACTCCCAGAAGTCTTGATCACTCACTGTGCTGGGAGGGCTTTCTGGGAGTTGCAGTCCAGGAACATCTGGGGACCCCACAGGTGGAGAACCACTGAATTCTAGCCATTTCTGTACATCTAAGCCCACACACCGCCTGGAGTTGGGGTGCGACTGGAGAGCAGAGCAATGCTTGGGAGGCGCGGGCACCGCTTACGTACAAGGCAAAATGGAACCAGGCGTCGGAAAGAATCGAATGGAGATCGCAAGGCCTTAACAGGAAAATGGCCACACTCTGAATATAAAAGAGAGAGAGAGATTAGAGACTAGCTCAAAAACATACACCCAAGAAAATGCAACGAATGGAAGAGCACAGAAACAGCAGGACAGTACGTATTTTGGGATTCTGGCTGCCCTAAGTGCAACCTGACATCTCCCCTTTCAGGACCAAGCGGGATGAAATGGCAGCCTCAAAATTAGAAGCGGAGCTGCCTTAAGAAGCAAAGGATGCCTGTTTAGCTCCTGATTAGGCACCACAGCTGTCCGAGTACCAAATTTGCTTATTTTTGTTTTGTTTTGATTACTGGTGATCGGAAGGTAGAGAACAGGATTTGTCTGCATATTTAGAGTGGAGACAAAGCAGTCTTTTTTGGAATGTCTTATCTGGAGGATCACTATTTTATCAGTTTCTAACTGTGAAGCTGCCATGTCGCCCAAACTGCTAAGAATTTTGCTGCCCCGGTGTGATGTCTAAAATCTGCCACATCCTCGCTGCAGCTTCCTCCACCCCCATCCCGGCTGGCAGGAACTGAGATGTAAGAGCTCCAATTCTCACCTCTTTGATGGCGATAAATATGGCCCCCAGCATGACTGCCACTTGGCCTGTCAGCTGCAGCCGGCCCAGGCCGCTGGTCATCGCGAGAGGATACGGTGGAGGCTGCCGATCAAAAAAGTAAAAATAAAGATTAAAAAATATAAACCAAGGAGAGAAGGCCAAGAGAAAAACAGAACCCAGGGGAGGTGCAGCCTTACAGCCATGTGCTACCTGTTGTGTGTATTTTGGCCCTATTAATTAAACAAATAACCCCCCCACACACACACACACACTCTGTCTATAATAAGTCTTGAGGTCTTTGTTACTGGTCAATGAAAACGTTCCATGCCCTTGTATTTAAGAAAAAGCCCCCAAATGGTTTGCTTTATTATGGGGTGTGGAAGACGACACGCCTACCGTGTCCGCCTGAGGCCGGTAGTAGGAGATCAACGTCAACACGACATTGTACGTGAAGTACAAGCAGCACGAGAGGAAAAACATATATCGGGCGAATCGTTTCCACTTCACGCGCAGGAGAGAATTCAGGGGCTCCAGAGCCAACATTTCGTGACGATTCTGCCGAGACAAGGAGAGAAGGCGGGGGGGGGGGAAGAGTCAAACATCACCCGAGCGGTGGCCTGGAAGAGAAACGTACACAAATACGGGTGGCTGAGATGCAAGGATTCCAGTTCAAACACCTGAGCATCGAATCGTCAATTTTTGGGGGGCTACCATTTCCACAGAGCCTCAGCCAGCATCCTTTTTGGCTGGGGATTTGTAGTTTTTAAAAAAGTAACTTTCCTAGGCGTACCTATATGTGACCGATCATATGTGCTGAGTAACCCTGTGTGTTTCTCGTTGGTAAACAAACACTCCAGTTGATTTACGGATAGGAGAAGCATACTTGGATATACGACTCTTTTATTTACTTCCTCAGTTATTCATTGTCCCAAACCCAACAACTCTCAGAGCGATGTTTGCACTTTTTAAAATAAAGTTTTATTTATTTCTAAGATGTATTAATCAACCTAGTGCAAACGGTACTCATGAGAAAGCCTTGAACTATATAAATTAAAACAAAACGAGCGGCAATTTCACAGACTCCTGTAATCTACAAACAGGGAGCCAAACAATTTAGAATTTATTACAGTACCATAGACGTGTCTTGGCTTTCAAAGACATCAAGATTGACCTCTGGGATAGAGAGAAGTCTGGTCTGTACAGCCAAAATGTTTAAATATCATCTGCCGCGCCCTGAATCCCTCTAATAATCCATCCCAAAGCCCGACCAAAATGGGAGAAGCATTCCCCACAACAATAGCATAGGAATGATATGGGCAATTAAGAGCCATTACCCTTACAAAAGACCTGCTCTCCCAGCAAGGAAGAAAAGCGACTAAAATATCTGTAACAAATCGATCCATACAGTGGCTAGCATTTTTGAACTCCACATGAACGGCACAGGGGAGGCCAAGGCCAAAGGGGACGATGTTCCAAAATTTTACAACGGCAGCCCCGGATTTACCCCGATATTTGTGTTGTAGACAATGATGTCCAGCACGGAATTCTCCGAGGTGGTGTCCAGCTCCGTCAGGTCGTACAGGTTGGATTGGACGGGGCCGTACGCCCAGTCGGTGAATTTCCTGGAAATGCTCCGGATTGACTTCTCCTTGATTTCGCGGCTGAGGATGTACTTCAAGATCTGGACGGCAGGACACAAAGAGTTTGAGAAGCATAAGAACCTAAGAAGAGCCGTGCTGGATCAGGCCAACGGCCCATCTAGTCCAGCTTCCTGTATCTCACTTGTGCCTCTGGGAGCGCACAAGACTAGATCTCTGTCTCCTGATCCCACTCCCCTTCCTCTGGCCCTTGAAGTACCCCAGTTTTAAGCCTGGAGATGACACATCTCCATCATGGTTTGTCACCTGGGATGGACTTTTCCTCCAGGAATCTGTCCAATCCCCTTTGGAATGGATCCAGGCCAGATGCTATCCCCACCTCCTGTGGCAGGGAGTTCCACAGACTAACAAGGCACTGGGTAAAAAAAAAAATTCTTTTTCTGTTCTCTCTTCCAACCCTCAATTTGAGTGGATGTCCTCTAGTTCTGCTATTTTGTGAGAGGGAGAAGAGCGTCCCTCTCTCCACTTGACTCATGCCCTGCATTATTACCTTTTCATAAGCGCTGCTATTAAAACGCACGCAGACGTGCGGCTGTAAGACTGCAAGGGTTTGCTCTCGCGCCTTGGGTTCCTGAAGGCGTCCCCTCCTCCCTTGACCCCTTTTTCCTTTTGTGTTATGTCTTTGCCGACTGTAACCCCAACCGTTCCTGCTGGATGGCTCAGGGATTGAGGTCTCTGGCTGGGGAGAGAGGGGCTGCGAGTTCGAATCCCCTTCTATGCCTTCCTAAAAGAGGCTGGACTTATAAACTGTTCACGAAGTCTCTTTAATCCCAGTAATAAGGAGACAGACTGAATAAGAAACAGGCAATTCCTAACTCACCGCCTGGCTCTCTTCCCGGTTCCTGTTCAACGCAACGCCGCCCTTACCTCTAGCTTCCCCGTTTTCGCCGCCAGCTGCAGCGGGGTCAAGCCCTCCTTATTCTTCATCATTTCCAAATCCCGGCTCCTGCTTTTCCGAAGGATGGCGTCGTACATCCGGCTCACGAAATCGTTTTGCGTCTTGGAGTCCTCCGCCACCGTCACCAGGGCGTGCAAAATGTTGTTCCCTCGCGAGTCCCGGGACGTGATGTCCGTCTTGCCGTTGCCCATCAGGAGGGCAACAATGTCAGGCTGGTTGGTGCAGGCGGCCAGCGCCAGGGGGGTTTCGCCTGAGGAGGGGAGGCGGGACGGTAGGGTTGAGAGAAAGAAAGAGAGAGAGAGAGAGAGAGAGACTCCTGCTGAATCCATGAGCAACTGCTCTACCCAAGAACCCAATGTCGGAGTCGGCTCGTGCGTTTTCCTCCTCCCTCCCCATCACTTCTTCCTCTTGTGCCATGACGTCCTTGCTGCGAGTGAGCCTGCAGACCCGGACGGCTACGATCTTCCAGCCACTCGCTCCGGAAGCCCTCTGGGAAGTCTGCTGTCCTTTCCTAGAACCTTCTCATTTTTTTTCTGGAACTGCTGGAGAGCTCAGGGGTTGGAGGTCTCCAGATGCGGAGCCTGAAGTTGGGAGTTCAAATCTCCCACTGGGCCTTCCATGACAGGAGCTGAACTTGATGAGCCATTGGGTTCTTTCAAGCTCTACTGTTCTGGGACCCATCCATCCACCCACCCATCCATCCATCCATTTCCTTCCTTCCTTCCTTCCTTCCTTCCTTCCTTCCCTCCCTCCCATCCATCCATCCATCCATCCATCCATCCATCCATCCATCCATCAATTTCCTTCCTTCCTTCCTTCCTTCCTTCCTTCCTTCCTTCCTTCCTTCCTTTCCTTCCTTCCGTCCTTCTATCCATCATCACCTTCCTTCCTTCCTTCTATCCACCATCTCCTTCCTTCCTTCCTTCCTTCTTATTTTCTCTCCATCTCCTCCTTCCTTCCTTCCTTCCTTCCCTCCCTCCCTCCCTCCCTCCCTCCCCCTCCCTCCCTCCCCCTCCCATCCATCCATCCATCCATCCATCCATCAATTTCCTTCCTTCCTTCCTTCCTTCCTTCCTTCCTTCCTTCCTTCTATCCACCATCTCCTTCCTTCCTTCCTTCCTTCCTTCCTTCCCTCCCATCCATCCATCCATCCATCCATCCATCCATCCATCCATCCATATTCATATCCCTATCACTATCCATCCATCCATCCATCCATCCGCCCGCCCACCCGCCCGTCCATCCGTCCTTCCTTCTTTCATTCTCTCCTCCCTCCGTCCTGCAGCCTCAGAGGATCGGCTGGGCTCCCCGGGTCCCGCTCACCGAAATAAAACCCTTCGTGCTTGTTCTTCGGGTTGAAAAAGACGCCCTGGGCGTGGGCGTTGACGTCGGCCCCTTTCTCAATCAGGGTCTGAGTGATGTCGTACTGGCGCCGCTCGATGGCTATGTTGAGAGCCGTCTGCCCTGCCGTGGCGAGGAGGGAAAAAAAATACATAAACAATCTCAAGCGTCGTCCCTCGATCGCCGAGCCTTTGGGACACACTGGGAGGATGGAAGCTGGCTTCTGAGTCAAGGAGGGCTCCGGTATCCACTGGGGATCGATTTCAAGCCCTCCGCGGATGCTGAAAACCGTGGATGATAGCAAGTGGTGTGCACAGCATTGTAAAAGGAAAAAGAAAAAGCAGGGGGGGAATCATTTTCGCCACGTACAACGGGTACCCTTCAACGCCCAGTCCTGTGATATACATAGCAAAAACATACATTTCTAGTGGCGCCGTGTGCCATAACAGGAAATCATCTTCCACCAAGAAAGGTGAGTCCAATCCCCTGCCGTGCTTAGCGCTTGAGATTCCTTGAAAGGGCTGAGGAATACTCTAACTGTCGGCTCCCACCACGGCTGCTCCCTGGAGGGGGGGTGATGATGGCTATTTTTGGCACACACAAAAAAGCCCTGCTAATAAACCTGTTCCTGAAGCTCAAGCAAGTACCTCTGTACGCCTCTTCCGTGTAGGCCGCGTTGATCAGCCTCCCCAAGATCAGATTCTCCTCGGCGAACGACAGCAGCAGGTTCACGACGTCCTTCGTGTTCGGGTTGATGTTCAGCAAAGCTTTCATGAGGCATGTCTTACCCGTGTCGGAAGAGGTCATTTTTTTCATCAGATAGTCTGGGGAGAGGCAAAACCGCCGTCCCGAAGAAGAAACAGGTGAGAACTGGGGTAGGTGAGAAACCGGTGTCGGCCTGCGGAACTCCTTGGCACTGGAAAGATTGAGGGAACAGCTTTCCGGAAGCATTTGAGCGCACGGCTCAGGAAGCACCTTCCGCATTTTCGTTAACGGATCTGGCAATGTTGCGGGGGCGCCCCGCAGGCAATTTCTAAAATAAGCCTCAAATGCATTTTGAGTTTCCTCTCTTAGGTGCCACTTTTTTGCTCCCAACAATGTCATGATACCGATAAAACTAGCGCGAAAATGACTGGGCGGCCATCAAACTAAAACACCCCAAACAAAATACACCTTTTGGCTTTTTTTGTTGTTGTCTCTGTGTGGCCTGGGGGGATGCTTGGACACGGAGCCCGCGAGGGTCGTTTCCCCATGAATTCCAACCCAGACGCGACTCCGAGCAAAACCTTCGTTAATCCTCAAGAGGAACTGGGGAGAAGCCGGCGTCTGGCTTCGACCCCCAGAGAGAGGGGGGGGGTTGCCTCCGGACGGCAGCCAGAGACCCACCTTGAACCGTCAGGTTGCGGCAGGCGTGGGACCGCTCCTTCAGCTCCTCCAGGAGGGCCTGCACTTCTTCCATGTCGCCTTCGGAGACGGCCCGGAAAAGATACTTCTTCAGCTTTTTCCGCCGGTTGTTTTGTCGCGCACACTGGGAGGAGCTGGTGCTGGAGTCGGGAGAGAGACACGGACGTTGTCGCGCCGAGGGAAGGAAGGATGGGCGTGCAGTGCAGTGCAGAGATTCGTCTACAAACTCCACGAGGGGAGTCCGTCGTTTGGAAACTTTTTGATTTTGGCTACAACTCCCATCTAAACCACGACGGGAGGCCTTCACCAGACGACAAACCTGGTTAGCACAAACCACGGTTACTCGCCATACGGAGAGCAAGCCTTTCTGTAATGCGTGTTTCGGACAAAAACCAATGAGAGGACTTAATGACATTTAAGGTATTTCCCGCGTCTATGACTATATTTTTGTCTAAACTTGTTAGGCTAAAATTTGAGAGTCGTCTTTATACACGGAACTAAGCCAAAGAGAGAACCGTTACTGTTGTGAAATTGTGGTTTTGGGTTGGGAAAGGGGAAGGGGGGGTCGTCTTATGCATGGGTGCGTCTTATAGAAGGAACATGCCGTGTTGATAAGTCCTACCAGAAGAAGTATACAATTTGACCCCTGGAGACCAATGGACATTTTTAGACAGGGGCAGGTGGGAATTGTAGCGGGGAACAGATCAGCCGATCTCAGCTGCTGCGAGTTTTGACTTACAGGCTACCACAAAGAGGGGACAAATCCGTTTACCAATAGCTCTCCGCGTTTGGGGTGTACTCCGTCATGTCGTCCTGCAGTGACTGGGGGGAATCCATATCTTCGCAATTGGCCGAAGCGCTAAGCGAAACGGGGGGAGGAAGAAAACAACCGGGTTAGGATGGAGCCCACCGGAAGAGGAGGGGAGGCAGAGAATCAAGGGGTCAACCTAATCACAACTGGAATTATAAAACCCCGCAATCACGAGAAAACGCTCAGCCAGGTTTGACGGCCACCAAGGAGGGCTCCTCTTGGGAAAGGCAGGGTGTGTGTGTGTGTGTGTGTGTGTGTGTGTGTGAAAATTATTTGAAAGAAAGCAAGGAAACTCAGCCCTTCCTCGTTCGCAAAAAAGGTGGGCGGTCAAGGGAGCTCACCAAGGCCGGATATTGGAGTCCATCGGCTTCGGGAAGACGGGAGGTGAGATCCGGCTGGGCTCAGCGATGCTTTCGAAGGCTTCGATCTCGAGAAAAAAGTGGGAACTGTTGAACACATCGGGTTAAAGGGGTGATTAGTAGGAAAAACCACAACTCACGGAACAAAGGAGCCGCTGGAAAGATCACCCTGACGCCGTGCTCTGGTTCCCGAGGGAGCTTCCAGGGACAGGAGCAATCTACCTGTGTACTACTACTACAGGCTCATTAGGTGGGGGGGGGGAACATAAATTCTTGGTTGGTTTATTTCATACATTTATACCCTTTTTTTCTGGGATGAGCTCAAAGAGGAAAGCAAAGGTCTCCTCTTCTGGGCTGATTTATCCTCCCTGGACAACCACAACCTTGCGAGGTAGATCAGGCTGGCTTCACAGCTTGGGGGCGGCGGCGGGGGGGGGGGCTGGATTTCACAGGTCCAATGCTTTGAGGCAGCCCCTCATACTGATTCGTTGTTGCGGTGTTGTGCAGTCCCTCACTCCACCAAAGGTCCAAGACAACCACTGTCAAAAAATAAAAAAAACCCCAGGCACAGGAGCAGTCTACCTTAAAGAGCAGACGCCAGGGTAAAAACAAGGTGAGGGTCAGCTTGTGGGTTTCCCAGCCTCTGGCTAGGGCCACCATGAGAACCAAAACAGACCCAATGAGCTTTTAATCTTCAGTTCTCAATCTTGAGTACTGTATGCCTTAATTGTACTGGACTGTATATTGCCCCTCATTACTGTAAGCTGCCTTGGGTCCTTTTCCAAGGAGAAATGCGGGGTAAAAAAATATACTCTAAATAAAATAAATAAAAATAAATTAACCTGGGTGTGGAAAGAACCTTCCCCCACGCGCACACACTTTTCAGCAGGAGGGAGAGGAAAAATAAATAAATAAACGTGTAGCTTCTGGATTCAGTCTTATCCTTGTTGGTTCTTCCTATTATGTTCTTAACCGCGGCCTATCCACTACACGAGTTTGTGCGGTCAGCTCACACACCGCCCGGCCTTCCTTTCACTTGACAATTAAGATTGTGTGGGTGGCCGCAAAAAACAGCACGTATGTCACCCCCCAGGAGAAACCAAAGGAGGTGAAGGAAGCAAGGAAGATTCAACCAAAGAAAATGAGCCGCCACCCCCACAAGAAAAATGGAATGAAAAAAATGTTGGTGAAGCCAGTTTTGGAGGGAGTCGGGAACGAGGAGGCTTGTCAGGGGATGAAATGGGGTGTGCCGAAAAGCCGGGGGTCTGACTAACTAGAAACACAGCTGGGTTTCTGAAACAAAATCACACACACACAACACAATACAAACACAGGCACACGCTGTTGGCAGAGTGATATCCCACTAAATCAGCTCGGCCGTCTGCAAATAAAGGGAAAGTATAAAAGCGCATTTTGCACTTGAACATAAGAACATAAGAACCTAAGAAGAGCCCTCATGCTGGATCAGGCCAAAGGCCCGTCTAGTCCAGCTTCCTGGATCTCACAGTGGCCCCACCAGATGCCTCTGGGAGCGCACGAGACTAGATCTCTGTCTCCTGATATACCACTCCCCTGCCTCTGGCCCTTGAAGGACCCCGGTTTTAAACCTGGAAATGACACATCTCCATCATGGTTTGTCACCTGGGATGGACTTTTTCCTCCAGGAATCTGTCCAATCCCCTTTTGAAGGCATCCAGGCCAGATGCCATCCCCACCTCCTGTGGCAGGGAGTTCCACAGACTTACAACACACTGGGTGAAAAAAATATTATATTTTCTTTTGTCTGGTTTTACTCTCCCAGCCCTCAATCTGAGTAGATGTCCCCTAGTTCTGGTATTTTGGGAGAGGGAGAAGAGCTTCCCTCTATCCACTTGTCTCATGCCCTGCATTATTTTGTACATCTCAATTATATCCCCTCTCAGGCGCCTTTTTTCCAGACTAAAGATTGGACTAGATGGCCCTTGAGGTCTCTTCCAACTCTATGATTCTATGATTCTATGAAATATCTTCAGCTCTGCTGAAAAGATGTCAACTCCATCCACGGCCCCCCTGCTTTCCTTTAAAAAAGAAAATCTGGGCTCGTGGGGGGGGGGAGAGAGAGAAACACCGGCACAACGCCACCGATCTAACGCGGTGCCCTCAGAAAGTTAGCCGGCGTAAAAGAAGGGGTTCAAGCAGAGCAGAGCAGACTCTGAACGTTTCCGAGACCGCCTGGAAACGATCGCTCCGCTAGCTAGTCCAAGGAGTAATAAATTGGCCAAAGCTGACAGCAAGGCGGTGAGACTCATTTTCATAATCCTTTGGGTTTGTTTTTTTCAGGAAACAATTTCGAAAGCAAGAGATGGGCCTGAAAAGTGGAAAGTAAACGAACTGTCTATAAACGAGAGAGGGGATAAAGCCGACCGCTGAAAGTTTGGGAGGGTTGTTGTTTTTTTGGGTAGCCGCTCCTACAATTTCTGGATCCCAAGAAAAATGTACAGTATAAATCTCAAAGGCCTGCTAGGAATGTGTTCGTTTTAGGAATTCAGAATGGGGTGGAGGAGAGAAAAACACATTTTTT
Organism: Phrynocephalus guinanensis; assembly: GCA_037367245.1. Lineage (NCBI taxonomy): Eukaryota > Metazoa > Chordata > Lepidosauria > Squamata > Agamidae > Phrynocephalus > Phrynocephalus guinanensis. Next base: position 12,482,525 of record CM074750.1, read on the forward strand.
TTCCTCCTCTTTCCTGAAGCCCAGGCGACGCCTTGCGTTCTCACACCCCAGGGCCTTGGGCGGACAGGTTTGTTCCACGGCCAGCATGGGACATTTCTCGGCACTTACAGGGCAAACAAAAAACAAAAAACACCCACATCCCTCCACCAGTTCATGGGACACGGAGAAAGGGAAGGGAAACAGCCAAACCCAAGAATCAGAATCTTGCCAGAAACAAGACGGGCTTGGTGATCTCGGAAAGCCCCGAGCAGGCAAGGGGAGAAAAGCAAATGGATTCAATTTCGCTACATGCAGTTTAATCAACGGCAGCAGCCAAGAACAGCCGGGTGTGTTCTGTGTATGAGTTCAAAGGTCTTGTTTACAACCAGATCCAGTGTCCTCAGTTGACCCTTCGCACCAAAGGAACGGGAAGACCAAGGGGGGGAGAGCTTTGGAAAGTTCCTTTTCTGGATTTGAGATAGATAAGATAGATAGGGAAGGAGAGAAGGAGAGAAGGAAGGAAGGAAGGAAGGAAGGAAGGAAGGAAGGAAGGAATAGATTAGATAGATAGATAGATAGATAGATAGACAGACAGACAGACAGACAGACAGACAGACAGACAGATAGATAGATAGATAGATAGATAGATAGATAGATAGATAGATAGATAGATAGATAGATAGATAGGGAAGGAGGGAAGAAGGAAGGAAGGAAGGAAGGAAGGAAGGAAGGAAGGAATAGATTAGATAGATAGATAGATAGATAGATAGATAGATAGATAGATAGATAGATAGATAGATAGATAGATAGATAGATAGGGAAGGAGGGAAGAAGGAAGGAAGGAAGGAAGGAAGGAAGGAAGGAAGGAAGGAATAGATTAGATAGATAGATAGATAGATAGATAGATAGATAGATAGATAGATAGATAGATAGATAGATAGATAGATAGATAGATAGGGAAGGAGGGAAGAAGGAAGGAAGGAAGGAAGGAAGGAAGGAAGGAATAGATAGATAGATAGATAGATAGATAGATAGATAGATAGATAGATAGATAGATAGATAGATAGATAGATAGGGAAGGAAGGAAGGAAGGAAGGAATAAGATAGATAGATAGATAGATAGATAGATAGATAGATAGATAGATAGATAGATAGATAGATAGATAGATAGATAGATAATTAATTATCGATCATCTGCCTTTTCCCTCATTACTCTAAGCCGCGTTGGGTCCTTTTCCAAGGAGAAGGGCGGGGTAAAAATACTCTAAAACAAAACAAATAAATAAATGTCCTTGCTCCATCTGCAGAGAAGGGCTGGTGGGGATGAAACCGGATGCCCTTGGAAATGGTTCGTCTAACCGAGATGGGGAAAGGCCGCCTTGCTCTCGGGGCTGCTTTCCCCTCCGGAGCCGCCCGTCCCTTCCGGCGCAGACCGGGCCTACCTTTTCTTGGTGGGGGTGCTTTCGGCCGACTTTTTCTCGAGAAGGCTTCCCGGAAGGGGTGGCGTGCCTGGCGGGTTGGCCTTCTTGGGGAGAAGGAGAGGCACCATTTCCTTGACGTCCTTAATCATCTTCCTGAAGGAAGGAAGGGGGGGGGGGAAAGACAGCCTCGGTCAGTGGAACAACCCTCGGGTACAACAGGCAGTTGCTTCGTTAGGGCTTTGTTTTTGTTTTTTGGGTGGTGTGTGTGTGTGTGTGTGCATGCTAACGTTTCCTTTTCAACTCAGACTCTAAAAAGACCTTCTTGGGACATTTTGGGGGACTCTCCTTCCCTCCTACAAATTTTGGGAGCGGTTAAAACATTCAAATATAGGTTTTCTCCCTCTCTGAAAGAGGATCTCAGGAGTCAACGTCACACCTCCGTGTTTACAAAAACAGAAAGAGGTTTGAGGGGCCTTCTGGACCAACACGTTCTGTGTGGCACCCCCCCCCCCTGTTTCATAAACCCCTTCCCCGTCCAGTGCCCTGTGTGGCTTCCGACGGCGCGACCCGCGGTCGGCCTGCAAAGCTCATGCGAAATGATTGAAACAGGCAAACCTCATTCTCGTTATTTGGCAAAATATTATTCCCTGTTTTTCTCCGTCCGGACTACAACCACCATTCTTCTAGGAAAAGACCTGGTGAGCCACGGCACGAACCCCTTACGGTTTCCCCTCCTTCGTCATCATCAGGGGCTTTTGCCGGGTTGCGGTGCATGAGCTTATGAGGAAGAACGTTACGGATTGCTTTTGGACGGCCCGACCCCCCGGCCCTCCCACCGAGGCCACGTACCCGAGCAGCCACGGACCCCTTCCCTCGCTAACAGAGAAGTGACATACGGACGGACGGCAGCCGATTTAGGCTTGGCGCGTGGTTTCCTTAGGGGCGAACGGCCAGGGAGGAACAAGGCAGGTCTGTTAACAGAGGGAGGGCACTCCCCCACTCCCCGTGGCCAAGGGTGCCACCGGGACCTCTCCCGCCACTTCCCCATCGCTGGCCCTTCACACCGGGACATGATTTCGGCACACTTTGAGCAAAGTTTCCGGAAGATCTTTGCCCAACTTCCTTCCTGACCTCGGGAGGCTGATCTCAGGATTGGCAAGAAGCAGAAGCAGGCACATTTGCAGGGAAACCAGGAGGGGAAATGGGGTGTCCAGGGGGCCGGAGGGTGTTCAAACGCTGGGCTGCGTTTCGTGACATCCCGTTTCATCCCCGCGCTGGGCCGTGACCCAAACTGGAAGGGCGTGCGGTGATCTTTTCCCCCTTTTCTCTCTCTCTCTCTCTCTCTCTCTCTCTCTGCTTCCTTTGATCTCTCTTGGTCATCCTGGCCTACTTCGCAGGGGTGTCGCAAGATTCAAGACGGGCCTGAGGAAGGACCCCTTTTTGGAAACAGGGCAGAACTTTTTGTTTTAAAATCCTTTTCCTGATAGTTGTTGTGAGGTTTTTTTCCGGGCTGTCTGGCCGTGTTCTTTACGTTCTTCTTCCTGACATTTTGCCAGACTCTGTGGCCGGCGTCTTCAGAGGTCAAGGAGCGCAGGGAACAAGGAGTTCCCCTCCAGAGCACAGAGAGAACTCCGAGTTCTGGGAGGGAATCCTGGGGGTGGTGGTGGTATCATTTATTTATTTAATTTAAAATATATTTACCCCGCCCTTCTCCTTAAAAAGAGCCGCAGAAGAATGAAGAAATTCTTTTCTGCTCCTCTTTCCCCAGGCTTCAGAATTAATCAAATCAGGTTCCAACAGGAAACAGGTAAAATTATGGCTACGGCAACACCAGAAAGTATAGCGAGCTCTATTAATTTTGGAGGGGTTTTTTTTGGGGGGGGGAGACGACACCCCCACGGCCACCACCGACGGCTTCTGGTGGCCCCGAGGTAAGAAGGGCTTTAGTGCAGAGACCAGCCTTTCCCCGAGTCCCGTGGGTCACGCTGTCAAGAGCCCCCACCACGTTGAGGCCACGTTTCGTCTACTGGGACTGCCGATCGAAATCACCCAATAAAAATTCTTTCAGCCATCCTCGTCTAGGACGGAAGGGGACGGCCAATTCCAGGCATTTGGCTGCAGGTGACGATCCACAAGGGTAGACTGCTCATACAGCAAAGAAGCTCCATTTTTGCGACTAACGACTTCTGCAACCCTGCAAGCCAGCCCACGTGGCGCTGTTGTTATAAGGGCTGGGGGTTGGAAGATCTAGGAGCCATGAAAAACTAGCGTGTGAGATTCTGGGTCCTTTTTCTCCCTCTCAAACTGCTCCACCTTGCAGGGTTGTTGTGACGAGAAAACAGTAGAGAAGCATTGGGCACCCTGGCAGGAAACGGGGCTATCAGGTATTAATGGCATTATATCAGGCATGTCCAAACTCCGGCCCTCCTGATGTTTTGGACCACAACTCCCAGAATTCTAAGCTTAGATTGCCAATGACGAAGGACTGTGGGGGTTGCGGTCCTAAACATCTGGAGGGCCGAAGTTTGGACATGCCTGCATGATATCGTTAATCATCTTGCTTTATGTCGCTTGGCCAACCTAGGAATCGTCCCCAATGCCTCTCGGGACACCCAGTCAACTTCGGCAAATTGCAAAATCCACGAAGACACACTTCCGTGGCAACTGGTTTATTAATTAGTTGGCGAAGTCTACTTCCTGGTCATGCCTCCGTGGAGTCGAAAGCAGCACCCGAAGCTCTCTGCACATCCCCGTGGCCACCTTCTCATCCTTTCACCCTACGGTCATCTTTTGGGGCTCTGCTTGGCCTGAACGGTAAAGACACAGCGCCTTCCATGGGTCCAGGCCACGGATAACCCGGCAGCGTCTAACGTGTTAAAACAGGGCTCGGGGAAACGGCGCCTCTCCTGATATTACGGGACTCCCCCCACCGCTGGCTTGTTGAGGAACTTAAAAATCGACACTCATCTCCCCGCAACGGGAGTCCACAACTGTAGAGGGCCGCAGTGATGGTTTCAAAAAGATGCCGCCCAACCGGGAACACCCACCTGCCCGGAAGTGCCTTCCGAAGGAATTCACTCCGTAAATCCCGCCAACGGGATGCAGGCACCACCTAAAGGGCCAGTCATTTTGGAGAGTTCGGCAGCTCAGCTGAGGCCGGCCACAATTTCGTGAAAGGACCCCCCCCCAAGTTCATTCCCCAAGTAGCTCCTCCATCATCGTCTCTGTCCGCCTGACTGCTCAAAACGCATCTCATTCAAGTTCAACGGTGCTTTTAAGCTCCTTCCCCCCCTGGCTGGTCCTCTGGCCTTGGACCCAAGTGGCCATAAAATGACAAGCTGCCGTGTCAATACCCACACCTTTCCGAAGCTAAAACGAGTCCATTAAAAGTATACAAGTACGGTGATGTTTCAGATCAGAAAAGGGGGGATCAAGTAGCCGCGTGGAGGCCGGAAGGGGTTCCTCAGCAGAGAGGGGAAGGAGAAAATTTAAAGAGGGAGACGAATGACAAGAAGAGACAAGGAAGAGAAGAACGGCGAGACGAAAACAAGGCAATCAAGGTGGAGGCATTAAAACACACGCGCTTGCAAAATCCAGCCTCACCTCGGCTAAGGAATCTCCATCGGTTGACAGATGGACGTCCGAACACCCACCGCTACCGACTCCGCCTGAGCATCCCCTAAGGTGCGAGGCCACGGAACGAGCGGGGTCACGTCTCTCGTGGTCCAGGCTCTCTCTCACACACACAAGGTGTCGTTTTTGTCTCGGCCGGCTCAGGCGCAGTTTCCCCGGAGGAGTACACCTCCCGCGAAGCTCCCACCTTCCCACGGTTGGGCCTGATCCGCAGGGCTGGCGAGGGAAAGAGAGACACAAACTCGCTCGACCACAAAGTTCTTCTTGGCAAGCCAGGCCAGCAGGGAAGACGCTTAACTCGGTAATTATCCATGCAAACGAGGCTGATTCATCCCGACGACACCACAACCTCGGTCGTGTCAGGACCGGCGGAGGCTTGCGTCACGTTTCTTTTTCTTTTTAAGGAGTTGACAAAGGACGACTACTAGGAAATAACACTCCCAATGGTTTTATCTCTCTGGTGTGCACGTTTTTCTGTTCATTTTTTGAGAAGCTGAGTAATTTCTGTAAATGTCATCTGACTCGGTCATCCCTGACAACAACCTGGCTAGGTAGGCCAAAATTATTATCTCCGCATGATACCAGTTGGCTCCTTCAATTTTGGTAAAAAAATTTCCGGTTATCTTTCTTTTTCTTTCTTTTCTTCTGCTGCGAGCTGCTTTGGGTTGCTTGGTAGAACTCTATTAAGACAAACGTTTGAATAAATAAGGGGGACTCACCTCCTTCCAAGGAGTTCGAAGCAGCCAGCGTCCTTCTCCTCTTTCTTCCCATTCCATCCTCACGACGACAACCTTACGAGGTAGGACACAGAAGGCACAAGACCGAAGGGAACAATCCACCGGCCCCGAGTCACCGAGCGGAGCAGAATCAACCTGGGTCTAACAAAACTAATGTTGTAACGGTTAAACCAGCCGGGCCTTTGGTCAGAAAATCTGCAACTGACAAGAAACACAAGTGGGGTGGTTCGTCCCTGATGAGGTTTGAAGATAGGAGGGGGGAAATTCCAGATACAGGCTTTAATATACAGATATCCAGAGAACCGTCACCCAAAGAAGATAAGGACAGAAGTATGGTTTATTGGATTACAGTGGTACCCCGACTTAAGAGCAGCTCGACTTAAGAGCCATTCGACTTAAGAGTGGAAAACTATTGGCATTTTAACTGCCACCTGACAAATTTCAGACTGGGTCTGTGCAATTTACAATTTTTTTTTGATTTTTTAACTTTTTTCCATTTTTTAGATCGGCACCCCGATTTAAGAGTAGTTCGATTTAAGAGCGTGCATTTGGAACGGATTAAATTCGTAAGTTGAGGCACCGCTTACTTCCTTTCTGCTTCCTTCACGGATCACCAGAGCCAAGTGGGAACGTTTTAGGGCTCCTAATTCCACCAGCATCCTGTCCTTCCTGGGCAGATCTGGAAAGCTGGAGGGAGTGGAGAAAAGGAACAGGGTTGCTGGGCCAGAAAGCCACAGCTAGTGGCCGCCACGAGCCGGCGTTACCCACGCTGCCACGTCCTGTTGCATTTCTAGCTTACAGGCGACCACGAGAGCTTGGCTCCTGAACCAGCCGCCAGGCCCAATGCAAACGGTGAAGCTCTGCTTGCCCCCCCCCCAACGGCTTGCCCCCAAAGCGGGTGTGGGATGCCGTCAACACCCCTGCAAGCCCCGGTCACGTCTTCCGTTCCGGATGAGGACACACCTTGCCAACTGGTGCGCTTGGAGATTTATGTCCCGTTGGCGCCTGTGAGCGGCCCGTGAATCAGAGGGGGGGGAAGCAGAATCTCTTGCCAGCGAGGCGGGGAGCTCGGCATCCGGTGAGGCGGCTGCAAAAAAATGATGCGAAATCTGGTCCTGTGAGTCGGGCCGGGCAGAGAGGTTTTACTTTCGGTCCTCTGAGTGCCGGCGAGGAGGGATGGGCAGGAATCCGGAGAGGGAGAGTCACTCCTGGAGCCGAAGGTGGGGAAAAGTTCATTTTTATTTTGGATTTGCAAGCGGGAGCCCACGGAAAGGCTCTTCCTCCACAATTTGCACCGGATCTGAAAGGGGGGGAGAGAGAAGATTGAGAGTCTACATCACACACCCCTCCTGTAAATGCTTTCTACTGGAGAACAGAAAATTAAACACCACAGTTTTACAGCACAGATGTAACACTGCACTTTGGTTTTGGGGTTGGGTTGCATGGATGCCGATGCTGTTTTGGCTAAGGAAAAACGGCCTTTATTTTATGAGGCTGCCTGACCTGAAGAGGGTATTCCTATGAATTTTATTTAGCTTGTGAAGAGAAGGAGCACCTTAAGAACAGAGGGTTACGCCTCTCCTTCCCAGAGGTCTCTCGTTCACAAAGTTGCCATGCATAATAATTTGCTTATTGCCACTGGGCGTATAGACGCAGCATACACACGTACAACGAAATTCCCGTCGGGCGGCACAGAAGCTTCACCGAGCTTAAAAATAGAACCACCCCATGGATACCGCCCGGGGAAGCTTCCGGTGTATTAACTGAATCACCCAGATGGGGGAGCGTTTCCCAAAGCTTGGGTGTGGAGGCAACCTGTGAGAAAATGATGGACATCTTTTTTTAAAAAAAAAGACAGGAGCAAAGTAGATCCTTCAAGCATGGAACGGGAAGTCGTGTTGAAACCAGCTTTGACTAGCTGAATGAAACACACCGCAAAAAAATAAAATCCACTGCTCCCTTCCTGGTGTATAGGAGCACACTCACACATGACCTGAAGGCTGATTAATGTTCAGATTAAATCAAACTTCCTTTGAATCATCGCAGTGGTTGCCCTGTGGAACTTCAACAGATCCGCTTTAAATCCAGGCGGCGTCTCAAGCGGCTTCGTTTAGAAATAAACGTAATTTTTAAACTCAAAAACCACTTCATAGTCTGGAAAACAGGTTAGCAATTTTTATTATTATTTTTAAAAAAAAAAACTTCATCCCAAACAGGGAAACACCGATGCATTTTTGATGCATACCAAAAAGGAACCGAATTGGGACTCTCATCTTTAAGTCTTCCCCCACCCCCATCCCCGCCCCGCCACCCTCCTTCAGATTGAAATGGCTCTTTCGTCTTACCTATTCCACGAAAAACCAGGCTTGGCTGGAAGACGTTTTCAGTTCGGTTCACTCCACACAAACACACACAGAGAGAAGATAGTTAACCAGAAGCACTTATGTAGGGGTTCCAGGTTTGTGGTTTCACTTTATTTTGTAATATATTCTGGACTTTTACAACATTAGAAAAAACAGCCGCCACCACCACCACCAAGGCATGTTACAGTGGGGGATAAAATCACCAAACACACAATGAGGCGAGCAAAGTAACACATAATAGCAGCCAAGTTAGTTTTTTTTTTAAATCGTTTTCGCTTCCCTGAATTTGCCTACAAAATGCAGCAGGACATTTTGGGGCGGACGTATGGAGGTTCAATACCTTTGTTGACTGATATCGTAGTATAGCCTGCTGCACCAAACAGACTGAAGAATAGTTTTTATCCGTGGGCTGTCAGACTGCTGAATGGGAAATAATCCCAGGACAAATACAGAAGAACTGACCTGTGGGCTGGCGCATTCTGCCTCAAGGACACAGGGTGCAACAAGACGTGAGTGGTTGCCAGTGGGATGGGGGTGGGATGGGGGTGGGGGTGGGCCAAAGGGAGACTCAGCCAATTTCATTGTGCACATGTTGTACATTGACAATAAAGGTATTATTATTATTATCCATACCCCCTCCACCCCCCGCCACTGAGGAGACCTGTGCAATCCATTTCCAGTTATTTCTGAGCCCGGCCTAGTCCACGGTGAGCCGAAAAGCCCCCCCCCCCCCCGAGCCACCCCTGGAAGCTGCCTATCCCTCATTCCCACCCTTTCTCAAATGCCAACGCCCCACCTCGCCCGTCCTGGACTGCAACTCCCAGGACTCCTGGCCAACTCAGCTCGTGATAAAGACTTCTGGGAGTTGCAGTCCAGGAACATCGGGGGGACCTACAGGTGGAGAACCACAGCAACAGAGAAACAGAACAAAACACATCCAGGAATTACACTGCAATTAAGAGTTAAACAATACGAGGGCAATTCCGAGGCGGGTACGACGACGCCGGATGCAAAGCGTAAACGGCAGCCCACCGGCAAATATTCGGGACGTGTTTCACCAAAGCGAATGAAGTATTTGGAACGATCGGTTCCCCGCCTTCCGTCCACTCCGTAAACCCAAGGATCACAAGACGGGGCTACAAGTAGAAGGAAAAATACAAAACATACACATAGACAAAATAAAATAAAATCCACCATTAGATCCGACGCGTATCCTTCTCTTTTTTTTCTCCACTCACAGTGGTCAAAAGTTCTTGAACTAAAGCCGTCCTTGAACATAGAAAATTGCTTAAGACAACAATGCTTGGCAAAATTGTTTCCCTGACCTGGGGGAGCCCTTCCAAAGACCTGGACGCCCCCCCCCCCAAGGATGAGGGGTGTTGTAGTCGTACTCACCCAGAGAGCACACAATGCTGAGGGAAAGCCTCTCGCTTGGTTCAGCATGAGTTTTCCAGGACTTTCTGGCAAATCTGCACCCACCCACCCACCCTCACAAAAAAAAAAAAAAAACCCAGACATGATGAGAGCAGCAAAGATGTAAGAGCAAGACCCACTTGGGGAGGGACTTCTTCCGGATTTCCGGCTGATCGGGAACCGCGTACTCTTCCGAGATGGGCTTGAGGGAGCCCTCCCGTTTCCCGTCGCGTAGGATCGGTACCAGCGTCCTCCAGTTCTTCCCTGAAACTGACAAAGACGTGGAGGACTGGCTTCTTAAAATGTAATTTCTCTTCCTGGATTCCAAACCCTTGCCTTGGCCACCTACTCCCCCCTCCACCACCACCACCCCATGGCTATCGCTTTTAGAGAACGTAACAGAAATCTGTCCAGGAGGAAAGGGAACGGCATTGAGAGCCGCGGCACGGGCGCTGTCCAATAAGAGCTGCTCGATTCTATGGGTCATGGAAGATACGGTGGCTCCAAAGGCAGAATTTTTACAGTCTCTTAAGGGTGAGGATGGGGGTAAGGAAGAAGGAATAATTTCTTAACGACCACAAGCCATGCTTTGATTAGCGGGGGAAAGACCTTCCTTTGCGAACTAGAAGCACTCAAGAGTACAGATGAGACGGCAGAGGGCAATAAGAAAGGAATAAACTAAGCTAAGCTAAAACACAACTTCAACGTTTATGAACTGGCCTAAACAAGGGGCAAAGGAACCCCGTGTTGACATTCTGATGACCGATGACCGGACGTAAGCAGGTGAATGTTCAACGTGCAACACTGTGAAATCTCGTAGCCGGGGGGGGGGGGAACCAAGATCTATTATTTCATCAGACAGCTCTGCTGCTAACTGCAAAGCTGGGGTCCGGTTTTTGTTTGTGCCCTGGGCGTTGAGAGAGACACTTCTGACGCCCTACAATAAATGAGGAGCAATAGCGTGCTACCCAGTCATCCGATCATCAGCCATCACTGACTGCCGCAAACGTGGTGCTGGAGGGGCGGCCCTCGAAGGCAGACCGGTTTCCCTACCTCGACCCGGCTTGAGAGAGAAGCTCAGGTTCCGCTTCAGATCTTCGTTGCACCCGCCGGGATCTTCGTTAATGATTCCTAGGTTGGTGTTCCAGGTGGTCCAGTTCACCTCGTCCACTCTGCCCGTGAAAAAAGTGAAACAAGGATCAAATATGAACGGAACCAAAAGGGCTTCTCGTGAAGATCCTCGCGGCGACCGTGGCAACTTATTGTTTATTTGATGCATTTCTATTCTGCCTGTCTTCCGAAAAAGACCCAAGGCGACCCGTCTCAGCAAACCACCTGGTCTTCGCCTCCACCGGAAAGCATGTGTTTTGTACAGCTCATGATCGTGGATGGCTCACTCAAGGCTGAGTCGTCCAAAATAATAATAATAATAATACTCTTGGAACGGCAGAGAAATCTCATCATGGAAATCTCTTTTCGCGAGGAAAACCCAACATCTCTAAGCCACTGCTTCCCAGAGCCTTGCTGCTCAGCTCAGAGAGAACCAGGACACCTGAAACGGATGGGAGAGGATAAAATGGCACCGGACAATTTAAAGATACCGGTGTTTTGAGCCCAAGAGCCCTGGGTTGAATACATCACTGCAAGGAGTTTGAAAACATGTGGCCCCGTGGAGAAGCTGCAATATTTGACAAGTTCCTTCCTGCGCGTACACCAAACACTGCCATCATCATCATCATCATCATCAACATCATCATCACCACCACCACCACCACCACCACGTGCCCTACCTGAAGCACCAACGGTAATCGTCTTTGCCATCGGGGGTCGTCCCCACCAGAACCTCCCTCCCGGACCGGAACGGGTTGACGATGCAATTCCAGTAGCTGTTCTCAATGTTCAAGATGGTGATGGCTCGCTGTGCGTTAAAAGGAAGGAGGAAAAGGATTATTTTCAATTCTGTGAGCCGCAGGTGTGGGTCACGACTTGCGGAGGGGAGCCTGTGCCAAATTCCTAGATCAATCTGGCTCAGAAAACCCAGCCAGCGTAATCAACAGCAAAGGACCGTCTGGATTTTAATCCCAAGCCTCCTCCGGTGGTGGCCCCAAAGATTTCCCTTAGGCGTCAGTCAATTTCCTGGTAGCCATACAGGGAAGGAAACTGGGGGCTCAGATCTTACTCCGCTGGGGATGGGAAGAGATATTTCTCCACACGAGAACGGCCACTGCGTTCCTTCCCACCCGGCTGCTCTTCCAAGCTTTGGCCAAGCAGAAGCTTCCGCCTTCTCTCTGACCCTTTACGGCAATAAACGCTGCCTCAGAGGGGGCCGCGAAGCAAAGCAGGGCCCCTTTCCCGAGCCCGGTTCTACTACCCTGTTCCCCTGAAAATAAGACCTCCCCCCAAAATAAGCCCTAGCAGGATTTCTATGCATTTGTGAAATATAAGCCCTACCCTGATAATAAGACCTAGTGATGGGCGTGGCAATGGCTGTGTGCAGGGCTGACATTCAAGCATATTATACTTAATAAAAAGTAAGACATCCCCTGAAAATAAGCCCTAGTGTGTCTTCTTGAGAAAAAATAAATACAGTGGTACCTCGGATAACAACTACCCTGGATAACGAATAGCTCGGATAACAACTGCAAATTTCTGGGTATAGGGCTGCCTCTGATAATGAATTTTCCCTATGGGCTGCCTCGGATAACGAATCGCAATTCCTAGGTATAGGTCTGCCTTGGAGAATGAATTTTCTCTATGGGCTGCCTTGGATAACTAATTTTCCTATGGGCTGCCTCGGATAACTAATTTTCCCTATGGACTGCCTCAGATAATGAATTTCCAGCATGCATCAGTAAAAAAGTTATCCCAAGTGACATTGCATCTGTACCTTTAAAGTGCACTTTTTAAAGAGTTTTGAGCAAAAAAACAGGTGTCTGTGCCTTTTTCCTAGGCTCCAGAACGGATTAAACGGTTTCCCATTCATTCCTATGGGAAACCGCGTTTCGGATAACGACGTGTTTCGGATAACAACTAACCCCGGAGAACGAATCACCGTCGTTATCCGAGGCACCCCTGTATCAGACAGTGTCTAATTTTCGGGGAAACACAGTACCTGGAGTTTCCAGATGCTTTTGCTTTCCTGGGCGATCTTGTTGACGGTCTCCCCATCAGGGCGATGAGCATGTTGAGGAGAAGGATGTAGGTGAGGATGACGTAGAGGACCAGGAGGGTGACGAAGACGGACTTGAAGCGGTAGTGCTCGGTGAACTCCAGGTCGCCCATGCCGATGGTGAACTTGAAGAGCTCCAGGCAGGTGGAGTAGAGGTTGTTGTACGACGGGCGGCGTTTGAACGGGCAGGAGCAGCTGCTCTGGTTCAGGCTCTCCTGACCCTCGTCATCCTCTTCAATGAGGGTGACCACCGCTACCGGGGGAGACAAGGACGGCGGCGGCGGCGGCTGAGGGATGCAGGGCAATGGCCTGCAATTCTCACCCATCGCACTCCCCTCCCCCCGGAAAAAATAAGCCTTAACAGCACAAAGCTAAAAGTCATTTTAAACATTGCGTGCCGCTTCTCATGACCCGCCCCCGCCCCCTCTGCATCACAGGAGAGTCTAGGGTGGGAAACGCAGCAGGGCCTGGCAAGTGCTTGGGTCAGTGGCTAAAAGTCGTTTTAAACATCACACACTCAGCTCACAAAGGAAGAGCTGCCAGGCCCTGCTGCATTTCCCCACCCTAGACGTATACTCGAGTCAATACATTTCTCCAGTTTTGGGGGGTTAAATTAGGGGCCTCGGCTTATACTCGGGTCGACTTATACTCTAGTATATACGGTACGTAGCGAACCTGGATCTTACAAATCCCGGCCGCTCGCTAAGACTGTGATGTGACCTGAAACGCGGCTGCCGTTTCCCAAAACAGTTCGGCCTTAGCTAGGAGTGTGGGAAATGTTTTTCTCACAGTCCACATCTTTTGCGTCATAAAAAACTCCACCCGGGAGAGAAACCTTACAAATGTCTGGAGTGTGAGAAATGTTTTGCCCAGCATTCACACCCTGTGAGGCATCAGAGTGTCCACAGAAGAAAACATACAAATACCAGTAATGTGGGAAATGTTTTCCCCACAGTTTATTACTTATGAGGCATAAGAGAGAAACTCTACAAATATCCAGAGTGTGGGAAATGTTTACTTGTTGTTCTGGGCCTGTGAACTATAATAGGCGCTTATAGAGGAGATAAACTGCTTGCCGCCATCTTTGCTGCTTTTAAATATTATTTTTATGTTTATTATATTTATTTGATGTTATTGTTTCATTTTGTTTGTTGTGAACCACCTGGAGTTCCATTGGAAGACAGGTGGTATAGAAATGCAAAAACAAACAAACAAACAAACAAACAAACAAACAACCGGACACAGGCACCGGCTTCAACGCTTCAAAAAACCACTGCCGATTAAGTTACAAAATGCAGTAAAAATATGCTGGGTGTTAAAACCGTATCCGGGACTTTGAAGCAGACTTTACACCTGCCCTGCCTCCTGATACATCATCTGGTGTAGTCCACCTCGCCAAAAAAGATTCTCAGCGCCTGATAAGACTACCTCCTCTTTCAAGACTGCATTTTTTGGTACAATGTTTTGATAAAGATAGCAAGTTGCTCTCAAAAGCTTAGCTCACATTTTTTTTTTTGTTTTAGCAGCGGGCAATAAAGGGAATCACCTCGCCTCCTTTTGGAAATGCAGCAACAGAAACATCGAAGCATAAAATGCACTTGAGGCTTTTACTTTCCTTTAACTTTAAACACCAAAACCAGTTATAGGTTCATTTTCTTATCTATCTATCTATCTATTCATTTGGTGCATTTTTATACCACTACCTTTTTCCATACAGGAACTCAGGGCGGTTTCCACTAAAATACAATTCCTAGCCAGATGTTATGCAGACCTGATCTGTCCTTTCTATACACACTGGTTTATACATGTTCTTTAGCCCCACCTAAAGACTATTTGATGGGTAAAATAGATATTGCTTCGTACACATTCATAGCTTAGCTTTATGTCCCATTACAATAGGAGATGGGGATTCGGACCTCTGCCCCCCCCCAGCCCTCTCGCCCGCCTCCGCCCGCTCGTACGAATCCCGGACGCCGAGGCCAGGGAGGGGCTCGGGTACCTGTGGAAAAGCCCAGATGGAACAACGAGTAAACCACAATGAAACGGCAAAGGTCTCTCAGCATCATCTGGAGAAAGAGAGGAAGGCGAGAAGGGGATCATAAGCCGGAAGCAACGGCAAAACGGACCCCTAAAGTGGAGTGCAAATTCTCATCCCCCCCCCCCCGCGAACGTCTTCTACCGGCTCCCTAAGAACACGAGGGTTTTGGGTGTGTGTTTTCTGGTGCCCTCCGAAAGAGGACAGTTTGGGGGGAGATCCCCTGAAGCAAAAATAAAACAAATGTATATAACGCTTAAGGAGCTGCAGAATTAGCATGGTTGACACTGTGCCACAGGGGCTGTTTTGAAAGATTAGGAGCCTTGGAGGGGGTGTTTGTATTTTACTTGTCGTTTACAAAAAAAATCGCCCTTCCATTTTTCTGTCCTCCCCAGGTCTCTAAAACTTAGCTCCTCGGCCAGGCAGGAGGTCTGTTCTGTGCACCGAGAGCGAGTCTGCACACGTGACAGAGGCTCGGAGGAGAAACGCACGTTCTCCCTGCCTGGTTCTCGCCTGGAGATGAGGACTCCTGAAGAGCTGGACACTCCCCATCTAGGCTCAGTTTCCAAATTAGTGAATGATACCCTTTGCATCCTGAACACTCAGGGAGGAAGGATTAGGCTGAGAATTTAGCTGCCGTGTATTGATTTATTTAAAAAAAATAATCTCCTCCTGTGTCTTCCTGTCTCCTCCTCCTTCTGGCACAGGGGTTAAATGCCTGTCCTGGAGGTAAAACTGTGCTCACCACCTGGGGTTCAATCCCAGGTAGCCGGCTCCAGGTTCACTCAGCCTTCCATCCTTCCGAGGTCGGTAAAATAAGTACCCAGCTTGCTGGGGTGGGGGTGGGGGGCCTGTGGCAATGTGTAGCCTGCATACTGGAATTTAAAAACTCTACACCGCCCAGAGACTACTTGACGTGGTATGGGGTGGTATATATAAGCAGAACACTTTTGCTTTGCTTTGCATCTCAGGATGAAAAGAATTTTGAGATTTTTGAGAGCTGGAGGGGGGGAAGAAGAGGATCGAACGTGGGGAAAAGCCAGGACAGATTTCCCCCGCCCCTTGCCTTGAGAATCACGCCTTTTTCGACCCGGAACTGACCTTCTCCAACATGACGGAGTAGATCCCCATCTGCTGGAAGCCACGGGTGTAATATAGCAGGTTGGCCCACCCTAGCGCTAGGGCCAAAACCATGAAGACCACGTAGAGCTCTTGTCCGCTGAAATAGAGCACGAAGGCCCCCAGAAGCAAGAGGGAGTGGATGAAGCTGGAAACACACACACAGAGAGAGGGGGGGGCGCTTTTACACGACCCCTAAGATCCGCTGGTGACTTAAATTCAGACCAGAGGTCTTGGGGGTTTGCTCCTCTTCCTGTGTTCCCACCCCTCCGCACTCCCTTGCTCCTGTCTGCGTGAGGAGAGGGAGAAAAAAAAGGAGAAAAGAATGCAGGCTCACCTCCGCTCTGCCTAGCTGCCCCGGGAAGCATTCCAGTCTCTTAAAGGGGCAGGGGCAAAAAAAAACCCCAAACAGAAGGCGAGGAGAGCCCGGCACTCACTGCTTTGCAATCCGCATCAGAAATTTTCCACCTTCGGAGACCAGGTACTTTGAAAATGCGCTGGGACGCGCTTAGGTGGGCGTGGTTGTACTTAATTTTTTTTTAAAGTCCGGAGCTGGTGGGAGAACAATTTTAAGCTCCGCATCTGGGAGCCCTTTGCCTCGGATTTTAGGGGTCGTGTAAAAGCGCCCAGAGAGAGAGAGAGGGTGAGATGAGTCCACCAAGGCGCCCTGAAGGTCCAAGCCCAGCACCGCGGGCGCTGGGCATCGGATCCCAGAGGACAGGGCTCAAATCAGGGTGGTGGTGGTGGTTCGAAGAGAGCAGGAGAAAATTTCGGACACCTGTCAGAAGAACTTTCCAAAGAGAGGCAGGGGGAAGGGGGGGTTACTCACAAGAGAACCTCGCTGTAGCTGTCGGTGAATATGGCTTTGAGAGAGGGGCGCCTCTGCTTGAAATATTTGATCTGCAAATGCAAAAATGAAGAAAGGAAAGGTGGAAGACAGTTTCCAGAAGGGCTGGAAGAAGCTTCCTATCTGGAAAGAAAGAGAGAAAGAGAAAAAGAACGGAAAGGAAAGGAAACAGGAAGGGGGGGAAGTGTTCCCCTTTTCTCTCCAGCCTCATTCATTCTCTCTCTCACACTCACTCTCTCTCTGTTGGCCTCGACAAAAGAACCCCAGTTATATCGATTCTGCCGTTCTTTTAATCGTTTTATTATATACATTCCCATTCGCATGACGCAGGGGTAACGTGGACTCGCCTGGGCATCCAATCGGGGTTCCCCACCACCACCACCACCACACCAACGAGGCCTTTTTAAAAGGACTCGCCCCCTGTATCGCTTCGATCCGTATCATTTCAGCACGCGGGGACATTGCTGTCGATTTATTTACTTTGCAAACAGGTCGGGGTTCTGGGCGCATCCACTGGCCATTGGAAATGACAGGGAGACTGCCTGTTATCGGCCGCCTTCCTGATCTCTCTCTTCCGTTTTTAAAAAAAGAATAAAAAGTCGAGGGGAGTGGGAACCCAGGAAAGAGGATGGGAAACGGGTGGATTTCTATGCTATGCCACGCATACAAAGAGCAAGAAGTGTGCTGATTCAGCTCATCGTCATGTGAATGGGGCCAGCAGTATATATATATAGAGTTCCCATTGGAAGACGGGCAGTATAAAAATGCAACAAATAAATAATAAATAATAATATACCCCGTGACAAGGCATACAAAGTTAAACGCCCGTGTGATTAAGCCCTGGGTTTCAACTCCATCGGCTGCACGCACTTGGCCTGTTCAAATATATCCTCCCAGGATATATTCTCTTGATGAGAGGAAAAAAAGGGCCTCTGGTCTCTCCCACCCCAACAGGAGTCCAATTTTTTTAAAAAGGAAGCAACAACAGCACAACAAGACATGATCACACCCCCGGCTCCTGATTCAGTGGTTCGGCTTGCCGACAGATCTGGGCTAAAGGATGCAGTCCGAGTGGTTCAAAAACAATCATTTCTCGCCGTCAAACAAAAGAATTTCTCCGCAGGCACTTACGCCTCTGAAGAAGAAATAGAAGCCTCCTAGGACGCTGAGGATCTCCCCGGTGACTCTGAAATACTCGCCGGTCGTGTGATGGAAGGCAAAGGGAGGCTGTGGACGAAGCGAGGCACACGTGAGCTAGCGGCGACCCCCCCCCCGGCGTTTGCCTCCCGGCCTTCCCCCTCGAGGGTTCCACCCGCCCGATAAAAAGTCTTGCCCCGTCAAGGGGAAAACTGCCAACTCCCCTGCGCCGAGGATCCTACACCTCTCTGTAAGCCCAACTAGAGAGTGTCCTTCGCTAATAAAACCCAGAGGTTCCCATGGGCATGATTCCGGTGCTTAGGGAGCCATCGAGGCCCCGTTCCCACAAGCGGCGATGTTACTTGCGGATGTGAAAGGGAAGCTGGGGGTTCGGGGAGGCCCGGTGTCCAATCTCACTGCTTCGTGGAATTCTTTGGACTGCCCTACTTCACGAAGCTTCGGTTGTCAAGGATAAAGGAGGGAGGAGGAGGAGGAGGAGGAGGAAGTGCCTTAAATCCACTGAAGGAAGGGGCACACAAAAATGTGAATTTTAAAATCCTGTTGTCGAAGGGGTGGCCAGTTTAGTCTGTGCAAACACTGTAGGGGAACTTTTTTAAAAAAAATGCTTTCGGCTCTAATACTCATTAAGACGCCCCGATGTATAAAATGAGCCCCAATATCCAGCCTAAAACAACACTTTCTCTGCTGTTTGGTTCTCTCACCAGCTTACTTCCATGTATAAGGTGACCCTAAATTTTTAGTCTAACAGTTTTAGATAAAATATATAGCCTTATACATGGGAAAATACAGCGGTACCTTGTATAAAGGAATTGATTCATTCCAAATGAAATTATGTTAAGCAAATTTTCCCTTTATATACAAATTTCCCATAGGAAGGCATTGAAAACAGAGTCATCCCTCATCGCAACCATTTTGATGTTGTACGGATTCGTGCTGTAGGCGATTCTGTTAAGCAAATTTCCCCTATCTCTGGAATTTTTTATGTTGTACAGATTTTATGTTCGGCAGTGGAAGATGAGGTCACAAAGGAGGGTGGTGGAGTCTCCTTCCTTGGAGGTTTTTAAGCAGAGGCTGGATGGCCATCTGTCGGAAATATTGTGATGGGGGTCCCTGCATGGCAGGGGGTTGGACTAGATGGCCCTTGAGGTCTCTTCTGTTCTGCTTCTGCTTATATACCGCTCCATACCACTTCAAGTAGTCTCTGGGCGGTTTACAGTTTAATTACAGTATGTAGGCTACACATTTTACTGACCTCGGAAGGATGGAAGGCGGAGTGAACCTGGAGCCTGCTACCTGGGATTGAACCCCAGGTCGTGAGCACAATTTTACCTGCAGGACAGGCATTTAACCACTGCGCCACTGGGCTCCTCCTACCGAGGAATCGTCAAGGAAAGGAGGGACCGAGTTACCGTCCCCTGCTTCTTGGTGGGCCGGTAGTAGGCGGCGACGGTCAGGATGAGGACGTGGGCGGCGTAGACAAAGAAGTTGAAGTAGAAAAGGAGCTTGGCAAAGCGGTCCCACTTGTCTTGCAGGAGCTGGTTGAGTGGCTCCACCAGCAGCATCTCGTGGCGGTTCTAAGGCGGGAAAAGGAGGCAGGCTGAAATAATCCAGTAGGATCTCACTTACCTGCTGATTCCCTGATCCACGGTCGGAACCCACAGAAAAGGGTTAACAGGAAAAACTCCTCGAGATGGGCGTATTTCAAAAGATGAAGTTACCAGAACAGACCCACCAAGAGGGAACCAGAGACCGTGGTCTGTGCAAAGTTGGCTACTATCCACGGTTTTCAGTATCCGTGGGGAGGGATTCGGAATCCATCCTCCACGGATATTTGTGTGTTTGGGGGGGGGTGTCCCTTCTGTTCCAGAATTGTAGTGAACAGCTGGGAAAGGAGCTTTAGGACAGGCGAAATTTGACAGGCTTCCTAAAGTATCAGGTAATCGGTGGAATCGACACAGCTTGGTTGGGGAACTATGGGAGTCGTATTCCACTTCCCCAAAGCTCTGCCATTTACCACCCACAGGGAGTGTGTCCTTAGCCCAATCTGGAGCTCATTAACATTAATTAATTAATTAATTTATTATTAGATTTATACCCCGCCCATTTTGTTAAAAGAACCAATTACGGAGCGGAGCATGGAGCATTCTTTTCTTGTACCACGCAGAGTACAACACGGACCAAGGAAAAAAATGAAAGTTAGACCTCTCAGGATGGCTCTCAGCATAAAAGTTTCCTTAGCTTGTCCTCGTGTCTTCCTCGGAAGCCCAACTTCTCAGGCCCAAAGGTCTGCCTGAATCTCGTTTCTCTGACGCTAACATGTTCTCCGGAATAAACGCAAGGGATCAGCCACCGCCCGTTTCTGTACGAAGGCCGTTTTTTCACAATCGAGGCTGCCTTCTAAGGAAGTGAGTGCTGAAGCCCCTGAAGCAGTGGTGGCCAAACTTTGGCCCGCCAGATGTTCTGAACCACAACTCCCAAAATTCTAAGCTTAGATTACCAATGCCAAAAGGACTGTGGGAGTTGTGGTCCCAAACATCTGGAGGGCCGAAGTTTGGCCACCGCTGCCCTAAAGGCAAATCCCAACACTCGGCGTTTGCAGATGCCACGGCGGGTGAGAGAAACTCAGCCGCGATATTCTCTCACGCACACAAACACAGAGCGTGAGCCCTTCTGGGTCGACCTCTCAAGAACGGGGCTGCTGATAATGTTTTTTCCCCCTGCCTTTCAGCCGCACGTGTGAGCAATGCCTCCGATTCAAAACTCGGCCACGGCCGTAACGAGGAAGCACCGCCAAACTCACCGGCGTATCGCTGCTGTAAGCGATGATCTCCAGGACTGAGTTCTTCTCGCAAGTATCGATGCTGGAGAGGTCGTACAGGGAGGAATGGACCGGCCCGTAAGCCCATTCGGTGAACTTCCGGGACAGGTGACGGCACTCCGGCACCTTCATCTCCCGCCGGAGGATGTAGGCGAAAACCTAAGAAGCAGAAAAACGAGGCCGTGCCGTCCTTTCCGGGGTGGGTTTACCGTTCCTAATTCCCTCCCGGGATCCAAAGCAGGTTTTAACCGAACAACGCCGATCCCGAGCTCAACATGTAAATCTTTGATGAGAAATCGGGCTTTCTCAACGGTGGCCCCTCGGCTCTGGAACCAATTTCCTCCTGAGATCGGTCTGGCACCTTCCCTCCCAGTCTTTAAGAAGCATCTAAAGACGTAGCTATTTAAAAAGGTTTTCCCTGGATATTAATCTGTTCTAATAATGACTGCTATTACGCATTGATTTTGTTTTTAATCTGTAGTCCCTCTTGCTCCTGTTCTATCTTTTGGTTATCTATTGTTTACTAGTTATTGTGTTTTTATTTATATACTTGTGCTTATCTATTACTGTATATACTCGAATATAAGCCTAATTTTTCAGCCCTAATTTTGGGCTGAAAAAAGGGGCCCTCGACTTATATGCGGGTCAATACTTTTAGCCACTGAGGCAAGTGCTTGGGTCGGTGGCTAAAAGTCATTTTAAACATTGTGTGCAGCTTCTCATGACCCCGCCCCGCATCACAGGGGAGTGGCGCGCAATGTTTAAAATGACTTTGAGCCACGGACCCAAGCACTTGCCTCAGTGGCTAAAAGTCATTTTAAACATCACACGCCACTCCCCCAGCTCACAAAGGAGGAGCTGCCAGGCCCTGCTGCATTTCGCACCCTAGACTTATACTCGAGTCAATACGTTTCCCCAGTTTTGGGGGGTTAAATTAGGGGCCTCGGCTTATACTCGGGTCGACTTATACTTGAGTATATAATACGGGCATATTGTATTTTACTGCTTATGGTTTTGATTTCGGTTCAGTTTGTAAACCGCCCAGAGTAGCCATGTAGCGAGATGGAGCGGTGTATAAATTAAATAAATAAATAAAGAAATAAAACCAGTTCAGGAAGCGCGCGACGACGACAAACCTGGATCTTTCCCGTCTTGGCCGCCAGCGTCAGCGGGGTCAAGGCTCTCCGGTTGCTGATCTCCTCCAGCTTGAGGGTGGGGTTGATCCTGGCCCCGAGGATGAGGATCTCGTTGTAGACGTTGGTGACGAACTTGGTGTTGTCCTCCGTGTTGTCGGCGATCTCCACCAGGGCGTGGAGGACGGTGTTGCCCATGGAGTCCTGGGCCGCGATGTCGGCCGGGTGGTACGGGTTCTCCAGCAGGAACTTCACGATGTTGAGCTGGTTGGTGCAGGCGGCCAGAGAGAGGGGGAGCTCGCCTGAGGGCGCCAAAGGAGCCGCTTAGCCAGGGCGCTTTGCGGGAAAACCGAGAGATGACCCCCCCCCTGCCCCGCCCCGGCTGGACCCCAGGGCCAAAGGGGCCTCTGAACCAGCTCCCCACCGCGGAAGCCCAAAGGGAACATGAGTCTGTGGGCTACGCGTCGCTCGGTCCTGCTATCTTTCGTTTAAACCAGGCCTGCCCAACAGGTAGACCGCGGGCTACCAGTAGCCCGTGAAGGGTTCAAAAGTAGCCCGCCGGCCATCAATAAAAAAAGTGAGGGGATAAGTTCTCCACCACTCCCCCCTCTTCATCCCAAGGACCACCACTGCCCCAGCAAAGTTCTGGGTCTGCCAGCACCCACTGTCTCAGTGGATAAAATTCGTAAGCAGAGGTTTTAGTGTAGTAGCCCTCAGGCGCTTTGGGTCAGAAAAAGTAGACTTTGGCCTGTTCAAAGTTGAACAGCCCTGATATAAACCATGACGTCACGCAATGCGCTGATCTACGTCCCGCCTCCACAGCCCTTCGAGCACTCTCTGGGCAGTTTACAATTTAATGAAGCAGGGTAAACATCGCCCCGCGCCAGCCCTGCCCCAGCGAGCTGGGTACTCATTTCACCAACCTCGGGAGGCTGGAAGGCCGAGTGAACCTCGAGCCGGCGACCTGAGCCCTTGTCAGGATCAAAATCAGGTCGTGAGCAGAGTTTTGGTTGCAGTGCTGCAGTCTAAGCGCTGCACCACAAGGGCAGGGAGTAAGCAGTAAGCAATGGTAAGCAGCAAGGATGATGATGATGATGATGATGATTGATGATGATGATTAATTAGAGCACAGAGAAGGATACCGAAATAAAATCCAGGCCTCCCTTTGATCTTCTGGAAGAATTCCCCGTGGGCTTTCGCGTGGACGTCCGCTCCGTTTTTCACCAGGAGCTCCACCAGGTAGCAGTTGCGCCTCTCGATGGCAATGTGGAGGGCAGTTTGACCTGCGAAAGCATTGGGGGGATGCAAGCGTCAGAGGCAGGGGTGGCCGACAGACAGAACACGGGGTCGTTGGCCGTGGGTTTCCGCAAGGAGCCTTAAGGAGCCTTCATCCCTTCCAGCCACCAAAGGGGGGGGTCACCTCTCGCCACTTCTTCCTCAAGGAGGTTCGTCACATCCTTCCTGGCTCTGAGGTCCTTCCCATCTAGACAGGCTCCGGCCTACACCCAGGGGTGAGGAGTCTTGGGAGACCCGGCGTCAAGCCAGAAGTCACCCTGGTGACTTGACTCGGACATAACCTGAGACTCAGAATCCACCCACCTTCTCCCCCCTCCTTTTTATGGGGGTGGGGAGAGAAAGCTTAGTTTTGGAGAAGGTAGCCGTGTCAAGTCTGTGCAAGAATTCCAGTCAACGATCAAAGAAAATCAAAAGAAAAGACACAAAACACGTTTCACCTTAAAGACTAACTTTCATATTTTAATGTAAGGTTGCATGGACACGACCTTCAGATGATAGATAGATAGATAGATAGATAGATAGATAGATAGATAGATAGATAGATAGATAGATAGATAGATAGATAGATAGATGGGAGGGAAGGAAGGGATAGATAGATAGATAGATAGATAGATAGATAGATAGATAGATAGATAGATAGATAGATAGATAGATAGATAGATAGATAGATAGATAGATAGATAGATAGATAGATCCATTCATCCATCCATCCATCCATCCATCCATCCATACATACATATGGTTGCCCTAACCCTCTGCCACCTGGCTCCTGATCCCGCCTCCTAAACCACCTGACCGATTTTAACCCCACCCCTTCGTAGTTCCTGCCCACACCCCTCCGGACCACCATTTCTGCCCCTAGGCATCTCTGGTGTATACCCCTTGGGTTGTTTTTTTCCCTTTCTAATCTGTGAGGGCTGTTCGCGACAGAGCAATTAATGAATCTCAGAAATAAGTAACTAACACCGTCCTCCGAGGCCTTTGTCATCCGGTGACTAATAAAGACGCCACGGGAATCAAATACAGAATCAAGCCGCCTGTATCGGCTAGAGCGCTCGTCATCTCGTAATTAGAGCAGACGGGTTTATATTGCCTGAATTCACTCTTTATGTTTGGGAAGGTGAATTTTACGGGCAATGTCGACCTGTCTCTGCCAGCCAGTCACCCGGTGATGGATCAAAGTAGTTTTCTTCTTCATAGAGTAATTCCACGGTTCCCCGGTCAACCGACAAGGTGACTTGAGTCCGTTTGGACAACATCTCAGGGGGTTCAGGCCTTCTCCTTAGCTGGCTCTAGCAGCGCCCGCCTCAACCTGTCACCTTATACCCACCAATGCCTCCCTGACCTTTATAGTATCCGTCGGTGTATTTGGCGTTCACAAAGTCCTTCAGGTTCTCCGTCTTCTCGGCGACCTCCAGCAGAAGAGGGATGGTGTCGTTCCAGCCGTTGTGAAGGTTCAGCATGGCTTTCAACAGGCATGTCTTCCCAGTGTCTGGTTCTGGAAGCAAGCGTCATTTATTGCAGCGGGCAGCCAGGGACCCTCGAATGCCTAGCTGCTGTGAACTCAGTTATTATTATTTTTTATAACCGAGGTCTTTCCCACACCACTACTGGGGAAGTCTTGTTCTGTCTGTGGCACACCAGAACATGGAAGATTCCTGAGCCACCGGGAAGACTTAACGAGTCTTCTTTGGCATCGGTGACCATGGGTGTCAGCTGACCTCTGAAAAAAAGCCGGCCGTGTTCCCAAACGCCACCCTGGTCCAGAAATCGCCAGGAGGAGCCCCGAGGCAGGGTCTTTCCCCTGTTTTTTTTTTTACCTTTGAACTCCTCATCCGTCAGGGTCTTCAGGGTCTCCAGGAGATACACCAGGAGGTCATCCAGGTCGCTGGGGTCGCCCTTGGCCACGGCGTCGAACAGCCTCCTCCGGTCGTAAATCTTAAAAGACTTCTCAGCCCGCACCCCGATGGAGGCCGTGGACAGGAGCCTTATAACAGCAGTGGAAAGAGATTGTTTGGTTTCGTAAGATACGAAGAGCCCAGACTTTATACAGAAGTCAAAGGTCTTCTGGGCTGGTTTGGGACCCTCACCCCCTCCACGGTTTTCAAACCAGAAGACACAAAAAGTTAATTCACTAGTACCGTCTGGTTTCTCTTCGGACTGCATGAAATCTTTTGTATTACAGCAATTAACAATGAACAGCCAGGGGCTCCCACCAGCGCTAGGCTCAGGGAAAGGGATCTTGGGAGCCAAACACTTAGAAAGGATCACAAGAAACTGCGCTTTTTAAAAGCAATGCCCTAAACTTGGACGGCCGCAACAGGCTTAAATTTCTGTTGCCGGTCTCAGCAAAAGAAAATGCACTGAAACGCAAGATGTAAAATTCCCGGAAACTTTGGGAGGAAAACGGAGGTGAGGGGGATGTCTTTCCCCCCAAATTTTTTCTGTTCTCCAAAGCCCCCCCCCCGCCCCGGGTGGGGTTCAGCATTTCTGGAAATTCTAATTAAAACAACAGGATTGACTTAAGGGTTTTCATGTCACTGAACGAACAATCCGTCTGGCCTGCTAGATTCCAGACGCCGGATCTATTTTGTTATCATTACATTTAAATCATTTGGGGGGAGGGACAGGGCAGTGTTTACTGCTATTTCAAAATACCAGGATTGTTTTAGAGTCTTATCCTCATCTTAGAACTACAGAACTAAACGGGTGACTACAGGTGGCACACACCTCTTTCCATCAATTTGCAAGGCCTCCCCCTGTAACTACAAAAGGAACTTAAAAAGTTCCAGTTTTAGTTTTTTTTAAAAGAATGGATTGCAATAAATTATTTTGGGGGGGGTTCCAGCTCAGCCCCCCCCCAAGCCCCCAAGCCCCCCCCCCGGGGGGCCACTCACTTGGCACAGTGGTTGCCACACCGTCCTCTTTCCAGGCTGAGGCTGAACTTGATGACCGAGTTGGAGACCAAGTGGTCCATCTGGTAGAAGGAGTCCATGGGGGCCATGTCCTTCTCGCCGTCCCCGATCCCGAAACGGGCCCGCCGGGCGAAGAGGCCGTGCTTGGTCGCCCGCACGCTGCTGCTGGGGGTGTTGGAGGCCGAGTCCTCGCCTTCCGCGTGGTCGTCGGGGGCTTCCGACTCGTCCAGATCGGAGCTGCCCAGCTTACGCATCTTGCCGAGGATCCCCGACATCGTGGAGAGCGAGGGAGGGAGGGAGGGAGCCCTTACGAGGCTCAGCGGTCTCGCTCCGTGGAACCTGTTTGTTTGTTTTGTTTACAAATATTTTCAAAGCCGCCTCGGACCTGAGGCGGCTTACGGCGCCCAAAGACACGACTGAAAAGCTGACAACCGTAAGTCTACAAAGAAAAGGAGGAGGTGCCCCTTGCTTGGCTGCCCGCAACTGCAGAACTGCAGCCCAAACTCTGCTCGTGACCTGGGGTTCAATCCCAGATAGCCAGCTAGAGGCTCACTCCGCCTTCCATCCTTCCAAGGTCGGTAAATCGAATACCCAGCTTGCTGGCGGGGATGGGAGGAGGAGGGCAACGTGTCACCTGCGTAATTCACTTGTAAACCGCCCAGAGAGTGCTTTAAGCATTATGGGGTGGTCTATAAGTAGCATGCTTTCTTTTCTTTTCTTTTTAACTCAAAAGGCTGGAACAAATGTCACACTATAGCACTATAAACAAAACTCAAAGAAGTAAGACACAACTTTTAGGTGGAAAGCTGCCTGCACCCCAACCCCCAAGGATTGGTAACTAAGCAGGTCATAATTTCAGGGGGCATTATTTTAAGACGACAGCTCCCATGAGCCACGCTGGCTGGTTGGCTGTGAAATTCTAGGAGCTGTAGTCTTTAAGAAAAGATGAATGCTGCCTAAGTTCGAAACAGGCACTGAGGAACAAACTGACACAGAGGGTCAGGAAGGAGCCTTACGGCTCGTTCGTAGGGTCAGGATGCTTTTGAGGTCGCAGAGACGGGCGCAGGTGCAGGGGAAGGGATGAGCACAGAACAGGCATTTCTATGCCGGGACTGCAAAGACGGAGGGACGTCAAAGCAGCCCTCGCCAACTCCAAATGACCGCGGGAAACTAAGACGGTCTAACTTCTTGCTTACCCTTTCCTTTGGCTGAGTTTCTGCGTTCCTCACAAGGGTTCGAGTGCCCGTCACGCCTCCTTAGGCCCTGTCCGTTGCTGGGTCAGGGCCAGAGCTGGCCTCCGGGTGGGTTTATTCTCTCTTCTCTTCTTCCTCTCTCCAGGTTTCATAGGCACCCAGACCGGCCCCGTTCGTCGTCGCCGACTTCTGAGCGAGCGAGGCGATGATGCCGAGAGCTACCCGGGCTTTGACTAATAGAATAATGGAGAAGAGGCGGCTCTGGAAACCAGAAGCAATTGATAATTCCCGGGGGGAGATCCAGCAAAGCTTTTTACGAACAAATTAAACCCAAGGAGGAGAGGGGGGAAAATAACGACTTGGCCATGTTTGAGGTTTCGCGTCTTCTTCCCCCCCCCCCCGCCCTCCCAACACACACCCGCCTGGAAGTAAACGAAAACGTCAAACGTCCTGCATTTCGGCTGCGGCTTCTCATTCTTTCTCTCTGGGGTTCAGGTGGCTTTCTCATCTCTTTCAAAACTACTTCTTCCTCTGCGTAGCTCTGCAGGGGCTTCACGACAACCCTGCGAGGGAGGTGGAGCTCAGAGTTGTCCCGTGGTCTTTTTTTTCATGATGCGAGGCAGGAGGATCCGGGCACGGCCGTTTTCTCCAGCCCAGGTTTCGGAAGGGGACTGGGCCGGCGTTCGGATCCTATACGCCCCTGAAGCAACAAGCTCGCTTAACGAACGTAGGGCAGGCTCTGTGAGACGAATGGGTCCCAATCCTGAGAAAGACGTGGAGTCCTTCCTAAGAGGGAGGCTGTTATTCCAAACGCCCAGAATCTGCCACCTGAGACAAGCTCTTCGCTCTGCCTAATGACAGGACCGCTCTTGGGGTGGGTGGGAGTAAAAAAAAAAGAGGGAAAAACCTCCCTATATCTTGGGAGAAAAATATATTCCCCAATCATTTCTTTAGCAACTGTGTTTTTTTTAAGCTGTTCCTGTTATTATGCAACCTATTTCGCGGGGATTTGTTCTCGAACCTGTCGTGAAGAGCCGTTGACTCGACAAAAGACCTGCTCCAAGTTGAACTTCAAACCGGCATGTCCAAACTTCGGCCCTCCGGATGTTTTGGACCACAACTCCCAGAATTCCAAGCCTGTATTTCCAATGGCAAAGGACTGTGGGAGTTGTGGTCCAAAACATCTGGAGGGCTAAAGTTTGGACATGCCTGACTTAAAACAACTCAAGCAGGATTGCTGATGCAACTCCATAGTTTTTCCAGTTTCCTCGAAAAGGGCTGTTCTTAACTTGAATATATCTTAAATGTTCCGGGCTGTATATCGTCCCTCATTATGGTAAGCTACCTTAGGTCCTTTTCCAAGGAGAAATATGGGGTTAAAAAATAATCACAATAAATAAATAAAATAAATAATATCCAGATGTCTCCACAACCTTTCTGGAAATTGAGACTTAAAAAAAAAAACACCAATCCTAAGGCGGTCTTTGCTCAAGCTTTTACCTTTCTTCCTGACCAACGAAATTTCTTCCTGCCATCAGCCTGTTCCACCACAAACTCATCAAAAAGCCTGACAACAAAGAGATTCTGCATTTCCGCTGCCTGAGAAATCCGTGTTCGTGTCGGTCGGTCTTTGTGCTGTCTGGTTCTTATTTCTTTTCTTTTTTTTTCCTGTTTTAATGACTCGTTCCGCAGAGGATTCCCAGGACGCTTGGTCTATTTCAATGTAACGTTTTTGGGCAGAAGTCTGGCTACAGCGCAATCCAGGAATGAAAAGAAAGGTCTGGATTTTGGGTTGTTGTTTTTTTAATAAAGGAAAACACAACAGAAGCTGAGCCAGGCCGGGGGAAATCTGCGTTAAAACCTCAACAAGCCAAGCCAAAAGGCATCTTTGGGTAGCCAGAGACGAATCCACCTGCGGTGTCCAGATTCAATCATTGTTCGCCAGGGCAGGATATAACGGAGGAACCCTAAACAAGTTTGGCTGGCTCTTTCAAAAAAAAAAAATGAAAAGAACAGGAGATGCTCGTTTGGGTTTTCGCTGGAGTCCTCTTTCTCCCTCTCTCTAACAGCCGGCCTTTCTCTGCCTGCAGTTTGAATCGCAGGGGAAACAGAGGCGCCACGACCTATAAAGCAGGAGGCAAGGAGCTGCGGAGAGGTAGCAAACCAAGATTTTATTGTTTCGGGGTTTTTTTTACACCTCCTTCAACGTACAGACCGCGGGGATGTCCTCAGACCTGCCTGAAGGGCCCTTCTGGCTTTGGAAGCTGAGCCCGGCCGGATCCATCGAGTCCACGTGTGGCAAAACTGAGCAGTTCAAATCCCCGGTAGGCTATTTCCCATCACCCGTGAGAGAAAAAAAAAGAAAGCACCCATCTTTCGCTTATCCACGGGAGAGGGCAGAAAAATTCTAGGCGCTGATTTAGGAAGGGCTGGAACGAACCTGCATGGACGCTTCTCTTCTAATCTCTGGGGGCCAAACCCACCTCCTTCGACTCCCCAAAGCTTCCCAGTTTTGGATTAGATGGAAAAGCGGCAGCGGTCCAACCCGGAATCAAGAGGGCCATCTCCGGTTTCCCGAATGGCAAGAGAGACATGGAATTACCTACGAATAAGGGAGAGAAGCAGACGAGTGGCACCCGTCTCTGTTAGATCGTCCCCTGTGCAAACGGGAACCAATCTGGAGGAGTTTGGAGTAGTTTGAGATCAGAAACGAGACTGGGAATAGCAGGAAGAGTGGCCCTGTGGCTTGTCTTTTGTCTTTTAACCTCTTGGGTCAACAAAGCGGGGCGAGAGGAGGGATCTGCCTCCAACAGGGCTTTGTTAGAACCGGTTTCTTTGGTGTTTTGACAACAAGAGAGCAAACCATCTCTTCCTGCGACGTCTCGGAGGGATGAGGCCTCTGCCGTCCCGTGTCAGGGCACCGCAGAGCTGCAAGCCTGCCTCATCTTTTGGGGGGTTCGTTTTGAGCTCTCCGCATTTCTGTGCCGCATCAAGGGGTCTCTCCCGCTTCCTTCTCGCTGGCTCAAATATTAGGCTTCTGGGGAGGCTCCGTGCCTGGCACCTGCTGCTCACCCCACCCAAAAGCGTCTTCCATGGCTCCCCGGAAAACTCACGTCCCGTGCAGCACGGCCAAGGCGGCACCCACTGCCGCGTCCGCCTCCTCCCTGTAGACCACGGGAAAGGGGTAGGCCTTCTCCACCTCCTGCCTCAGCACGGCGTTTTTGGACAGCCCGCTCCCGCTGGCTACGATCCGCTCGACCCCGGCTTCCCGGAGGCGCTCCGAGGGCAGCATGGCGTGGAGGTTCTGGACCATGCCACGGCACAAGGCCCGGGTCACGTGGCCCAAGGAGAGGCCGGCGGCGGCGATCCCCGTCGCCGAGGCCAAGCGCCCGGGGGCGTGGCGCTCCCCGAAGACCGTGGGGCAAATGGCGAGGCTGGTGTCGGGCTGGGCCAAAGCGGCCTGGATCACGCGGGGGTAGAGATCGGCCTCTGAGACTTGGAGCCCTGCGCGAGGAGGAGAAGAAGACGAGAAAGGGTCTCACAAAATACCAGAACTAGGGGACATACACTCAAATTGAGGGCTGGGAGAGTAAGAACAAAAGAAAATATTTTTTCACCCAGCGTGTTGTTAGTCTGCGGAACTCCCTGCCACAGGATGTGGTGATGGCATCGGGGCTAGATGCCTTCAAAAGGGGACGGGACAGATTCCTGGAGGAAAAGTCCATCCCAGGTGACAAACGATGATGGAGATATGTAATCTCCAGGCTTAAAACCGGGGTCCTTCAAGGGCCAGATGCAGGGGAATGGTATCAGGAAACAGATATCTAGCCTCGTGCGCTCCCAGAGGCATTTGGTGGGGCCACTGTGAGATACAGGAAGCTGGACTAGATGGGCTGTTGGCCTGATCCAGCAGGGCTCTTCTTATGTTCTTATGTGGACGTCAACGCTTTCTGTGCCCCTCGTGGCTGGATGATGCACCTGGGGGCTGCTATACCGGGTGGGGATGATGGAAACTGCAGTCTCACTAGTATCCGGAGACCCGATGTTATATAAATCAGCAGAAAGGACAGGTGGGAAGGGTTAGCGTTTCAGGACCCCCTCTGAGGAGCTCACGCCACGGCCCTGTTTTATTCCCCACGGCCGCTTTGCATGGCAAAGCTGTTGTTCCAAAGGAGAACGCGAGGCACGCAGGCGCGCCCGAGCGGAAATCTGAGCTCCAACCAGTGGGCCGCGCAGCCGCTCGGGGGTTCTGTGGGGTGGGACTGGGGGACCCCTGAACGCTGAAGCTCATGGAAGAGCAGAGAGCGTACGGGGTGCCTTCCTTCCGCTTTGAGACTGCCTGCGGGGCACTGGCAGGGCGGGAGGGGACTGAGGAAATGACTCAGTAGCAATCAAGCCATTAAGCAGCTGAAATCAGAAGAAAATGGAAGCGTGGGGGGGAGGGGGGAGAGTAATTAAAATCGTCATTAAGGGGTTCTTTTCCGAGGCTGTGTTAAAAGGGTAGAAAAGAGCCTTTCCCTGTGGTTTGTGGGATACGACAAGTGTGTTTGCCTTTTAAAAGGACGTTAAGGGGGGGGAAGAGAGAAGTTGAAGGAGAGATGGATGAATTCATTGGCTCAGTGTAGTGGGTTCCCAAATACTGCCGGACTACACAACCCATGATCTTCAGCCATTCCTGGGCTGGGTTAGATCTGATCCAGCCCTACACGGCATGAAAAAAACCCCAGTCCTTCTGAAAGGCTTTCGGGAACAGGGGATGGGTAAACCACTCATCACCAACTCCTGTTTACTGTAAGATCTTTTCGACCTGTTACATTGTTATTTCAGGTTCTGCATGTTTTCAATCTATTTCCTCCCTTGCTACAAAGTGACGTTCCGTTTTCGCCTTACATTTTGTTTTGTTTCGGTTTTAAAATTGGCCGCGGAGGAATTGTTTTGGCTTGAGAAAGGCGGACGACACAGCTTGTAAAAAAACAAAGCACCGCTCTTAAACTCTGTACCTGGGACACTTGCAAGTCATCCTGCCTCTGATTGCAAACGGCAACACCACAAAGGTACAAGCATTCCTTTTGGGTGTAACTGCAATTGGTTTTGAGTTACTTTCCACTGCTATGCAGGGTTTCAATAGTTCAGCAAAGGTTTCGTCATAAAGCTCAGCATTGACAGCACTATGCATTTTCAGGTGATTAAATGGAAACTATTTTAGAGCCTTTTCACATTTTTAGAGCCTTTTCCACTGGCCACTTAAATTCGGACCAGAGATCTTAGGGGATTGTCACTCTTCCTGTGTTCCCACCCCCTCCGCACTTCCTTGCTCCTGTCTGCGTGAGGGGAGGGAGAAAAAAAGGAAGAAAAGAATACAGGCTCACCTCTGTTCTGCCCTCTCACTCTGCTCCCGGCAGCATTAGTATCTCTTAAAGGGGCAGGGGGCAAAACAACAACAAACAAAAGCGAGGAGAGCCCGGCACTCACTATGTTACATCTGCATCAGGAATTTTTCACCCCCGGAGAACAGGTACTTGAAAAGTGCACTGGGACACGCTTAGGTGGGCGTGGTCACACTTAATTTTTTGTAAACTCCGGACCTGGTGGGGAAACAATTTTAAGCTCTGGATCTGGGAGCCATTTGCCGCGGATTTTAGGGGTTGTGTGAAAAGGCCCTCAGATACTTTGAATAACGGGAAAACAAAGCTACTTTAAACTGAACCGCCTTGCTGACTAGCTACCCTCTGTGAACGTCTGCTCGGGAATAAACCCAACACAAATCCCAAAACCGCCTACCCAATTCGGCCGTCCATCTGAGCAGCATCTTCACAAAGGTTGCCATCACGTTGCCGCCGTTTAGGGACGCGGCCACCGCCAGGTAGCGTTTCCCGAAATACGGGTAATAAGCCACGGGCGAGAGGGGTTCCGGAGAATCGCCGGGCTCATATCCCACCGGCATCGGGACGGTGAGCTGCGCAGAGGTCCCAATGTTGAGGACTAGAGGGAGGGAAAGGAAAATAGGTAGAGGAAAAGAACACAGGCCGTGACCCTTTCTTAAAAGATGCAACCCCTGCCTTCCCAAGTAGACCACGACCCCAGAGTGTGGGGTCCACCCTATTTTTTTTTTTCGGACACTGAGTGAACGGATCCCCCCTTTCCAGGTATTAGAAGAGATGTTTCATATTACTTCAGAGTTCTTCAATTTGGCATGTTTAATTACAATATTCATTTCAGTAGGACCCCGGTATCCGCTGGAGATTGATTCCAGGCCTTCTGGTGGATAATGAAATCCGTGGATAAGAGAGAACGAGAGAACGCCTGCCCACCCACCCACCCCAAACTGCTCTTTCCTGACAGTAGCTTGCTTTATGACTGCTGTTTTGAGACAGTAGCTTGCTTTATGGCTGCTGTTTGTGCCACTAGCTTGCTTTACAGCTGCCTGTTTGTGACAACAGCTTGCTTTACAGCTTGCTTTGTGGCTGCTGAATTATTTAATTTTTTTCCTTTGCCAACTGTGGATAATTGAATCAGTGGATAATGAATCAGTGGATATGGGGGTCCTACGGTAATTACAGCCCCCTCCCAAACACAGAGGGCATCGTTCCTAGCCATGCCCAGAATGTTCTAAGCTGCCCCCTCAGGCAAAAGTGACCGGCTTCTCGCCCACGTACTTGCGTCGGTAGTTTCGGGCCTACAGGAGTACACCGAACACTGGAAATCTCCCAAGGCGACCCCCACTCTCGTCGCCTTGGGGATTTGGTGCCAGGCGTAAGACGTGTCGCCCGCGACCTCTCCAGGCTGGACCACTTCGGGGAGGAAGTGGACGGGGAAACGGGCTTCTCGGAGGCTGAAAAACAGGAGGCCACGATCGGTGATCATGGATCATTCCATGAAGTAAGAAAAAAGAACTCAATCCTTGACAGGTCATGCGGAAGGGGGAAAAATCCCCACCTAACCAAACCATGCGGATTACGGTTGCGTTAGATCCGTGCTTAGGTTCACGTCCACCATGCAAACTACAAAATTCAAAACCACACACACACACACAGTTCTATGCCTCTCTGGATCCTGCTAAAAGCAGTACCGAAAGAGGCATCCGCACCCTCCCTCTGAAATGTCGACGACAAGATCCCCGACGGGCTGGATCCTCTCCCCTCCAACCAAACGGGAAGGCGAATGTTAGCGGGACACAACGGGAACACCAGGCAGCGAAGGGCGAGGAGGGCGACAATGCAAGCTGGAGGACAAACACACACACACACACACACACACACACACACCTGTCCCTAAGGTCCAAGGAGCTCGGGTGAGACTCGAGAACATCACAATAATTCTTGATCTGTTTGCCGCAAGAGGAAATGACAGGGCGCCCCTCAACCTTCCCTTCTCATCCAGAAGGGTTTCTCAGGGTCCAGACGGGGGCACCTCCGGGGGCCCCGATGGCATCCACGCGCCAGGCGTGTCTCTCCTTCCCTTGGCTGGCCGGGCTCTGAAGCCAAGCACGGCCATTCTGATTGGGGGAACGTGAGTGCAGCTGCAGTGGACCCGCTGCTCTTTGCTCCCCACCCCACCCCGAAAATTCTCCGCCAAGGGGGGGGGGGAAGCGGTTGACACCAGACAAACACCCCGAAATCAGGACACTCCACTCAGCACATGGGGTTAGCAAAATCTCAGCCCAAAGAGAGAAGCGTGCCATTGGGTTCTCGAGCAAACCTTGAGACAGGCTCCCGAGGAGTTTGGACTCCGGTCCCTGCCAAGAACAAACCAGGAAGGTTCAGAATCAGGCCTCCCCACGCGTCTTCCCCTCAGTGGGTTCAACCAGGTGGACTCCCAGCTCCGTGGGCCTAGCATAACTGATGGCCAACGGGAATCCAGAGCCCTGCTCAGCCCTCGTGGAAGGATCTGACCCTTCTCTGCTCCGTCCCATACGTGCTGCTGTCCAACCACCCACGAGGGCGCCAGGATGGGGACGGGTTTCCCTTCGGCCCAAATCTGAGCGGACTTACATGTCCATATTCCAGCTTCCGCTGGTGGTGTTGAAATACCCCCAGCTTGCGGCGTTCTGGACGGACATCCGTGGCCGCTCGTGGCCACACAACATGGCCACCACGTAGTCGTGGATGGTCCCGGCCGCGTCGTAAGCCTTTAGGAAGCCGGGGCTGTGCGGGAAGGAGAAAAGGAGAGGCGGTGGGCACCTACGCCAGGCCTGCCCAACAGGTAGACCGCAGGCGACCGGTAGCCCGCAAAGGGTTCAAAAGTAGCCCACCGGCCATCAATTAAAAAAGTGACGGGATAAGTTCTCCATCCCTCCCTCCCCCACCCCAAGAACCACCACTGCCCCAGCAAAAGTTCTGGGTCTGCCAGCCCACTGTCTCAGCCGAGAGGGGCAGTTCAAGGGCCATGGCGCATTGAAATCTGTTCCCTCCAGAACAGATTAATTGGTTTTCAATGCATTCCTATGGGAAACCGCTGCTCTACTTACAAAGGTTTTTACTTAGGAGCATGAGCTCAGAATGGACAAAATCCGTAAGTAGGGGTTTTAGTGTAGTAGCCCTTAGGCACTTTGGGCCAGAAAAAGTAGACCTTGGCCTGTTCAAAGTTGAACAGCCCTGATCTACGCTATCTCCACAGAAAGCCGCCGATGGATCTAGGAAGCATGCCGTACCTGTTCTTTAAGTACCAAAAGACGGTGGTGCACCCGTACCCCGACGCCACGCTGAGGTGCGACCGTGGTGGAGGAAGGGAGGACAGGAAGTGGGGGCTGCAGCGGCCGTCCTGCCACGTGACCAGGTGGCTGACTTCCTCTGGCTCAAACGTCCAGCTGCCTCGGCTCTCGGTCCACCTGCAACCTGGAGTGAGCAAAACGGACCCCATGGACGGAGGCCCGAGAGTGACCACTCAAATACACTCCAGGGGACCAAAACCCAGCGGCCCCAATGCTATAGCTCTAATGCAGGCATGTCCAATTTTCGGCCCTCTAGATGTTTTGGACCACCACTCCCCCAGTCCTTTGTCATGGGCCATCTAAGCTTAGAATTCTGGGAGTTGTGGTCCAAAACATCAAGAGGGCTGAAGTTTGGACATGGCTGCTCTAATGGAAACACCATGAAGAGATTAAAACACCCCCAAGGCTGTCCTGTTTCGCTTTAATTACGGCCTCTTTCTTCTTCTTTCATTTTTTTTAAAATTGAAACTACTTTCAAGAGCGTTTCTCCCCCTTTATTTTGCCATTTCATTTAGAAAGCAAGTAAATGGGTTTTTCTGAGGGAGAGTTAATGACCATCCCTTGAAAAGCAAAAAAAAAAAAAAAAGCTGCCATTTAGGGAAGAAAAAGCAATAAATAAATAAAGAATTAAAAAAAAACAGACACCAAATAAATAAATAAAAATCCCCATTTGCAGCAAAGAGGCTGCGGTTTTATTATTTTAAAAAGAAAATTGTAGCGCACCCCGAGGAGCCGGCATCCGTTTTACATTTGGTCCCGGGCAAAGAGCCAAACGGCCGAGGCCAAAAACCGAAGAGCTGAGGACCGTTTCAGGAAACGGAGGAGCAGTTCAGCCTCCGGGGACTAGCGGCCTGCAAATCATCACCGATCCCTAAGGGGATGATAGGAACTAGAGTCCATCAGCCTCGGGAAAAGGCTGCCCACCGCTGTCCTAGGGAACAGTGGACTGTTCATTTTTCTTTTGGTATTTCACGCAAAGCAAAATGCCTGACAGGAGCGTGTGTTAGTGCTAAAGTTTCTTGGATAACCTTTTAAAGAAAGAACGCTGAAACAAGCCAGAAGAGGAGATCAAAACGTGAAACCCTACGTAACACATTCTCTCTCTCTCTCTCTCTCTCTTCCTGCAAAAGATACAAATTGCATCCACAGCATCCATCCTGCCTTCCTTTTTAATAGAAGGTTTCCTGATTGGGTTTTGGGTGGTTGTTGTTTTTAGGTTGAAGAATATCGCTATTTTGTAGCTCGTAGGGTTATTTTTCCATCTCTGTTTTTTTTTTTTCCTTTGTAGTTTTCCCGGATCGTCTTTGCAGAAAGCACTAGTTCTGTGAAAGCACAGTGCCACTGGCGGTGCTTAAAGGAAATGTATTTATTTATTTCTTTATTAAACACCGGGCGCTTCAGGCAATGCTTCGGGGCCCTCTGAGCACACTATCATTGTGGTTGTGATTTTTTTTAAAATTACGATTATTCTTTTAACTGCTGGCACCAGTTTCTCTTGCTGGACTTGACTTTGTCTTGGTCTGTGGTGCTATGTTTATTTTATTTGCCTTTTATTTTAGGATTTTCATACTGTATTTTTATATTGACTTGTATTCTATTAGGTCTTTTCACTGGGTTTTTTTTTATGTTTGGGTATGTTATGGGGTTGTAGTTGGGCAGTCGCTGTTTTGGTGACGTGTTGTACACCGCCCAGAGTTCCCTATGGGAAAATCGGGCGGTCAACAAGTACAAGAATAAATAAATAAGTTAATAAAAGGTGGGACTTTGAAAAATACGTTTGTGGCAGCCAAACCTCAGAATATTACCTCGGCCTGTTTTCCAGAACATAATCCCATGCATTTGGCCAGAAACACCGATCCGGGACACCCTGGAAAGCTGTGTTGGTGGAAAGCTCGCCAGGCACTCATTCAAGGCAGCAATAATCTTTCGGACATCCTGCTCGTTCCTCTGAAACAGAAAAAAAAACCCATAGGGAGAAATTTCCATTTTGCTTTTCTGGGAAAGCAAAGCAACTCTCAGTTTTCAGCACCTTCTTTGGAAAACAAAGCTCCACCAGTTGGATTTCTGCCTGCGAATGGGCTGTTGTTAAATCAGCAGCCTCTCTGGGCAGGAAAATTTCACAATGCCGCCCACTTTAACTCGTCTGTCACATAACCCTTAAAAACAAGAGAGTCTGGCAGATCTAAGAGTTTGGAAAAGTTACGTCTTTAGGACCACAACTCCCCGATTCCAACTAGTGATGAGGAACTGACAACTGGGAGGGATGCGTGTGGAAGCTCACGATCCAAAAAAAATAAAGTCTTCCTTGCAAGGTTGTTGTGAAGATAAAATAGGGAAGAAAAGGGCTTTATAGATGAGCCTCAATGATTTATTTATTTATTTATTTATTTTAATACTTATATACCGCCTGTCATCCAGAGGAACTCCGGGCGGTTTACAGCAAGGATACAAACAATGAGAACAATAAGAACAATAACAATAAAAAAAACTTAGTAAAACATCATAATAAAACATCATTAAAAACTACAAAAATAATTGGTGTGATGGCAGGACAAGAAGAAAAAATAATTAATTAACTGTCGCCAAATGCCTCACAAAAAAAACAGGTCTTTAAGGCTTTTTTGACTGCAGTACTGCAGTCAAGACTCCTCTCACGACCTGAGTTCGATCCCAATTGGGCTCAGGTAGCCGACTGGAGGGTGACTTAATTTTCTAACGTCCATAAACGGAGCACCCAGCTGGCTAACTGGACGGCAATGTGTCGCCTGCAGATTTAAAAATGGTTAACCTCCCAGAGAGGGCTTTAAAGCACCGCGGGGTGGCGTATAAGCAGCGTGCCAAGGCTGAAATGCGAAACAAAATTAAGATTTTTGGTTTTTTGGACCTGCAGGTCAGCATCACCCTGGCTCTCCACGTCCGCCCGGGTGTCCTTGGTGCAACTCGCGGCCACCATAAACCCGTGGCCTGCTTCTTCCACCAAGACGGCTTTCACGGACGTGGTTCCTATATCGACGCCCAGCGCGAAGGAAGTTTGCCTCGCCGTCTCGGTGGGTTTCGAACCCTCGTCCGGAGTTTTCGGCGGGGCCTCCATTCTCTCCGGCCTGCAACGAGAGAAAAGGACGGCGCTGATGAACAGGACCGAAAACGGCACCCGTTTAAAGCAGAAGAAGAAAACCAGGATGCAAATTGAAATCATCCCAAAGAGTGAATTCGGCACTTGCGAACGTGGCTCGGGGATTATGGGGTTTGTAGTCCAAACCCTGAGCCGCCTTCCTAAACTTTAAGGGCCTTCTTTCCAATGCTCTTTTTTTTTTCAAACCTCAGAGAAGTTACACAACAGCTAGAATCAAATCCATCCCAGGGGTGGAAAAACTTCAGTTTTATTATTCAAAACTTAACTTTCTTCTGAGATCAGACGGAAGTAAATGCTAAAAAACCCCTACTCATATGCAAATCTTAGCGGCTAAATTCCAAAATGAACATTTATATCCTGTTTTCCCATCCTGACACCCTGGTTTGCCTTCGGAAAAAAATAATTGAGTTCAATGAGATTTTTCCCCCCTGATAAATATGGCTGCAACTAAACCTTCACCTTAATGTAGGAACAACACTTATATGTTGCCCAGGCCTATGACGTAACCTATTCACAAAGGAAACATGCTTGCTTATTTATTTATTTATTTATTTATTTATTTATTTATTTACATTACTTTTGTAGGGAAAGTTGGGGTAAACTATCTTAAATTTATTTATTTAAACTTATCTTAAATTTATTTATTTATTTTAACTACTTTACCTCACCTTTCCCTTCAAAAGGCCTCAAGGCAACTTGGAATCATTAACAGATTACATTTATAAGCTATATATTTGCGCTTATAGAAGACCTCCATATTAAACGCTTATATCCCACCACCTTCTGCAGAGAAGTGGCATTTGCTACTAGCAGGGCGGGAGAAGCGTATAATAAATTAATTTGAATTAAAAAACAAAGGAGCTGAACGAAAACAGCAGCGTTTTTTTTCTTAAACAAATTTAAAAGGAAAAGGATGCAAATCTCAACACGTCTTAGTTCTTACTAATAACTATCTATCTATCGATACAGATAGAAATTTCCTCACCACGTACCCAAAGAGTCTATGGGTGGGGGAGAAAGTTAAGAATTTGGGGCTGAAAAATCCCACGAAATTCTGAGGTAAAAACGCGGCTGAGGAAACGCAAACGGAAGAAGTGAACTTTGGAGTTTTAATTTCGCGTCAGGAGCGCGCCACACCCAACATGGCGGCGGAAAGCGAGCGGGCGCCATCTTGGGCGCGTGCCCAAGGCCTCATCTCCTTAGGAGCGCCTGAGGGGATTACGACACTTCCAAAATGGCGGCCCGGGCGACGCCGAAGCCGCCATTTTGAGTGTCCTCCTCCCCACCCCTTCCAAGCTCAACCCTTTAGGCCCTCGGCGTCTTTTTTTCCTCCCCAGTGGGGTTAAGACCTTAAACCAAAGACTAGATATTCACCTGGCAGGGGCTTAAATAAACAGAAAGGGAAAATAAAAGAGTTCCGCCTCGGGAAACGCCCTTCGGCCGCCACGCCCAAGATGGCGGCTACGGCAAGCGAGAGGAAAGGCGGATGGCGGTAGAAGGACCGTCTCCAGGGCGACGCCCCGAATGCCTAAACGCGGGGCAAGCGGCCTTCGCCGGAGGAAGGCTCGACGGGCGGCGGGACGGCCTTACCGGCGCCGTTACAGGTCCGTTAGTTCTCCTCTCGCAACGTTACTAACGCCCAAAGAGTCGAAGCTCGGTAAGGAAGGACCGGGAAGAGAAAGGGAGGGGGGTAGAACGGGAAGCAGGGACACCAACTCCCGGCATGCATTGCGGACGGCGGCCCCTTTCCCCCAGCGAGCGCCGGGCCGCGTTGCATGATGGGTTTCGTAGTTGTCGGTGGCCGGCGGTGGGAAATGGGGCTTTTGGCATCCCTTATAAAACAGGGGCGCCTCCGATAAAAGGGGGGGGAATTTTCCCTTTGCCCCTCCCCCACCCTCCCCTTGCCCTTTAAATGGGGGGGGGGTTCCCCGTTTGGTTTAAATCAAGATCACCCCACATTTACCTATTGGGGTGTGTGTTAAAGCATCCCAAAATAAAAGGGGACCCGAAAATCTTGGTCCTCCCGAGTTTGCCACGACCTTATCTTGAAAGGCGTGCCGACGAAGGGCAAGAGTGCCTCTGCCCGTGCGCAGAGTTCACCCCCCCCCCCCTTTGCTCTCAAAGCGCTGCGCCCAACTCTTTCCTCCGGATCCCTTTAAGAAATTAAAACGAAATACAAGTACAGTAAAGCCGTTTTCGTGTGAACGTCTAGGACTCGACCCCTCTCCTTTGGAGTTCTTGTGGATCTTCCACCGAGGTCAAAAATCAATATTTCAACGAGCAGGGTGTCATCATCATTATGATCATCACTTCACCCCTCTCTAAGGACTTCCCCCGTACACGTGCAGATCAAGAATCAGTTAAATAAAGAACCAGGCTGAGAGTTAAAAACCAAGCCTACTGTTAACTGTCCCCCTTAATTTTCTGCCTGCAAAATAAATCTGTTTCAGTAAATGTTCCCGAGTTTTTCGGAAAAGAGATGGGGGAAGGGGCCCTTGAGATACCCAACCCCCCAGGATCTTTTGGGATCCTCCCTTTGTCCAGTCACGTTTTTGACCCTATAAAAAGAGAGCGAGGTTTTCCCCCAAGGGGGGGGGAGTGTGGAGTAACGGTTAGCACAGCTGAGAGTTTTGGGGGGGCTGAGTTCGAACCTCCCCTTGTGGAGCAACCAGACAGGCCCACTCCCTTCCTGCTGTCGGCTTCTGTTGTCTATGTGGAGGGTGGCTTTTTTCCAAAGCAGCTATGCGCCAGAGGGGACTCCAACCCAGAGCATCCCTGGTTCCAGATGCTGTAACCACTGCCCTACACTACCCCCCAAATCCCTCCCACCTCCTCCTCTGCCTCATGCCTTTTTTCTCTTTCTCTTTCCAGCTGACCGGGGACTCCCGCTTGGCTGCTGTGTCTGCAGGCAGCCCAGGATGGGGAACTCCAGTGGCTTTTTCCTCGTCCTGCTGGCTTTCCTCTCCCTCGCGTCCCCACTGAGGGTCCGGGGTAAGTCCCCCAGCCTTGGATGGACCTGGGTTGTTGTTGGTTAAATCCTGTGGCCGGGTGGGACACACACACACAAGCCTCCTGGTTCTCCCTGCGGGTGGGTGCCTGTGCCGCCGTGGGCCACAACGCCCAAACGTTGGCCGTGCCCTTGGCAAGGTCAACACTGGGAAGGGTTGGGTGGTAATAAATGAAGTTTGGCTTGCGTCTTTTGACGGCCACCGATGCTTCGAGACCGAGACGCCATTGGGTGCAATTCGATTTACCGGCACTTGCAGAACAAATCCGCTCTCTCTATTCATGCTCTCCAACCCGAATGGAGCAGCCTCTCTCCGCATGGCTCGGTCCTCCTTCATCCCATTGGCTGGGGATGATGGGGATTATAGTCCAAAGGAGGAAGGAAAGCCTGCTCTCCTAAAATCAAGGATGTGCTGGTGAATGTTTTTTTTTCTTTTGCTTCCCTGTTCCCTCTTGTTGCTTGGATCAAAAGTTCAGGTGCCATCTTTTGCCCCAGTCTGGGACTATGGTGCTTTTAAGGTAGCTTCTAGTTGTTCCAGCATTTTATTGCGTTTGTTAATTTCTCTCCCCCCCCCCTCACCCCCGATCTCCGTTTCGAAGGCGACCCCGTTCTCTCTCTCCCCGAAGTGGTTTCGCTGGAAAACGGCCAGTCGAAAAACATCACAGTGACTTTGAGGTAGGTGTGTCAGCAGCACTGCTGCCGGGAAGGGGGGGGATCCCACCTTTTTTGGGGAAGCAAAGAGAATCCGAGAAAGCACGGTTGATAATTAAAAAGAAAAATAGCATTGCTTCTCCCCCTTCCTCTTTGGAGAGGAAATTCTATTGTACTTTGTGTTGTGCTTCCTCCGCGATTGTGGCTTTCTCTCGCTGACCTTTCACTGTTGGCTCTTCCTTGGTTCTTGAGAAACGGCCTTAGCTGGGGACAGACCTTTCTAGGTTGTGGTGTGTGTGTGGGGGGGGGATGCTGGCTGATACACAGGGAGACATTACTGGGATGGCAGAGAAACCCTGGGCTGGAATGTCCAATGGTCGGATCTTACACTTATGAAGCTGGCGAATATATATTCGTCAGGCTGCATTGATATGAAGATCCCGAACCCTCTCCAAGGGCCGGCCCTTGTGGAGAGCACTGCAGTAGCCAAGCTTTGCAACAAAAGGCCTTCCCAGTGACTACGCACCGAAACATGTTGGATTGCAGCTCCCATCCTCCTCCACCACGGGGGGTCTGACCCTGCCACATCTTGGGAGGGGGGGTGCCAGTTGCGTGCTATGCCCGCCCTCCTAACGGGTGGTCTCTCTCCGCCCTCTCTCGTAGCCCCCCATCCAATGAACCGCTGGCGATCACGTTTAACGTGACGTACACGTCCCGGGAGAATGCCACCATCGTGGAGCTGCCGAAGCAAGTAAGTGGGGGGCCCTGGCACCTCGCTACGGGCAGGGCACACCCACAGGGCCTTGCCGGAAGGACTGGGGTTAGGCTTAGGGTGGCCAGATCCTTGCTTTGCAAGGCAAACCCCAGTTCAATCCCTGGTGTCTCCTTGTGAGACCGGCATGGGCTTCCCAGAGGTTGCCAGGCAGACTGGAGTGCAAGGGGAGACAGGAAGGTTATCTCGCCCTTTTAGGGTGTCTTGATTTTCTCCTCCTCCTCCTTTCTGCCAGCTCGTGATAGCAGCCGGTCAGAAGGCGGCGAGCTTCCAAGCGAGAGCCACCGACGTCGGGCAAGTGACCATCTACCTTTCTGTCAACACCTCCCGCCACACCGGGTAAGGGTCCGAACCAATGGTGGCCGTCTATGCCTGGCCAGAACAAAACCAGAATTTCTTTCTCTGTTTAGAATATGTGCCAGCCTTTGGGGTCATTCAGACTGTTTTTGTTCTTCCTTTTCCCCACATTCCTTTCCTCCCTCATCCCATTGGCTGGGGATGATAGGGGGTGTAGTTCCCAAAGGCAGGGGTAGGCCAGGGAAGGGGGGCTGGTGTGCAGGAACGGGGCACACGCATGGGGGACTGTGCCGCGTCATTCCTCATGTGGAACGCAGCCAGAAGGGAGCCTGTGTGCTCCGGAAGGAGGAGAGGATTCTGGGTGACAACGATGCCCAGAATCCTTCACCGAGAGGGACTGGGATTAGTGGCTGTAGCGGCTCAAGGATGCCGGGGAGAATTCGCACTCGGCCTCACACTCTCGCTTTCCCCTCTGACGGTTC
This sequence comes from Phrynocephalus guinanensis, assembly GCA_037367245.1. Lineage (NCBI taxonomy): Eukaryota > Metazoa > Chordata > Lepidosauria > Squamata > Agamidae > Phrynocephalus > Phrynocephalus guinanensis. Next base: position 12,526,806 of record CM074750.1, read on the forward strand.
TGGAGGCTTTGGCCAAAACTCTGCCTGCGCATCCCCGTTTCGGTGGCCACCCTAAGGTCTAGGGCACGTGATGGCTCCCAGTTGCCCGCGGGGCCACCCATGCGGTGATGCCGTCCCCATTTCTCTCCCCCACAGGCCCAGAATCCGTTTCCTCGTGATCCACAGCAACGCGGTGAGAATCACAGACCAGGTGATCGGGTGGATCTATTTCCTGGCCTGGTCCGTCTCTTTCTATCCCCAGGTGCTGGAGAACTGGTGGCGGAAAAGGTAAGAACAGACCCAGGGACTTGTCCTTTTTTGTTGTTGTTGCAGGGATGAATTGATGATTTGATCGGGCAGGACAAGAGACTCCACATTAGCCCTCCCGGGGAGAGGGAGCCAATAACAAACGTTAGGATGCTGGGAGAACGGGAGAAATTTAAAAACCCGTGCATGGGGACGCCCCTTTCCTGGTTTTAGGCTGCAGGGGTATGCAAACCCCCGTTGAACTGGAAAGCTCAAATCGTGTGCTTTGACGCCGGGACGGCCGCGTGTCATCAGGAACACCCCCTGGAAGCTGAGCCGCTGCGTCCCCCGGGATCCGTGTCTCTCTGCTGACGCTTCTGCTTTTCTTGGTGTGTGTGTGTGTGTGTGTTGCCAGTGTCGTGGGGCTAAGCTTTGACTTCCTGGCTCTGAACCTGACCGGCTTCATCGCCTACAGCGTCTTTAACGTTGGCCTTTTCTGGATCAGACCCGTGAAGGTAAGTGGGGCAGGGAGGGGCAGCTTTCCCCCTAACTCCGTTTGGGCCCTGCCTGCGCTCCCAGAGCCCTGCACACCTCCTCTGACCCTCGCGGGGGGGGGGCTTTTGCCGACCCCAGGAGCAGTTCCTGCACCTCTATCCCAACGGCGTCAACCCCGTGGACAGCAACGATGTGTTCTTCAGTTTGCACGCGGTCGCCGTGACCCTTCTGATCATCGGCCAGTGCCTTCTGTACGAGGTGACTCCCTGTTTCCGATTTATTTTCATTTCGAAAGATTAGAAGCCTGCGAGGCAGGAGGTCTGAGGTCTCCCCTTTTTCCATTTCTGTTTGGCGCAGAGAGGGGGTCAAAAGGTCTCGCTGACGGCCACGGGGCTGCTCGCCGTCGCGTGGATTTTCATCTTCGCCACCTTGTTCGTGGCGGTGGCCGGCGTAATCACGTGGCTCCAGTTCCTCTTCTACTTCTCCTACATCAAGCTCGCGGTCACCCTGATCAAATACTTCCCGCAGGTATGCCCGGGCAGGACGAGGGGGGAGAGAGGTTGGCGTCAGCCGGGCTTCCTTGGTCATCCGTGGCGATCGTGCCTTTCCTCCAAGCAACTACCAAAAGATATTGTGCTCCAGGAAACCTGTTCTTTCCCTTTTCGAAGGTGGCTCAAGAATCTCTGGCCCAAAGTTGGGGAAGAGCTTGTTTTTGGAACTAGAGCCCGCAGGATCTCACAGCAAGGAAGCTGCGATTTGTAATCCAAAATCTCCCCCAGGGATTTCTCAGAAATCAGGGGAGGGGCTACTAACGTTAGGGCGGCGGTGGCGAACCTCCGGCCCTCCAGACGTTTTGGACCACAACCCCCCACAGTCCTTTGTCACTGGCAGTCTAGGCTCGGAATTCTGGGAGTTGTCGTATAAAACATCTGGAGCGCCGAAGATTTGCCACCGCCGATTTAGGGAGTTATTTCTGCAACCAGGTTGCGTTTTCTTCGCCCGAAAAAAGGCAAGGAACATGGGTGTCCTTCCACTCAGTTCTCTTTCCCGTAGGCCTACATGAATTTCCGTCGGAAGAGCACCGAAGGGTGGAGCATCGGTAACGTCCTACTGGATTTTATAGGGGGTGCCTTCAGCCTGATCCAGATGTTCCTGCAGTCCTATAACAACGGTACGCGTGCCTCCCTTTCTCAGCCAGAGGGCCTTGAGGACAGGGTGGTTTCGGGCAACCGCTGACCGCGTTCCTCTGAGACATCCAAGCATGGGAGCTGGCCACTTTTCTCCTTGGTTTTTCCCCCCCTACAGCTGATGCTCCATGGTAGACTGCTGATGGAGCTGGAGGGTCCATCCGGCTGTACTGGCCGGTTTCCCTCCCCGCCCAATCCTAAATGGTTTCATTCTTCTTTGCCGTTCCAGACACCTGGAAGCTGGTCTTCGGCGATCCCACCAAGTTCGGCCTTGGTGTTTTCTCCATCTTCTTCGACATCATATTCATCGTCCAGCATTACTGCTTGTATCACGTGCCACCTTACACCACGGTGGAGGCGGAGTAAGGGCCTGCCGGTCGGGGGGGGGGCCCTCTCTGCATCGTCCGACCGGCCTTTGCCGCTTCAACCTCAGAAGGGAACTTGGACTTGTGGAATCCTCCGTGGCGGCGTCGAACTCCTTCGACACCCGCCCCCTTCGTGTTGCGTTACTTGACCACCTCCGGGTGCCTTAACATCTCCCAGGACTGCAGCCTCTCGCCATCTGGTGGCTGGGCCATCTCGAGAGGGCCAACCTTGATCTTTTGCTCACCCAACGACTGTTCACCGCGACTACCTCTACGAATTTCACCTCGCTCGGGGTCGGTAGCTGCCTTCTGACCGATCCGTGCCAGCCTCCAAAGTGGGTATCCTCCAAGGCGGGAGGATTTGGGAGGCCTTGAATGGCCGGAGGAAACCTCTTTTAGCCACTGCAAATAAAATACTTCCCAACTGGGTAGCCGGGTGTTTTTAAATCTCGCGGCGGAACTGCACAGAAAGGGTTTCTGGGATGGGAGTCCAAGCAGAAAAAAGAACCTTCCCGCCCTGCAGCTATACAGAGAATTTAGATTTGGCAACAGGCTGCCTCTTAGGTTACTCAAATTAATCATTTTTTTCCCTTCTCAACCACAAGGACTAGAACCTTACTTTTCCACTTCGGAGTACAAAGCATACGATGCTCAGGCAGGAAGTCCCACATGCTATCTCCAGCTCAGGCGAGGAGGTGCCTTAGCTTAGAAAACTGATCTTGCGTCCCTGTTGGCCATGCGATGGTAGAAGGACCGACACTTTACTGTGGATTTACATAAACTGGTTTCAAAGGATCCCAAGTTCGTGGCGTCTCTGTGGGTGACTTAACCTTCTGTGTCCCGTCTCAGGCAAGGTAGGGGTTTTTCCATGAAAAGGCGACATGTTCTGAGCTATTTTGAAGTAACTGAGTGTTCATTTGGTGCATTTAGACATCCGAGAGAGGCTGCTTGGGAGATTGTGTTTGAAACATGGGAGTCTTTGGGCACTGTCTCAATGTGGTGTGTGTCTCCATGTCTCATCTGCTGCTGGGCCTCAGGCAGTAAAAAATATTAGACCGGCCCCACTGTCATGGCGCTGCCCAGCCCTAACGTATTACATAGCGCAAAACAGAAGAATGGAGAATGATGAAGCAGCAGGCCTTACAGAAAACCTGCCTGAACAAATCTGCCGTCTTGCCGCTCCTGACCAACCCCTAAGCTGCTGCTTGCATTCCAGATCCTGACACACACAAAAACATCCGCACCAAACAGAAAGTCCAGCTTGAATTTATTATCTTGTGCAAGAGGCCAGGCAGCGGCTGGAGGGTCACCTCCTCCTCCCCCCCTCCCGTTCCATGCGAGAAATCAAGCCGAGGGTTTTTTTTTTCTTCCAAAAAGGCAATTTTTAATCAAAAGAGACCATCTCAGAGCCCTCTTGTGCGCGGAAGTAGAAAAACACCACAGTAGTAAAAGAGGCATCTAGTGGTATGAGCCATTGGGCAGTTTGGACTGGTCGGCCCGCAGGTAGAACAGCTGTGAGATCCTGAAATAAGTTAGTGTTGCAGATTTTGAAGAAAGATTATTTACAGTGTATATTTTTTTTTTTTAAAAAAAGCCTTGGCACAAGTGAAGTACCGCTCCTGGAGACTAGAAAGGAATGTGCCACAGGCTAAAACACCGATTTAAAACTCCAAGCAGGCCAGAGAGGGGGGGGGTTGTCAAAAACTCTCCCACCCCAAACTGATTCGGAGACACTTGAATTTTGTGATGAATTTCCTAGAAAGACGTGGCTTCCTTCTGTCCGTGGACATGCAGTCCCAATGCGGGGCAGGCACCTGGTTCCTCTTTTTTAAGGATTTCGGACAATCTTGATCAGAAATAGAGAGCAAGACAGAAGGCAAACCATTTTCTCGTCTCCCTTTCCTCCCCCATGATTTGGTATGTTTCACACCGCACAGCCCTTTCCTTGATTATTCCCACTCCACCCACCCCAGTCAGGGTCTCCTCTGCTAAGAGCTGCCCTCATGTCAGCCGTATCAAGCCTCCGATTCAGAAAAAGAGACGGTGCGGGCACTTGGTGCGAAACACATCCCTAAATCTACACCACCACGCCCTCTAATGTGGTCCTGTGCTTTTTTAAAAAAAAGGTTTTTTAAGAGCTTTTGGTGTTTAAGCCACAGGGCACTTCTTCAAAGATTTGGAGAAAGCTCTAAAAATATATATATGAGTATATTGGCTACTTGATAACTGCATCGTTCCTCACCGGGCCAGCTGTCAACGAGCGTTCTCTGTTGGAGGAATCCAAGGAAACCCACCAGGAACCTTGGTGGCCTCTCCATCTCCGCAGGACTTGGTACAAGAGAAGAGGGCAGCAGGCGAAGTCTTCGGTGCCAGTTTCCCCGGGAAGAACCCGGGGCAGGGGTGCCATCTTTGTAGAGGCGCGGCGCATGCCTGTGCAAAGATGGCGCCGGAGCTGCCTGGCAGGCCCTCACGAGGTCCCCTCCGAGGAGGAGGAGAGGTTAACCGTCCGGCCCGCCTCAATCAAGGTTCAGCTTTTTCTGCCCCCCCCCCCCCGGCTCAGTGGCATGGCTGGGACATCATGGACTGCTGGACCGCCTTCTGGAGGGACTGCCGGGTCACCAGGAGCCGGACGACTTCCTCGTTCCTCTTGGTCAGCCTCTTCCGGGCCTGGTCGTGGGTCACCATGGTCATGTCCCACCCGTTCACCTGCAACCGACGCAGCACGGGTTTAGAGCAGGGGCCACGGCCATCAGACCGACACCTGAGAAATCCTTAGGATCCCTCTGAATTTCGGGGGCACGTCCGCCCCCAAGACCAGGCCTGCCCCCCCACCCGCTGCTTTAAAAGCTAGAAAAGAGACATAGGTAGGGTAAAGACAAGTAATTAGTAAGGAATCATAGAATCCTAGAGTTGGAAGAGACCTCAAGGAGGGCCATCTAGTCCAACCCCCTGCCATGCAGGAACTCCCATCACAGGATTCCCGACAGATGGCCATCCAGCCTCTGCTTAAAAACCCGTCTAGCTGCTGCTTCAACCCTCCCCCCCCCCAACTGCGCAAGACTCACCTGCATGATTTTGTCCCCGACCTGCAGCCCGGCTACTTCCGCCGGCCCTCCTTCCGTCACTCGGGTGACATAAATGCCCTGGGGGAGAGAAAGGAGCCGAGAATTTATTTTCCATCAAACAAAAGAGGCGGGCCGACTTGTGTTCCCCCCCACCCACTTTCGCCGCCAATCACTCCACCAAGCGGGCTACCCAGTCGACCTATTTTCTTGCGAAATAATTCTCCTCCTGTTCCTCTGAGCTGCCATATGGACAGCTCTATTGGGGCCACCCAGGCAGCGGGGCTACGGGTTCCCACACCACTCCACAAGTTACCAGCCCACCGTTCATGATGCCCGGCCTAAAGACAACGGGTCTTTTGCCTTTAATAGTCTGCACCCCCCCTCGCCAAACCAATCCAGGAACAGAATCCAGAAAGCAGGAACAGAATCCAGAAACCCCACCCCCAATTTGTTTTTTGGCATTTTCAGGGGCTGCTGGGTGGGAAATGACCCCCGATCGTCTCCCTGGCTGCCCAACTTCCCTCCGTGCCCTCGGCTGCCAACCTTATCAGTCTTGTCCTCAGAGAAGGGGTTCTGGCTGGGATCCTGATCGATGCCGCCTCCGATGCTGAAGCCCAGGATCAGGTTGTCCCCCTGGCGGAGCTTGTGGATTTCCACTCGTTGCTGAGGGGCGGGAAGCAAGGGCGGGAGAGTCAAACAGGGGGAGGAACGTTCGTTTCAGGCTCAGAGCAGAGCGACCGCCACAAGGGAACAAGAGGGGCCGGTACCCCATGGATCACTCCGAGGGCGACATCTTGCTCCTTTGGGGAAACCCGGTAACAAGACCCAGAAGCGAGGTGGGATCAAAAGGAAGTGATGTGCTATCGTGCAACTCGGAGAGCTAAAGGGCAGCCCCTCCAGCTGTCAGATCACAAATCCCATCTCTCTCTCTCTCTCTCTCTCTCAAACACACACACACACACACACACACCACAGCCAGCCTGGTACAGTCAGCTTTGTAGGATCCCTTTTATTACTGGGATCCGTAAGAGGCCTCTAGGAAATCGGAAGGTCGGGAGGCCTTTCCCGTTAACCCTCTGGGGCAGAGGGTTTGTAAGATGCAGAGGAGAAAAGCTAGGAAGAGAGAACAAGAAGTATGGAAAAAAATGAACAAGAAAAAAGGCATGGGTTTGAAAGTTCATCATGACTTGATCCGCAGGCCTCCAATTCTGAAATAAAAATCTTGGGTGTTTTTTTCTTCCCAGGACATTTTTCTCCCTATAAGCTCCTCTTCCCCTCGGGTCAAAAAAGCCCAAGCCTGAACACAGGGAAACGCGGGAATTAGCTCCTGCGAACAAGCCCTCTTTTTATTTATTTTTTGAAAATCAGAAACTAAAATAGGCCATGAGCTCATGGAGAGAAAGAGAGCAGCGCTTTCAGGAGGAGAGATAAAAGCCGAGAGAGAGGGGCAGCATAAACCAGGGGCTCTGGCAGCATGAAGGGGAGAGGCTGTCTCCTGCCTCCAAAACAGGAAAGCGCTGGGGGGGGGGGGGGAAACCAGAGGTCCACACAGGACCATCTCAGGGCATTTTTCGCAGAGGTGAAGGGCGGTCAGAATCCCACTTTGCTCACACTGATAAGAAAGGGCCTTCTAACTTTAGCCTTTTTTTTTTTCCACTTGTATTTGTTCGATAGCTAGAGAAGTCGTGCCTAACACCAGGACATTTCACCGCTTGCATTCCCCGCTGACTGACGGCTGGCCTTTTAACAGGTCCCTGGCTTAGCTTGCCTTCCTGGCGAGAGGAACTCGGCAGGCAACACAATTCACTCCTCTGGAGAGAAAAAAAAGGAAACAAAACATAAAGCCAAGCGATCCCTGGGCTGGGCTGCCCTCCATCCCATTGAGCCGCAGGGATTACACCACACTTACTCATCCTTCTGGCAAACAAAGAAGGGCCTTTTTTTAAAAAAAAAAATTTATTTTCTGGTTCCCCAGAGCTATTTGCTGAACTGGCTATGACTCCCCGTCCTCTCCCAAAGTGGACGGAGCAATGAGCCCCAATGGTTCGGGGTGGGGCAGGAAGATCCAGGGAAGGACGTAAAAAGAACCCAGGGCAGGTTGGGCGGCGTGACGTTCGGGATGGAAGAGAATCCCCAAAAGAGGACAGGGGTGTGTGTGTGTGTGTGTGAATACTGAGGGACCAGAAAGAGGAACCGGAACGGAAGAGGCCATGAAGGTGTATTTGCAGCAAAGCCATCTCCAAGGAGCCCGCAAGGAGATGGGAGAGGAAGGCCAGCTCTTCATAGAGAAAGGGCAACCCTAACCCCAACCCCAACCACCCACCCCATTCACCCAGGATCTTTAAGGAGATTCAATCAGGGTCACGTCCGTGGCTCCAAACGGGAAAGTGGAGGCAGAGAGAGCAGGATTGCAAGCATGCCAGAAAAAGTGGGGGCGGAATCCTTCCTAAAGAAATGGCCAGGATAACCCCCCCCCTCTTGCCCTGTGGGAAATACAACTACTCTCTCCCACTGCTGCTACCAAGGCAGGAGGGCAGGGACTCGGGAACAACACAAGGGGCTCCGGCTGCTGCTTCAAAAAGCAAAAGCAAAGTGTGTTCTGCTTCTCTACCGCCCACCCCCCCATACCACTCCAAGTAGTCTCTGGGCGGTTTTACAATTTTTAATTACAGTAATGCAGGCTACACATTGACCCCCCCCCCAAAGCAAGCTGGGTATTCATTTTACCGCCCTCAGAAGGATGGAAGGCGGAGTGAACCTTGAAGTCAGCTACCTGGGATTGAACCCCAGGTCATGAGCACAGTTTTACCTGCAGGACAGGCGTTTAACCACTGTGCCACGAGGCTCTCAAAAAGTGATGCATTGATGCTAACAATGGTCAGGTAACTGAGATTTTCCATAGTCCTCCCCCCCCCAAAAAAATAATAACAGAGATCTATTATTCTTCCCACCCAAACTGTACCATCACAGCAACCCTGCGAGGGAGGTGCAGATAGCAAGCATTCCCAAAGTATTTTTGGCTTGGAGGACTTAAATCATCGACAGCCAAACATCCTTTATTAATTACATTTTAATCCGGCTATTTCCCCTGGCCACTTAAGATATAACACCCAGGGGACTCTTTTCCCAAACCAAGTTCTGGTAGAGGGAAAAACTCAGTTTTATTAAAGAGGGGGGGGGGAGGCGGAGTGAACCTTGAAGTCAGCTACCTGGGATTGAACCCCCAGGTCGTGAGCACCGTTTTACCTGCAGGACAGGCATTTTAAACCCCCCCCCTGTGCCACGGGGAGGGGGGGCTCAGGGTCTTTTCCTCCTGGAACCACCTCCCTTTCGCTTCAGATCAAGAAGCAAGCATGGGGTGGGGGGTGGGGGGGAATCGTAGTCCTCCTGGGATTCCCTTTGCTGCCTCTTCTTTTCACCACCTCCCATGCCTTTCTTTCCCTTTTTTTGGCTTTTTAAAGAGGTCCAAACCTCCGTTTTCTTGTCCAACCCTAGAAAAGCCTCATCCGAGCAGATGCTCTCCTGGATCCCCCTCGGAAAGCTCCTTCGGAGGCCCCAAAATAACCTGCCCCTCTGATTTTTTACGCACCGGTGTGGCCAAGCTCCATCGGTCAGGCCTGTTGTACACAAACGCCCCCAGACACACCCGCAATACACACGGCCTCCTCACACGCCCACCTTTCTCTCTGTAGATACGTACACACACACACACACACACCCTACACACACACACACCCTACACACCCTTGTACTGTATAGACTGGTGATGGGGAGGGGGGGGGGCGAAGAAGGTTCCCCACCCCCCAAACCGTCCCACCCACCCCCCAATACACGGCACCGGGCGGGCGGGCGGGGGGGGGTTCGTGTGTGGGGGCGGAGGGGGGGTGTCGCCCCTCCCCCTCCCCCCTTTTCATGAGGCGGGCGGGGGAAGGGAGGGGGAAGGGGAGAGGAGGGGGTCCGCACTCACCACCACGGCCGTCACCGGCTGCCCCGGGATGTACGACATGATGGCCGCCGGCGTCCCCGTCCAGCCCCCCCCCCCAACACCACCACCACCGCCGCTGCTTCCTCCTTCTTCCTCCTCCTCAGGCGCCGCTTTTTTTACCTCAGGAGGAACAAAAGCCCGCGCGCGCGCGCGCGCCGGAGCCACGCCCCCTCCTTTCCTCCTCCGCCGCCCACCCGCGCACGCGCCGTCCTCAGAGGGAAGGGAAGGCAGGCCACGCCCCCTTTCTTTCCTCCCTCCCTCCCTCCCTCCCTCCCTCCTCAGCCGCCTCGCGCCCCGAAAGAGGCCACGCCCCCCCTTCCCCACCACCACCACCACCACCAAACGGCCGCCGCCCCTCTTGGCCACGCCCCCTCAGGCAGGGCGCGCCGCCCAACCGCCCGCCCCTCGGAGTCGTAGGAAGGAGGAGGAGGAGGAGGAGGGAGGGCGGGAAGGCCCGTGACGCACGCCCCTCAGGAGGCGGGGCTAAAGGCCGCCCCGCCCCTCTGTTCCCTCCCTCCTTCCCTCCCTGCCTCCTTCCCTCTCCCTCTCTCCCAGCATCCCTTGCGTTCCAAGAGGCTTCCCTCCCTCTCTCTCTCTCTCTCTCTCTCTCTCTCTCTCTCTCTCCCAGCAGCCCTCGCGCTCCAAGATGGCGCCGGCGGCAGCCCACTTCCGGTAGCTCCGGCGGAGGAGGGGGGGAGCGGAGAAGCCGTTGAAAGGTGAGCCGTGGGGCGCTGGTGGGGGGGGGGCAAGGAGGAGGAGGAGGAGGAAGAAGAAGGGGTGTCCCTTTCGCCCCCCCCATGAGGGGCTTCGAGCTGGAGGGGGTGTCGTCATCATCGCACTGAGAAGGGGGGGACCTTTGACGTCACGGGTCTCTGACGTCATCGCGAGGAGATCCAGAAGGGGTCGTTCGTTGGGGGGGGGGGGGGGGGTGGGGGGGGAAGGAGAGGGACACTTTGGCCCAAAAGCGTGTGTGTGTGTGGGGGGGGAAACCGCCTGGAAAAAGCCACGGACTCCAGTTCCCATCACGCCCGCCCTCTCCTTGCCCCCCCCCTTGGGCAGGGCTTTTGGGTGCAGGGGAGGATAGGCTCGGGGAGGGGGGGTCGCCCTCAGCCCTTCTCGGTTGGGTGCTGAAGAAGACCCCACCACCACCGAACCCATCCGCCTCTACACAGGCTCCCAGGTCCGGGGACGATGGGCACTGCAGTGCCTCCCTGCTGCCATCAAAGCTGGGTTCTCAATCCGCCCCCCCTCAAAAAAATAAACTTTCCAGCAACTAATCTTGAGCAGCCATTCCAGAGTCTTGCCTGCTAGAATCAGTCAAGCCAATCAGTCAAGAATTACCCTTTAAAAAATAGAAGGGAAGTGCTTTCACAAAGTGCTGGCAGGGGGGACGATGGGACCTGTAGTCAAACACCGGTAGGGGGGGTCTCTTCCCCCCCCCGGGATTCTCCCTTTGCCCCTCTTGGATTTTATGAATTTTCTACCTACTCTTGGCACTGGAATCATGACATCCCTCGTTTTCCTGCTCTAATAATTCTTTTTAACCCCCCCATACATTCCGTTCCCTTTGGTTTATAGCGCAAAGACTAACTAAAGCGACATTTCGGGAGGCCTGGAGGTCGTCCGTTCCACGTAATGCCACGTGCTCCTTCAAATGAGATCCAAGCGGATTGACTTTTGTGCTCTTTTCTCCCTTCCGCAGCAGCTCCTGCCCAGCGAGCCCGTTGGAGCGGAAGACGCGAGCCATGGCCACCGTGGCGGCCAAACGCGAAGGCCCGCAGTTCATCAGCGAAGCGGCCGTCCGCGGGAACGCCGCCATCCTGGATTACTGCCGGACGTCGGTCTCGGCTCTCTCGGGGGCCACGGCAGGCATCCTGGGCCTGACCGGCCTCCACGGCTTCATCTTCTACTTCCTGGCCTCCATCTTGCTCTCAGTCCTGTTGGTCTTCAAAGCGGGCCGGCGCTGGAGCAAGTACTTTAAATCCCGCCGGCCTCTGTTCACCGGAGGGTTGATCGGGGGCCTGTTCACCTACGTCCTTTTCTGGACTTTCCTCTACGGCATGGTGCACGTTTACTAAGAAGGGGGAGCCGCTCCGTCGGGACGCCCCTGTTCGGACCGGACCGGGCGAGCCTTGCCAAAAACCCATCGCCTCGTCTCTTGGGCTGGATTCTTCCAAACTGTCCACCCGCCGCTCGACCTGCCTGTAACCTACGTCACACAACATCCCGTTCCTCAGACACAACCGGAAACCTTCGTGAGCCTTGAAAATGATGCCTGATGAGTAAATAATACATCTTTGAGAGGATGGTTGCGTTCCGCTTTATCCGGCCGCGCTCCCTTTATTCCCCTCCTCAACTAAGGCTGCCAGGGTTGCCCTGTAATATCCTTATCCGGCTTTTAAATCTATAATATTTAAGTACTCCCTTGCTCTTTTGGACCCCTTACTTACTGCCTTATCCAATTTATTTTCCTTTCGGTCTGACTTCCTCTCCTGTTATTCCGCGACCAGCATCGTTTTTCCTTCTGCTCGTGCTCCTCCTATAACCTAAGCCAGGCATGTCCAAACTTCGGCCCTCCAGATGTTTTGGACCACAACTCCCACCGTCCTTTGCCACTGGAAACACAGGCTTGGGATTCTGGGAGTTGTGGTCCAAAACATCAGGAGGGCCAAAGTTTGGACATGCCTGACCTAAGCAGTAAGACCTTCCTGCAAGGTTGCACGCTCCCCCTCCCAATCTCTCTCTTTTTAATTGTGAGAAGGATGATGAAGAGGGCAATGCCAGCGGGAGCAGCCTAGAGGCCCTCTTGAGACATGGCCCTCCAAGGCCTGCTAGGAAAGAAAGAGGGATTCCTGCTGCCTAGTGCCTGAACCATCCCCGGAGGCTATGAAAACATTTCATTAAATGAAACAAACAAAAGAGTAACTCATGAGGGATGTACCTCCTTAAGTGTCTGGCCTAGCTTTCAGGTGTCCACGTTTCAACCGCTGTGTCAGAAAGAAGCACACACCCTGGTGGACCTTCTATTGTATTGTAATTATTTTTTATTATTATTAAGTGATATAGCAAACATCAGTAGTTAAGACTGGGTGCCGGTTGAAGTCCGCACGTGTTCTCTCATTAAACGAGAGCCACAATGGAAATATCTTATTTAATATTTTCAGGCAGTGGATGAGTGAAGGAGCAGATGATGGGGTGGGGAGGTGGGGAGTCGTATTGTAATGATAAAAACCACTTCTGAGTATTCTCCACCTGGGAAGCCCTGAAAAGAGTCACCGTCAGACAGAAATGACTCGATAGCAGCTGGTTATTATTATTCGGAGCCTCAGTGGCCACGCACAGCTTTCTGGGCCAGTTGGCCACTGAAGGACGACTAATGAGGACCCCCCCCCCGTCTTCTGATGTCCTTGATCATACATTTTGCAACGGCAATTATCTGTTTGACAGACACACCGGAGAAGCGCTTCAAAGCAGCCTTGGTTGACAGGGGTTCTGGGTTCGAGAGAGACAGCAATCGGGGGAGGCACCCCAGCTATGAGCAGGCAGTCCTTCATACGGGCCAAGCACACAGGAATAGCTTTGGCCAAAAAAAAAAAAAAAAAAGACAGGACAGGGCAGGGTCCAAGCAAGCCTCAGCCCTGCATCGTCTTTATTAAAGTGCATTTGTAGCTGAAAACATTGGGAGGCAGTAGCAGCCAGTCCGCCCTTTGGATACAGACTTAGTGAGAGCCGTCCGTTTAAAATGTCTTTGACTACGAAACTGAACACTACAGGATGGGCTTTTTTAAAAAAAGGCCTTAATCCATTTTTAAATGCTGGCAGGTTTAGTGTTCCAGATCAATAAACCAGTCTGTGCAGGTCTTTTGTAAAGCAAACGGCTCTCAATTTCCAAGTCAGGATTGCTAAGACATACTACGTTACCCTGGAGCAGATGCTTAGGATAGTCCTGCAGAAATATATATTTTAGTCTTCTTAAAGGCATCTTGATGTGGCTATCATTCCAAGAAGCAAAAAAAAAGATTAACACTGATAAATGCAGGAGAAATTAAGTGTTCCTGTTTCAAACGCCCTATTTTATCTTCTGCCCGCTTTTTGTAAGTACTGTATCCTCCATCCATTGCAATGGATGTTAAACCAAAGTGGACATTGTAGACAGCTCCTCATTGAAAAAGGGAATTCCTCAACGGCTGAAAACCTCAGATTGTCCCAGTAGATTTATGCACACATCATAGTTTGCATATTAGCCCACCTGATTTATTTGAAAGTCGGGGAGCAGGTGACATGTTGTTCTTTCCCTCAGGCAGCGCGAAAGCTGGGGAAGACCCTGGAGCTAAATCAAGTATCCGATGGACCGCAATCTGAGCATAGCATCTCTCCTGGAAAAACAGCCCTTTCCATTATGTCGAGCTTCTCAGAAATACAGCAGTCAGGATTGGTACCTGATGGAACTAAGGAGGGAAATGCACACCACGAATGAAAAAAGGTTTGGCGTGGCCCTTTTTAGAGATTCAAGTACAACCAGGCCAAGCTTGTGGAACCCCCTGCCACAAGACGTAACAACAGCTGCTGGCCGGGGCAGCTTTAAAGGGAGGGTGGATGAATCCATGAAAGTTCAGCCTCTAAGAAGCAGAATGCGGATCCAGAATGTGCCGGTGTTATTAACGTAATTAATGTAAGCTTACAGGAATATTATATTTCTCTCTTTGGCCACCTAGGTGGTGACGTGTGTCTTATCTGTCGTGTCCGTTGAGGGTGCGGAAAAACTCCTAAACTTAGAAATTTGGGAAGTAAAGTGTTGACCTAGGTTGGGTCGGCCAAGGTAGACGGATCCGGCCACATTGCAGAGTGCGTCCTTGACAGTAGGCAGGGGGATTTATTTCTGCAACCCCCATCGCTCCGATACGCAGGCACACAACGTTTTTAGGATTTCTTGGAAAAAAACGCAAAATCCTGTGGCCGAGGGACGTGGGACGTGGGCTTAGGATGTGGCAAAACGCGTCCAAAACAAAGTAAGGCGTTGTTGAACAGCAGGAAAACGGGGTCCCAAATCAGCCGGTCTTGAGGAAGGACACGATGGCTCGGGGTTCCTCCGTTCCTGTCTTTTCCCCCCACCATCATCCTTGACGGTTTGTGGGGTTTTTGTGGGGGGGCTTACCAACCGGTTCCCCGCTAGGTCTCCACCGCCTGGATTTGTCTCAGCTGGTCCAGCCTGGACAGAGAATCGCAGCTCTGGTTCCCGTTGACGGACGTTTCCGGCAACGACTTCCTGATGGTGGATCTGCGGAAGCGACACGCAAGAGAAAGGCGAAGGAACAAAAAACAATAAATTCGGCGTTGATGAGTCGGGAAGAGCCGTCTCAGACCCCCACCCCACCCCTGGTTTCGGCTTCACTACAACCCCCATCAGCCCCAAACAGCAGGACTAAGCGCCAGAGGGGGTGGGAAGGGTGGACATCATCAGGAAGCCAAGGGGAGAAAAGAAGAGTGTGACAATAAATATCGAAACATTACAGCGTTATTTTAAGAAAACGCAGCCGTAATCACCTGTAGAAAAATTAGGTGCCTTAAGAGGTAAATAAGGCTTAACATGCCTCATTTCTTGAAAGCAACGAAAAGTTCCTTTTACAACCGTTTTCTTTTCATTCATTACAACAGGACCGAGAAAGGCGGGGTAAAAATATTCAAAATAAATAAAAATAACCCTCCCTCGGAGCCCAAGCACGACTAGATCCTGTCCCTAAATCTCTCCTGCAAGCGACTGGGATCCCCTGGCAGGCAAGGAGATCTAGGCAGCAAGGATTCTTGCCAGGGAGATTGCAAAAACGGGGCATCATCCTAACACAGACACACACACAGAAAGAGAGAGAGAGATGTTAATGTGGAAAAGCCACGCACCTGACTTCTTCGTATTTTTTCCCTCGATAAAAATTGCTTTTCTGGAGAAGGTAGAGCAGTACCAAGTCACAGAAAAAAGCTCCCTGTTTGGGGGGAAAAAAACCCCCGTAAAAAATCAGGACCAGCAACCGTTCGCAACAGCACATTTCAAAACAATGAAATGTAAAGGCCCCTTGGGTTGCACCCTTACGCACGGTTTAAAATCGCGTATCAAATACAAAGGAAGATTCCCCCCCCCGCCGCCGTCCACTAACGGAGCTTTTCCGCTTTGGCCAGAAAAGAAATAGAGACGCAAAGACTCACGTACCGCCCCCATGAGCGCCAGGCCCGATCCGATATTGATGATGGTTGGGATGATGTTGAATTTCCCGGCCTGAAAAGCAAAACACACCACGTGAGGCGTCTGCAAAAACCTCTTTCTTAACGGCTCTAGGCGCCCGGTTTGGAGAGGGTTCTTGATCCACTCCGGGTTTGGGTCTGCACTTTACAGGATTCATATAAGGGGATGGATGTATTCTGGGTCCAGAGTTTGGATACCCCCTCTAATAGGGCAGTCCCTCATTTAAGGTCTCCTGTTTTTGGTCTTCAGACGCCTGTTTTCTGCTCCAGATCTCAGGCCTTGGACTGGAAATTTCAAGGAAGGGGCTGCTGTCTTTGTGCCATTTACACATGCACAAAAACACAGTTGTCATCACTGTATGACACACTGGAATTAACCCATTTGCTCCGAAATTCATTGTGGCGTTTCCCTCATCATCTCTCTCACACACACACACCGTTTTGCTTTGACCCCCAATGCCCCAGAAATTGGGATGCTACCGACAGGACATTGCTGCCCCCCCCCCCATAGCTGACCAAGGAGAATCCAAACATGTAAGCTGCTAGTTTAATATCTACCAACAAGCCAATTTCAATTTCCAAAAGGAGCGGGTCTTTTGTAAAGCCAACGACCCTCAATTATCCACTCCAGACCAAGTCTCTTTCATTTGTAAATGAATGGGGGGGGAGGGGAGAGAAAGACCACAGACTTTCCAAAGAGAAAGGGAGCAAGTGAATCAAATTTGAGGAGCCCACCTTCCCATTGACCATGACATCAAAGCGAATTCCATAGGCTTTGATCAGTGTGCGGAAGTCCACATCGGACGAGTCCCGGTAATACTTGGCAAATCTGAAAACCAGCAAACGCGATACAAATGACCCAGAAGACCCACTTCTTGGGAATCAAGGCATAGCCCCTCAACTAATCCTTCGAGCGCTGTTAAGGCTTTCGTGGTGAGCCCGTGTGCAGCTCATCAGTCACTCTGAGTCTCAGAAGGGCCGACGGCAGAGAAACCCATTTCTAGAAGGAGTGCTCCCTTAAGGGGCAAAAAAAAAAATTGGTACAACAGGCCACCTTGCTTTCTTTTTAAGGAGAACAGCAGGGTAAAAAAAATATTTTAAATAAATAAATAAATGATGGTGAAAGGATATTAGAAAAAGCACGGGTGTGATCAAGATTATCTTTTCTGAATGTAAAAAACCAGCTTCTTTAAGGTGTCTAATTCCAGAATCAAACACCATGTTGCCCGTACGTTTTAAGGCCCCCTGTTCTTATGAGGAAATGGAAAGTAGACCAGAAAAATAACAATTCACAGCATTGATACTGGAGTACTCGGTATTTGTAGTAAAAATAATTTCCCTGGCAGCCAGCCCCATCCAACCCAGCCGGGCTGACTTCTGGGAGTTTACACGCGGGTGTGCAAAAGGGACCTTCCAAAAATGAAGGCGCATCGGAGGCCCCCCCCCCTCCCGCTCGGTGGCCTTACCTGAAATTGTAACCCGAGGAGATGGATTTCGCCGCAAACCGGTTATCCAGGCGGTTGAAGTAATATTGGGGGTTGCACCGGGAGGACCCCTTGTCCAGGTCACAGTCCCACTCAATCTGGATCCCGATCACGCCGCCCTGCACGGAAGGGAGGAGGCAAGGCTGACTCCCATGGGAGAGCAAGGGTTTCGGACTAAAAAGAGGGTTTCCTTCCTTCCTTCCTTTCTTCCCTTTCCTTTTTTCTTTCTTTCCTTCCTTCCTTCCTTCCTTCCTTCCTTCCTTCCTTCCTTCCTTCCCTATCTATCTATCTATCTATCTATCTATCTATCTATCTATCTATCTATCTATCTATCTATCTATCTATTCCTTCTTTTCTGTCTATCTATCTATCCCTTCCTTCTTTTCTTTATCTATCTATCTATCTATCTATCTATCTATCTATCTATCTATCTATCTATCTATCTATCTATCTATCTATCTATCTATCTATCTATCTATTCCTTCTTTTCTGTCTATCTATCTATCCCTTCCTTCTTTTCTTTCTATCTATCTATCTATCTATCTATCTATCTATCTATCTATCTATCTATCTATCTATCTATCTATCTATCTATCTATCTATCTATCTATCTATCTATTCCCTCCTTCCTTCCTTCCTTCCTTCCCTATCTATCTATCTATCTATCTATCTATCTATCTATCTATCTATCTATCTATCTATCTATCTATCTATCTATCTATCTATCTATTCCTTCTTTTCTGTCTATCTATCTATCCCTTCCTTCTTCTCTCTCACACTTCCTTCCTTCCTTCCTTCCTTCCTTCCTTCCTTCCTTCCTTCCTTCCTTCCTTCCTTCCTTCCTTCCTTCCCTCCCTCTTAATAAATAGGATGTACAGTTCCTACCAGGTTTTGTTTGTGGCCGCCCCCAGTTACTTTGCTGCCAGAGGCACAAGGCAGGCTATGGAGTCCTCTCAAACTTCAACTCTGCCTATCGAACAAGGGGTTGGTGGGGTCTTAGTTCAACGCTCAAGGGGCGTCGCAGCCTCTTCTATCACCCTGAAAGGAGGCAGACCGACTGGAGGGTTTTTTTGGGGGGGGAGGGAGGCAGGAGGGAGGTGGCTGACCCCGCGGAATCTGCCGCCTGAAGCACCCGCCTCCTCCTCCCTTCTGAAAAGGGTCGTCTCTTCTCTCCCCGTACCAGGGCGAGGTCCACCTCTTCCCCGGACGCAGCCAAGGGGTTTTTTTCGGCCTTACCTCCGACGCCATTTCCTGGAAGTCGCTCCCGGCCCAACGGACGAGGGTCCCCAAGGAGAAGATCGGGCAGTAGAGGTGGTCGGGGCCGTAGCGGCAGTTTTTCAGGTAGGAGTTATCATCCGTGTTGAGGACGTTGGTCCTGCAGGGAGACCGGAAGCTCAGGAAGAGACAGAGGGGGGGGGGGAAACACGGCCGTCCCAAGAGACCGACCCTTCCAACCGGCCTTCCCTGACCTGGTTGGATGGGGATAATGGGAGATGGAGTCCCACACCCTTCATGAGCAGGAGCTCGGGGGGGGGCATCGTGGAACCCACAGCTGTGCTGAAGGATTACACTGATTTAATAATTCCCTTCCCCGTTATCCTGCCTCCCATGGTGATATTTGGTAGCCATGATGATGATGGTGGTGGTGAAGATGATGATGATACAGAAAGGAGTTTGAAGCCGGCTCTACCAGGCTCTACCCTTCTCTCCCCTGTCCTTTAGCTGCGGTTCATTCCAACTTAGGGCACCTTGTGTCACGCTAAGAACTTTTGCCTGCATTTATTTATTTATTTATTTATTTATTTGATTTTTATACCGTGCCACCTGAGCAACTCAGAAGAGGTGAGACGTTTTCCTCTGCCCTCCTCACCGCCGCTACCTTTTGTGCTATGTGTTTAACCGCCCTGAGTTCCCGTCCTGGGAAGAAGGCGCGGTATATAAATATAAAAATAAATAAATAAATAAATATTTAGGTTCCAAGCCTGAAAGCTGGAACAGATTCCTTTCCCCCCACACTCTCTCTCTCTCCTTCTAACGCCAGTGATTCTCAACCTGTGGGGTCCCCAGAAGATGTTCCTGGACTGCAACTCCCAGAAAGCCTGGCCAGCTCAGCTCGTGATGAAGATTTCTGGGAGTTGCAGTTCAGGAACATCTGGGGACCCACCGGTGGAGAACCACTGCTCTAACCGATACGCACACAGCTGTGATAGTGGTTCCAGCCGTACAGCCAGAGGTGCATTTGCATAATTTTGCATTGCGGCGCCACTCACTTGGAAAACTTGAAACGGGGGAAGCGGATGGAGTTCTTGATGTAAATGGTGAAATTCTCAGCGTTTGCTAGAAGGAGTTTCCTGGGAAGAGGAGGAAAAAAAGAACAGATGGCTGGGGTTAAGCGCCTTTCCAAAAAGCGGCGTCCAGGCTGCTAACGGCAAATCTTCATTTGTTCCGTTTTTGAGCCACGAGAACAACGGGAGACCTACCTGGGCCTCCCTTTTTTCTCCACAGGGCACCAAGCAAAGATTTCACATGTGCCGCTCCGGTTGGTTCCCACCTTCAAACAGCGCCCGGTCTTCACCCCTGCGGAGCAAACAAGGTGACCAAGGCCAATCGCACGAACAGACGGGTTTCTTCACGGCAAAAGTAATCACGTTTCTCTTCAGGCAGGCTTCGATGCTGCTCAGAGAGGGGCTTTTTAAATGGACTGCTGGGCCCTGTTGTTTAGTGATTTTTTTAATTTCCCGGTTTTTAATGTCATGCTCATTAATTTTTTAAAAAAACGTTGGTATAACGTATTGTTTTTAGCTTTTAAACATTGGGTTTTTTTTAAAGGACGTTAGTCGCCTTGGGTCCTTTGTAAGGGCAAAGGCGGGATAAAACAGGAAGGAAGGAAGGAAGGAAGGAAGGAAGGAAGGAAGGAAGGAAGGAAGAAGGAAGAAAGAAAAAAGAAAGAAAGAAAGAAAGAAAGAAAGAAAGAAAGAAAGAAAGAAAGAAAGAAAGAAAGAAAGAAAGAAAGAGGGCCAAAGGAATCAAAGGAAGAAAGGAAGGAAGTTATATGCATGTGATACAGATATTATATATCCTTGTTTGTAAGGTTGAATTACCCATTTTAGTAGCAAAAGCTTCCCCGTATTTCATTGCGGTTTCTGATACAAGGTCAGCTGACTTGTTTGTTTAAAGGAATATTTCCACCATTTGTTCATTTTTAAGGGGACGTTTCCCTACCGTTGCCGGCGACTACCGCTTCTCCCTCTGGACAATCAGTGTCCCGATAACACAGCGCATCGGGAATGCCGGGGCTCTGTAGGGTGGAGTGGGGGGAAGAAAAAAGAGGATTACTGGAGCCAGAATGCAGAACGTTCTCAACAAGGATCACGGTTTAGAAAAGATCTTTATTTTGTGGGGAGTGGGACGTTGTTTCTCAGAAAATATTCCGGCACGGACAGCTCTCCATCCCCTCCCTTCCTTTCCACACGGACGCACAACCGTCTTGTAAGGTAGGCCAGCCCGAGGGACAGCAAATGGCCCAGCCAAGGTCTGCCCCCCCCCTCGGGGATTTAGACTCCTACCTCCGGGCAGGTGCTCTGCCGTTGGTTTGGGGTGACGATCAGGTTGGTCATAACAAAGAAAACACTTTCACCCTGAGATCCAGAGACAAGAGGGACAAGGAGGACGTTTTAAAAAATAAACAATCCAACATTGGCCTAAAACGGAAACAGGGAATCAGAGAGATGAAAAGGCACCCCTCCTTTATAGGACCTCCTGGCATGATTGGATGGAGCTGTGTATTGATTCAGATCTAAGGGGCATCGCTCCAGGGTCGAGGCCTCTGGCTGCAGGAGTCGGGGAGTTTGAATCCTCCCTGGGGCTCCGGGAGAAAGAGGCAACCTCAGCCGCCGTGGGAAACCTGCTCGGTGGTCAACCGCTGTTGAATGGCCGACCCAACCCGTGAAAAGGGCAGTCGTGAGTCAGGAATGGATTTGGCGGCCTGGAATGAATGGCAATTCAATTGGTTTTATCTATTTCTTTTTACCCATTTTCCTTTTGTGCTCTTAAATCGGGTCGATGACTGCATAAGAATGAATGAATGAATGAATGCATGCATGAATGAATGAATGAATGAATGAATGAATGAATGAAATTAAGGACAGACGACCTGGGAAAATAGCCTGCACCACCTAGCCATGCTCACAGTTCTGAAATCAAGGGGCAGCCCCTAAGGTTCCCCTCCCCCACAAAAAAGCCCGTTTGCATCTGTTTTTTGTTGTGCTGCTTCTCAAACATAACTGAGTTTTCTGAGAAGTAACTAGTTACAGGTAACTGCCGTGTTTGGAAGCGGCCTCTTCCAGGCAGTGACAGCAGCTTCCCTCGCCTCGCCCAAATCCGACTGTGATTGCATTTTTTTTTTAAAAAGGCTGAGGGCAGCTTTGTGCTGGTGGCCGGCGTGGTGTTATTTTTACGGACACTACTGCAAAAAAATTGTTTTGTCCCCTGCGAATCCAACGGCAAAAGGGGGGGCAGGGGGAAAGGACACTTGAACGGAGACCCGAACCTGTGGAGGAATGACGTAATCCGCCACGTCCCACAGCCTCTTGCCCAGCTCCGACGTGTTCGTGAAGGCGACCCCTTTCACCTTGGTGATGACCGAGCTCTGGATGGACGTGTCCACGTCTTGGTAGCCCTTTTTGACCACAAACACCCAGCTGGAAAAAGGACCCCGACAGGGAGGGAGGGAGGGAGGGAGGTACGTGAGATAGAAAGATAGAAAGATAAGAAGGAAGGAAGGAAGGAAGGAAATATTCAGACAGACACACAAATAGATAGATAGATAGATAGATAGATAGATAGATAGATAGATAGATAGATAGATAGATAGATAGATAGATAGATAGATAGATAGGGAAGGAAGGAAGGAAGGAAGGAAGGAAGGAAGAGGGAAATACAGCAGGAAGGAAGGAAGGAAGGAAGAGGGAAATACAGCAGGAAGGAAGGAAGGAAGGAAGGAAGGAAGGAAGGAAGGAAGGAAGGAAGGAAGGAAGGAGGAAGGAAGGAAGGAAGGAAGGAAGGAAGGAAATAATCAGACAGACACACAAATAGATAGATAGATAGATAGATAGATAGATAGATAGATAGATAGATAGATAGATAGATAGATAGATAGATAGATAGATAGGGAAGGAGGGAAGAAGGAAGGAAGGAAGGAAGGAAGAGGGAAATACAGCAGGAAGGAAGGAAGGAAGGAAGGAAGGAAGGAAATAATCAGACAGACACACAAATAGATAGATAGATAGATAGATAGATAGATAGATAGATAGATAGATAGATAGATAGATAGATAGATAGATAGATAGATAGATAGATAGATAAGAAGGAAGGAGACAGACGGACGGACAGACAGACAGACAGACAAAGATAGATAGGAAGGAAGGAAGGAAGGAAGGAAGGAAGGAAGGAAGGAAAGAGATAGATTATTATTATTAATAATAAAAATAATCCAGCTATCTACGCTGGATTTTATATTACCAATCACTAGTCGAACACTTTTATTATTATTATTATTATTATTATTATTATTATTATTATTATTATTATTATTATTATTATTATTATTATTATTAAATCTTCTATTTCCTCCCTGCAAAACAGGGCCACGACGCCATCAATTTAGCTCCATCTATTCAGGTCGCTGCCTTCTGTCCCCTCACCCCGGCGGCCTGCGTGATTCCCTTCACCTGGTCATGCTCCCCGTGGGGGAAATCTGAGCTGCTCAGTCTTAAAAGAATAATAATAATAAAGTAAGCTAGCCGAGAGGTAGACTGCCTCTGAAGGAGGGGGCTCCACGGAGGAGCGGTGGCCGGTCGTACTTAGTTTTGCCTTGAATTTTACTAGGTCGAAGGCCTTGGCTCCAGGAGGGAGGGAAAACCCCACATCCTTAAGTATCAGCCTCACAAAAGAACGAGAAGATCAACGGCATTTATTACAAAAACAGAGGCTTCCATGCTCTGAAGCCAGAAAAAGGGGGAGCCTCTTAGCACCCCATGTCCCTCCACAAAGGGTCCTTTCTGGTGGAGACCCCAACCCTGTGCCTTCCCGTGGGAATAACGAATCAGTCCTTTCTGAGCGACCAGATGCTGCAGATTAAATGACAAAATGGGTAGCGTGGAAAAGGGAGGAATACCATCAATGCCACGAGCCGGACGGATTCTGGCCACGGGGCCCAACGCCTAAATTCCCGACCGGCCTACGAGCTGCAGCAGCGGGGGGGGGGGGGGGCTTCTGTTTTACAGCGGCAGGAGCCCAAATGTTGTTCCAGTCCAAAACCTGGGCACCCGGGGAGGGGGGGGGGCTCGTCTGGAAATGCTGGGGGCTCAAACGCTGCCTCAGTTTCCCCCTCGGGGAGCATTCCCTTTCCTTTGAACCTGGGACCTTGCCCCAACCCGGAGACCTCTCCGCCGCAAGCGGTTCCAAATGGAGCATCTCTTTGGCGTGCACCCAGTCGCCACGGAGAGAAGGAAAACCCAGCAGCCGGTCCGGCCACGGACCAAGGAGGGAGGGGGCAAATAATATCGTGCTGACCCCAGAGAGAACAGGCGACATTGGGATGGGAATCTAAATGCAGATCTAAAATTCCTCCCTTCCTGATTTGATCTTGCAGGCGCCAAGGTGAGCTCTGAGCATCCTCGGAGCCATCAAATAATCTCCCCGGTCTGCTTGATGCCGGAAAGGTTTCCCTCCCTGAAAACAACCCCCCCCCAAAAAAATGGAACAGGAATGACCCTGCTGGTTGGTGGGGAGGGGGTCAGGCCGTGATGCTCTTACCCCACGATATAGGCCATGATGGACAGCTGGACCGTGCGATACAGGACCCCCACTTTCTTGTTCTTCGCGATGACATATTTCTCGGTCTTGTAGTCAAAGAGCGAGAGACAAAGCGCTTTCCAGGCGATCTGGCCCATTCTGTCGCCCGGTGAGCATCTGCGCCGCATCTGAAGGGAAATTAAATTAAGAAATAAAAAGGACAGCGCGGTCCAGGCGGTTGGGAGCCTGGAAAAAAAGGGGGGGACGGTTTATCCACACGTGCTCTGCATCGGAATCTGAACCGCCGTCTCCTGTCCTTTGCTGCTTTCCCTCCTGGGTGCTTTTTGGAGTAAAAATACCGCAGGAGCAGGAGCAGCTGCTGCCGCCGAGAAAGAGGGAAGGCAGGCAGGCAGGCAGGCGAAGGAAGGAAGGAAGGAAGGAAGGAAGGAAGGAAGATGGAAGGAAAAAACCTTCGCAGGCTGGAGTCTCGGGAGGGATGAGTCAGAGGCGGCGTCCACCTTCTGCAGAGCCTCCCTACGTGTTCGTTTCAGCCCACCCACACCCACACCCACCCCCGTCCTTGCTTTGGACGGACTGGTCCCCGCTTAGGCAGGGAGAGGCAATAACGCAAGGATGCTAGCTCAAGGCCAGGACCAGATTAAAAGCAAAGCTTTTTTTTTATTCTCCCTGGGGGGGAAAGGGGGGAAAGGTTGGGAAACGGTTCTGAGTGCGAATCGAGTCCAAGACAGCAGGGGTGTCTGGCTGGGTGGCGAGTCCGGCGACTCCAGTGCCCATCGCTAGGCAGCAGGAGAGGGGCCCTTCAAAGATTCTGGGCTTTGTAGTCCACACAAGGAGCAGCGCTCTCCGCTCTTTTCTACCGGGGTGGGGGTGGCTGTCCAGGGTCTGAAACCTCCTCCTTCCCACCTCCTGCTTTAGGAAATGTTTACGGGGCCGGGAAGCTGCATAGGTGTGAAATGAAATTAAAAGTGATTATTATTATTTTTTCACCTTCAGAAGGCTGTGCCGAGGGGCACGTCCCAGGCAGGATGGCTGCAGAGAACCCGGCATGTGTGTGTGTGTGTGTGTGTGTGTGTGTGCGTGCGTGTGCGTGCGTGCGCGTGTTTGTTTCGAAGCCTTACTCACGAGCAGACACAGCAGACCGAGCCATGCCGTGCAGGCCTGAACACAGCTACGTCGAAGCTTACGCTGGACCCCGACAGAGCTGCGCTCTTGCCCCGATTCAGTCGTCCTTGAGTCAATTTGCAGGAAGGCCGGGCGGGCGAAGGATTGAAAAAAATGACCCGATTATCAGGATCTGAAAATTGAACTTCAGAGACTCTGGCATAAACCGGTTATAGGTGGTCCCAGTGGTCATCGGCATGCTGGGTGCGGTGCCTAAAGAGCTAAGCAAGTATTTAGAAGAAATTAGAGTTGACAAAGTCACCATCAGTCAGCTGCAGAAGGCCACTTTTGCTGGGATCTGCTCGCAGGATTCACCGCACCATCACGTAGGCCTACAACTTAAATCCTACAGCTCTTTTTGAGATGACTGCTCTTGAGTGCATTTCTAAGGATTTTTTTTTAAAAGCATCATTTTTGTGGCGTTTCTCTTCTGGAATTTTTTTTTTAAAGGGAGTTGAACAAGAAAGTCAAGGCTTCCAACCATCAAGCTTCAAACACCCGAAAGCGTTGTGGCGCTAAACTCGGTTTCCGGAATAAAGCAGGACTGAAAATAAACCCTGATTCCAGGAGTGACAAAAAGTTCCCTAGCAAAGGGAACCACATTAAGTCATCAATACCACCCTTTCTGTTGTGCCAATGGCATGGGAAAATGCCAGTGAAATCAGGGTAGCATCCGGTCCTCTTATAAGAATAAACACTCTGTATAAACCTTTTTCTGAATCTATCGCTTGTGGCGGGGAAGAAAAGCCGAACGCTTTATTCCGCCTGGAAGGCGAACTCATTTTTTACATGGCCCGAAACTTCGGTTCCATTTCCCCCCCACGTTCAAACCGACAGATCAACCCAGCAGAACTTGGGGGGGTTAAGTTTCTTTACTGGACAATGACTCCTGTCATGTCCCCCCCCCACTCCACACTGCAAGAAAAGAGACCTTTCCCGTCTCTGCATGCTGTACAAACTGCAGGGCCGTCCTGTTTTGAAATACCGACTCCTTTTTGACAGCCACTTAAGAGATTAAATGGAGCGCAACTGAAGAGGCAGGCTTAACATGCCTGGGGGGAAGAGTGTTTGGAAGGCACTTAACAGCCGTCAGCTTGGCCTACCTCCCGTTTCTACAAATTACCTTATTTATCCGGCCAAGCACTAAAGGACACTGGTTGTAATGTCCCTTTCAGACACGGCCAGGATGACCGAACCGCAGTGATCTGTCATTTCTGTTTGGCTCCTTCTTTCCGCCTGAATCCAGGCCAAGACTCGCTCAAGAGTCCGGGAGAAGCAGACGACATGAACGTCTTCTTAAATTTCAAATTTTAAAATTATGATTATTATTTCGGACTGCAACTTTCTCATTCGGGGAGCCAGATGGGGTGGGGGAGGATCAGTGGACTGCTGGCGGCCGTCAGCCTCCAGATCCCAACCTTGGCTGTGGATGATGGGAGCTGGTGGTGGGGGAGGCATCTCACGACATCGGGAACAGGGAACCCTGAGACTGACATTGGGGGATGTCTAGACTCTCCACCTGATCTGCCCTGCAGGGGTGTTGTGAATATAATATAAAGCAAAAGTGTTCTGCTTTTATACCGTCCCATACAACTTCAAGTAGTCTCTGGGCGGTTTACAATTTTTTAATTCCAGTGTGCAGGCTACACATTGCCCCCTCCCCCCCCAGCAAGCTGGGTACTCATTTTACCGACCTCGGAAGGATGGAAGGCTGAGTGAACCTTGAGCCTGCTACCTGGGATTGAACCCCTGGTCATGAGCACAGTTTATTTATTTATTTTTTGGGGGGGAAGCAGGACAGAAACATTTTAAGAAAGTAAGTAAAATGGGGGACAAGATACGGTCGTTTGAGCTGGCTGAGACGCGTGACCGAGAAATACAAGCCTTCTTCCCATGCGTTTGTTTTTGCTGTTGTCCCGGTCAAACGGTTCATTTTTTAAAAAACCCAAGGAAAAGCTCCCTCATCCGTTGGGAAGCCGGGAACCTCTCCTTCCCGCCTCAAACTATACAGTGGCCCCTTGTATAAAGGAGTTAATTCGTTCCAAATGAAATTCTGTTAAGCAAAATTTCCTTTATACAAATGTCCCATAGGAAGGCATTGAAAACGGAGTGATCCCAATTTTTATGTTGTACGGATTTTCCCCATAGGCGATTCTGTTCAGCAAATTTCTCCTATCTCCGGAATTGTTTATGTTGTACAGATTTTATGTTACACAAGCTGTTTGTTATACAAGGGTACACTGTGCATATCACGGAAAGCTCGATAATGTAAAAGGATGTACAGTATTCAGATGTCTCTTGAGAATCGTCCTATTGTAGGCAACTGTTTTGCCTACATCTCGACCCCCCCCCAGGAGAGCGCTCCCAGGGGGCTCCAAATTGGAGCAAAGCGTCTAATTAGCGAGAGCAATTACTGCTCAAGGTGGGGGAGGGGAGAGGCTGCGTTCTCCCCTATTTCCCACACAATAGGCGGAATGAGATCAAAATA
The DNA here is from genome assembly GCA_037367245.1 of Phrynocephalus guinanensis. Classification (NCBI taxonomy): domain Eukaryota; kingdom Metazoa; phylum Chordata; class Lepidosauria; order Squamata; family Agamidae; genus Phrynocephalus; species Phrynocephalus guinanensis. The sequence goes on from CM074750.1 coordinate 12,554,311, forward strand.
AGAAGTCGCAGAGAGACTCTATGTGACCTTGGAGGGGGTTGGTGGTGGTTGTTTTTAACCCAGGCCTCCGGGGATTAAGTGCCAAGGTCTTGAATGCCAGCGAGGGAAGCCCGCCAGGCACAAAGAGAGGACACCTTGGTGCAGGGGCTGCGAGAGGGTACAGGGCATCAATTGTGAGGCTCTGGGGTCAGGATCACACCTTCCTCGTCAACCTTTAGGCCCCTGCCGTTGCAAGAACACTGGGGGACGTAAATGGAAATGCCAGAAAGAACACTGGGGGACGTAAATGGAAATGCCAGAATACCTACTGATTTTTCCCTAGGTGTGGCAACACCATTATTGAAGTCGCGGAGGCTAATTGTGGCTAATTGATGCCAGGCCTGGTTGCAGCCCTTTCCGGCAAGCCATCAATTAGCGCCCATTAGCCACCACCGCTGCCTCTGTGATTGGGCGGCCGGGCGAGTTAAAAATGGTAGGATCTGGGCCCGAGCAAGACAACTTGCAATTTCAAAGGGGAATAACGCAGCTGAAAAAAACATTTCATCGCCCCAGTTAAGAGTAAAAACATAGAGATACAATTTAAAGGATTGGTAGAGGTTTTGGAAATGCATCTTCTGGCTACAAGTTAATGCGTAATTAGTATTTCAAGTCAATTTAAACACCACCTGGCTTTGAGTCCGAAGAAGAACTGGAAGGTTTCGCTAGCCGAATAAAGGACAAATGGTTTCACGAACAGAACTCTGATCAGCCTCTGATGATAACGCTGCTGTTGTTCCCTTGATGCTTGTTCAACTCAGAAAAGGGGCTTTAATTTCCATCTAGGTTCTCATATTCATCCGATTGCCCGTCATTCCCGCCGGCATTTTGACCGGCGGTCAGCGACTCTTCTTGCTCCTTCATGTTTTGGTAATTCCGCTTGAAAAAGCCGCACTGGAAATGCACAGACAAGCAGCGCATGAAAGATTTTGTTTGTGGTTTTGTTGCGATCGTTGTTGCTTTGGCTTACGGGCAGGTCCCTAACCCCACACACACCCCGTGTGGTTTGGAACATGATTATGCAAAGAACACTCTGCCCTCCAACTTGCTTTTACCAACCTCAGAAGGATGGAAGGTTGACTCAACCTTGAATCGACTACCTGAGACCATTGAGATCAAATGTAGGCCGTGAGCAGAGTCCTGGCTGCAGTACTGCAGCTTAGCCTCTGCATCATTGGCTCTCTTTTCTGACTGCAATCCTGACCGAGGGATCTATTTTAAGATACTGTCAGGAACACTCCTTGCAGCTTCTTTCAGGAATGGACACTGGTTGGATCTGGGACCCTGAGCGGGCAGTCTTTTGGACTACACATTCCAGCATTCTCAGAATGACGACTGTCCATGCTGGCTGGGAGAATTCTTAGCCATGTCAAGATTCTGAGAGTAGTCCGTCTTCAAAAAAAATATATGTTAATTTTCCAGATGTTTATGTTTCTGGGACATCAGATAAGGCTCGGTCAACCCTACTGCAGTGCATCAATAGCCGTTTCCGAAACCAACCCAACTTTTATAAAGGATAGATATCGTTTTCACACGGGTACTCACTTTATAGAGAAAGAAAGTCATGAGAATCAGGAGGGCAAAGCCACTGATGGAGCTTCCGACGACAAGGGGAACGTAATTAAATACATTTTCTTTCAGAAAGATGACTCTGATCTAAGGTCACAGAAGGAAAAAAATGATTAAAGAAAACTAGTAGAGGATGATGATGCAGGGGGAGTTCATAAAGCCTGGCGCGGGTTCCTCTAAGCTAGCCCCTCCTCCAGAAGAGCTGGACTACAATGCCCATATTCCCCAGGCAATAGGGCCAGCGAGGGCAAGAGGGGTCTGTAGTCTAAAACATCCCATAGTACCACAGAGTCATGGGGTTGGAAGGGGCCTATAGAACCAATAGGTAGATCAGGTGGTCCGATTTTGTCTTGAATGCCTCTGCAGCGCTGGAGCGCTAACCACCTTCCTAAGGTCGTCGTACCACTCTAACAGTCAGAAAGTTTTTTTTCCCCTGGCCATCAGCCGAAATCCGGTTTCCTGTCACTGATCGAGAACAGACCCTGCCCCTCCTGACGATGCTGAGTCAGGAAAACCTACATCACGTCCCCCCCCAAACTCATTTTAACCTCCAGTTTCTCCGTGAACTGCTTCGAAACATGTAAATGTGGCTCCTTCTCAATTCCAGGAGCCATCCCTGGCCTGTGCCCCCCCAAACCCGCCCCCCGTGTTACCTGTGCTTTGTAGTTCCCCGGATTCAGACCCACATAAAGATTCTTGTCGAAGGCGAGTTCCCCACAAACGACCAACTCGGTCCCGTTTTTTAAGACCTAAAGGATGGGCGAAGGAAGAAGTTTTAGGCATCCTATTCCGATTATAAGTGAGTCGTGTTTCATTAAAGGGGGCGTGGGACCCTTTTTTTCCACCATATACCTGGACGGCATTCGCTAACGGTAGCTCAGCCGTTACCGTCACCTCTTCCTTCTCCGAAAAGACAAGGCAGCTCACTTGCTGAAATGTGATCACCGTGTCAGCCTAAATAAGACAGATTTTTCAGAATCAGGAACAGAGGTGGCCCGACACTGCAGAATCCGAAAATATCTTTACTGGTAAGGCTTATTCAAAGCACTGGGATGTCTGCTAGAAATATGTTGTGCATTTTACACCCCAATCCATGCTTTCTTTACCGGGCAGGGGCACCTGTTACGGAAGAGAGGCAGCCTGGAAGCAAAATGGAATAGGGTGTACTGTACCTACATAATTTTACCTTTGGGTCGGCGTGTCCAAAATCTACCTTTTCTAAATCGTCAGCTTTGCACACAGTTGAATTCTAGGGTGGAAGAAAAAAGAGAGAAAGACAGTGCTTGATTACTCCAGGCCTCCAATATACTATATACTCCTTATATACTATATTTTATTATCCTATTTATCATTTTTTAAATTTTCGTTTTGATTGATGTATTGTTCTTTTTGGGTCTGTCTTGCCCTCTTTGTTCACCGCCCGGAGTTCCTTCGGGAAGACGGGCGGTATAAAAATGAATGAAGGAAGGAAGGAAGGAAGAAAGGAATGAATGAATGAATGAATGAATGAATGAATGAATAAATAAATAAATAAATAAATAAATAAATAAATAAATAAATGTTTAACATCTTGCTAGAGAAGGGCGGGAGGATTCTGCCCACCAGAGCATCCGAAATGCCCCGCAGATTATCCGGGCGTCAGAGGCTTCTGTTGGGGGACGGACTACAGCTCCCATCAGCCTTAGCCAACACCGTCTGGACACTCTGCACCCCTCTGCACGTCTGGACAACTCCCTGCACACTGCTGTGCCAAACCTGCGGTGATTCAACATGAACTAACCAGCTCCTTAAAAGAGGATTGAATAATAATAATAATAATAATAATAATAATAATAATAATAATAATAATAATAATAATAAGTTTCTTCCAATGCAGCAGCCTTCCAGATGTGCAGAATTTCAGTTCCCATCATCCCCAGCCAGCCTGAGCTCACTCCTTCCAGCATCTGGCCACTTTCTGTGTTTAGTGGCAATCTAGATGGCCAACCTCGCCGGGTTGTTGTTACAAAGAGGGAGGAAGGGGGTAAGAGAAACCCCCGCCTTGGGAGAAAGGCTGGATGCAAAGGCAAGCTAGAGCTGATGAGGGGAACCCGAGGAAGGGCTGGCAATTAAGGCAGGTGGACAAACAAGCCCCTCCTTAATTATAAGGAGCAATATAATAGTGGCCTATAAAGGTATATCGCCTGTAACCTGTTTTTGCAATTGATTATAAGGAGAGTATCTTCGAACGGAAACCGGAATAAGGGTGGGCAACCTTTCCCCTCTCCTCTATGATCGCTATCAAAGGAAATGTATGTATGAATGAATGAATGAATGAATGAAATGGAGACTCTTCGCACTCATACCGGAATATATACATCGGACTCAGAACCCTTTCCTCTATGAGTATTATTTATTCATTTATTTGTAGTTAGTTAGTTAGTTAGTTAGTTAGTTAGTTAGTTAGTTAGTTAGTTAGTTAGTTAGTTAGTTAGTTATACAATTTATATGCCGCCCACGACCCAAAGGACTCTGGGCGGCATATAAATTGTATAAATAAGAATAAGAATCTAAAGAAGAAGAGCCCTGCTGGATCAGGCCAAGGGCCCATCGAGTGTCCACCCTTCCTGGATCTCCCAGCCTAGCTGTGGAAGTCAAATAAAAGTACACGAGCCAAATAAATAAATAAATAAATAAATAAATAAATAAATAAATGGGAAGGTGTGCCTCCGCCCTTTCGAACGACAACCGGAATAGGGTGGGTCGACGGCACTTTTCCTCTTAAGGCTGCTACCATAAAAAATGAACGAACGAACGAATGAATGAAGGGAGACCCTTCGCACTTATACCGGAATAGAGAGGGCGGGCGCAGAAGCCTTTCCTCTACGACGGACGACCATAGAGTCGTCCGGGAAGGAGAGGCGAGACAGAGAGAACGAGAATGACAGAGAGACCATTCGGGGGGAGAGGGAGAGGAAAACGCGCCCTTCTGATTGGCCCCGCCGCTGAGCCTCGCCCCGCCCCGGTTGGAGGCCCGCTCTCGCGAGAGCCCCTCCCTTCCGCGGCCGGGAGAGAGGAAACTCTCGCGAGAGTTGCGTTTGAAAGGATGGCGGCGGGCCGGGCAGGGTGAAGGGCCCCGCCTGCGGCCTCCCGCCCTTCTTCCGCCTCCCTTCCTTCCTTCCTTCCTTCCTTCCTTCCTTGGCTCGGATGGAGCACCGCCGGCCGCGGCTGCTGAGGACTTACACGGGCCTGCGGGGGAGGCCGGGCCGAGGAGGAGGAGGAGGAGGAGGAGGAGGAGGAAGGCCCGGCCTGCGGGTCCTGCGGCCCCCGGCCCCGTGGATCTCCCCCCAGCTGGACCCCAGGCGCCTCTTCAGCACCAGCTCCTCGGGGGGAGCCTCCTTCTCTTCCTCCTCCGCCCACGAGGACCCCGATTTCTTGCCCAGGAAGCCGCCCCCCAGGAGGAAGAGGAAGAGGAAGGAGGGGGAGAAGAGGGGCCAGAAGAAGAAGGACCCCGGGGCCAAGGAGAACCAGGGGCCCCCGCAAAAGGAGGAGGAGGAGGAGGAAGAGGTGGAGGAGGAGGAGGGACCCCCCACCCCTGGGTTCCCCCTCCCCAGCGCCCTCCGCCGGAACGTCACCCGCCGACGACGCCAGCAGCCCCCCGGGAACCGGATCGTGGGCCCCAGCCCGGCCCCGCTGCTGTCCAGCACCCCCCGGGGACCCCCCGTGGCCCTTCCGGGGGAGACCGGCGAGGAAGGCGAGGGCGTCCTGCGGGGCTCCGGCCCCTGGCTCCGCCGCAGCTGCTTGCGTGGCCCCTCAGGGCAGGAGGAAGGGCGCCCCGCTTGGGGCGATGCGCTGGCGGAGCTGAGCTGCGTGAGGATGGACCCGGAGGAAGAGGAGGAGGAGCCGGCAGCGCGGGAGAGCAGCCTGGTGCTGTTTGAGGAGGAGGAGGAGAACGGCGCCGGGAGGCCGTGGCGGGCCTCCGTGCCGCGGCCTTCGCCCTGCCACGGGCGGTCGCTTTACGCCGCCTTCCACAGCCCTTCCGTCGCCCGGCACCGGCTCTGGAGCGACCGGGAAGGCCGCGTGGAACTCCCGGAAGGTCCCGAGTCCTCGCCAGCATCTTCCACGCCCAGCCCCAGTCGGGGGACGGATCCTGGCCAAGGGCTGGCCGCGACGTCCAAGGCGCCTCCCTTGCGCGGAGCCTTCCAGCTCCAAGCCACTGTTTGCAACGATGGCAAGCTGTCCCTCACTTTGCCGACGAACACGGCGCCTCTTCGGGACAAGAGGCCGCAGCTGTCGCTTCCGGGCACTTCCGTTCCTCGGAAGAAGAGGCCTCTGAAGCCGAACGGGGCTTTCCCGGAAGACGAAGGCTTCCTCGACCAAAGTAGCCCTTGGCTCCAACCGGTGGTGCTTCTGGACAACCAGGTGGTGCCCAGTTGGTTGGCCAGCCACTCTGCCAGGAAGTCCGGAGCAGGGGCCCGTTCCGGGAACAAGGAGCATCCTTTGGACTCGGATTCTCCCGGGGTCCTTCTGGGAAACTCTGACGCCGCGAGCCATAACCAGGTGGTCCCCGTGGGCGGGCCTGGGACCACCGGTCGGAAAGCGTGCATCAGCGGCTTCAGCTCCAACCGTTGGGGTCAACGCACGAGACTCAAGCGAGGGGGGCTTAAGAAGAGGCTGCCAGCTGACGCCTCCCGCCTGCGGGGATCCTTCGGGCGCCCGAAGGAAGACGAGCCGCCTTTCGCTTGCCCGTCGTCGCCGGACTCGTCCTTGCAGGACGCCAGCTTGTGGCGCAGGATCCGGGCGTCTTTCTTGTTCCACAAGAAGAAGAAGATCCTGGCGGAGGCGGAGAGCTGCGAGCGCATCGCCGGCACCCCTTCCTCCACCCGATCCCACTTCACCGAGGTGCTCCGGACCCCTTTCACGCAGACCCTGGGCTACTCCATCTGCCCCACCTCCTCCCTGGTGCTGCTCTCTTCCGTCACGTCCTCGTGGGCCTCCCCCGAGGGGACCCTGACGGACGCCGAGAAGGTGTTCGGCGAGTGCCGGCAGAAGGGCCCCATCGCCTTTGAGGAGTGCATCCCCGGCGAGAAGATGCGGAAGTGCGAGAAGATCGGCGAGGGGGTCTTTGGCGAGGTGTTCAAGACGGAAGGGGAGGCGGTGGGGGCCAGCGTGGCCTTGAAGATCATCCCCATCGAAGGGAGTGACCGGGTCAACGGAGAGCCTCAGAAGACCTTCAGCGACATCTTGCCGGAGATCATCATCTCCAAAGAGCTCAGCCTCTTAGCCGAAGAGGAGGAGGCTAACCACACCTGCGGCTTCATCCGCCTGCACTCCGTCCACTGCGTGCGGGGGGCTTACCCCGAGGCCCTCCTCGGCGCCTGGGACCAGTTCCGCCGCCGGAGGGGCTCCGAGAACGACCGTCCGGACTTCTTCGGCGACCAGCAGCTCTTTGTGGTCCTGGAGTTTGAGTTTGGCGGCACCGACTTGGAGAACATGCGCCGCCGGCAGCTGGGCTCGGTGGCGGCCGCCAAGAGCATCCTCCACCAGGTCACGGCCTCGCTGGCGGTAGCCGAGGAGGCGCTGCGCTTCGAGCACCGCGACCTCCACTGGGGGAACGTGTTGGTCCGGAAGACCCCCTTGAAGGAGGTGAGCGTCCGGCTCCGAGGGCAACGCCGGCTTCTCCCCACGCACGGCGTCCTGGTCAACATCATCGACTACACTTTCTCCCGCTTGGAGAAGGATGGGCTGACGGTCTACTGCGACCTCTCTGGGGACGAGGAGGTCTTCCAGGGCCGGGGGGACTACCAGTTCGACGTCTACCGCCGGATGCGGGAGGAGAACGGCAACCGGTGGGCCGACTACTTCCCCCGCAGCAACGTCCTCTGGCTGCACTACCTGGTGGACAAGCTCTTGCAGGAGGTGTCTTACAAAAAGAAAGCCACCACCTCCTCGCTGAGGCAGGTGCACCAAGAGCTGAAACGCTTCTCCGGAGAGGTGCTCGGGTTCCGGTCCGCCACCGAGGTGCTGAACGCGAGCCCGTTCTTCCAGGACGGCGGGCAGGGTTCCCGGCAGCGGCGCTGAGGCTGTTTTAGCACCTCTGCGCATCAACGTCTATTTTTGTGTCTTCTGCATTGAGCAGAAACGTTGTGTTGTTTTTTTTAATCCCCCCAGCACTTCTAAAATTCAGGCCCGCTTTTTGGGTAAACGCGGCATCCCTTATACAGTTGGGTCGCCCTGCGTTCTGTCTTAGTAACTTGATTCCTAACTACAGCACTCTTCTTCGGCCAAAGCGAGAGGGAATCAAATTTAGTTTGTCCTGTTTTAATTCAAGCCACCCTTTTACATTTCTCTCTTTTTCTTTTAAAGAGGATAAATGACTCTCTGCAAGGCCTTATTTTTGAAAAAAAAATAGTATATATGTATACATTGTGGCTTTCTTTCAAAAATAATCTCAGTATTTTGAAATAATAAACCTCGCGCCCGTCGTGCGCTTTTGCTTTGCTAATTGACCTGTTGCACTATTAAACCTGCAGTCAGTGTTTTATATAAGTAAAGGTTTGTAAGCCAACCGGTGGTACCTTTTGGAGTTTTTTTTCTTTTTTCCTTTATTGGTAGTGCACTTTGGGGGTAACTGTTTGCAACGGTGCAGTTTTACAGCGAAGTCTTTATTGTTGGTTTGTTTCCCCAAAAGGATTTGGGAGAAAAGACCCAACAGGTTTGGGGCGCAAAACTATTTCTGTCTAATAAGACTAAAAGGCAGGCTGGATGGCGCAGAGAGTGAGGCATCTGGCTGAGGAAATATCAGCCACATCGAATAAATCTCTACCCAGGAAAGGGGGTCACCGTAAGTCATAGTTGGCCGGACCGCACAGGAGAATTTATATTTAGCAAAACTCAGCCCCGTTCGTATTAACACCCTCAGCTCTTTGACCTGGCATAGCGTCAAGCTTAGAAATATAAAATGTCTGGAAATTTTGAAGTCGGGTGGTGGTGGAAAAAAACAGGAGTGAGGGAAACATGTTCCTCCACCACCACCGCCAAAGTTTCCGGAAGTTTTACATCTCTTCCACGACTCCTTCCTCTTTCTTTACAGCCAAAGTAGGCAGAATGAGAGCTGGGGGTTCCCTCTAATTAGACCCAAGGCATCGTTTTTAGTGTCTGCCCAGGGGAACGCTCGGCGTGGCTCTCCCCATCGGGCGAAACGAACCCAGTGACTGGACAGGTGACTGACTGGCCTGGGCAGGACGGAGGGCCGTGATGCCGAGCCTCTGTTTGGCCCCTCTCCCTCCTGCACCGGAGGGCACCTCTTGCCACGTGTGACCAACAGAAAGGTGGCCTTAAACTTCCCAATTTCACCTGGTGAAACCAGAAAAAGTCGCCGCCTTCCACCGTGTCTTACTTGCCTTTAAAGAAAACCAACTAGAAGACTCTGTAGACTTCCCTTTTTTGGAGTGGGGATTGCTCCAGCCCTTTCCTGATAAATTTCTTTACAATATTATTGTAACGGTCGCAAATGCAAACAGCGAAGGGAGAGCTTCGTTGGATCGGACCCAAGGCCTAACTAAGCCAGAAATACAACACAGGGAGACAAATACACCTTGTGTGTGTGAGTGAGTGAAGAACACTCATGGAGGAAGAATCGCACCGTGTCCTTTCCTCTTCGGCGGTCTTCCCTTTGTACGATCGGCCCTGCCACCGGTTTTGCCCCCAGGCGTGGCGCAAGTATGATTCCACCCATTATCTTGAACTGTGCCACCCAGAAGCCGGCTGTTCTGGTCGTTAGGGCAACTGAAACCCCTTTTAAAACCCCTTTTCCCCCAGCCTCTGATTCCACCTCTGGAGTGACCAATAGGGAACCCTGCCCGTTGGACGTCGGTGCCTAGCTGCCACCCTGCTTTTCCCCCCTGTGGACGTGGAGGCTCTCAAGCACTCCACTTTATATGCTCGTGGTCGTATTTGTGCCGTACTTGAGGGGTTTTTGTTTTGTTTTGAAGTTTTGTTTTTAAATACATTGCAGAAGGGAAGCCGAAAAAAGATTTACCTGCGTCCCTTTCACGGTCTTGATGCCGGCAAGCTGGTGGCCGTTGAGGAAGACAGGGACCCAGATCTGCAGATGGAGCTCAGCCCCGAATGGGTTTTTCCCCTTGATCTGCCAGAGACGAGACACCGGGGGAGGGGGGGGAGTAAGCCGGTGGGATCCGTTTGTCCCAAAAGGGGAAGGATGGAGGGAGGGATGGTCGGGGCCCCTTGCACGTACATTAAAGGTGAAGTGCGTCTCCTGGGATAGCCCGTCACCAGTACTTATGTACATGGAGGGAAGTGCCCTGCAAGGGAAGATCGAAAGTTGAGTGGCTGCGTGCCCCTTTGGGAAACCAACCCCCCCCCTCTTCTCGGCCCCTTTGCTGTCACAAGTCCTTGGTTAAAGTTGGGCTTTCCTCGCCCTCCGTTTCTCCCTGCTTGGCCTGCTTCGCTGGGACGTCGCGAGCAGGGAGAGGAGGAAGAGACTTAGGACCCCATAAAGCAAATAGGGAATAGTTCAGAGATGTTTCATGGCGGCTGAGACAGGAGAACGGGGGCTCCTCTCCCGGCAGGCCTGTATCTAGAAGTCAGAATTGGCTCAGATTCTTTGCATTCCGTCCCCCAATGCGATAAGAAGATCACCAACGCCACGGAGCTTAAAACGGCTTGGCTTGGCTTGGCTTGTCTCTCACGGAGAGAAGGGACATTGGCTTGGCGCTCCTTTTCAGGGAGGCAGGCAGGCTTTGGCTGCTTCCGAAGGCCCCTTACCTGCTGAGGGTGGAGCTCAGGGCGTATTTCACACGCAGGACGTGTCCTCTCCGGAGGGTGCTGTTTCCGTTGGCGCTTGGGAGGTCAAGAGGAAGGAGGAGTTTAAAAAAAAAACAATTAGCAATCCTGCTGACCTTCCAGCAATCCTGTGTCCACCCCTAACCCCTCAATGGTTGGTTGCCCTTCAGGGGGGTTTACAGGCAATTCCCATCATCCTGAAACACCGGCAGCCTCACCACGGGGGGGGGGGGGTTGTGCCCCAAGTATGTGCATCATAGACTTTGCTGGTCGAGAAAAAAAAAGCCAGCTGCTAGGGCCCACAATGGCCTGCTCCGATGAAACCGTTCCTCACCTGTCTGTGGTTTGGAAAAGGTGCCGGGCGTTTTACCTAGGTCGCACTTGGCGAGTGGATTCATTTATTTAAACGCTTTCTACCCCACCGTTCCCCCCGAAAGGACCCAAGGCGGGCTTACTTGGAGACGGTGAGGGTGATGTTAGCGGAATCGCTGGGGAATTTCTTCCCGTCCAGTTGCCAGGTCACTGAAAAATTGACCTGCCGCACAACCGATGATGGAGGTCAGGAAAAGAAAGCAGCATCTCGACATAAGAGAGAGAGAGAAAGAGAGAGAGAGAACACCCCCGCCCACCATCATCTGAGAAGGATGATGGATCACCCGGTCTGGCCCCTGTCAAGGATGCACAGCGAGGAACTGAATTCCCTTAATTGTTGTGTCTCGGTTTTATTCCCCACTTCAAATCTTTGAGAGAAAGAGGAGGAGGAGAACGGGGACATCTTTCGAACCTGCTGTGATGTCAGGCAGCAGCCCAGCCCAGTGGGCTCGCTAGGGAGGGCAGCAGGCACCAGTGGTTATAGCTCTAAGTATGTTCGCAGGAACAAGCTTGTACTGTATTTCATTTTTCCGGTGACTTACCGCAGAGCTCCTGAACACGGGATGCCCAATCTTGCATTTCAGAGACGAGGACTGAAGCGAGGCGGCCTGGGGGTCGCGGCACTCGACGGCTGGAGAGGAAACCTGGGGAGACTTGTTAGAAAAAGAGAAGGCCTTCTTAAGAACCGGACACAGTAGAAATCTTGGTAGTTATGCATACACACACACACACACACACACACACACACACACACACACACACACACACACACACACACACAAGGATAGGAAGGTAATTGATCACAGAGGCCAAAAACTAGATAGGAAGGTAATTCATCATATAGACCCAAAAATGGGTTTGTTTAGAGTCCCACTGGTTCTCCACCGGTGGGTCCCCAGATGTTCCTGGACTGCAACTCCCAGAAATCCTGGCCAGAACAGTGAGTGGTGGAGGCTTCTGGGAGTTGCAGTCCAGGAACATCTGGGGACCCACCAGTGGAGAACCAGTGGTTTAGACAATGGTTGCCCAGATGTTCCTTGCTGACCAGCTTTATTCACACACACACACACACACACACACACACACACACCAGTCCCCTACAGTGGATACACACTGGATGGACTGCCGTAGACAGACAATACTTTTTCTGTACTTAAATTATTATTATTATTATTATTATTATTATTATTATTATTATTATTATTATTATTATTATTATTATTATTTGTTTCATTTATATACCGCACCATCTTCCTACTGGAACTCTAGGCAGTTTACAAGATAAAAACAACACAGAGGGAAACAGTATAATGAAAAAAGAGGGGGAAAATACTCTCAGCAAGATAAACAAAGAAAACATCTTGTATTTAGACCTATGCTCCTGTCCTTCTGCGAAAAGTTTTGCTCAACAGCTTTTTAAAAAAAAAAATCAAATGGAAGATTAAAATTAAGATACAAAGGGGACCTGAAGGACGGGGCTTTAGGAAAGGCTGCTGTTATGTGCCATAGAGTCGGAACCGGCTTCTAAGAGGGCTGAGAAGGGAAATGAGCTATTCCAGGAGCGGTTTTATCAGCTCCACGTTGAGCTTCCACGACCGAGCGGGGATTCGAACCCTCTTCTCCAGAGACCTAACCCGTCGCTCAGTCTGCTCCACGCCACCCTGGGAACCTACAAGCAAAGTTGGGGGGGGGGGGGAGAGACAAATACGGAGGAAGGGCACAGCGTTACCTGTTGGACGCCACCGAAGTGGAGATTGGGAGGGAATTCCAGAAGCAAAGTCGTTTGATGGGAAGGGCCGCCCGCGTTTTCCAGGTGGATCCACACGGACACTTCCTTGGTGGAGCCCACCACCAGCAACTCTTTCCTGGAAGGAAGCAGGAGAAGGCGTCATAGCACCGAAGAATCTGTTTCCAGCCCGGAGTTTAAGCCCGACTTCCGGGGCCTGCGTGCAATGACGCGAGGTGATCCCGGAGCTTAGCGGGCACAGCCAGTGGCGATTCGAACCCACCGGGAGATGCTCCACTGGAGACAACAAAGCCCAACTCAAGTCTGTGCACCTCTCCTCAAAGGGAACGTCTTGGGACAATGATGGCGAACCTTTTAGAGACCGAATGCCGAAACTGCGATTCAAAACCCACTAATTTCTCGCCAAGTGCCAATATAGTCATTTAACCTGAATGCAGGTGGCTGTGAAGGGGCGATGTCGGGTGCCCACAGAAAGGGCTCCTCCGAGGGCCACCTTTGGCACCTGTGCCATAGGTGCGCCAACACTGTCTTAGGACAAGACTTTTCCTGCCTGTAAACCTCGGTTTTATACATCGGGGTGTTTCCTCACCCCCTGATGCCTGACCGCAGGCCACAAATTTCCCGCCAGCTGGCCAAGGAGAGTGGTGGAAGCTCCAGATGACGGCTTCCACTACCCCCTGCAAAGCCCCAACACCATAACCCTGTCCCACGGCTGTCCTGCCGCCAAGGAGCGTTCCCGATGGCCACCCAGTACGGCTCCGTTGTGCGCGGAAGGTTTGGTCCACAGCGGATTTTGTTCCGAGCAGAAGCTGAAGCAAAGCAAAGCTCCCCAGGAGACGACTCACTCGGCGTGGACGGTCAATGTCAAACGCGGCCCGCAGGCGGTCTTGTTCTCGCAGTCGTCTGCGTAAGGCAGCTGAAACCACAGCAAAAAAGAGAGAGTGAAGGAACAGGATCTTTTAGGCGATGTGTGCTTTTAAAAATCTGCAGTGAGTCTGGAGGCGCCTGCCTCGGGGGGAAGGAAGGCAGGGGGGGAATTGGTGGCTAAAACACAGCCCACCAAGAGAAAATAGGTGCCTGGTTTCCATAAAGAAAACCACCTCCACCGCCTTCTGTTCCTCAGTCAGGCCTATTTTATATTTTATATTTCTTATGCTTCTATACCAGCTTTCCTCCAATGAGTTCAAAGCAGCACATGGGACCCATCGCCCTACTTTTCCCGTCACAACATCCCTGCAAGGTAGAAAGTTCAGAAAGAGAGACGCCGGGCCGAGGTCAACCCCTGAGCGGGGATTTCAACCCGCCTCTCGTTGGACTGACATCGTACCGACATTCCAAGGTGACCCCTGAGAGGCTCTTGAATTGAAAAGACTAACTTGAGAGCAGAAGGAAGACCATCGCTGTGTTTATTCCGTTACCTGGAAATACCTCTCGGATTCCCGATATATATCAAGCACCGGTTCGGGATAGGTCAGGTCAGGGCTGGGGTCGTGCAGCTGGTAGCGCAGTCTCAGCAGGATGTGGGAAAAGCAGTCCTCATGGCAAGGCTGGGGGGAGAAAAGGGTGGAAAGAGAGACACCAGGTTAGAACAAGAAGCCGCCTCAGCCTCTATTAGAGAATAAACCAGACATTGTGCCATTCTAGACCCCGGAAAATTTACTTCTTTGAACTATATAGAAATTATTGTTGTTTAACTGATCGTTGGCAGCCAGGTTTCCAGATGGGAAGGGCGGACGAAAGACAGAAATGCTAAATTGACGGCGAGCCTCTCAAAAGGCCATAGATATTGAATCTGGGTTGGGTGACATTCAAACAGCCATCATAACCACAACTACTGTAGGTTACAGTGGTACCTCGACTTAAGAGCAGCTCGACTTAAGAGCGGTTCGAATTAAGAGCGGAAAACCGTCAGTGTTTTAACTGCCGCCTTACAAATTTTCGATGCAGTCTCCTCTACTTAACAAATATATATATATTTTTAAATTTTTTAATGTTTTAACTTTTTTTTAAGATAACGGCACCTCTACTCAAGAGTTGTTCGATTTAAGAGCATGCGTTTGGAACAGATTACAATTGAGAAGCACCGCTTTAGCACTGAGGGTCTCACACTTGGGGTGTGGGGCGGGGGGGTTGGTGGGTGAGGCAGATATTCCCAGACTCCCATTCTTCGAAGCCCCGGCTTTGGGGACTTGTAGTTCTCGAGAAGGTGGGAATTCCGCACCCTTCCTTCGGCTTACCGGGTGGGTGAGTTGCAGCTCAGCGCACGAATCCCCGGCATACGGCACCTCTCCGTCGGTGGTTTCCTTAAGATCCTCAAACTGCACCCTCTTCCGTTCCATCCCGGCATCTAGATCCACCGTGTAGCGGATTACGAGGCGGAGCAGGCCTGCAGGAACGGATCGGAGGTGAGCGAGCCGGTTCGGGCGCCGCTGCCCTGGGAGCGTGGGAGATCCGGGTTCGAATTCCCACTTGGCCACCCTAACTCCCCAGTGCTCTTCAGCCTTCACGACGGGAAAGGCGTCACAGTTTTGGGTGGGGTAAAGGAACCCCCTTCTCCAGGTTGGGGCCCCAAATGCTTATTCGGGACTCTGTTTTGGGGTTGTGGGGTTGTTTTTTGTTTTGGTTTTTTTGCTCACCTGGCTGTGCGGGTTCGTGGGGGTTCGTTCGGCGGAAGCACAGTTTTGTCACGACGCTGCTGCTGTTCTCGAAATCGGATATTTTCCCAGGGTTAAATCCGACAGTGGGCTCCAGTCGGAGGACTGGTCTAGAGCTGCTCCAGGGAAGAGAAGTAGGGTGGGTTTTGTTAATTAATTAATTAATTAATTTGTTGTTTGTTATTTGTCTGTGTTTATTTGGTTGTCTTTGTTGTATTAATGGTTTGATTTGTGTTTTTGCTTTTATTCATGTGTTGTCCACGTGTTGGTTTGCTTGTACATGTATGGTTTTCTATGTAAACTGCCCAGAGTTCCCATTGGGTTGCGGTATAGAAATATAAAAATTAATTAATTAATTAATTAAGCAAGTAAGCAAGCAGGAGAAGGCAGGATGGCTGAGGCAGTGCAGTCAGCAAAGGCACAGGGAAATTACACGACTAATGTACCAATGAGAGTTTTACTCATACATTCCCAGTTATAGGGCACGATCTCACTCAATGGTGGAATATCGCGCAATCCACTTTTGCTGTGCTGTGACATTCAGGTTTCCTAAAAATATCTAAGCCTGAAAAAGCAACTGGGATTGGTGATTGAGCTTCTTTCAAGAAGCAGGAGGGACCAATTGCTTTTATCATTGTGATGAAGAATTAATTTATTTATGTATTTATTTATTTATTTATTTATTTTATCATTGTAACTGTAACTTCTTTCGGACGTCTTGGAACTACAAGGATAACGTGTAGCAAGAACAGAAGGTGGGCGGTCAAACTGTACACTGAAGAAGCCGAGTATTCTTCAGCAACACGCCACATTTTCCCTCTAGACACGCCATTCCTTCAGAGCTCCATGCCTGAGCTATCCGACGTTTCACGCCCGCATTTCCCTCCCGATGACCAAACGGGAATCAAGAGCAAGTTCGCTGCCCCGCGTGCAGAGGGAGGCAAAGGACCAGCAGGCATTTTTAAAAGACGGACTCACTTCATCCCTTCAAATTCATGGGTGGCATTTCGGTCCACCCCTCTTCCTCCCTGGGAAACAATAAGGAGTATTTCCCCACCACCACCGCCACCACCATACCGGAGTAAAGTCAAGTTGCCTAAGGATCCAACCGCGATGTCTGGGAGTCCATCTCCGGTCAGGTCTACGCCACCTGCCAAGGCCCTTCCAAAATACGACAGTCCTGACGGTTGCATCTGAGATGCCATTATCCTCTGGAAGGAAACAGAAGACACGTTTGCAGGAAGAGTGTTTTAAACTCAGCTCCAAGAGCCTGGCTCACATACTGTGAGAAGCCAGCAGGTGAGTTTTTGGAAGTTAAAACCCCATCCCTGTCGCTGCGGACTATCGCGTACCCATCCGTTTTAACCAAGCAAAAAACGACACATCGGATCTTCCAGAAAACGGCCAACGTTGACCATGCCACCGTTATTTTTACGTTGTTATTGTCTTTTATTTTACTCAGCATTTCCTCCGGCGAGGCTAAAATAGGACGTGGGGCCGTTCTCCTCCTCCCTACATTGTTCTCACAACAGCCCTGCGTGGTGGAACAGGCCGAGAGGGATGGGAACGTCCCAGGATCGCCCAGCGACTGGCATGGCTTGGCAGAGACCCGAACTTGGATCTTTAAAGCCCCAGCCTGGCACCAAAGCACAGCTGGGTCTTGCTATAAACCAGACTTTGGAGATGTTCGTTCTTCAGAGTGTGCTTCCCAGAATCCCCCAGCTGTCCCCCCTGCAGCCAGGATTCTGGGAATTGTAGTCCAAAAATTATTATTTTTTCCCCCCTCTCTCTAAAAATGACACACAAGGCCACAAGCGGGACCAAAACGCAGAACCAATCTAGAGAACCTTGCTTAAAACGTAGCCAAAACAGACTTGGACAGGAAATCCATTCGTCTCAAACAAGTAAGTAAATTAGAAACATGAGACACGTCAAACAGAGGTGTTTGTGTGTGTCTCCCTCTCTCCTTCTTTTGGAAAGGGAATGGCCCGCGGCCGTCCCACCTGCGAGAAGGGACTCCGGATCCCATTAGGTCCACCGTTAAAAAGATAAACGCTGCCACAAGAAGCAGGGTTCAGTTCCTGGCCTTCAAGGGGGGCTCCGACGGCTACATCTCCGAAACCGTCCCGGTCGACATCTCCGACGGCAGCCACGGCGAAACCAAACCGGGCGAAGGGGAAGGCCGGGTGGCCATGCAAGTGTCTTTCGGAAGTGAACTGGTTTGACTTGGGGGGAGAAGGAAAAACAAAAAGCAAGCAAGTGAAGGTCGTTTTGGTCCCTGAAACCTGACGACTCTGGAGACATGCCGAAGGCCGGGCGTTTGGCTGACCACCGTGGAGGTCCCACGAGCCACGGGTTGGCAAATCAGAAAACGTTACGCCCAACTCCAGGATTTTACCTCGGGATCCAAGCGGTAGACGTACACCTTCCCTTCCTCTCCATGGAGGTGGAAAAATGGGGCTCCGACCACGAGGTGATCCGTCAGTCCGTCTTGGTTGATGTCCAGGGGGCAGATCTCAGAACCGTAATAGGACCCGATCTGCAACGACGGAGAAGGCTGCATTTGTGGTCCCGTTTCCCCCGTGCAATGCCCCCCCCTGCCATTTTCGACCACAGCATCTATCAGCCCCTGTCCGGGAGGACTTCTTACATATCTCGAAGGCGGAAGGCGGATTGCATTGGAATGAACCCAGTGGGCTCCCCCGACACTGATTTAAACATAAACGAATGAAAGCATCCCGTAATCCTGAGAAGGGGGGGTAATTTCCATCTCACTGGATGTGGGGGGAACCATAAACTCTAGGGATAAATTTGGCGTTTCTGGAAAACGTTGAGCCGTCTTTCCTTCAACCCATCCTTAGGTGGGCCCGAAGATTTTGTACGTTTTTTTCTCCCCGTGCTATTCTCAAGGGTTGAAATGCCTCTGTTTCTGCTCAAATGAGCTGGTGGTTTTGGAGAGTTGTAATTTTTTTTTTGTGTGTGTGTGTGTTTTTGGCAGTGCAAACTAGGGCAAGGCAGCCGCGAGAACTCTCAGGAACTTTTTGAAACTGAGCGAGGCCCTTAGTTTGAAGGATGGTTTCCCCACCACCACCCTTGATCTCAATGTATTAAAAGGCGATGGGCCACTCTGTTTCATTTTCACTTGCAGTGTGGCAAAGCAGCCGTAAAGCTCAAAAGGACACAAACAGGAGGGGTGAAAAATGACTCAAACCTCAGAATGGCAGGAAGGTGGGTGGAGGAGACGGATAACTCAGTCACCAAACCCACTCGGAGGTGTGTTGGCGGGATGAGCTACGAACCCGACACCGTGACGTGATCGATTCATACATCTGTGGCTGCAGCTGCGCGTCAGTTTTCCTGGTGCGGAGTCGTTGTACCTGTTCCCCTTGCAGGGTTTGCTCCAGATGGCCTCCCTCTCGCTCAAACACGAGGACTTTCCCGGTCATGCTGTGGCGGGGCGCTCCGGCCACGATCCACGCGCCACGAGGCGTGTGGATGACGTCCACGCTGTAGCCTGGTGCAGGACAGAGTGGAGGGCCATGTTACACAAGGAAGGAGTGGGGGAAAAGGACAGTCCAAAGGCAAAAAGGGGGAATGCACAGAACTTAGATACATGGTTGGACCACAACACCCAGCAGCTGCCTGGAAAATGACATTATAACAGCAAATGCAATCCATAACCTGTCTCTGGTTCCACCTAGTGGCCAGTCCTGTTAATAACAACCCTGGAAATCTATTTCTCTAGTGTTTCGCCTGCCCTCTGGTGCCCTCTAGTGACCTGTTCTGGTCATGTTGGCATTAAGAATATACAGTGGTACCTTGTATAAAGGAATTAATTCGTTCCAAATGTAATTATGTTAAGCAAATTTTCCTTTATACAAATTCCCATAGGAATGCATTGAAAATGGAGTAATCCCGTTTTTATGTTGTATAGATTCTCCACAAAGGCGATTATGTTAAGCAAATCTTCCCTATCTGCTGAAATTTTTATGTTGTACAGATTTTATGTTATACAAACTGTTTGTTATACAAAGGGTCCACTGGATACCTATTTCTTGGATTTTTCTTTTAATGTTTTTAAATATTCCCAGGCGTTGGAGAAGTGAATCGGTGCCTACCGATCCCACAGATAAGGGAGTCCCAGCGTAATGTCGTTGTTAAAAATATATGAAAACCTCCCCAATCGGCCGGAGTCTTTTCTCTCCGTCGGCCTGGAGAATCCTTCCCAGGGGAGGCCTCTCAACATGTCGGGAAGGCAGAGGGCGTAAGCTGCATCAGGAAACCCAAAAGGAGGATTCAGAACCATGATGTTCCACTTCAAGCCGAGATATTGATCGTTCTGTTCTAGTGTTCCCAATTAATCGGTGACGGGTCCCCCCCCAAAAAAAACCAGCAGTTTGAAGTGAAAGCTAGTTTGGTTCAAAGCACCGCATCCATCTGCCCCGCACGCAGCGGGATACCTAAATAGCTGTTCCTCCCGCTTGTCGCCTCCGTTGTCTCGTTCAGGAAAACCGCCGCTGCGTTCACCGTGTCGTAGAGAAGGACCCCTCCGGCCCAGTCAAAGGTCCCTGGGGCCCCAAAAATGATGTAACGCTGAAAGGCAGGAGAGAAATGAAGCGTCAGGCGTCCCAGGGTCTTCCCTGTGTCGTAGCTCAAGGTCGAGCCTGCCTATACTGCAGCAGTCTACCTTGGAGTATCATCACGCTCATATCCATCCGCCAGTTTCACCCGGGGGGGGGGAACGACGGCTCACCTCTTCCACAAAACGGACGCTGAACCCGCTTTGGGCTAATTCGAATTCCAAAATGTCGCCGGCGGTGCCTGCAGATTAGATTAGTAACAAGTGAAAGTTTCCTCCATTCGGCATCTAAGAAAAGCAAGGCATGCTGCTCATAGATAACTTTAGTGGAGGAGGGCGTGCTGTCACGCGGACAGCTTGAGTGTCGTGTTTCTCCTGATAAAACCCAGAACCATGAGGACTAGCAACTTACTTGGCCCTGGCTCCATGACCGAGTGGGAGTTTTCCAGGCAAAATGCCCCAATTCTAACCCCATCTCCGTTTCGAAGGACGCCTGGGACCTGGGATTTTTTGCTGGACAAAATTATATGCCTCGACCCTGTCTTCCCTCACCTTCGAGGCCGATAATCTTCTGCTGTAGCGTGGAGAGCAGCACGCTGAGGGCGGAATAGTTGGCCACGCGGAATAAATGCCTGTCGTCCGGATCGGAGGCGATCAGACGCAGTTCCCGCAGGGCTTTCTCCTTGCTGAACGCCTCCCCGATCTGCAAGGGACCGCCCGGAAAAAACATCTATTCACTAATATTGCCTGTTCTTTCTATCGCCATTAGGGCTCCTGTATCCGCCTCTAAAATGCCCTTCGAAAGTTAGCCTGCTAAAGGCAGAGCGAGTATAACTCCGTCCTGTCGCGTCCACTTTTTGTGCCCCGAGATAAGGCAGGAGAGAAACTGAAGAAATACGGCGCTTACTCCAATGGCGTAGCGCTCGATGCCCGCCATACTCTCCGAATGGATCACGGTTTCTAATTCCAGGGTGTCGAGGAAAATCTCTCCGTCCGTCAGTACCACGATGATTTTGGCGGCGTTCTTTTGGGACCCGTGGGCTGGGGTAAAGATGCTGTCTCTGTCGGAGGCACAGCAAAAAGACAGACCATCCCTTGCCATCTATCGATATCCATGAAGCAGGCTTCGGGTGTTAACACAGAACCCGGTGTCGTATTTGAAAGCCGGGGGAAACCACTTGACAGCTTTTCTAGCATACTGGAGAGCTCCGTGGCTTAGGGAGAGCTGCAGTTTTGGAGTTCAATTCCCCCGGGGGCCTCCTTGACAGGGCCTGGATTTGATGATCAGCGATGGCGAACCTTTTAGAGACCGAGTGCCCAAACGGCGATTCAAAACCCACTCATTTTTTTATTTATTTTTGCAAAGTGCCAATACAGCCATTGAACCTGAATCCAGGTGGCTGTGAAGGGGCGATGTCGGGGGCCCACAGAAAAGGCTCCGAGGGCCACCTTTGGCACCCCTGCCATCGGTTCGCCAACTCTGATTTATAGGCTCGCTTCCAATTCTGCAGATCTAAACTTATTATTCAGCGGCTGGATCACGCCGCGGTTTAAATCTCTGGCTGCAGAGAGCTGGAGGCTGGGAGTTCAATTCCCACCCACCCACCTACCCAACGTACTTCCCAGACAGGGGCTGGACTAGATGACCCACGGGGGTCCCCTTCGAACTGAGCTGTTCCCAAATTGATTCCCCCCCCCCCGGGAAGAGTTGGGCTTTGCAACTCACAGCACGTGTTGAATAGCCGAGGCGGTCCGCGTCACGTTGTACACCTGCCTCATGGCCTGGACTTTGCCCAGGGCGGCGTGAGGGTCCCTGCCGACGCGGAGGTCAAATTCGGTCTGGATGACCATCCCGTACTGAACCAGGGCGAAGACGCACTGGAAGCCAGGGGACCAGCGTGAGTGAGAGGGAGGCGAGGGAGACACGTGGGGGGGGGAGAGAACAACATCAGCAGCCCACCCACTCCCTGACGTTTGGACTACCGCCCCCATCATCCCCAGTTGATAGGAGATGGAGGTGTGAAGCATACGGAAGGTGCTGGCCTGGGGACGCCTTGGCCGAACGGGGCTTCGCAACTTGGCGGCGGCGGTGGGGCCATCCCGATGCTCTTGGACTACAACTCTGGACAGCACAGCTAGCGATGAAAGCTTCTGGGAGTTGTAGTCCAAGAAGATATTGGGGGTCTAAGGTGAGGGAGCGTTGCCTACAACAATGGCCTGAGAGATCTGGAGTTGACGGGTTCTGTAGTCCTTCGTTCGGCAGCGACATTTAGAAGAGCCCAGGTGTCACCCACAGGGTTGGTGTTCTGCTATTAATTTAGGGAATGGAGCGATTCTAGTCCTCATGGTGAACACAATCCACCATGTCCCAAAAGGAGCCCAAAGCAAAGCAGAGGGACTCACCTCAGGGCACTTCTCGTAGAAGATTTTCATCATGTTGTAGACAAAGTCCTTTGCCTGCTGGTAGTCTTCGGGGTCGATGCTCCCAGACCCGTCCAGGACGATCGCGATTTCGGTCGTCAGGTCTGTCGAGAGAGGGAGGGAAGAAGGAAGGGCCAGGTGGTGAGGAACTGAGGAGGGGTTCGGGCTTCACTCCGGCCTATTATCACAACTCTAGAGATAGATATCTCTTTTCTCTTCTGGGAAAATAATAACAATGCCGAGCTAATCTAACAGGAAACCAAATGTGTGCTCATTTTAAAAGGAAGAGAGAGATTTGAGGTGGGTTTTTCCACCTCGTGTCCAAAATTGACCCCCCCACACACACACACACACTCTTGGGACCAGATGCCCATCCACCATGCCAGAGGTGTGCACCCGGTGGCCTTGTGACAAGACAGCAGGGACAAACAAGGCATTCGGTACATGCTCAGAGGTCCCCTCAAGAGGTAACAATTCCCTCCCACCGTTTTTTTTTGCCTAGGAAAACTTAAGCAGGTCCTAGACTTACGGGATTCATCCTCTTCTTCCTCTCCCAGGTCATTGTTGTTGTTGTTGTTGTTGTTGTTGTTGTTGTTGTTGTTGTTGTTGTTGTTGTTGTTGTTGTTGTTGTTGTTGTTGTTGTTATAATCTAGGATTTTGCTGCCAAACGCAGAGCTTCCGCTTGTGGCATCTTTTGAATGAGAAAAGGGAAAACAGAGGTCAGTTTCGGAACGTTACGCTGCGCTCACTTCATCAAGTGGCAAGGGGTTCCGAGGACACCATGGCCCTCCCCAGCTATATTGTGAAGATAAAATAAGAGACGAGCACCCTGCTTATGTCTCTCTCTCTCTCTCTCTCTCTCTCTCTCTCATTCTCTCTAAATGTCCCCAGCTCTCGGTCTCACCTTTGCAGAACTGAGTGCCCTTTCGGTTCCGGCAGGGGCTGGTGGTCGTAGGATGGAAGCCGTCCCGGTTCCTGCCCTCGCTTCTTCTGTGGCGTGCCTGCCCCCTCGGGCTTAACTTGGCCTCGACTGCGCAGACAAGAGTCAAAAGAATGACGTGGTTTAAAAAAAAACACGTGCAAATATCAGAAGACCAAAAAAGCAGCCTCCCTTGGCTTGCTATGGGCAGGATAAGGGGGGAAAGTCCTACCCAGAGTTTAAAAACGGCCTTCTTCTTTTTTTTTTGTTTTGGGGAATACATATCCCAAAATTCCCCCAGCCCACGAGGTACTTCAGGGGCTGAGCTAAAGAGATGTGAGGCAGAAATTCCTGCCTGCCACTTAAACCAGATGGCTTGCATATTTAATTTATTTTTAAATAATGACACCCTCTGTTCCTGCTTTCTTACTGATGTCCCTTAGGTTGACCAAAGCCTTTTCTTGGAAACTGGACCCAATCAGGACGCAAATCCCGTTTAGCTCTTCGGTGGCCTGGCGTCGCTGCCGCCGTCGCTGCTGTAGGCAGGCCTGTTAATGGAAACAAGGGGGGAAATGACATAAAAGGAGCTGGTTTTTATTTGGGACGTCTTTTCCTGCACTAGTCAAGTTTCTAGTCCTCACTGCCGAGCCAACCGTTCCTGTTTCGAGGACTCTAAAGAGACCGTCTCAAATGTCTTACCAGAATCCGCTCGGGGCTTTGAGCGATCGCTATCCCAGGCTGGAGGCCTTTCAGGTTTTGAATAGTTTCTGAAATCGGGGAAGGAAGCAAGAGAAGAGTGTGGAATTCAGCCAAGCCACCCGTGAGAAAGAAAATTATGTCAGGAAATGCAGGAAGTTGAATGTTTTTTTTTTAAAAAAAGCAGTATAAACACACTGACCCCCAAAGCTGGCCACCTCACAACGGAGCTTGTCGTGGAAAATGCATGTGTACAGCTTGCCACGGTCCCCAGGACCCAAGGAAGTCGCTAAAATCCTTTTTGTAAAGAGAGAGAGAGAGAGAGAGAAGGGTGGGGAAAATAATGTTAGCAATGTGGAATGGGGAAAATTAGGCTGCAAAGCCGAGCTCAGAGCTACGCCTCAGTTTCCCGAGGCTTTAACAGCCTGATATTCCAAGCACCAGTTGGAGATACAAGGGGCAGCTCTTAAAACAAATTTAATTCATTCTACGGGTCGATTTGTTGTAAGAACACTTTGTCTTAACGAAACGTGGCTTCCCCCAGGAATGCGTTGGGAATGGATTAATCTGTTCCGGAGGCTATGGGTCACTTCGTTTTACGGAAATTTTGTCTTACGGAAACGCGGTTTCCCATAGGAACGCATTGGGAATGGATTAATCCGTGCCGGAGTCTAGAATAAAGACAGAAAGACCTGTTCCCCCACCCCGAGTACATGTGGAATGTTTGTGCACGTGTGTTTTTTTTGTCTTGCAAGGCGTCCCATGGGGAATATTTTTGTTATGCAAAGCGTGCCTATTCCCAGGATTAAGATTGCCCACCGTACGGTGCCTCCGCTATAAACCATGCCGTTGAAAATGAGCCTGCCGAAGCCCTAGAGAGAATTGCAAAGAGAAGGTGCCTTCTGAGCCTTGAGAGCGGCAGGTAGAGTGCTCCTGAACATGGGCGCTCCCTTGGCATCTCATGATTCATCGCTGTCTCGGGCCAGGCCACACCGCCCTGAATCTGCAAACCCTAGCGCACCTGCGAGGAGCTTTCTGCAAACTTGGTAGACCTGTCTCTTTCGTGGCAGGCGCGTGGCAGGAAGCAGGAAACCACCCTGCTGGAAATCGGCACGGTGCATCTCAGAGCGGGGCCTGCCTTCCGTCTTTCGTGGTCTCTTATGTGAGCGTTGCAAACCACTTGGGGGACCGGTTTCGCGTTCTCCCCACCGCCAGCTGCTCTAAGCTCAGAGTCGAGAAAAGGTTATTTATTATATTTAGACAACGGCCTTTGGTTGGCTGCCGGATCCCTGCAGAGAGTGGAGTGAGCCTCCTTAAGGGGGCCCACCAAAAAATTCATCCAAGGAAGGCAAAACAAATAGGAGTGGGCGTTTGATGGCTCCAGGAAGGTTTGCTTTAACGGGGGTCCAAAATGTGACATATTTCCTCCTGTTATTGTTAGAAGATTTATGTGCCAGTGTGTTTAACCGGGAGGGCCTTTTTTTACTAGCCTGGGATGGGTGGTTTATCTGTCCAGCCCTTCATTCCTTCCGGCCTTTGAATTTAAACAGAACCCCCCGCCTCTCTGCTGAATTTCTCTTTTATAATTTGCCCTTGAGTACCACTAGGAAACTTGGGTGCATTTCTGGCAGGAAGGAATGGTCCATGTGCGGGGAAGTCAAGCTGGCCATCACAGAAGTAGAGATTTCCCATGTCCGTTTCCCCAAACCAGGAGCGGGTCTTTTGCAAGGCTTACGGCTTTTGCTTCCCCATTCAGGGCAAAGCTTGCTCAAAAGCGCTTTCCCCCCCCCCCCGCCGCAAGAGGGGAATGACAGGATGGATGGCACCTAAGCAGAATGGGAACAGAACACTTAGGAAAAGGTCTTAGCGCCTCGAACCTCAAAAACTGGCCTCCGTCATCACAACCCTGCGCATGAGGGATGCTTCAGCCAACGCTAAATACAGGAGTGTTTCCGACTCCGGGTTTTTATCGTCGGCTCCTTACCAGTTCTGCCGCCCGCCCGAACGCAGGAGAATCTGGTGTCCCAAATGAGGGGCGCTCACGGCCGAAAACCACGCACGGCTGGTATCAATGTTGAATCCTCTCAGCGTTGGCAGGGCTAGAGGGAGGAGATGGGAAAGAAACAGGTGTTTGTTGGGCCCAGGAAAATGCAGGCTGGGGTTTAACTCATCTGCAGGGGGCGTTGGGTTGGGAAGGGCAGCCTTGAGCGTGTGAACCAGACCTCTGGATTTCAGGGCAAAGGCATATTTGGCTGGCTAAAACATATTTGGCTAAAACATGATGGGGTATTGCACACTCAAGAACAGTTTAGTAAAATCCTACCTACCACAACTGCAATTTCCATCATTCCCCAATCACCAAGGCCACTGGGAGTCGTAGTCCAACTTCCCTAAGTTCTTGGGGCTCTGTGATAGTTTCCAACTTCTCTGCCTTTACTCTGCCCCTCCCCTGAGACCCTTCTCTCAAACCAAGAGAAGGAAAGAGCTTTTCCAAACGTACGCCTTGAAATCTCCCACCAGGCATTCCTCTGCTCTTTGCTTGCGCTCCCCCCTCTCTTTTTTTAAATAATTCCTGGAACATTATTATTTTTCTGCCTTCTTCAAGAGTCGGCTTTAGAGATGGGCACGAATCAGAAAAATGGCATTTCCTTTGTCGTTTGTCGTTTGTCGGGTCCGTTTCATTTCGTTTCCATTTTTCGCGAATGTTTGCAAAAAATTCGTTTTCGTTTTCGTTCGTTTCATTACCATTTCGTTACCATTTATTTCAATTTTTTGTGATTTTTTTTTAGGATTTTAAGCAATTCACTCATATTGCAGTAACGGAAACGAAAAAACGCACGACAAAAATTCCGGTGTTTCTGTTCGTTTCGTTTCATTTTAGAGACAAAATTCGTTTGTCGTTTCATTACGTAACGAAATGAAAAAACGAAAATGGAAACGAAAAATTGTTCGTTTCGTGCCCATCTCTAGTCGGCTTTATTCCTTGTACGGTTTTGTTCCGGGGTGGCGTTCAGCGCGGTGATGGTGCTTTGCATTTATAAGGGATGTCCTGGCTGGAAGCTTCTTTGGGGACAAAAAAATAAAGACGCCAGCAACAGCTTCGTAGAGCGTGGTTTTCAATTTCCATAGAAGACCTCCACTCCGCCACCTGGTCCTAAACTCGTTTATTCATTAGCCGTTTTCAGTCATTTGCACGTGGCTTCTCTATGGATTTGCACAGACTGGACCGTGGGCATTGTTTGTTGGGACCGCTTGGTTCTACTGATGTGAACCCGCTCGGAGTGGCCCTGGCTGCCGGATGTGTGGCATATAAATAAATAAATAAATAAATAAATAAATAAATAAATAACCAATCTCCAGATCAGCATCCAGTTCACAATTCCCTCTTATTATGATTCTCTTCCTCCATAGAAGACAACAGTTGGAATCATCTGGATTTTTATTTTTCATTTAAAAAAGAAAAGCTCTTGTTGAACGCAGATGCTGCTACGTGACTTCTCCTCTCGCCCAAGCGTCAGGGAGTTCCTGGGGTGAGCAAAACCACACTTTTTAAAAATTTGCGGCGATGACGATCAGGCAAGACCCAAAGTCCGAAAGGGAACCAAGACATTTTTCTCACGGTGCGCATGACGCCTGGCTGCCTTGAGCCCTTTTCCACCAGGCGCTGGGACACGAGACTGATTCCGCTCCATAGGTGTTGCAGGTTCAGGTCCACCCTTGGGCTTCTATTTATTGACCTGTTGGTGTTGACTTATTTTGCTTTTGTTTCTAGATTTGGGTGGGGGGGGGTGGGCGAGCAGAAACACAACTCAGTAGGTCCCCACGCCGAAGACCTTCCAGATTGCTCTCTTGTAGACATCGGGGCAAAACCGTATCCCGTGTCCGAAATCGCTTCCAAGAATGGCCAGAGATCTGTTTGCAGGAGGCGACACGGAAAAAGGTGCATTGGCTGCTGCTGATCTCTTATGTTCCCCCCCACCCCCCACCCCCGTGGACAGCTGTCTTCAACATGGGAAGCCCACTGAGATCTACTTGTGGGTCCCGTCTGGACTCTCGGGAGAAGGACCCCCCCCCCAAAAAAAAGCACTGGGATGGAAAGTAGGGGGGAAAACACCCCGGAGCCCCAGAGAACGTCAGAAACCAACCCGAACCTTCATTGATTGGAGAGGAAAACTTTCAGTTTTGGAGAATGTCCCTGGTTGATAAGTCTCTGTATCGAGAGGACCTCACCTTCTGCTTTCCCCTCAGATACAGTACATCCCTTTTGGGGTCTTCTTTTCTCATTTTGTCCTTGTTGCCTCTTTTAAATTGCCACGAAACTTTCTATAAAGTTTCGTGGCCTCCAGTCAAGAAATTCGGCGGCCCTCACGTGGAACCTTTCGGGATCTTCCTTGTCTTAGACTCCGGATTAACTTTGAACCTTAATTTCATATGATCAGAGATATGTACTTCACCATGTAATTGTTGCTGCAAGGATATTGTATGCGAAATTCTGGAAACAACCAAACGTGCCAACAGAGAAGAATTTTCACGAAAAGATAAGAGAATGCATCGAAATCGATAGACTCTCCGGCTATTTAAAGGGAGACTATGATGAGATCTCTCGGAAAAGATGGCAAGAAGTAACAAACTTATTAGTACTGTGATAATATTTGAAAATTTATCAATATGTTATATTACTTTTCTTTTACTTTGCTTGACATATTCAATGTAAATTTTAAATTCTATCCCTCCCCTTTTTTCCTTTTTCCTTTTCCCCATACCCCCTCCCTTCCCCCCCTTAAAAACCCAATAAAATTATAAATAAATAAAAAAACTTTGAACCTTAATTTTTAACCACCTTCCGCCCCTCTTTTTCTCCCTCTGGCTATCTGCGTCTTCTCTGAACGAGACGTTTGGAGCAAGTTTAGTCTGTCGCCAGCTTTTCCTAGCGTGGGCGAATGACAGGACCCGTTTATTACGAATAAAGATGCAATCAGAATTAAAAAGAAAAGAGAAAGACTGACCCAGCAGTTCAAGGTTCAAGGACCATTCGCTCGGTCTTTTCCATCGCACTCTATATTTGCAAAGCTAATGCCTCCTCAACCCAAAATGTGACGAAACACATTGACATGATGCTTTCAATGTTAGTCTCCATCACTCATAACTTTTACATGGAACTTTACTCTCTTTTTAACTGTGCACATTTTCTTATACCTATATATTAATGCTGTAAGATGTCCCTCAATTCCCTGTTCTCAATACCTGAACATGTCTGAATTGTACTGGGCTGTATATTCTCCCTCATGACTGTAAGCCGCCTTGGGTCCTTTTCCAAGGAGAAAGGCGAGGTAAAAATACTCTAAAATAAAGATAAATAAATAAATCAATCATGTTTCCTTAGGGTTTTATATCCCCCCTTTTGTTCCTCCATGGCCTAGGTCCTGTTCTTTCCTTTGGACTGGCCAAGGACACCTGTAAAAAGTTTTCAGAGTTTTTACAAAAATCCTGGAAATGAGACGAGGGATGGTGGTGTGGGAAAGTACTTATGTTTTAGGAAGTGAGAAAAAGACTTCTGGTCCCTAACAAGAGAGTCGTCGGTGGCAGAGGCGGCACGCTCAGTAGAGGACAGGGGACCCCGGCAGGAGAAGGAAAGCAAGCGTCCCCACCGAGGCCAAGGCTTTGAAAACGCGATCTTTCCGCCGGAAGACGAGCGCGGAAGAAAGGCGAAAAGGAGACTTTGCTTACCCAAAAGCAGGACGAAGAAGCGGAGGGGAAGCATCCTGATGGAAGTATGCAAATGGAAAAAGAAAAATTGTGGAGGAGGAGAAGGGGGGGACCCCGATGTTTTTCCCCCCTTCAGAGGGCGAGTAGCGCAAAGAGACTCTCGTGTCGGGTCGCTGCTGGAAGAGAGACAGATGCAACCACCCGAGAAGAGGCGTCTGCGAGTTCCCCACCAGCACCGCCGCCGCTCGGGTTTCAAGATGTGGTCAGGAGAGGTGGCTGAAAGTGGGAGCCTCTGAGTCAAAAGCCGGCGTTGGAAACCAGCCCACCGGCGGCCCCCTCCAAAGGCTAGGCCGCCTGAGTCACCGGCACGTTGATCTTTCAGCCCCCTTTGGCAAACATTCCCCTTGGGAGGTGGACCTCGCCTCCTGCCGAAGGTGGACCTCATCTCAGGCCTCCTCCTTTGCGGGGGACCCAGGGCGAGGGGGGCCGTTGCCTCAGGCGGCTGAGGTTGGGAGGCAGCACGGATTAAAAGCCACCGCCGCCCGCCCTGAGGGAAGGCTAAAACATTTGGGGCTCTTTAGTCTGGAAAAAAAGGCGCCTGAGGGAGGATACGACTGAGACGTACAAAATAATGCAGGGCATGAGTCAAGAGGATAGAGGGATGCTCTTCTCCCTCTCACAGAATACCAGAACTAGGGGGACGTCCACTCAAATTGGGAGGAGTGAGAACAGACAAAAGAAAATATTTTTTCACCCAGCGTGTTGTTAGTCTGTGGAACTCCCTGCCACAGGATGGGGTGATGGCCTCTGGCCTGGATGCCTTCAAAAGGGGATGGGACAGATTCCTGGAGGAAAAGTCCATCCCAGGTGACAAACCATGAGGGAGATGTGTCATCTCCAGGCTTAAAACCGGGGTACTTCAAGGGCCAGATGCTGGGGAGTGGTATCAGGAGACAGAGATCGAGTCTCGTGGGCTCCCAGAGGCATCTGGTGGGGCCGCTGTGAGATAACAGGATGCTGGACTAGATGGGCCCTTGGCCGGATCCAGCAGGGCCCTTCTTAGGTTCTTATGTAGGGCCTTGTGAGCTGGGGTGGTGTCCCAGGGGTTCATGGGTTGGCGCACCTTTCGCTGCTTTTGAGCTGGACTTTGGGGATGCTTGGCTGGAGATACCGAGTGGAAGGGATCGAGTTCAGGACGCTGGAGAGCTCCGGTTGTATTCGGACTCAGTTCCGCAAGGGATTCATTGCCTGAGATATATTTTTTGGGGGGTGGGGGGAGTCCCCCGGCCATGCCTTTTTGGTGAAAGGTAATCAGGGCCCTGCATCACTGTCATTGCATCCTCTGCATTTGTTTTGCTTTTACCAACGCTTCTCACCCCCGATGGGAAAGAACACCAAAGAGAGAGCCGGATCCTAAGGGCGTATTCACCGATGAACTTTTATTGATAGCCATCCTTTCGTCCCGCTGAGCTCAGCGCATGAATGGGGCCTGTGCCTCTTCCCCATTTTATCCCCGTTAACACCCCATCGGAGGTAGACCAGGGTGAGAAGATGCTGTGTGGCGTCCCCGGGGCAAGGTGGAAGGGGGATCGTACTCTGCGCCCGGGATGCTGACATGGCAGGACGTGGGCTGTTCCTTGCCCACTTAAAATTAGGACAGTAATCAGCCCCTTCAACCGTGCTTGGGTAACCCAAACAGCATAATTTATATTCTGTACATTTCCGATTGATTTACCAACATTCACCTCTTTCTTCGTAAGCCGGGCAGGAAGAACTTCAGAAAATGAATGTGAGGAAAAGGAAAACACGAAGGATTTCCCACGTTCCAGAGTGGAATACTGTATGTAAATTCTTGGTCTATACCAGTGATGGCAAACCTATGGCACGGGTGCCAAAGGTGGCCCTCGGAGCCCTTCCTGTGGGCACCCGACATCACCCCTTCATTGCCACCTGCATGCAGGTTAAATTGCTGTATTGGCACTTTACAAAAAAATTAGTGGGTTTTGAATTGCAGTTTGGGCACTCAGTCTCTAAAAGGTTCGCCATCACTGGTCTATACTGCAAAAGCCAACCCACTGGAACCTAACTCGTTAGGGCCTTTTAACAGCGACTGTGGGTTTTATCCAGACGCATTACCTGTCTCCTCCTCTCCCTCGTTCTTCTACTCTGGGCCGAATGAGTCCTAGATCTTTCCGTCCACGCTTATTTCTAAAACACACCCCTTCTTCTTGGTAAGACATCGGCATCTTATCCAAGAACAGGCTTAACATTTATTTATTTTTCAGTGCCATAAAAATCTCGAGTGCCCTTAGCGAGCTGATGGTTTTGTTTTTAAGCATGTTTGCTGAAAAGCGACATGTAAACCCCTTTTGATTCAGGGCTAGGTTGTTTTAAAAACACTCAGGAAACCATGATTTCCCCCCCCCCATCACTACGAGGCCTAATTTCAGCCTCACATTGAGCCTTTTCACACGACCCCTAAGATCCGCTGGCCACTTAAATTCGGACCAGAGATCTTGGGGGTTTGTCGCTGTTCCTGTGTTCCCACCCCCTCCGCACTCCCGGCTGCTGGCTGCGTGAGGGGAGGGAGAAAAAAAGGAAGAAAGGAATGCCGGCTCACCTCCGTTCTGCCGTCCCGGCACTGCATTCAGATCTCTTAAAGGGGCGGGGGGCAAAAAAAAAAAGAACAAACAGAAGCAAGGAGAGCCTGGCAGTCACTACTGTTATATCCGCATCAGGGATTTTTTACCCCTGGAGAACAGGTACCTGAAAAGTGCACTGGGATGCGCTTAGGTGGGCGTGGTCGCACTTAATTTTCTGTAAACTCCGGAGCTGGTGGGAAAACAATTTTAAGCTCCGGAGCTGGGAGCCATTTGCTGCGGAGTTTAGGGGTCGTGTGAAAAGGCTCGGATGGTGGGAGAAAATGGCCAAATCTTGCAGGTGGGTACGTGTCGGGGAAACAAATGCTGAGTCTGGGCGAGCCCCTTGCCATGCTTACGGTTGCCAATAGACACTCGTTCCCGGGGAGCACAGATTTCATAACTTAAGGAACTCAAGACTTGAGGGCAAGGAGGCCTCTGATACCATGTCTCTCCTCACTTCCTCGCGGTGGTAGTCGTGTCTCACTCAGTGGCCCATGGCGTGCAATGGCACCTCCTCCTCATCCGGGCTAGCCGATCGCGCCCATGCGATGGACAAGAGCCGGCTCCGTAGACTCGGCCCTGACAGCGGAGAGACAAAAGAGGAATGGAATAACAGGCAGGAAAAAGCAAGGCCCCTGCATCCCTCGTTCTTGTCGGTTTGCTTTTTTTTAATGGATTACCAGGGCACTTGAGTGTCCCCCAATGACCTCCAAGGCACCTGATGCCGGATCTGAAAGAGACTGGCTGGCTTTGAAGACTAGACCGTCAGCAGCCGTTTGCAAAAATAATAAATAAATAAAATTAAAATTAAAATCACCTTCCAGTTCCAGCTCGGAGCTGTTGGCGTCTGCCGGATCCTCCTTCAGGACTCCCAGTTCTTTCTTCCAGTCTGTCCAGTTTACCTCCTCCACCCTGGGAAAACACCCGGAGAAGCTGAAATGAATTGTCTGGATGTTGCTCCTCCATGGTGCGCTGGCAGTACACACACCACCTAGATCACGTTAAAGCTGCCTAGATGCCCTAAGCACATCCAATCTCGCCTGATTTCGGAAGCTAACCAGGGTCGGCCCTGGCTAGTGCTTGGATGGGAGACCACCAGGGAATACCAGGTGCTGCAGGCACCTGGATGAGGAACTGGCAAGCCACTCCAGTATTCCTGCCAAGAAAACTCCACGGACGTGGGGGTCACGAAGAGCTGGCTGTCACAACAGTAATGACACAACACACACAGAGATCATGTTAAAGAGTGGGGAAATCTTGGCCCTCCAGAAGTTGTGGACTACAGAACGCTGCTTCCTGTTGGAAGCTCCAAGCTTCTTCTAACTCTCTTGCGTCTTCCATTTCTGAACTGTAAGGTCATAGGGGGCAGAGATCTCTCTTAATACACGCTATCACACAGGTCCCTAAGAACCGCTTGGTCCAGAAACAGGTGGGCCTTGCGTTGCCCTTCGATACTGCAGCCTTGGCCTGGAGCGAGCCCTTACTCACCGGAAAAACCACCTCTCATCTTTCTTGGCTTCGGAACCGACGGAAAGGAAGCACCCAGCCCTCGGTGGCTTCCACCAGCACCACAGCCAGTTCTTCTCGATCTCCAGAATCGCGATGGCTCTCTGCGAATCGAAAACCAAGCCTCTGGGTTCTGCAGGAGAGGCATCGGCCCATCTCTCTCGCACAAGGCCCGTTTCGCCGCCGGAGCGGAAGGGCCGTTCCCTACGACACCCAGACGAGGCGGGACAGGACAGGGGGGTCCTGGAGACATCACCCACGAGGTATTCCCCCTCCCCAATAGCGTCACTAAAGGAGAACAGAAGACGAGCCCTGCTGGATCAGGCCAAAGGCCCATCTAGTCCAGCTTCCGGTATCTCACACAGTGGCCCCACCAGATGTGTTTGGGAGCGCACGAGACTAGGTATCTGTCCCCTGATAGCACTCTCCTGCATCTGGCCCTTGAAGTCCCCTGGTTTTAAGCCTGGAGATGACACATCTCCATCCTGGTTTGTCACCTGGGATGGACTTCTCCTCCAGGAATCTGTCTAATCCCGTTTTGAAGGCATCCAGGCCAGTTGCCGTCCCCACCTCCTGTGGCAGGGAGTTCCCCAGGCTCACAACACGCTGGGTCAAAAAAAAAAAAAGGAAGAAGAGGGGAGGCCCCGCCGAAGACGCTTCTTTACCTGGAGCTTCCAGACGCTCCGGCTGTACCCGGAGACGTGGGTGACCGTCTCGCTCATCAAGGCGATCAGCATGTTGAGGAGGAGGATGTAGGTCAGGACGACGAAGAGGAGAAGGAGCAGCATCACGAAGTACTTGAACCTGACGTGCTCGTGGAATTCCAGGTCGCCCATCCCGATGGTGAACTTGAAGAGCTCCAGGGAGGTCTTGAGGAGCCCGGCGTACATGACCGCCGGGCCTTGGCCTTCCCCGTCGAGGGGGGCCGAGCCGTTCCGGGCCGCCGGAGGGGCGACCGCCGTGAGGATGATGAGGGCTGGAACGGAAACAGAACGGTCTCAGCGAGGACGGCTTTTCTCGGCACTGAAACGACGAGGGCAACTTTTGGAGGAAAGCGTCCCGTCACGGAGGAAGAGGAGGAGGAGGAGAAAGAGACCTTGGCCCTTCTCCCGCTGGAAAACTCACCTGTGGCAAAGCCAAAGAGGAAAACAACGTAGACCATGAGGAAATGGAGAAGGTCCCTCAGGATCGTCTGCAGGGGAACGCCAGAGACAGAATATGAAAAGACATCCATCCATCAGGGTAGCTTTCTTTCTCCTCTCAGCTCAAACGCCTGCTAAGGTCGCAATTCTCGGCCATGATTCTAGTTTTTTTTAACAAGTTTTTTTTAAATAGTTTTTTTTCCTTTTTCCTTCCCCCCCTCTCTTTTTAGGACCAGTAAAATAAGACTGCTTGCCGCTGCTGTTCTTATTTATGGTCTTTATTATTGTTTTTTGAGTATTTTACCGTGATTGGCATTGTTGTTTTGGGTCCCCCCCCCTCATTTTTATTGTTATTGTATTAGTGTAAACCACCCAGAGTTCTGTTGAGAAGACGGGCAGTATAGAAAGAAAGAAAGAAAGAAAGAAAGAAAGAAAGAAAGAAAGAAAGAAAGAAAGAAAGAAAGAGAAAGAAAGAAAGAAAGAAAGAATTATTTTCCCAGCGTTCTTCCCCCCCCCCCCCAGGTACAGGATCCACTCTTTGGATCCTGTAATGCCACGTTGCTCCATCAACCGTGTCTTCAGGGCTCAGGCTGGCCATTTGCATGTCCTTCTTGGCAGTTGCCACCTCTATTTTGCTTGCCCAGGTGAGCCCCCCCGGCCATCAACGCCCAGGTGGGATGCAGTGTGGGCGACGCTAGAGGGTGCCCGCTCTGAGGACCCATCCATACCAGCCAAGCTGGCTTTCTCTCACCTTCTTGTGAGCCTCGTGGCGCAGTGGTTAAATGCCTGTCCTGCAGGTGAAACTGTGCTCACGACCTGGGGGTTCAATCCCAGGTAGCAGGCTCCAGGTTCACTCCGCCTTCCATCCTTCCGAGGTCGGTAAAATGAGTACCCAGCTTGCTTTTGGGGGGGGGCAATGTGTAGCCTGCACACTGTAATCAAAATTGTAAACTGCCCAGAGACTACTTGTAGTGGTATGGGGCGGTATATAAGCAGAACTCTTTGCTTTTGCTTTGCTTTCTCTGTTAATGACACCACCCCTACTTGCTATAGGGCAGTGGTGGCAAACCTTTGGCACTCCAGATGTTTTGGACGACAACTCCTAGAATTCCACACCTGTGCTGTCAACGTCAAAGGACAATGGGAGTTGTGGTCCAGAACCTCTGGAGTGCCAAAGGTTTGCCACCACTGTGATAGGGGAAGTCTGATTTGCCCTGATTCTCAGCCTAAATCGGATCCAATTAATCCAGTGGGGCCATAAAATACCATACTTTTTTAAAAAGAAAAAGTGGTAACTGAGTATGAAGATTTCCTTGTGATCTAGGATCACCTAAACTCACCGGGGAACATAAGGCAGCCCTTTCTTGGTCTATTCCTTGACGACAAAAAAAAAAAAAAAGCCTCCGCTGAGATGACAGAGGAGAAGAAAATTTTGGTACACAGTTTTGGGGCTCAAGGGACAACCCCCTCCCCCGCCTCGGTCTTAAGACTCACCTTCTGAATCATGACAATATAGATTCCCATTTGCTGGAAGCCCCGCGTGTAGTATAACATGTTGACCCAACCCAGCACCAGGGAGAAAACGAGGAAAAGCACGTATTCTTCCACCCCTGCGAGGTAGGTCACGGCTGAAATCAGCAAGGCAATGGACTGGACAAACCTGAGAGAACAGGAGAGGGGAACAGCGGGGGCTTTCAGATGGTTTTTTTTTGTTCTAACAACACACAGTCTCCCATGTATTCTCGAAGGCTTTTCACGGCCGGGATCCGATAGCTGTTGTGAGTTTTTCGGGCTCTTTGGCCGTGTTCTGGACGTTTTTCTTCCTGACGTTTCGCCAGATTCTGCGGCTGGCCTCTTCAGAGGGCAAAGAGCTCAGGGAACTGGGAGGTCTCTCTGTGCTCTGGGGTATAGAAATAGCACAGAGAGAACTCCTGGTTCCCTAAGCTCCTTGCCTTCTGAAGAGGCCAGCCGCAGAGTCTGGCGAAATGTCAGGAAGAAAAAAATCCGTTTCACAGGACGTGTGGGTGGGTTTTTTGCCTTTGAACCACCATAAAAGGAGGAGAGCCTCTCTCAAACCCACACTGTTCATTCCCTGAAAACCCACAACGTACAGAAAAATTTCAATGCAGCCGTCTACCAGCAAACTCTTCCATGAACGGCGCCTTCTCCACAGGTAGAGACTCTGAAACGGAAGGAGCAGGGAACACGCTGTTGGAACAAGGGGCTGGAGCACCAACAGTAGGCAAGAAGGAAAGAATTCAGAGGGAGACGGGGAGGGACGTAGTGACAAGTTCTTCGATGCACGCTGGATGGAAACAACAGGAAGAACCTGGTACCTGGGCCAAAAAGAGATAAAGGCCTCCCAATAAGACGACAACCTGGCCCACGGCTATCCACACGTCGCCAGGAGATGTTGTCACCGGGAAAGGAGGCTGGGAAAACAGAAAGCAGGTTAGGATCATTAAACTGCTCAACACACACACACACACACACACACACACACACACCACAACCTCACCCATATCCTCTCCCAAGGCTGACGCCACAGGGACAGATGGTGAAAAGAAGGGCATCCCTCGCCTTCCGGACTAGGGTCACCGCCACCATAAAGGGAGGGCGAGACGCCCCAATTAATCAGGCATCGCTAACTGCCCAGAGTTCCTTTTGGAAGACTGGTGGTATATAAATGTATAAACAAACAAACAAACAGGTCGGAGGCCCTTTGAAAGGACAGGAGAGGCTTGATTTCGCTGCCCTTTCTTCCCTCTTCAGTTTTCCTTCCATGCTTTTATATTTGGCCACCTGGTCGAGGCTGCCGTTTTAGCTGTACTTTCTGACGTAGGCGCTCTACATATATACAGTATATTAACAGAAGACCCTGTGGATGGCAACAGCTGCGGCACCCTGGCTAGCTGAGGGCGACAGAACTTGTAGCCCAGTACAACAAGGCATGCAAACACACACACACACACAGAGTACTAAAGCAGCCGCTGGTACCTTTCCATCCAGGGGCCGGTGGTAAGCAGTGGCCGAGAAGATGACCATGAACGCCACATAGGAGAAAAAACTGAGATAAAACCTCCTGGCAGCGAAAGAGTCCCATTTGTGTTGAAGGAGCTTGTTCACCGGCTCTAAAACCACCATTTTGTACCGATTCTAAAGGTTGTGGGTGGAAGGAAGGAAGGAAGGAAGGAAGGAAGGAAGGAAGGAAGGAAGGAAGAAAGAAAGAAAGAAAAGGAGAGAGAGAAGGAGGGAAGGAGGGAAAGAGGGGAAAAAGAGAAAAGCACAGAGATTCAAAATTGTACATCCTGAGCTTTCCCGGATGTTTGTGTGTTTCTACACACACACACACACACACACACACAAAAGAGAGAGACACACACACTGATATAAACAAGCTGAATATTATTATTATTATTATTTGTGTTGCAAAATGCCTTGGATACTCTTGAGAAGAAAGGGAGGGTATAAACACTTTAAAATAAGCAAATAAATCATAAACAAGGGTTTATTTCTTTTTCTTTTTATACTTGTTGACCGCCCGACTGTCCCTCGGGAACTGTTGTCACAGCAACAGGTTTAGCACAACCAAAACTGGCTTTAAGAAAAGAAAAGAAAAACACTAGAACTTTGTGGCTTCTGATTCATTCTTCCTGCTGGAAACCGAAAGCTATCACCCTCATGGTGACAAATTAGCACACTTTTCGAAGTGATGCTCCACCTCGTGGCGATCAGAAAGCTATTTGTCACGCACACCAATTTTGCTTCCCCATTTTGGCTTTCTACAAGGGTTGTTTTGTGACTGGCTGTTGCTAAATAAACCCAGGGTTGTTTTGAATGTCTGATCTGACCCTGCCTCACGCCACATTCGAAACATAATGGGGGGGGGGTCGATTCATCATTTTTTGCACAGTCATTGTAACTGTTCTAGTCGCTTTTCCAGTTACAGGCGTGTAGCTTAAATGAGGAAGGAGAAAAAAGTTGCCCCAAATGGACTATTTTAGCCCCTTTTTGGAAAAAGAGTGAGCATGGAGGGTTGTTTTAAAAACAACAACTTGTAACCATACTTGTAATATTTAATTTAAATATTTAACACTTAAAACTCTTCAAAAGTCAGTTAAAAACTTGGCTCTTTAATAGACAGCAGTCCAGAAACCTTCATCTTTATCCTTCTACCAGCAGGAAATCTTTCCCCTGCCTCTTGTTATGTACAATTTGGTTTTGATTTATTTTCACAGTATAATACTGAAATCAACTCTAGGTATTGTATTATTGTGGTAGCATATTTAATTTAAAGCTGGTTAATTTGCACTTTATTTGTTATTGTTTATAATTTCTGTCTTTTTTAATAATGTTGTAAACATTCCAGAGTAGCTCTTTGACTAGATGGGTAGTATAAAAATCTAATAAATAAATAAATACTGCAAAAGGCTTTTGGAGCGGGAACTAATTACTTTACAAAAGCAGCTTTGAAAGCCGAAAACTCACAGGGGTGTCGTTGCTATAGGCAAGGATTTCAAGGACTGAGTTTTCTTCGTAGCTGTCGATAGAGGACAAATCGTAGAGAGAAATGTGGATCGGCCCATATGTCCATTCGGTGAACTTGCGTGAAAGATGACGGAATTCGGGGTCTTTGATCTCCCTGCGAAGCATATGCTTGAAGATCTAGGAGAGGCCAGAAAAAAAGTGGGTCTCTTTGGAACATCAGGTAGGGAGGCTTGTACAAGATAAAGGCCGAGGTATGACTGCAAGGAGCTCCTGGTTTTACATAGATCCGAAGTCACTTAGTAGGTCTCAGCCAGATGGATTATCCCAAAGGGCCAAATGAGACAAGACACTGGTCTCGTATCCAGAAGCAGTGCTCCGTCAAGGAGAGAAAGACATCTGACTGTAAAAAGCAGAATGTCAACGCTGACGTCCTTTGCAGATCTGATGGCGGGAAGATGGTTAACGAATGAGATTATCGCTTTCCCCACTGCTTCAGCCGCGATCTGTGACCCACATGATCGGCCTAACAGTCAACAGGTCGCGGCCCAGACGCAGTGGGTCAAGAGAACGGATGTCTTCTGACGTACCTGAACTTTGCCAGTCTTGACGGCCAGTTTCAGAGGGGTGAGGCCTGCCTTGTTGACGATTTCCTCCAGTCTCCACGTCGGGTCGCTCCTGGCTCCTTCCACCAGGATCTTGTGGTACATCCTGAGGACCAGCTCGGTGTTTTCCTCGGAGTCGTCCGCCACGGCCACCAAAGCGTGCAGGGCGGTGTTGCCCAGAGAATCCTGCTCCGTCAGGCTGGCCTTCCGGTGAGGGTTTTGCAGGAGATAATCCATCACTTCGGGCTGGTTGGTACAAGCCGCTAAAGAGAGGGGGAGCTCGCCTGGAGGACGACAGAGAAAGAACAGGAAAAAAAAGAGACAGAAAAGAGTTAGGGACGCTTGGATGGATGGATAGATGGAAGGAGGGAGGGAGAAGGATACTTCAAAGCTGGGAGTTCTTGCAAACTGAGCCTACCAAAATAGAAGCACACCCCTTTCTTCTTTTGCTGGAAAAAGGTGCCGCAGGCCTTGGCGTGGACGTCCGCCCCGTTCTCTACCAGCAGCTTGACTAAATCCAGGTTCCTCTTCTCAATGGCAATGTGGAGGGCTGTATGGCCTGGAGGAAACAACATCAGCATAAGCAGCAGGTACAGTATCCACTGATTCATTAACCACTGATTGTTATCCACGGTCGGCAAAGGAAAAAAAACATGAAATAAACAATCCAGCCGCCGCAAAGCAAGCCACGGTCACAAACAGCAGCCGTAAAGCAAGCTACGGTCACGCAACAGCAGGGTTTTTTTTGCGTTGAGGTTGGCGTTCTCTCTCATCCACGGTTTTCAATATCCACATACCCTTGTATAACAAACAGTTTGTATAACAACATAAAATATTCCAGCGATAGAGGAAATTTGATTAACAGAATCGCCTATGGGGCAAATCCTACAACGTAAAAATGGATCACTCCAATTTCAATGCATCCGGGGCAAATCCGTACAACGTAAAAATGGGATCACTCCATTTTCAATGCATCCCTATGGGAAATTTGTATAAAGGAAAATTTGCTTAACATAATTTCATTTGGAACGAATTAATTCCTTTATACAAGGGGCCACTGTATGTAGTTTTTTTTTTAAAGAACAAGACAGAAAGATTGGCTTGAGGACAGGTGAAACAGGTCTAAAGGGGGCACCGTGAGCTTGGGAAGATTTCGTTCTGATTTTGGCTCCTCCGAGAGTGAGACGAGAGGCGTTTTCCTCTTCCGAAAGGAAGCCGAGGTCCTCACCTTTGTAGTAGCTGTCTTTGCAAGCCGCGCTGACGAGGGGCCTTGGGTTCTGGGTGGCCTTGTCGATATCAAGCAGAACAGGGATGGTGGGGTTGGTTCCGTTTTTTAAGTTCAGCAGGGCCTTCATTAAACAGGTCTTGCCTGTTTTCCCGTCTGGAAAAGATAGATACGAGCGCAGCCAGGTCAGGCCTCCCCCCCCAGGGTATCTGTTGTGGCATGGCCATCCCTAGATGTTTTGCTGCCTGAGGCCCCACTCAACCAAAGTGAAAAACCACACCGACGCTGCACCATATGGTTCGGTTTGGTCTCCCTCCCTCCCAGTTGTGGCATCTCCGCTCTGAATGGGGCTTCGGGCTAGTAGACCCCTCAACCATTGGAGCAAGACTTCTGTCATGCCTATGGCCTCCGCAAGCTGTCTGGATCCAGCCCAACCCCAGGTCCTCCGGGAGCATCTACCTGTGTATTCGGAGTTGGTGAGGAACTTGGACGTTTTCAGCAAATAATCCTTCAAGCCTTCCAGCTCCTCCGGGTTTCCCCTCATGACGGCCCCGAAAAGACGGTCCCGGTCGAAGCGGTTCGGGTCGTGGGGGCTGCGGAAGAAGCACACAATAAATGGGGCTCCATCCAAGGGGTCTGGCACAGCCATCCATCTCAGAAATCTTGGGGGGGGGAGAATTTTGGCTCCCTTCACTCCCCACGGCCCCTTCCTTACTCGACAAGTCCTGGTCGGTAATTCAGGTTGAACTTGATTGTCGGGGAAGGCGGCCTCTCCTTCTGGAATGGGGTCTCCAGCGGTGGGGGGGCCTCGCTGTCCGCCCCATCGCTGGACTTTTGGGCGGCCTCTGGGTCAGAGTCGGTGCCCTCATACGTCTCAAGCAACAGCGGGCTCCTCTGCATTCTCCACTCCGAGATGCTGGGAAGAAAAGGGCCGGCGAACCTGTGGATGATGGGAAATATCACAACATAAATGACTTCCCTTTGCATTTATTGGCCCTGGCGTTCCTCCCCTGTTCCGTTTTTCATAGGCATCAACCCTGTGAGGCGGGACAGGGGTGAGAGAGCGTGCCTTCGGCCCAAAGGTCACCTACTGAATTTCCTGGCTGGGGCAGGATTCGAACTCGTTTCTCCCAAGTCCTCCTCCGTTAAAGCCTTCCTTGGCAACACTCAAACTGCAACACTCAAACTGCTCTGCTTCTGGAAAGACAGCAGAGATGGGGCAGTCCTGGCTTCCAGTGGGAGGGAGTTCCAAAGTCTAGCAGCAACAAGAGAGAACACCTTTGCTTGCGTTCTCATCAGATGCACCCCTGAAGGCGGCAGGGCCTAGACGACGGCCTCTCCCAATGACCTTGGCACTCAAGCAGGGCTCGTACGGGGAGATACGGTCTTTGAGAGACATTTGGACCCAGTCCGCTTGGGGCGTGGTAGGTTTAAAACCAGCCCTTTGAATTGTGCCCAGAAATTGATCGGGAGCCGATGTTGCTGCTGTTCCAAGGGTGTGTTAAGCGATTCCTGGAACCAGCCTCCGCTTGGAAAGCAGTTTACACTCAAGAAGAGAGAGGCACAAATATTCTTCCAATAAGTAAGAAACAAAAATAATGTTTCGCCTCTATCTATCTATCTATCTATCTATCTATCTATCTATCTATCTATCTATCTATCTATCTATCTATCTTATTCCTTCCCTCCTTCCCTATCTATCTATCTATCTATCTATCTATCTATCTATCTATCTATCTATCTATCTATCTATCTATCTATCTATCGGCTCCCTTCCCAGGCAAAAGAAACCCCACATCCAGAAGAAACACACATTTATGGAAGCTGCATCGGTGGACCTACCAGACAAAACGGTGCCGACTTCTTGATCTCTGTGATCTGGCGTTTTGCTTCTTGCAGACAGATCTGTTAGGAGTGGAAAGCTCTCGGAGGCAGCTGGGAGTGGCCATGCGCATCAAGAGACTGGAGCTGGAAGCTGGAAGCCGATAAAAACAGTGGCAGAAGCTGGTATCTGCCCATTTAAAAAAAAGGAAGAACCGCCACATGATCTAATGTGACCAGCAGAAGAGGACTAGAGAAACATTTTTCAAGACTTAGGACTGAAGTGATCATTGCAGCTGCCGGTGCAGAAAAGAGGGGAAATAGCAAATACTTTTAATTTTTAATCAGCGTGATTGTGCATTAAACCCTTTACAAAGCTCTGTTCTAATGCAAAAAAAAAAAAAGGCAATATGCACACAAACGCCACGCCCCAAAAACTGTCCTGTATGTATATATATTGCTGATTTATTTTCCTCTGGGGCACAACCCCTCAGCAGACAACGAGCAGGCAAATCCCTTCTCATTTTTTGTGCCATTTGCGTGCCGATCAATATTGTTCGACTACGACTCTCATCAAGCCCCGGGCACACATCCTCATTGGTGAAGAATAATGGGAGTTGTATTCTAACAACTTCGGGGGGGGCACAGTTTGGCCACCAATGCCTATAGCAGTGATGGCGAACCTTCGACGCTCCAGATGTTTTGGGCCACAACTCCCACAACCCTTTGTCATTGGCAATACAGGCTTGGAATTCTGGGAGTTGTAGTCCCAAACATCTGGAGTGCCGAAGGTTCACCACCCCTGGCCTATAGGCTTCCAGTATGGAAAAAAGCCACAAGGGAGAAAAGGAAATACTGTATAAGGAGTTGGAAAGGTAGAACTTCATTCAGCTGCCCGTCCTTATAGTTCGGTGATCCAAACGCCCAGTCACCCGAAGTTGGTAGCCATTTCCCCCTTGAAAACGACACCATCCGAGCTGAGAAAGCCAACGTCTTCATCGCAGTTATGAAGGCTACGTCACAGCGACATTCTGCACATGCTCTGGAGTGCCCTTCCTCTTAAATCCAACCTTTTTTTTTTTTTTAGCTCAGGGCTTGGCATTTCAAATGACAGCCATCAACCTGGGTGCCACTGTCGGTCCTAAACGAAACCCTGGCTGTTGAGTCCAAGAAAGCAGAGAAATAAAGGGGGGAAATAGACAATTAAAAGCCTGAGAAGCAACCCCCCCCCACCAACACACACCTGGCCTGAGCGTGGCCAGAATTAGCGATATACT
Source organism: Phrynocephalus guinanensis (assembly GCA_037367245.1). Lineage (NCBI taxonomy): Eukaryota > Metazoa > Chordata > Lepidosauria > Squamata > Agamidae > Phrynocephalus > Phrynocephalus guinanensis. The sequence continues at coordinate 12,598,497 of CM074750.1, forward strand.
TACTTGACTGTACTTTACCACGGAGTTTCGGCCTGCATTAAGCCAAGGAGCAAAGAAAACACCCAACCGCTGGCTTGCAAGATAGCTCAAGGCCGGAGGTCTTTAAAAGCTCGAATTATCCCGTCGGCGATGCTTCCGAAACCCATCAACGCCAATTCTGCGAACCTGGACTTTTCGCCCCGCGTCAACCCTTGCCCGAACCTGGCTCCGGTGCAAACCGAGATCGACAGAATCTGAAATGGGAAAGGAGTGTCAATATTACCGCTCTGGGAGCAAGGGCGGGGGGGTTTGAAAACAACAGAGGAAGTTCCCACGGAAAGAATTAAATTTGTATTAGAGGCCCAATAAAGGATCCCAGCGTCGTCCCAAAGCTGGGAGATGCCAGGAAGCGGCGAAACTCTTGTCAGTTTAACCTCTGCTCGGTTAAGAAAAGGAAGTTTTCGTTTCTGTGTTGCTAAGACCGTTGTCTTGTGTTGTTGTTTTTTTGTTAATCTCCTCTGGGCTTCCTCCACCCTGTGGTTTCGCCCCTTGTGTTCATCACAAGTTGCCTCGCAAAACCCACAGCCGGGGGGGGGGGGGGAACAGGCCCAGATGCAAAAAGAAACGCCCTTTGTCCGACCGATGATGGCGAAACAGAAAGGACGGCTTCCTTCCACCCCTCTGGGGAGATCCAAGAGGAAGCCGGAAATGCAAATAATAAGTGGGTCCCCAATAAAACCAAGCCCGAACTCTCTCTCTTCTTGGAGGACAACAGGTCGAAACAAAAACGTCGGTCTTTGTGGGACCGCAGGAGAAGGCAGGAGCCGCTGGGGAAGACCGTCGCGCTAGGAAGAGCGACAGGCGGCAGGAAAAGAGGAAGATCCCCAACGTGAGATGGACTGACTCCATACAGAAGCCACGGCTTTTGGGTTTGCAAGGCATTTTGGAAGCGGCCGGATCATGGATCCCCGTGATCACAAGGTGACCACATATAACAGCAGCAGCAGTGCCCAGGCAGCCATCCAGAGAGCCCGAGCTCTCTGTTTTATTTCTGAGAAAAGGAAATAAATACATGTCTTTGAGACATTCAAAGAAGTTCATGTGTGAAGAATTGTGTGAAGAAACTCAGTTTTTTTCCCACCCTTGTTTTCCTGCCTGCGCCCAACGACGCCATATTCATTCCCTGTTTGCAGCTGAGATGCTCAATTTTTAAAATGCTTCTCAGGGGCCTCCCTCTTGCCAAGGGGTCCATTAGCCGGTTCCTGGAAATGCCAAAGGGCATTAATGGAATTGAATCGCTCCTTCATCTCCCCAGTCTCTGTGTGTGTGTGTGTGTGTGTGTGTGTGTGTGTGTGTGTGTGTGTGTGTGTGTGTGTGTGTGTGTGTGTGTGTGCACGCGCGCGCGTGCACGCATGCACGCGTCTATCTATCTACCTATCTATCTACCTGTGTCAATGTATGTATGCGTATAGACATACACACATACAGTGGACCCTTGTATAACAAACAGCTTGTATAACATAAAATCTATACAACATAAAAAAATCCAGAGATAGGGGAAATTTGCTTAACACAATCGCCTATGGGGAGAATCCGTACAACATAAAAATCGGGATCACCCCGTTTTCAATGCCTTCCTATGGGAAATTTGTATAAAGGAAAATTTGCTGAACATAATTTCATTTGGAACGAATTAATTCCTTTATACAAGGTACCCCTGTATATATATATATACACACAAAACAAATACACAGTCTCACTCTCACACATCTATATGCACACAAATAAACCATACACACAGTACACACACACACACACACACTTATAGGAGGGTCCATTGTATGTGTGCATACACACATACAGCCTCACACAGAATACACACACACACACACAGTCTCTCACAAATTTATATGCACATAAAAACCACACACACACACACACACACACACACACACACACACACACACACACACACACCATATTTGCCACTGAGAGAGAGAGGCAAAAATGGCGGGAATATGTATCTCTATCCTTTAGTGGCAGATATGGATGGCTTCCCGCCATTTTTGCCCTGAGGGAAGGGCTTCAGGGAAGTTCCTCTGTGTGTGTGTTTGTGTGTGTGTGTGTGTGTGTGTGTGTGTGTCGAGGTGGCTGTCTCCTCGACAACGGGGGGGGGGTCACACACATGTTCTTTAACAACAGTCATTTCGTTTTTAAAAATTACCTCAGGTCGGCCCAGTTCTTTTTGGCACCCGCTGAGGCCACACAACAGCCACACACACACACATACACACAGAGCTGGGGGGAAAAACACATTCCCTCCTCTTAGATACTATCATCATCATCATCATCATCATCATCATCATCATCCCCCTACTGCTATTATTTCTGCCATGATGAGGAGGAGAAGCCACCGTTTTGCTGTCAAGGCCGTCCTTTGGTCTGGAGGGCAAGCAGGGCAGGGGCCTCACACACACACCCCCGCCCCTAAATTAATTTAATTTATTCTCTTAAAAATACATATTTCCATCCAACCTTTCTCCTCAAAAGGACACACACACACACACACAAAAAAAATGGGAGCCAGGGATGTTTTACTGTCATTGTTGCTCTCGTGTATTAAAATTAGGAAGCCATGTATTAAACTTTTAAAATACATTTTGTATGCCGCCCAGAGACCTCTTGGTAGTGGGGTGGCTAATTTTTTTTGTCAATAAATAAAATAAATAAAGTAACACAAGGGTGGCCTTCAGGAGAGCCTTAAAGACCCGGCTCTGAATGGAAAGCTTCGGGGATCGCCAAGTGTACAATTGTGTTTTTATGGCTTGTTCTGTCGGCCTTGCTTGCCCTTTCCTTGCCGGATTTTCGGTTGCTGTTTTATTATCGTTTTTTAAAATTTTTATTTGTTTTGTTTATTATGGGGTTGTGTTTTGGGCAAGTTGTTTTTGTAATTTTAATTGTTGCAAGCTGACCAGAGACCTTTGGGTAGTGGGTAGCATACAAACTGCACGCATGAATGAATGAATGAATGAAAAACCTGATCAGCTGGAGGGGGGGAAATCTGGATTCAAGCAAGGATATTAGGTCCTCAGGGTGGTCAGACTTCAGCTCCCATCATCCCCACAGCTGGCCAGAGCTGATGGATACTTGAGTCCAGCCCCCCCCGGGCTGGATTTCTCCGGCATTACGGTTGAGGTATCAGCACTGCCATCATCCATGGTCCCCCCATGACAGTGGTACCTTGTATAAAGGAATTAATTCGTTCCAAATGAAATTATGTTCAGCAAATTTTCCTTTATACAAATTCCCATAGGAATGCATTGAAAACGGGGTGATCCCAATTTTTATGTTGTATGGATTCTCCCCATAGGCGATTCTGTTAAGCAAATTTCCCCTACCTCTGGAATATTTTATGTTGTACAGATTTTATGTTATACAAGCTGTTTGTTATATAAGGGTCCACTGTACTTGATTAGCTTTTGAATTTTGTTATTTGCACACTCTTTTTTGTTTAGTCCTTGCCCCCTCCATTAAATTAGCTTTTGTAATGATTTTATTGTTGGTCTTGTTTGCACACACTTTGTTTGGTACTTGCCTCGAAGTGGCAGCTCCCAGAGGTAGCTGGCCTCGATTTTAAAAACCAATTTAACTGATTTGACCACATCCACGTTGTTGTTTTTTTGCGAGGCCAACACTGACGCCATCTGGCTGAAGATAAAAGTTGGACGCTGCACAAATTCAGAATATCTTGACCGGTGCAGAAACCATGATGTCCTTCTCTGCAGCGGTTCATGGTTCAACAACGGCAGAAGAGCGGGAGCGTCTGGACACAGATACAGCTGACCCTACAAAATTGGAGAGAACGAAATCAGATTCCTGAACCCCCGAGGAAAAAAAGCAAGGAAGAAATTGGAGATCGCCCTCAGGAGAGGTGCAGCAGCTCGCTACCAGGCCGGGGAAAAAAGTGATTTTCTGAAGCACTGTGTCCTTTTTCACTGCTTTTTCATAAACGTTTCACAGATTACGCAGACCCGTTTCCCACTTTTGGGGAAACCATGGCCTTCGCCCAAGGGACAACCACCTTTATATATCCAGCCTACACCAACCTTAAGTCTGGTTGTTAATCTATTATTGCCCCTTGGGAACACTGGCTTTACTACGGGGCCAAGCGCTCCACGCTCTGAGATCCTGCGATGGCTGAATTGGAGCAATTTCTCCAGTCTTTCAACTGGTTGGAAAAAAACAAAACACGAGTTTTGATTCATGCAATGGTCTGCCAATGGGACCAAGTAGGCAGATAAAGCTATCTGCCGATAGTGCACATTAGTAGTGCATCAGCTGGGTCCTCACCTCACTCTTCCATGCCTTAAGACAGGCATGTCCAAACTTCGGCCCTCTAGATGTTTTGGATTACAACTCCCAGAATTCCAAGCCTGTATTTCCAATGGCAAAGGACTGTGGGAGTTGTGGTCCAAAACATCTGTGGAGGGCTGAAGTTTGGACAAGCCTGCCTTAAGACTACAAAACCCCTGGGGACTGGTGATTCCAACACTGTCCACCCCTGCCTTCAATATAAACAAAATACCCTTCAATTTCCTACTTTTCTGCTGGCACACTCCAGCTGCAACCCTGCGGAACCTGACAGGGAACCCAGTAAGTAGCTGGTGCAGCTCAAACCCTCCAAGTCAACGCCATCCTAACTGGAGGAAGACGTTACGTGCAGTCACTTCCTCCAAGGTTCTCTTGAGACTTACAGGATCTTTGGGGGAGGGTTGCTGTGTTAAGTCCTTTCAGGAATTGCAGGGGAAAAAAATCAAAGAAAAAAAAACCACACAAAACAGGTGGCACCTTGAAGACTAACTTTCCTATTTTAATGTGACATTTTGTGGACACATCCACTCCTTCAGACATATAGCAGCAGAACGGTGTGTGTAATATGCGATGAGATACACATTTCATACCCAGATATTCACTGGTGGATAGGGGAGGGAGAGATGATTAGTTGCAGTAGTACAGTGGTACCTTGTATAAAAGGAATTCATTCATTCCAAATGAAATTATGTTAAGCAAACTTTCCTTTATACAAATTCCCATAGGAATGCATTGAAAACGGAGTGATCCCATTTTTATGTTCTACGGATTATCCCCATAAGCGATTATGTTAAGCAAATTTCCCCTATCCCCGGAATTTTTTATGTTGTACAAATTTTATGTTATACAAGATGTTTGTTATACAAGGGTCCACTGTAGTGGGAAAACTTGGCCAGGGATCCTAGATGTTAAGCATTGTTAACAGGTCTGTCGAGGGAAGATCACCACTGACCCGGCAGTGGGCAGAGTTGCAAATCCGGCAAAACTTGGCTCATTTTGTTGGGACGCTCTGGGGAGCACAAAAATTGGCGCCAGGAGGCAGGCCAAGCAAGGCTGGCGCTGAGGAACAGCAGCCCGTCTGGGAAGGAGGGAGGGATCTCCCAGACTGCATTTTAGAAGCGACTGCCTGCCCCCGCCCCCCAATACCAGGAATTCCATTTAGAAGCCTTTGAAATATAACCTGCTTTGTGATTTTAACATTTTCGACCTTTAGTTTTTGAATGACGCTTGTAGCTTGTGTGTTCTAAATCTTCTGACTGCCAATATGAACGGCAAACTCCACCTTGAATCCTGCCATTTAGGAGAAAGGCAAGAAACAAGTTTATTTAAAAAAAAATAGCTTAGTTTCTATGCTTCTGTTTAATGGCTTTTGGATTCCCTAAAATACTTGCAAGTATACTTTAGATCTTTTATGTAACTGAACTAAGCGTGTTTAACATAAAAGAATTCCATTTTCTTTTCAAGATACGAAAAACCGTAAGGCACTACTTTCTGTATCCCCCACCACACAAACTACAAACACCACCATGTCATGTGCACGGGAAACCTTTATTAGCATTTACACATACAAGGCAGGCAATTACCGAACTTGCATTTACACCTCACAACCATTTAGACATTAAAGAGCTAAAGTGCAGACAAACACTACGGGCAACTTCTCAAATTGTTCGTAACATCTAACAGCCTCCTCTCAGGCGCAGGACCAGGTGGAGGGTGGACTCCTTCTGGATGTTGTAGTCGGAGAGGGTGCGCCCGTCCTCCAGCTGCTTGCCGGCAAAGATCAGCCTCTGCTGGTCGGGGGGAATGCCCTCCTTGTCCTGGATCTTGGCCTTGACGTTCTCAATGGTGTCGCTGGGCTCCACCTCCAGGGTGATGGTCTTTCCGGTCAGCGTCTTCACAAAGATCTGCATCCCACCCCTCAGGCGCAGGACCAGGTGGAGGGTGGACTCCTTCTGGATGTTGTAGTCGGAGAGGGTGCGCCCATCCTCCAGCTGCTTGCCGGCAAAGATCAGCCTCTGCTGGTCGGGGGGAATGCCCTCCTTGTCCTGGATCTTGGCCTTGACGTTCTCAATGGTGTCGCTGGGCTCCACCTCCAGGGTGATGGTCTTTCCGGTCAGCGTCTTCACAAAGATCTGCATCCCACCCCTCAGGCGCAGGACCAGGTGGAGGGTGGACTCCTTCTGGATGTTGTAGTCGGAGAGGGTGCGCCCATCCTCCAGCTGCTTGCCGGCAAAGATCAGCCTCTGCTGGTCGGGGGGAATGCCCTCCTTGTCCTGGATCTTGGCCTTGACGTTCTCAATGGTGTCGCTTGGCTCCACCTCCAGGGTGATGGTCTTTCCGGTCAGCGTCTTCACAAAGATCTGCATCCCACCCCTCAGGCGCAGGACCAGGTGGAGGGTGGACTCCTTCTGGATGTTGTAGTCGGAGAGGGTGCGCCCATCCTCCAGCTGCTTGCCGGCAAAGATCAGCCTCTGCTGGTCGGGGGGAATGCCCTCCTTGTCCTGGATCTTGGCCTTGACGTTCTCAATGGTGTCGCTCGGCTCCACCTCCAGGGTGATGGTCTTTCCGGTCAGCGTCTTCACAAAGATCTGCATCCCACCCCTCAGGCGCAGGACCAGGTGGAGGGTGGACTCCTTCTGGATGTTGTAGTCGGAGAGGGTGCGCCCATCCTCCAGCTGCTTGCCGGCAAAGATCAGCCTCTGCTGGTCGGGGGGAATGCCCTCCTTGTCCTGGATCTTGGCCTTGACGTTCTCAATGGTGTCGCTCGGCTCCACCTCCAGGGTGATGGTCTTTCCGGTCAGCGTCTTCACAAAGATCTGCATCCCACCCCTCAGGCGCAGGACCAGGTGGAGGGTGGACTCCTTCTGGATGTTGTAGTCGGAGAGGGTGCGCCCGTCCTCCAGCTGCTTGCCGGCAAAGATCAGCCTCTGCTGGTCGGGGGGAATGCCTTCCTTGTCCTGGATCTTGGCCTTGACGTTCTCAATGGTGTCGCTGGGCTCCACCTCCAGGGTGATGGTCTTCCCCGTCAGGGTCTTCACAAAGATCTGCATGCCACCCCTCAGGCGCAGGACCAGGTGGAGGGTGGACTCCTTCTGGATGTTGTAGTCGGAGAGGGTGCGCCCATCCTCCAGCTGCTTGCCAGCAAAGATCAGCCTCTGCTGGTCGGGGGGAATGCCCTCCTTGTCCTGGATCTTGGCCTTGACGTTCTCAATGGTGTCGCTCGGCTCCACCTCCAGGGTGATGGTCTTTCCGGTCAGCGTCTTCACAAAGATCTGCATCCCACCCCTCAGGCGCAGGACCAGGTGGAGGGTGGACTCCTTCTGGATGTTGTAGTCGGAGAGGGTGCGCCCATCCTCCAGCTGCTTGCCGGCAAAGATCAGCCTCTGCTGGTCGGGGGGAATGCCCTCCTTGTCCTGGATCTTGGCCTTGACGTTCTCAATGGTGTCGCTCGGCTCCACCTCCAGGGTGATGGTCTTTCCGGTCAGCGTCTTCACAAAGATCTGCATCCCACCCCTCAGGCGCAGGACCAGGTGGAGGGTGGACTCCTTCTGGATGTTGTAGTCGGAGAGGGTGCGCCCATCCTCCAGCTGCTTGCCGGCAAAGATCAGCCTCTGCTGGTCGGGGGGAATGCCCTCCTTGTCCTGGATCTTGGCCTTGACGTTCTCAATGGTGTCGCTCGGCTCCACCTCCAGGGTGATGGTCTTTCCGGTCAGCGTCTTCACAAAGATCTGCATCCCCACCCCTCAGGCGCAGGACCAGGTGGAGGGTGGACTCCTTCTGGATGTTGTAGTCGGAGAGGGTGCGCCCGTCCTCCAGCTGCTTGCCGGCAAAGATCAGCCTCTGCTGGTCGGGGGGAATGCCCTCCTTGTCCTGGATCTTGGCCTTGACGTTCTCAATGGTGTCGCTCGGCTCCACCTCCAGGGTGATGGTCTTTCCGGTCAGCGTCTTCACAAAGATCTGCATCCCACCCCTCAGGCGCAGGACCAGGTGGAGGGTGGACTCCTTCTGGATGTTGTAGTCGGAGAGGGTGCGCCCATCCTCCAGCTGCTTGCCAGCAAAGATCAGCCTCTGCTGGTCGGGGGGAATGCCCTCCTTGTCCTGGATCTTGGCCTTGACGTTCTCAATGGTGTCGCTGGGCTCCACCTCCAGGGTGATGGTCTTCCCCGTCAGGGTCTTCACAAAGATCTGCATTTTAACTGTAATGATATAAGAAAGGAAGTCTGATCAGACTTAATTTATTCCATTATTATTACAGCAATGTACAAAGGATGATAACCAGAAATATCCAGAATTACTCTTTCTTCAAACTTTAGGATCACCACCCTCTCAAGACTCTTCGGCAGTATTAGACTTCCTATGCCTGCTTAAGATCCCTACAAACTGAAACGGACCATTGTCAAGTCCTGTTGTCATAGTAAACAAGATAAGGATTCTTTCAATCCATCTCATTGTTCCTTTATAAGAACAATGGGGTAGGGTTGCTTAACAGGAGGAGGTAAGCGGCAGGCTCCATTCCTAGGAGTCGACCAGGTGGCAAAGATATTAAGGAACCCTCCCTGAATTCAATCCCTTGCCAACTGAAGTCTTCAATTTTGAGTATTGCCCCTTCGGTTTCACACTCCTGCACTGGGAGGGGCTGACACATCCATCAAGGAGACTACGCAGCTGCCACTCAAAATACTGACCCCGCCCCTGGATTCTTTCATGTGGCTGAAAAACAGACAGCAATTCCAGTAATGCCCAGAAATTCAAGCCACTGTTATTAAATGGCAGCTGCCAAAACTAAATAACAAATATTCAATATATTTGGTGAGAGTCAGCAAAGCAACCGCTCAGGATTCAAGTCCTCCTAGTGATTTTTAAACAAATTTGTTAAGCCTGTTTTTTTACCTTCAGATTTCTATCGACTTACCCTTAGCAAGGAACACAAAAGAAGAGAATCATAAATAACGAAAATCAACGCCTGCCAACTACCTAATTACTGAAGAGGCATTGTCCCATTATGATTAGAACGCCACACCCAACCCTCAGCCCCACACGGCTTGGCTACAAAACCCCATCATCCCAAGAAACCAAGGGGTGATGGGATTTGTATTCCTAACAGAAACCTGAGCTGCTCCTCCTCCTCCCTAGCCCTTGCAGCTCAACTTTCCTTAAGGAAGCAACGCCATTGTGACGTGCAAACACCTCCCTTTTATTACTGCGCTCCCAATCACACTCCTATTCAACTAAAATACTTTTAAAAATTCTATTTACATCGCTAAAATCGCATTTTTAAAATAAAAAAAACCCACGATTTGAACCGAATCAATTTGAGATTCCCATCCATACAACTTCTTCCTGCCCCAAATTCAAATTTTTTTCCCTCGGGGTGGGTGGGGGTGGGGGGAGATCAAACCTCTCTTGAAAAGCTGAGGCTTCGAGGCACCCACTTGGTTTCGGACGGCATCCCTCTTTTTTTTCCTCCAGGTTTCCCCCTTTTTCTTTCTTTCACCTCGAGGCCCGCCGCCCCCCGGGACTCCCTCAGCCGCAATCGCTGAAAGGCCACCCCATTTCAAGCCTCACCTTCCCCCCCACACAAAAAAATAACACACCACCGTCGCCACCGCCCCAAGGCCGTCGCCTCACTCGCCACAATGGCCGCCAGTGACGCGCCTGAAGCCCCTCCTGAGGCAAAACCCTCACGGAGGACGAGGGCGCCCCCCACAAGGCGATGGCAATGGCGGCGGCGGCCCCTCCATTTTGCCGCTCCCCGCCGCCATCTTACCGCTTTCTCGTAGCCGCCGGAATGAGGGAGAAAGAAAAAAGAACGCCGACTGACTTAAAGCTACCCCAACACAGACGTAGTAAGTTTCGAAACTGCGTCTCCTGGCCCAGCCCAGCCTTATTTATAGTTTGTCGCGCACGTAGCTCCGCCCTCGGACGACTCACTCTAATATCCTTCCGCCCTGAAAAAAGTCCCTCAGGGAAACAGCAAAAAAAACCGCCTTTTTATAACCTGTTTTTTCATAGAGTGGACAGAGCAGGTAACAATCATGAAGCACGAGTCGGTTTATTTAATTTCAACCCCAACAAGAAAGGGGGGGAAAGGTAAATAATTTGGCGCGGAAGGATACCGCAGAGGTCGTGGCGACACAAAAGACACCGCCGCGTCGCCCGAAAGGCTGGGGGCGGGATTTAGGGGGCTTCTCGACGGCGATTGGTAGGAAGGGAAAGCCTTCGCCCGCTGATTGGTCTCAGGGTGAGGTCTTCCGTCAGAAAAGCTCTGGAAGAATCCAGGACAGAGAAGAAGGAAGAAGGGCGTGGAGGGAGAAATTGAGATGACGATCTCGTCTCTGATTGGCGCGGAGTGACGTCGCCCTTGTTGCTAAGGCCCTCCGCCTCGGAGCAGATTTCGAGAAGGGAGCGGGGAAATCGGAGGATGGCTGTGCGCATGCGCGGTTGGAGCCGAGAAGGTTCTTAAGGGGGGGGCAAGCCTACTGTTGAGGGGGAAATGGCGCGAAGGTTCCTGTTGTGGTGTTTTTTATTACCATAAATTCACGTTAATATCGAAAATAGCAGCTTTTAAAAAGAGGAAATAAAGCATTAACAACCCTGAATTAACAGAAACCATAACAAGACTGCTTCTGTTATTTTTCCCCTCAGCATGACTTTTCTGTAGAGCAAATTGGGCTCCTGACGATCAGCCACTGGGTGTTTTTCTGGCTTTTAGTCATTTTCATACTTTTTCAGTAGAATCCTGATAATATTTGAGTCAAAAAAACTGACAAAACAAGCAAAGCCATATCAGTGTGTTAAAAATGAGACAAAATGTGTGGAAACAAGGGCAGATCAAAAAGAAATGATGTTCAAAACAATCCTATTGGGAATATTTATCTCTTTCTCAGTAACTAGTGACAACTGCATTGCTTTTAGATTAGAAGATAAAGAGTCCTTATGTGTTTCATCTTCTTACAAAAGAAAAACACAAAGAGGCAAATGAGGCTGAGACCTTCCTTTGGACTTGCCTGAAAGTAATACTTATGAGGAGAACCTGGAAAATGGGTCATTACACTGGATTTTATTTTCATTTTGGTAGAATTAATCATCCTGATACTAGCTAGGCCAGTGCCAGAACAGGCTATGGAGTGAGTGTCACTTTTCTGTAAATCAAAATGTACTTGTCGTTCTGAGGAAAGAGAGAAGCTAAAAATATTCTTGAACGGTGGACACCGTCTTTAACTTAAGGAAAATCTATCTAGAATATATCCTTTATTGCAACAAAAGTTATTAAATAGGTTGGGCATGAAATACTCAGTTATCTATCATTAAATTGATTATTATCAGCATTTTAGGCACCCAGTGGTCTTCTGCAGACAAACCAGGAAAGAAGAACACAAAAGTTCTCACAATTTGAAACCATTAAAAAGAAAACATTTATAGCAAACCTATCCTTTTCCCAATACTGAATTCACATAAAGTAGGCAGGCACCCATGCTGGGACCTGAGCCAGATCAAAACAAAAATTCATGAAATGGCCGGCCCTACGACTTGAAAGAGTGGAGCAACTGCCTCAGGCCACAAATATTGGCTACCGTATTAGGAAGGAACAGCAACTGATTATTTGACTTTATTCCAAAATGTCCATGATTTTCTCTCTCTCTTTTCTTGAAAGTCATTCCTGAGCATATAAGTTCAGTGTTCTTCGGAAGCTTTCATAATACACTCCAAAACAATAAAAGGTGTATTTATTAACATCCTGAATTTCATATCCCTCCAGCAAGCTGGAGACACAGTTTGTTTTTTTTGTTTTTTTGCTGTACCATCAGAAAACGCTGGGAAAGTCTTTAAAAATTTGCTTTCTTTTCCCTCCCTAGCTTGGGCATTCTGGGTGTGTATAAAAGCGTGACAAATACCAGCTGACTAACACATGCATCATTGCAACGCTGGCAAACACACACACCACCCTGGCTCTATTCAGGTCGCATGACTGGTGGAATGACATTGGTGTATTTAGATTTCTCGGGAGAACCATGACCGGCTAGAAACTCAGAGCTTTAGAAATGAACAAACATTGCGACACAAACTCATATTGAAAGCGGCATTTGGGTGTGCGTCGAGGAAGGCTCAGTCCATAAGTTTAGCACTAAATGTTTTTCCCAGGCAACCAGGAAACTACACAGAGGTCGAATCACGGAATTGTATAGCTGGAAGGGTCCGTTGTTTCGTTCGTAAGAAAGGCAGTTAAAAGAAGGCTCTGAAAATTGTTTTCCTCCAAAAAAGTTTTGCTGGAGTGGGGTGAGGAGGAAACATTTATCTTAAGTTCGAGTTGTATATTTTTATGGCTTTGCTTCTAAAGGGCAAATCATATTTCATATAAATAAAATTTTCCCTGCTTCTTGAGCAAAACATACTGTACTGTATAGGGTTGCCCCCTGTCTAAGCTCCTGAAAGCAAGACAAACTCAGATTATTTAACCATCTGGAAATGCAAGCTGAAAAAACGAACCCTTTGACATGCCTGGATAAATATATCTGAAGCAAATCTGACTCACTGGCCAGGCCGTTCCCAAGCTCTAGTTAAAAGTGGGCTATTTATTTCATGGACTGCAAGGAGATCAAACCTATCCATTCTGAAAGAAATCAACCCCGAATGTTCATTGGAAGGACAGATTTTGAAGCTGAGGCTCCAGTCCTTTGGCCACCTCATGAGAAGAGAAGACTCCTTGGAAAAGTCCCTGATGCTGGGAAAAATCGAAGGCAAAAGGAAAAGAGGACGGCAGAGAATTAGATGGTTGGACGGAGTCATCGATGCAACCAATATGAATTTGACAAAACTCCGGGAGGAAGTGGAAGATAGGAAGGCCTGGCGAGCTCTGGTCCATGGGGTCACAAAGAGTCGGACACGACTGAACGACTGAACAACAACAAATTTATTTCATTGGGAATACCCGGCATTGGGTAGAGGATAGAGAGACAGCTATAGAAGGCCCTGGTTCAAATCCCATGGAAGAACGACTAAAGCCACATCTGAAGTCTTCAATGCTATACAGTAGGACCCCTGTATCCACTGATTCATTAACCACTGATTCAGTGATCCATGGTTGGCAGAGGAAAAAAATTAAGTGAATAATTAAGCAGCTGCAAAGCAAGCGACTGTCTCAAAACAGCCACGGTAAAGCAAGCTACTGTCACAAAACAGCTGCTGTAAAGCAACCCACGGTCACAAAACAGCAGTTTCGAGGGTTTTTTGGCATTCTCTCTTATCCACATTTTTTGTTATCAACGGGAAGGCCTGGAACCAATCCCCAGTGGATACCCGGGTCCTACTGTACATTACTTCCAACTAACATAACAAGAGCCTTTATTTCAATGAAAAATAGTGCCGGTTTCAACATGATGGGACAGGCCACCGCTCATTTAAGACACAGATTCTTTCCAAGCAAATTGCATTCCATAAAAAAAAAACAGGCTAGACCTTGACAACAGATGAGAAAGAGAAGGGTTCCCCCCCAACCCCCGTTTTCACGTCCCCTGTACATTTCAACAGAGCTCGCGGCGTTTCCAGAATCCGAAGGGCCTTGTTATTTTTTTTATTTGTGTGACCTGATTTACCCAGTGGGCAGCGCTCCCAGAAAACCGTCTGCTGAGTCATGGTCACAAGAGCAGGCTTTATCAGAACAGCCTGAGCGTGAAAGGAGCAAGGCAGGCGCTTTTTAATCTGAATTCCTGGGCCGCTGGCTTATCCTGAGATGTGAACTCTGGACCCTGCGCAGTTGCTGCCGGAGGGTTGCACAACTTTCCAGAAGGTTCTTTTTTTTACCTTGAGCCCTGCTTTCTCGCAGCCTTCCCCTTCCCCTTCCTCTTATGTTCCTAATCTACTCGTTTGCATATTAGAGGTCAGTCTTAGAAGGTATCAAGAACAGATGAACAGCATTCCCTGGCATTGCAAAGTCAGGCTTTTATCATGGGACACGCAGGTTCCCCGTGGGCAACCAAAGTTCTCCAGATGACAGAGGAAAAAACCTCGGGGAGGTGGGGAAGGGAAGAGCCCACGTAAAAAAGAGGCAATTCAAGGAAGATTTCCAGAATTAAATTGGTTGGGACATTGGATAAGATGTTTTGAGACCCGGGTTCAAATCCCTACCCAGGCAGGTAACTTTTTGGCTCTTCTCGGGCCAGCCGGACTCTCTTTTGCCACTTCAGAGCCCACCTTACAGGGCTGTCGTGAGGTTTTAAAGCAGGGAGATGCAAACATGGATGGAGGCATAAGGATGACAATTAACTTGTTGCTTTAGCAGGGTTCGCACATCTGACCAGAGTATTTTTACTCGAGGGGGAAAAACTAGTGCAGAAAAATACTCCGGCTTTCCACTCGATTCATAAGGGGAGGAGAGTACGGAAAGTGCAAGAAGGGGAGAGAGAGAGAGAAAGAGCCATTTTGGCAATGAGGACTAGAAACTTGATCCTGGCCAATACAACCCCAAAACATGTGGAGGGATGGCGCTACAGAAGGAGGAAAGAAGATCAAGGAGTGGAAAGTATGTGGCCCTGTAGCCAGATGGGCAGTATACAAATCCAATAGATAAATTAATAAATATATCCCATGACTTTTTGTTGTTGTTGTTGGTTCGGATGAACCTCAAGCAAGTTTGACCTGTCTGAAGAGTATTTCAGGAATCCCTGGCTTCTGTTTTCTCTTGTGGAAAGACTAGATTTTATGAAGCACAGGAAGCGGAAACAAAGTGACTCATTTTAGAATCAAGAGACCTGGAATAGTTTCAAAACCTTCCTAACAGGAAGCCCTTCTTAAACACCAGAGAAAGAGAAACAGTCCCCTATCTTTGTTACTCTGTTTTATTATTCCAAGATACATTGTACTTCTCATTTGATTTATCCTCAATATTGACGGCAAATCAGCCCTCGCTTCAAGACTCAAGGATAAACCAAACTCAGCAATAGATTTGCGTGGTGGGTCAGGACTTCCTTTTCGCTTCCGTTCAATGTGGCCTCGTGCCTCGAAATATAGTGATTTCGGCGAGGCCCGTTGCATCCGAGACCACGCCGTCATAAAAAGGCCTTAGCTTCGCAAAAGACCCGTCCCTGCTTCTGAGGAAAAGGCCTTGAACGGGCCTCCCGCTTCTGAAATTAAATATTTCCCACTGGTGTAAGGTGAAAGAACACAGTTTTTAAAATTCTGGTGGAGTGTGAGACGTTTTATGAAGACGGAGGCCACACCTTTCTAATTATGGCCACTAAATCACAATTTAGAGAACCTCTGCTCAGCCGGTGGGAACGATAGGTTAGCCAAACAGGGCTTTAACAGCCTGGTCTTAAGAGGCTGCAGAGTAACAAGGGGGGGGGGCTGAATTGCATGAGATGTGCCTACGGATGTCCCTGTGGCCACAGCCCTGCTATTAAAAACTGGTTCTGTGCCCTTATTAAGAGCCCAAAGAATCCCACAGGACAACCTGTAAGATTTACTGGTGTCACCATAAAGGCTGTAATTATTTCTTTGCGGCTGATTTTGGTGTGTGTGTGTGTGTTCATGACCTATCCGGTCCCCATCTGCAGAAGGGTGAGCTCACTTCCTTCCAGACGTGAGACACCGGAAGGACACGCACAGGCCCCTGGCCTGTGCTTTCCGAGCCTTCGTTAGTCACCCGTCCATCATTTGCAACTGAGTTAATTAAGCTTTCAACAGAACATCTTTATTTGATGAAACTGGCAGTCCCTACACATCAAGCAAGCCGTGAGCCAGAGGTCAGGAACATGATTCTTGCCTCCTGACCCCACCCTGGAGCATCCTGGGAGTAGCGCCTGCTTGGGCCTCACCCCCAGGGTGCCCCCTGAAGGAGGGGGTGGGTAGGTCACCACCTCTGAGGGCTTGCCACCTGGAAAACCCTGGAAAGCCCCCACCCCCAGAAGTCAGGCTTGACTTCCGACCCTCACGATTTTAGCTCCCATCTGCTCACCTCTCCAAACCCTACCGGTTGAACGCAAACGCTCTACGCACCAGGCCTTATCCAGAGGTTGGGAGAGCGTGCTTTAGGGCCACACACTGGCCAGGGGGCGTGGATGCTGGGAAGGGTAGTTGTTGAGGCAAGGAACCCTTCCTATGGTCCCAGGCTTCTTCGGGGTCTCTGGAGATGAATTTTTTTCTTGATCCAAGGGGTGGGTGGGGGTGAAGCGGCCTCCTGAAATAGACTAGACTTCCACCAGAGACGCTCCTTTCTTGGATTTTTCCAGCAGTGGGTGATTCCCAAGCAGTGGGCCACCGCTTTTAAGCCACCCGCTCCTGCCTGCCTGTGTGTGTGTGTGTGTGTGTGTGTGTGTGTGTGTGCCACCACGTGGGTAGGTGACACACACACACTGCCCGCCTGTGTGGCTGCCACCTTTCTCACCGGCCTTCCCTGCAGCTGCCCCTTAGATCGGTGAGTGTCCGTGGCGGGGAATGTTGACAAATATTCTCACACCCCTTTGTGGACGCTCTCCCTCTTAACAACAACACCCGGCCTCTCTTTGGACAAAGCGCAGGATCCCTCCCTCCTTCCCATGCGTCCGAAATAGCTTCATGCCTCTGAGATCTCCTTTTTGCGCATCACGCGTCCGAGATACCGTTTTGCGCATCATGCCTCCCAAGTATCTTTTTGCGCATCACGCGTCCGAAATATCGTTTTGCGCATCATGCGTCCCAAGTATCTTTTTGCGCATCACGCGTCCGAAATATCTTTTTGCCCATCATGCCTCCCAAGTATCTTTTTGCGCATCATGCATCCGGAACACTGCCGTTTTCTTCTCTTTTCCCCAGGATTGAGGAGTTCTCCCTTTTCCTTCACGCAGCTGCCACCCGGCCGCGGGAGAGACTCTGGCTCCTGGTTGACTCTTCGGACTACAAATCCCATCGCCTCCCGCCGCCCCCACCACCTCGGCGGCGATGGGAGTTGGGGTCCTTCCCCCTCCTTTCCTCCCTTCCTCCACGTGGCTGGAGGCGCCGGCGCGGCTCGCGAGCGCCCTCCAGCGACCACGGAGGCGCCTGGACAAGGGGCGGCGGCGGCGGCGGCGTGGCCACCCCACCAGCGCCGCAACTAGCCATGGGGAAGGCGAAGAGGTCTCCGGCGGCGGCGAGCGCCCCGCGCAAAAGCCCCGCCGCCACCGCCAGGCGAGCCCCGGCCATCCTTTCCGCCCGCGATCGGGCCTCCAGAGCCGGGGAGAGTCTCCAGAAACCCCCCAAGGCGGCCGATCCCCCGCCGGCGCCCCCGGCCTCCCCACCAGCGGCTGGTCAGGAGGAAGAGGAGGAGGAGGAGGAGAAGAAGAAAGGGGCGCCCTCGCCGCCGCCGCCCCCGTGCGCCCTGGATTTGGGGGCGCAGCAGGAGCGCTGGCTCCAGTTCCAAAAGCGCCAGCGGGTGACCTGCGAGGAAGCGGCCAAGCTCCTGCTGGACACCTTGTGAGTCGGGCCAGGGCGAGGCGAGGCGAGGCGAGGGGTTGGGCTGGGCTGGGGGGGGGCACGATCCAGCGCAAGGGAAAAAAGGAAGATCGCGCAACCCCTCCAAAAAAATGAATAAAACACACACACCTTCGCTTACTGAGCTCTCGATCGGTTCCCGGGAAGGGCGTTTGCGCAAAAGCGGCGCGCTGCGCGGAGAACGCCCGGCGAGCTCTTCCCGGCTGGCGGTGCGCGCTGATCCTACACTTGTTGCGCGCAGCTGGGCAAGACCCCACCCCACCCCCGAGCGCAAGCAGGTCGGGAGGGGTGGGCAGAGAGGTTTGCCCTGCTGTGGTGGGGCAAAAGCCACGCCGCGGTGGGGGCGGGAGCGATGCGCAAAAAGGGGTTGGCGAGGGCGCCCCAGGACCGATCCTAACCTCAATGGGCGCCCTTTAGGATCCAAGCAAAGGCAGAGAGGACAGGCTTTTTTCGGACTTCATTTTTGCCTCCTCTGTCTCTTTGATTGATCTCCCAAATCCCAGCCTTGAGACACCAGGTAACCTTGCAGCCTCTTAAAAAAGACTCCATGTCTTTGAACATTTAAGCAATAATCCCAAACCAGGGAAGCCACGGGCTGTTACAGTACAGTATCTGTAATGGTTCCCATGCCTCCTCCTCTCCGTTGCTACAGGAATGGATTTCAGACCTGATTTCTCTCCAGTTGGGTAAAGAACCTTAATGGGAAAGGAGCTGACAGGTGACCTGGAAAAACCAACCTGCACAGAGATTAAATGGGACACTCCTCAAAGCAATGGGAAGATTTCCTTGCAAAGATTGATTGCACTGGAATACTTGAAAGGGTCCCAGAGATCTAAAAATTTCCAGAAGTTTGGAAGTCATGAGGGAAGGAAAAAAGTTAATAGAAAAATAGAGGTAGGGGGAACAGTTTTTCCCCCTCCTGTTTCCCCTCCCAGAAATAATTCAGGAAATTTTGCTCAATCGGGGTTCCCTCCTGGATGCGATGGACTGCAGCGCCCACTCAAATCCTGCCAGTCTGGCCAGAGGCGCATTGGGGAGGATGGGAGTTGTAGGCCAGCATATCCCAAAGGCATCGCGCTGGGGACGATGGGAAGAGAGGATGGCTGAATGTGGACAAACCAAACGTGTGTTTTCTTTTTCCGTCCCTTGTACGAGGCCCGGTTTCCAAAGAGCGGTGCTTCTTATGGAGTGTGGAAAACTGACTTTTTAAGAGCTACTCCCCCCAAAAAACCTTGGGGAACAGACCCGCCCCTTCCCCAAAAAAGGGACACGTCCATGATCTGGAATTCTAAATGATCCGGCCAACAAGAACTTCATTAGTCCTCTCCTTCTTCCCCAGCGAATACCAGGGGCTGGTGAAACACACGGGCGGCTGCCACTGCGGAGCAGTTCGTTTCGAGGTGTGGGCCTCGGACGTCATTCATGTCTTCGAATGCAAGTGAGTGAGCTCGCCTGCACTCTTCTGCATGGCAAGGGGTTGGACTAGATGGCCCTTGAGGTCTCTTCGAACTCTAGGATTCTATTCTATTCTATTCTCCAAGCCAGCGTCTGCAACAAAACTCGCAGGACCGTTGGTTTCCAGAATTACAGTCCTTTCCCACAGGGTTCGTACGCGTAAAAACGGGCTGGACGCCTTCCGTGCAACCTTACTCTCATTCTTTTCTGAGCGGGTGGGGGTGTGTCTTAATTGCTTCGGGACCTGCTGTTTGGCCCCCACTGCCTGGGGATGATGCACTTTGTACTTTCAAAAGCAGGGACCATGCAGTAGTGGATTCCACACCCCCCCGAGTACGTTTTCGCTCACTTTCTCTTCCTCTCCCACCTGCCCTGTCCATCCCAGCTGCAGCATCTGCGTCAAGAAGCAAAACCGCCATTTCATCGTCCCGGCCTCGCATTTCAAGCTGCTGAAGGTAAGGCTTGGACTTGCCGGTAGCTGGTGATGGTAGCCATACCTCCCCCCCCCAATTTTTGGGACAGCCACGTAGTTAGGTAGCTGGAAATCACAGCTGCATAATCCAATAGGATCCCCATATCTGCTGGGGATGGGTGGTTCTAAGCCCCTGTCCCACCCTGTGGATACTGAAAACCGCGGATAAAAGGGATCAGAATTATTCTTCTCAAGTGCATTACCAGATGTGGCCACTAGAGGCCAAGCTGGGTGCTGTCTTCTTCACTAACAAGTCTCCATTACATGGTCTCTGATTCTATAGGATCCAGGTGGGCAGAGCAGCTAAACGTGGAATCGAACTTCTGGAAACAGGCTGTGCAGATCCATTTTGGGGGGGGGGGGAACAGACTTAAGTCATGAATGGAAAAGCTGGGCCTCTCCGTCCCTCTTAAGGTTTAGGCTTGCCCTACAAAGAACGGGAAGCGCAAATACGCTGGTCGTTTTGGCCCCACCCCTTGTGTCTTGCCCCCCCCTCCCTCCAAAGGCTCCGCCGCCTGCCCTTTTCCTGAATTTGAATCCGTCCCTCTCGAAAGAGGACTCCCCCTTTCCCTGCACTAAGGCTTGCTTCTCCTTCCCATCAAGGGCGCCGACAACCTCGCCACCTACACCTTCAATACCCATTGTGCCAAGCACACCTTCTGCAAGACCTGTGGGGTCCAGAGCTTCTACACCCCGCGCTCCAACCCGGATGGCTACGGTAGGGAAGGAGCGCTCGCAACTGGGGTTGGGTGGTGAGGGGGGGATCTCTTTTGGATCTTGGCTTGACCCCTGAGACCCAGCCGCTAAAGCCGGTCAGTCGAGGGGACGCAAGGAGCGGAGACAGATTTGCACACAGGCCCCCCACCTTGGAAGCCCGATAGTGGGTTGACCTGCGTCTCCGAGGCGAAACCTGCCTTGTGGCCACGGCAGGTCAGGAATTATAACGCGGCGGGGCGCTTTGGAGGGGGTGAATAAGGCCGCACGTGGTTGTGGATGTGTGCCCTTTAAAAAGTTCCGCCGGGGCTCTCTTGAATGTGCCAAGAATCGACACCAGCGGTTCTCAAACTGTGTCTCCCCGGATGTTCCTGGACTGCAACTCCCAGAAGCCTCCACCCCTCGCTGTGCTGGCCAGGATTTCTGGGAGTTGCAGTCCAGGAACATCTGGGACCCCCCCCCACCGGTGGAGAACCACTGATTCTAGACTGAGCTTCTTTGAAACCCAGCATTGGCAGTTGGCACCCGGGAGCGTTCGGTCGTGCCTGGAGGGTGGGGGGACAAGTCTTCCGCACCCCAAAGGTGACGCATTTTCGCTGCTGGGGAGAAAACACCCAGGGCTGTAAGTCCTGAAAGACAAATGATACCCCTCCGCTGCAAGGCAGAGGTCTTTTCTGTGGCTCGCTGTGGGTGGCAAGACCGGGTGCTGGGCCTCGAGACCCAGGACTGCTGGTGTTTTTTTCCCCCCTAAACTAACGGGAGCCTGATGGCAGCGTCTCCAGAAAGTGGTGGGTTGCAGGAGGCTGGCATGGGTCACCAGGGGAAGACCCAGATGGCAGGGAAGTGGGGGAGTCAATTTGCCCTCACACGCTGTCTCTCCTCCCCCCCCCCCCCCGTTGCAGGAATAGCACCCCATTGTTTGGATGAAGGCACCGTGACCAAAGTCACGGTGGAGGCGATCAACGGCCAGGAGTGGGAGAAGGCCGTGAAGGGTCACCCGACTATCAGGGCCATGTCGAAACCGTGACCTGGCCGATTCTGGACATCCGCAGGACCTGGCGAGGTCGTCTCTTGCCCTCCAACCCCCCCCCCACCTCAAGCCCTTCCGTTTGTTTCTGGTAGATTTAGTCAATAAAAAAGTTGTATTTTTGTAAAATAAACCCCTCGGCCCTGCGCTTCCCCCCCCTCCACACACACACACGAGTAAAAGCCGACGGAAGAGCGAATCGCCGACAAATCTTGGTTTCCGTTCCTTCCACTTCCAGACGAAAAAGGCATTCGTAAATGTCTGCTTATTTCTTGGCTCCTGCAAAGCAGCGCTGCCTGGATGACCCGCTGTTCCTCTGCGGTGTGCAGGGAATCGGCTCCTACACACAAAAACTTCACAACAAACTTGCGAGGTCAGCCAAGCGCCAGGCAACCAGGATCCCCTGTTGAGCTCTGTGGGAAACCATTTTTTTTTAAATCTCCGGATTTCCCTTCCTGGCGTGCTGCTGGGTAAAGCGGGTGGCTTTCCTGACGTTGTTGCTGGACTACAACACCCATCACCTCTTCCTATGAGCTGTGCTGGCCGGGACTGAACAGGGTATATAGCGCAGAAACATCTGTCAGGAACGTTTCCCCCAAATCTACCTAAGGACATCGGCCAGAAGAGAAACATCACCGTGTGAAGGTCTTTCTTTCCTTGGACTTTATTTCAAGTTTCCGTGAAAAATAGAAATATATACAGTAATTTAATAGCTGCAGAGTCCCACTATAGTCATTTCGGGACAACTGCTTCCCCCACTCGGCCAGCTAAGATATAATTTCCCCCCCTATTTCCCGTCTTGATAGGAACTTAAGGGAAACCCATGGTTGCTTGGGTTTCTATCACAGCGAGAAAAATGTGAAGGGCAGAATCCGTTTATTTTCGGGAAGTGGGAACCTCAACAAAGCCGGACTGTCCAAAGAAGGGGAATTTTGGGTCCAGCTGGTTGGGTGAGTGCATCCGATCTGTTTCTCAGAAAGACGGAGCAGTGGGGTGGCCGCCGCTCTCGGGATGCTCCATCCACCATCTTTCCCAGTCATCCTGCGGTGGGGGTGGGTTGTCCAGGAAGAAGGGCCGTTTCCCCGTCAGAGGAAACGAAGCGTGTTGATCACCATGTAGCGCGAGAAGATCACGTAGAGGTGGCGGAACCACAGGAGTTGACTGCGGTGACACCGCATGGCTCTCTGGGTGGGCAAGAGTTTAAAGGGAAAAAAAGATCCTCCTTTTAATCCAGATGGTACGCGACGAGGGCGCAGAGAGCACAGAAGGACGAAGGCCGTGGTTGCTGGACACGTCGCCACAGAATGGGGAGTGGTTTATCAAAATTCAGTTTACGGTGCACTGGCTTTGCTAACAATTCAGAAGCTACAGCAATCCACAGTTTGTTGTAGGCCAACAAACTCGAGTTTGTTCAAACCATGGTTTGCTGCGACACCCAGACACATAACTAGTTTATCTTTGGCATGTTTCCCCGCAGTTCCCCACCCTGGAAACGGGAAGGACAGAGACCCAGAAACAGGAAAGGACAGCCTTGATTTGTTTGGTCGTTATGCTGTGGAATTCAGGCCTGAAGTAACAAACCATGATTAACACAAACCATGGCTTGTTGCCACGCCTGAAGGCACCCTCTTTGAAATGCCAAACGGGATAGTGAATTGTTGAGCTGAGAGTGGACCATGGGTTCGGTAACTGTCCAAACGCGAAGGGAGGCACAGTGTAATGCCCCGCACCTGTGCTCCATATGAAGTAAACTCCCACAGAGCTGGGGATTTGGGGAGTTGTAGTCCAAGACATACCCACTTTCAGCAGGATTTGCGTAAGATCGCCACCGAACCCTCCCCCAACACCGCAGGAGATGGGGCTGCCGCCATGACCTCCCTACTGTCCCACTGGCCCGCCTTGTAGGGAAGGAAGCTGCGTTCCAGCAGCGGGTGGTGGGCGGGGCCAGGGCAAAGTGGGCGGGGCCAGGAGAGGCCCTTCTTACCTGGGCCACCTCGGCCTCCTCTTCCGTCAGCACAAAAAGGACGTCCCGGTTCTGGAGGCAGCTGACGGGAAGGTCCAGGAGTGAGAGGTACTTCCGGAAAAGGCTGACCGTCTCCAGAGTAAGAACCCGGCAGCCTGGTTGAACGAAGAGGAAGCTGGTTGACGTCGGATGGGGGCCCTGCCCTTGATCCTCTGGATGGGGCCAGTTTTGGGTGGATTTTATCCTAAAGCGAGCCCACCCAAGACCCCGGCAGCCTGACCTTTTTTTCATGGTGGAATTCCTGAACCCTCCCCTCCACCCACCCACCCGGCTTTGTCACAGGTGGATGATGGGCTCTGTAATTCAAAACAAGCTTCAGAGACTAGGACTCGGGGCAATGGTTTCAAACTACAGGAAAAGAGATTCCATTTGAACATGAGGAAGAACTTCATGACAGTTAGAGCTGTTCAGCAGTGGAATATGCTGTCCCAAAGGAGGGTGGTGGAGTCTCCTTCTTTGGAGGTGGTTTTTAAGCAGAGGCTGGATGGTCATCTGTCGGGAGTCCTGCGATGGGGGTTCCTGCATGGCAGGGGGTTGGACTAGATGGCCCCTGGAGGTCTCTTCCAACCCTTGGATTCTATAATTCCAAGACCCTTTTCCTCACCACCGCTTTGTTCTGCGTGTTCCCACCAACCGGGAAACACTTAATTTCCCAAGGATTTGCTGGTTTCTGTATAGCGGGGCTGAAAACGGGAGCCAAGGGCCATAAAAAACACCAGAACGGCTGGGAATCAACGCCCCCCTTTTCGTCCCCTGAGGTCAAAGCCTGTTTGGGAGAGGAAAGACTTTGGCCCTAGGGCAGAAAGCCAAGGGGATGGGGTTGAACCGAACCCGGGTTCAAAGGGAGGAGACGGGCGGGCGAGACCTTGCTGAGTTTTCCCACCCCTGGCCTGTTTGGTTTGTCGGCAAAGGGAGTCCCCTGCAAAGCTGCTCAGAAGAGTTACTCAGGAGGGGAACTAGGACCCCATGAGTTACATTCCCCCTCAAAGTAACTTCTCCAATTACTTTTTTTGGGCGGGGGATGAAGAGAAATCTATTCCCCCCCAATTGAAAAGTTAGTTTGGGTGCCTCAGGGTCCCACCAGGGGGCGCTGAACGGCCTTCGACGGAGCTTAGCCCAATCATCCTTGGTGGAGGATGATTTCTGAGCCAAATAGCAACCCCCCCCCCCAAAAAAAAGAAATGTTGGGAAAACAGTCTTTCTCTTGCCCTCAACCCCCAAAATGTTGGGGAAGCAGTCGTTTGCTTGCCCTCCACCGGCCAGGCACTGCTGTCGGAAGAGGGCAGAAGGGTCTTATGGATTTATCGATGTATTTAGAATATTTCTGTCCTGCTTTTCTCCCCAAATGGACCCAAGGCGGTCTCGTCTCGGTAAGGGCGGCTTGTGACCACTTGGGGCATCGGAAGGCACCCCTCGAGAAACAGATGTGATACTGCGGGAAGGTTTCTACCTGATCCTTTTAAAAAAAAAACATCTTTGGCCGCACACCGGGCTTGCGAGGTGGCCCTGTTGTGTTGAGGTGCGTGCAAAAGAGAGAAAGAGACAGCTCTTTGGCTCCCTGGGGAGTTTTCAAGGCTCGACGCCAACTGCATCACAAAATTTGAAGATAGTAAGGGCCCTTCCTGGCCATCGGGGTGGCCTGAAGCCAGGTGGGCCCAGAAGGCGCGCCATTCGGATGGATCAACAGCTTTCTAAAAACGGAGGTGTTCTCAAAGTGACCCAGCCGTGACGGGAGAAGGGAGGGCGTCGGTCGCCGGCCAAGGCGGGCAAAGGTTTGACATGGCCGGGCGTAAACGTACCTTCCGGAAGCTTCCTCTTAGAATGCAGGCACCTGGGAAAAGGGCAAACACCACAAGGATGAGCAAGCGTCCCAGGAGACGTGGCCTCAAATCTCCATGCGGCAACAAAACCGAGTCATGACGGTGTGGCCTCCCTCGCAGGGTCGGCGTGAGAAGGGGCCAGAGTGGTCGTGAAAATCCTGAGGGCTGCTCCCTCAATCTCCTTGCAAAAGGGCAGAAGGAGGTGTGGCCTTCCGGGTTTTGTCGGACTACATCTCCCATTATCCTCCGCCAGCAGAGCCAGCGGGGAGGGGACGATGGGAGGGGAAGGGCCTCTCTGGCTTTATCGGAAACCCACCCACCTCCGCCTCCAAAACTAACCGCCTGCTTGGCTCCCGATGCAAGGGACCTATTGCACTGAGAACCATGAGGACTAGCACCTTACTGGCTGTAGTTCAGTACAAGAGTCAGGAGTCTGCAACAGAGGAAGCCTCGGTCTGAAGCCCCTGCTGGTCTCTACGGTTCAAGATTCAGGTTCAAGTCCACCGGAAAGGCCTGGTGAAATCTCGGCCGGAGGCCACTCGGGGTGGCTGGGCTGCCTAAGGGTCTCAGCCGGCACTCAAATCCCAGTGGAACTTAAATAAACATGCCCTAAGGTGGACCCAGAGCCTGGAACCTGGCCCCTTCTCCTCCTCCCCCCACTGCCCAAAAGCATCTGTGATGGGGTCTGCGGCGACCCCCCCCGCCCATCCTCCGAAGGCTACAGAAGGGAAGGCACTGGGCTGCAGACGCACAGGCGGAGATGGGGGGAGAGAAGCGTTCCAGTCCTGTGGGTTTTGGGTCCCCTCCAAGCAGGGGAGAGGTTGCCGCCAGCTCTTTTTTTGTTCCTGCTCTGCGCTCAGGGCTGTTTGGGGAATATTTGTGCAAGGGAGATTTTTTGGCTTAACTGCGGCTGGGAACACAAGGAAAAGGTGGCGGGGCAAAGAGAGAGGATTTGGCCGGGGCCTGGAACACATCTTTGCATGCCCTGGACGGGCTCTGGGACAGCGCTCTCCTACCTCTGTCACCGCCGGAGGCTCCAAAAACAGAAAAAGCAAAGAGGCTGAACGTCAACAACAATAACAACAAAAACAACAACAACAATGGAGAACGGGACCCGTGTAGATTATCAAGGAGGCTGGGGGGAGGGGGAGGAATCAAACTCAACCTAAACCCCAGAGACGGCACATCAATGTGAATTTTTGAACTCCCCAAATTCGACTCCGGGGGATTCTGGGAGGTATCACCCCGAAGCATCAGTCTGCACGCTTTTTGATTCCTGGACTGCAACTCCCAGAAATCCTGGCCAGCTCTGCTAGTGATGGAAGACTCCTGGGAGTTGCAGTTCCAGCAACATCTGGGGACCCCACCGGTGAAGAACAAATGGTTGTAGGGCAACCGAGGCCCCAGGTTCGAATCTGATTCTCAGCCGGGCTGCTGATATGGGGGCCAAGAGCCAGGATGCCTCCCTCCTCCCTCTGGGACTGGCCTACCCTGCCAAGTGGTTGTGGGCGAAAACAACGCGGGGAGGGAGGAGAGCCACGGACGCCATCCGGAGCTCGCCGGGGTGGTGATGGCGGTGGCGGAAGGTGGGTCAGAAAACGTGGCTCATAGGTGAGAGCGGAAAAGGTACGGTACCTGACAGCGGCGTAGAGGGCAGCGTGGTTGGCGTGAGCGCTCACTCCCCCGGCATCAAAGGTCACCACCTGGGGGAGGGGGGGCGGCAGGGAGGAGAACCACAAAAATCACACACACATACACACATACACACAAACACACACAAATATGTTTTCTGTGCTATTCGTAGCAGCCTTTGTCTTGGCACAGGACGGCAGAGGCCACTTTTCTTTTTTTTTTTTTTTAGAAATTCACAGTAACAGAGGGCTGGGTGTCTTCTGGGTGGCCGGAATTTTAGGCTGCTCTCAGGGCCCTCCCCCTGCAGGACTCCGGATCCTATCAGTCCTGGGCAAAGGGGTATGATGGAAAGGGGAGCCAAGGGCCCTTTCCCAGTCCGTCCGGATTGACGAACAATTTAAAGCCCGCTGTTCAAATGAAGACCCAAAGAAAGAGAGAGAGAGAGAGAGAGCTCCCTGTTTCGGTGCCAGAGGGTGGTGGCCACGGGTGCTTCCTGGGCCGTGGCCAGGCCAGGGTGGGGGGGCGGGGGCTGGCATTGGGGGACACGGGTGGTGGTGGGAAGCACCCCCTCTCCTTCCTTGCTGGTCTGGTTTTTACTTCCTTTCGGGTGGGGAAGGAGGAGACGTCCGCCCACCCGCCCGCCCGCCCGCCTCTCTTGCCCCGGCTCACCCTTGGCTGGGCTCCGTCCCACTTGCACAAGGCAAGGGGCCTGCAGGCAGTCGGGGAAAGGTCCCAAGGAACGGATCCAGGGCGGTCCTGGCGTCACAAGGAGGATTAACTCTCTCTCTCTCTCATTGGCCTCCCTCCTTCTCAGCAAGGAAGGGAAGGGAAGCAGCCAAGGATACCCAAATATGACCTCTTTCCCACAGCCAGGAAAGGGTCCAGCTTGATCCTATAAGCCATCTTGGAAAAGAGGGTTGTTGTGGTTTTTTTTTTTTTAAATTCCAGAGGGTGGGGGACTCCTGCGAAGAGAACCCCACCGCTGGGATTCAAAGGAAGCCGCTGGCCGGTTTGACCTCCTGGCACTGGAGGGCACGGGCCGGGCCAGTCTGATCCCAGGGAAGGCGAAGTGGGGTTCGAGAGGTGGGATGTGGCGACCGCTAACTAAATCGCCACCACGATTGACCGTCCGCGTTCTAAGGGACCGTCAGGATCATCACGTCCAGGTCCCCTTCGGAAGGCACTGGCAGGGATTCGAACTCGCAACCATCTGCAATTGTTATTTTTTGCTGCTTAGCCTGGTTATCGGGTCTAAATTGTTTAACTGTTTAACTGTTTTATTTGTTTTATTTAACTGTTGTTATACTCTCATGTTGTAAACCGCCCGGAGTTCCATTGGGAAGACGGGCGGTATATAAGCTTAATAAATAAATAAATAAAATAAACCACCAGCTCTGTCGCCAAAGACCGCAACCACCGAGCGCTCCGGCATCGCTCGATGGGGGAGGACTCCCTCTGGGGCAAAATCCCCCACATCCGCATAACCTAGCTTGCAATTACGTGCTGTTCCTAAAGGCTGCCATTTCCACGATAGGTCTTTGGGGTCCGAGAACACCCAGTGGGCCCTAAGCTCAGGATCGGGGAGGGGTTTTTTCGCCCACCAGCCCGGGAAGATCCCCGCCAAACATAACCCCCAAATTATGACATGCTGAAAGAGTATTTTGGTTTTACCAGGTTTATTTGGTTGGCCTCCACTTCATTCAGGATTAAAGAAGAGAGGAGCTGGACATCCCATTCCGCAGACGGATCGTCCGGAAGGTCTCTAGCAAAGAGAAGGAGGAGAAAAGTAGCGCTGGACACATTAAGGACTAGCGTCATCGTTTTTTAAAAAATCCTAGGGACGGAAACTCCCCGTAAAGCAGCCAACGGGCAATGAAGAATGGAGGCACGCTCGCTTTTATTTCTATGGGTATTGGGAGCTGTGCTTTGAAAGACGGAAAGCTGCGGCCTGGAAGCTGCCGCCCGGGTGCTCAGCGTGCAGCGGTGGGGCTTGGCGTGCCTGAAAGAGGTGGCGCGAAGCCGTCTCTTGGAATATAGATGAAACATGGAACGAAGCTCTGCTTTGCAGGGCTGGAAGCTCTGCTTTGCAGGCCCAGAGGCTCTGCTTTGTGCGCCCAGCCAAAGCTCTGCTTTGCAGGGCTGGAATCTCTGCTTTGTGTGCCCAAAGCTCTGCTTTGCAGGGCTGGAATCTCTGCTTTGTGTGCCCAAAGCTCTGCTTTGCAGGCTTGGAAACTCTGCTTTGTGTGCCCAAAGCTCTACTTTGCGCGCCCACCCAAAGCTCTGCTTTGCAGGCCCAGAGGCTGTGCTTTGCGTGCCCACCCAAAGCTCTGCTTTGCAGGACTGGAAGCTGTGGTTTGTGTGCCCTAAACTCTGCTTTGCAGGCCCAGAGGCTCTGCTTTGCGTGCCGAAAGCTCTGCTTTGCTGGCCTGGAAGCTCTGCTTCGTAGGCCTAGCAGCCACAACACGGGGTTTGTTCCTCGGCAGAGGGGCTGTCTCCGTTTAGCAGTGTCTTGCCGGTCAGTACGCTGGGGCGTACCATGGAGCAGACCATATGAATGAGCTCTGCTTTGCGCGATGGACGAAAAAGGCCCCAAACGAAGAACAGTGGGCTCTACGTCGTTCGGGTCGCCTCCGCTTTCCCGTCGCTGGCCCGGCGTTTAGCTCCACTTGCGCCTCAAGAACCTTGCTCTTCCATCCCGCAAAACCCTTCCTCATTTGCTCTTCCAAGTCTGAAATCCCCCCATTTGTGGTTTAGGAAACCCAAAGCCACCCCCTCAGCAAGAAAAGGGGGGGGGTCAGAGCAGCTCAGACGACAGCTCACAGGGGGGTATCGGGGATGTCTCTGCAAAAGCCAATGGCAGCTTCTAAAGCGCTGGGGTGGATGAAGGGCAGGGCAGTTCAATAGAAACCCACAGCTGGAGAGGGCAGATCAAGTCCCCAGGAGCCAGGCTAGGCAGCGGGGAGCTAAAATTAACTCGTGCCTGGTGGGGACTAGAGAGAGAGAGAGAAAGAAACAGAGAGAAAGAAAGAGAGACACCAGCTCCGTCACCGAGCATCCGACGGAAAGGCACCCTCAAAAACCCCGCAGGTTTGAAAGGGTTTCGGGACTCCCGGCACCTCTTTCGGGTTGTCGGCACGGCCGCCCCCCCTCACCTCCTGAATTATGGAGCTGTTCCAAGAAGGCTCCTTTCTCGGGAGACGCTGCCACCGCCGCCACTTATCGGGAGGCGTCATCGGGCCTCCGTCTGACGTGGGTCAGATAAACGGGAAGAAGTGTCCAGAGGCGGCCGGGACAAGTCCTTATTCAAAGGGGAACAGCCGGCAGGGGTCAAAAAGCCTCCTCCTTCCCACGGCCACGGAGTGGGAAAACCCGCCGAGGAGGGCAGGGGCTTGGGTTTGTGCCGAGACAGGGAGGCGCAGTGGTTAGAGCGGGCCCGGGAGATCCGGAATCTGGTCGGCACTCGAGCTTAAATTGTCCTGGGCTGGTTTCTTCCTCCCCTCGATCTACATTGCAGGATTGTTGTTGGTGGAGAGAGACGGGAAGAGGTTGGCTTTTGCATGAGGGGGAAAAAAACACCACGCCAGGTGTTTATTTTAAGGTTTCATGGTCACGTTCGCTCTCTACCTCTCTTGCCGCGACTGGAGGGTGGCGTACGGGCCTCTCCTCCCGCCCACCACGTCCTCTTCACAACGACCCTGCAAAGGAGGACAGGCTGAGAAAGAGAGGAGGGGGGTGGGTGGCCCAAGGCTGCCCTGATGTAGCCAAGCAGGGATTCGAACCCAGCACCCCGGGGCTCCTCGCAAAGGTGACGGGAGCCATGAGACTCAGCGATGGCACTGCCTCGGACGACGGCTCCCAGCATCTCACTGCTCCTGTTGGCTGGGGGAGGGGGGGATCATGCAATTTCCCTCTGGGAAATTGGTGCAGGATACAAATATAAAAATAAATATAGCTAAATATAAAAAAAGCCATTTTGCCTGGGTCTGCTTCTTGGCCTGTGTTTAAGCTTGAGAAATCCGAATGCACATGTGTTGCATTGTGTATATATACACACACACACACACACACACACACACAGAGTGGACCCTCATATGTATATGAGGTATGTATAACATAAAATGTGTACAACATAAAAAATCCCAGAGATAGGCGAAATTTACTTAACAGAATCGCTTATGGGGCGAATCTCTACAACATAAAAATGGTCGCGATTACAAATTACTCCGTTTTCAATGCATTCCTAGGGGAAATTTGTATAAATGAAAATTTGCCTCACATAATTTCATTTGGAACGAATTATTTCCTTTATACAAGATACCACTGTATCTACCTAAACATTTCCCTTCTGTTTCTGGAAGACAGGCGATGGGAAGGGGGGGGATTAGCGAATCCAAGAGCTGCACTCTGGGCCGACCGATTTTCCCCGACGCCAGGGGAGGAAAAAAAGAAAAAGAATCCTCCCGCTTGGCGTCGACGCCGG
Organism: Phrynocephalus guinanensis; assembly: GCA_037367245.1. Classification (NCBI taxonomy): domain Eukaryota; kingdom Metazoa; phylum Chordata; class Lepidosauria; order Squamata; family Agamidae; genus Phrynocephalus; species Phrynocephalus guinanensis. Next base: position 12,629,913 of record CM074750.1, read on the forward strand.
AGGCCAAAGAACAGAAATACCCTGTGCTCTTGGCCAAGGGGACTGTTTTCGAACAAAACACAACCACGAAGCCGGCTGGGTACACGGCGTCCTCCTCCTCCTTGCGGGAAGGAGGGTGGGTTGGACGAGGCTCCCGGGGCGTGGCGCGCCCTCGAGGGTGGAGGAGGAGAGGACCTGGGCTGTGACCTACCAGCCCATCCACCACCTGCACGGAGGAGCGTAACTCTGTCCCCCCCCTTTAAAATGGGACTCCCAGTGACCGGGTTTGTTCGTTTATTCCTCCCCCCCCTCAACCCTCTGTGGCTCTTTTCCTTTTGTGCCAGGCCTGTTTCAGTCCTAGGCGGGGACGGTCTCACTTCAGATACCTGTTCGCCACTCTTGGGGAGTGGGACACGTTGTGAGAATGGACGACGGCCGGATCCTAAAAGATCTTCTATACGGAGAACTAGTGCAGGGAAAGCGCCCCAGAGGGAGACCAGAGCTGTGGTATAAGGATATCTGTAAGAGGGACCTGAAGGCCTTGGGAATGGACCTCAACAGATGGGAAACCCTGACCTCCGATCGCACTGTCTGGAGGCAAGAGATACAGCATGGTCTACATCAATTTGAAGAGGCATTTGCCCAACAGGCAGAGGAAAAGAGGCAGGCACGGAAAGAACGAAACTCGAGGACCGGGCAAGAAACAGAATACATCTTCTGCCCCCAGTGCGGTAGAAGACTGCCATTCCCGAATTGGTCTATTTAGTCACACTAGGTGTTGTTCTTAGGATTTCTACTCCAGGCATGATACCATAGTCTTTCGAGACTGAAGGATGCCAATGATGACTCTTGGGGAGCCTATGAAGATACGGGAGTAGACCGGAGCACTCTAAGCAACCAACCAAACCAACAAGACACAATGGAAGCCCTGGCCCAAACTTGGAGAAGTTTATTTTTTTCCAGTGCTGCCTCCAAGATTCTCCCCCCCAACTTCCTCATGGAGGTGCCGGCACAGCTTCACCGCCCCGAAAACAGCTAACTTTCCCAGGCTCGGATCTCACCCAGGGAGGCTTTTGCTGTCGGCCTCATCTCTCCTGCTGGCCCTCCCTCCCTCCCTCCCGAGTCCCCCGGCCACAGAAAGAACAGAGGCTTTTTGAAAACCCAACGAGGCGGAAGCCGGCCAAGCTGGGTGACCTTTCCTCTCCCTTTCTCCCCCCCCCCAAAGCAAACATGATGCAAACCGGCTGAGGTTTCGAGGGGAGGGACCACAAGAGGAGGAGGCAGCCCTGGCCTCTCCCTTGATTGAAAGTAACCCTTAGTGCAACGCCCAGCTGGCTTTTTTTTAAGCCTCTCTCGGCGGCTCCGGGGCCAGCCCGGGATGGGTTCCATTCACAAACTGGGGCCTCGTGGCGCAGCGGTTAAATGCCTGTCCTGCAGCTAAAACGGTGCTCACGACCTGGGGTTCGATCCCAGGGAGCAGGCTCCAGGTTCACTCCGCCTTCCATCCTTCCGAGGTCGATAAAATGAGTACCCAGCTTGCTTGGAGTGTGTGTGGGGGGGCAATGTGTAGCCTGCACACTGTAATTAAAAAATTGTAAACCGCCCAGAGACTACTTAAAGTGGTATTGGGCGGTATATAAGCAGAACACTTTGCTTTCCGTTTTGACAAGAGAAGTTTTTCGTTTTCCCAAAGCATCCCAGACTGTTTATGTTCAGCCATAGGCTGAGGAGGACGAGGAGGAGGAGAAAAGAGAAGATTAGTTATTTTCCCCCCATTTGTTCTTATTTGGATTTGTTAAAGCATTTTGATTTTTTTGTATTTGTGCTTATTTGTTTATTTGTTTTTTTCATTGTTATGATTTGATTATTTGGTTTGATTGATTCTTTTTTCATTTTTTCATTTTAAGTTGTTTAATCTGGTTTTATTTATTTATTTATTTATTTGTGTGTGTGTGTGTGTGTTGCGTCGTTACAGTCGTGACCGACCCTTCGTGACCCCATGTCCATGAAGTTTTCTTGGCAGGAATACTGGAGTGGCTTGCCAGTTCCTACTCCAGGTACCTACAGCACCTGGTATTCCCTGGTGGTCTCCCATCCAAGGACTAAACAGGGCCGACCCTGCTTAGCTTCCGAAATCAGGCAAGATCAGATGTGCTTAGGGCATCTATTTATTTATTTATTTATTTATTTATTTATTTATTTATTTATTTGAAGCATTTATATAGCCGCTGCCATTTTCCGAACCGGAACTCAGGGCGGTTCACAAAACATAGCTAAAATAGCTAAAAGGCTAAAAACCACAGCAAACAATTAAAACAACAAGCACCGTTAAAAAAAAAAAAGGCAAGATAAGAATAAAATGTTTAACAATGAGGGAGACCGTCAGTGGGGGGGGCAGCTGGTGAAAAAAGGAGAAGAAGAAAAAATATATTTTTGTATATGTTTGTAAACCGCCCAGAGTAGCTTTTTTGCTAGATGGTTGTGGTATATAAATCAAATAAATAAATAAATAAATAAATAAATAAATAAATAAATAAATAAAATAAACACACAATCCTTTCTCCTCTTCCCTCCTGTGTCCTGATAAATCAGGGAAGTTCAGGGGAAGCAAATCGGTCTCATTATTCCCGAAATATGCAAACCTTGCTCCGAGAGCCACCCAAGTGACCTGGGGGGTGGGAGGTGTATAAATGCGATATAAATGAAGCCATTCATGGGGGGGGGGAATAAAACACCTCTCTGAGTGGTATTGATGGGGTGGGGTGGGGAAATCCTGGTCTTTTTTCTCTCCCCAATTCTCCCGAATGTACCTCTCCTGCTTCTTGAGATGCTGATCCGCCCTTTTGTCCGGAGACTAGAAGGTCATTTTTCAAAGGAGTTGTGTGGGAATGGGGGAGGCAGGGAGGCAGGCAGACAAGCAGAAGAAATCTCTTTTTAAAACCCCTAAGGAAGCTATTTCCCCCCACCTTGGGGTTTTGATTTATTTGTTTCTTTCCACTCCCTCCCTGCAGTAACCTTTCGAGGAAATGAATCACGGGGTGGGGGAGAAAATTTCAAAAGAGAGAAGGACCATCTCCAAGTCTCTGCTGTGCAAAAAGCTGAGAGCTTTGGGGGGTATCCCAAAGTCTTTTTCTCCTTCAAGGAGGCCAAAACCTTTTTTTAAAAGGCAGGCTTTCCCTTTAAGTATTGGTGGTCTGAGAAGGGTTTTTGAAGGGGCTGTTGGGCTCTGTTATATTGACTGTTTTAGCATTGATTTTATTGATTTTAATAAGATACTTGTTTTAATTTTTTAAAAAAAACATTTGTCAACTTACTGTTTTAGCTTTTTAATGATTTTTTAAATAATGTAAGACACCTTGGGTTCTTTTTAAGAAGGAAGCCAATACAAAAATGTAAGAGAGAGACACACAGAGAAACAGGGAAACAGGAAGGAAGGAAGATAGAAGGAAGGATAGATAGATAGATAGATAGATAGATATAGATAGAGATAGATAGATAGATAGATAGATAGATAGATAGATAGATAGTAGGCTGGACTATTTCTTTAATATCTCACTCATCTTGGGGAAAAAGTTACTTTTGGGGGTGGGGAGGCAATTATTAGAACCCCTCATCCAAAATAGTCATACAGTATTTCAAAATCTGATCTGTGCAAATTGAGATGAGTGTGTGGGTTTGTGTGTGTGTGTGTGTTGGTTACAATTGTTGCACCGACACCGATGGGCTCCTCCAGACGGAAACGTAAATTATAATCCCTTCCCTTTTTAAATCCCCCAAAGTTACCTGTGGTCGATGACCGTCACGTGAGAAGAGGGGATCCCCAACACGGCACAGCTCTCCAGGAGCTCCTTCTTACGAACGTCCCCTTGATTGTAATAATTCCCTGCAAGGAAGGCGAGAAGGCGGTCAAGGAAAGGAAGCATCAGCTCCCCAGGGCTGAACAAAACCGAGGCCTCTGATCAGCTCCTCCTAAAATATGGAGAGGAGGAAGTGAATGACTTCTCTAGGTTACATCAGACAATTGGCTGCTCCTGAGAGGATGTCAAAGGACCCTATTTTTAATTTTTAATTTAGTTGGTTTCTATAAGGCACCATCCATCTACCCCAAAGACCACTCGTAAAGGTTGGTCAGGTTTTCTGCAGGTGAAGTTGAGATACTACAAGGATAGAAAACTGAGTATCTATCTATCTATCTATCTATCTATCTATCTATCTATCTATCTATCTATCTATCTATCTATCTATCTATCTATCTATTCCTTCCCTATCTATCTATCTATCTATCTATCTATCTATCTATCTATCTATCTATCTATCTATCTATCTATCTATCCCTTCCCTATCCATCTATCTATCTATCTATCTATCTATCTATCTATCTATCTATCTATCTATCTATCTATCTATCTATCTATCTATCTATCTATCTATTCCTTCCCTATCTATCTATCTATCTATCTATCTATCTATCTATCTATCATCTATTCCTTCCCTATCCATCTATCTATCTATCTATCTATCTATCTATCTATCTATCTATCTATCTATCTATCTATCTATTCCTTCCCTATCTATCTATCTATCCATCCATCTATCTATCTATCTGTTCCTTCTTTCCTATCTATCTATCTATCTATCTATCTATCTATCTATCTATCTATCTATCTATCTATCTATCTATCTGTCTGTCTGTCTGTCTGTCTGTCTAGATATAGATATACTGTACCAATCTTTCATATACAGTACCAACCTTTCAGTTATTAGGATGGTGGAACCCATGTGTACACAGCTTGAGACCCTCAATTTTACTTGTATTTTGTTTGAGTATATTCAAATGAGGGTCATCATCATAATTAATAATAATAATGAATTAATAATATTAATTCCCCCCCCCCAAAAAATTAAATAAGATTATGCCCATTTTACAGATGGGGCAGACTGAGGGCCAAAGGGAAGGAAGGGGGAGGGCAGGACGTGTGGTGACGTCACGGCGCCTCCTTTCTGGGGCGTCTCGTGTCCTCCATTACGTCCCATTGGAGGGGCTGTCGTAGAACGTCAGCCCCGGTTCGGTGACGTCACGGAGACCCGGCCCTGTTACAAAATGGCGGCGCGGCGTCGACGTCACGGTTGCGAAGGCAACCTAAGGGGCTTCCCTTGCGCGCGCGCGCGCGAGAGAGAGAGAGACCCCCGCCCCTCACCTGAGGAGGCGCAGAGCAGCCGCTTCTCGGCCCCGCCCACGGCCAGGATGGTGGGGGCGAAGAACATGGCTTCGTCATCAGGGTGCGCCGTCACGAACAAGGCGCGCGGCGCGTCACTTTCACCGCGCCGCGCGGGAGGCGCTCCCGTCGCCGCCTGTGGTCCGTCGGCGATAAGGCTCCGGCCTTCCCGACACCAGCTCGGGCCGCGGTAACGGCGGAGCCACCGGGAACAAGCCGACCAGCCGAAAAGGAAGGCAAGGAGGAGAGCGGCCAGCGCTCCCGCCGCCATGACGGGGGGAAAAAACGGAAAAGCTTGGAAAGGTCCGGGTGGAAACCGACGCCCCGAAAGAATAGTTCCGGCCATTTAATTCCCCCCCTCTCCTAACCCTTATGGAACAATCGAGGAGCTATCGCAATACATTAATTAGTTACACTTATTTTCATGTCTCGTCAAAAGTGGCACCCATGGCTGTCGCGCTTCACTTGTTTATCTTCATAACCACCTGGCGAGGTTGGCCAGGCGGAGAGAGCGAGCGCCAAGCTCCCCCAGTGAGTAGGTTTCATACCTGAGTAAGGACTGGAACCTTGATGCTCAGCACCTTGGCAGATGGGGCCCAGCAAGGAAACCAAGCAATAGCTTCTCGGAAGGGAGAGATGGGTAAACCGATTAAAACGGACGGGGCCTAGTCTTGCATTTTTATTTTGTAATGGCCACATACCACCTCCCTTGCTAGCTAGCTAGCTAGATCTAACCCTAACCGGTAGGTAGGTAGGTAGAAGCGGGAAAAGTATAAAGCATGGCTAACAGAATCACACGATAGCTGGCAACCAAGGTGGCTTACAAAACAGTGAAAGGGATTTACTGTATTAGAAAGACCAGGTCTTTCATTTGCAGATATGTAACGTATCAACCTATTAAAGGTCGAAAACTCAATGCAAATCATCGCGTCCCCTTAATTAACGCGTTCTGCAAAGGGTAACAACTCAGTGTGCAGGGAACTAAAATTGGCCCTGTCTCGGTTACTCAACAGGCCAGTTGGAAGGTGGCCAAGCCCGTTACCCCGCCCAGCAACCACATTGTCTTCCAACTGGCCGACCTGTTACCTCTGAAGAAACCCTGCAATCCCCATTGGTCGCAGGGCGGTGTCTATCCCGCCCTCGTTAGGTTGCAAACCAGGAAGCCTATCAACGCTGCTCGGTGATTGGTCAGCATCTTGGGCTCTGGAAAAACAGACCCATGTTATCTGTAGATAAACGAAAATCTGACAATATGTACTGCTGTGTGGATAGGGAATCCCAGTCTCAATTGTCCGCCTTTTCCTTTGTGCACCTTGGGTGGGAGCTGAAATGCTCAAGTCCAAATGGTTGTGGCTTTATTTATTTATTTTGGGCTATGGTTGGTGATTGTGTGCCAATTTGTTGGACCCAAAAATGGGCAACAGCGAGCCTGGTGGAACGGGAAAAGCTGAACCTATTATGGGATGGGACCTTATTTGGTGTTATTTCCCGCTCTTATCAGGAAAAAAAAATACAGCATCAGCAAAGGTTGCAGTTCCTGCCTCCGTGTAAGAGGGAAAAAAAACAAACTAAGAATGATGGAAGTCTCGGAAATTTCATCTGAGGTATACTTCTATTAAATTTATATATCTATGTTCCCTGAGCTCCTTCTTATCACGTTCGCCTCGCAGGGAGCTCCCAGCTCTACTTCCCCCATTGGCCTGCGCCCCCGGGGCCACGCCCCCTCCGTCCTTGCCTTCTGATTGGCCCGCGGCGGCGGCGGCGGCGGCGGCGGCCGAGCGGCCCAAAGGGAGGGTCCTACCTACGGCCGCCGCTTTAACCGCTGGCGCCTCCAGGTCCTGGAAGGGGTGTAGTGACCCCCGCCCGCGCTTTAACCGTCGCGCGGCCAACTCTTGAACCTCCCCGTGGACAAACGTCGAGCGAATGTTCTCTCGCACGGAGGAGAAAAGAGGCGGGCGGAATTGAGTCGGGAAGGCCGCGTGGTTGGCGGTGGGTTTTATGCAGCTGCCAGGACCCGGCGCGCTGAGGCGAAGAGGGAGGGGGGGGGGAAGAAGGAGGAGGAGGAGGCGGAGGAGGAGGCGGGGCTTCGGCGAGGAGGGAGGGGAGGGGGGGACGGAGAGGAGGAGGAGGAGGAGGAGGAGGAGGAGGAGGGGGGGGCAGGCAGCCAAGATGGCGGCGGAGGAGGAGGCGGGGGAGGCGCTGCTGCTGCTGCTGCCGCCGCTCCGGCGAGGGAGGACGAGGTGAGGCAGGCGGACGGGAAGGAAGGGGGGGGGAATGAAATGGCGGGCGGGAAGGGGGGGGGAAGGACCCGGCGCGGTGGGGGGGGAGGGGAGGGGAGGAGGAAGGGGAAGCCAGGGGGGGGAGGGGGGGGGAGGGGGGGCTTTGACAGGACCTGAGGGGACGAATGGCGACCCCGGGGGGGGGCTTTGAACGGGACCCCCCCTTCCTCTCCCTCTCCCTTCCCTTCCCTCCCCCCCCCAACAAGTCCTACTCGGGGAGAGAGAGAGAGAGAGGGGGGGTGTCTCCTCCTCCTCGCCGGCCTTCCCGCGCCTCGGACTACAACTCCCATCTTCCCCCCTCCCCCCCTCGTGGGTGGGGGCGGAGGGTGAGGAGGAATTCCTTCCCCCCCCCGCCGCCGCCGCCCAATTTCGCTCTTCCCCTCCCAAAGCTATCATGATGATGATGGTGGTGGTGATGGTGGTGGTGATGGTGATCCTGATCCTACTCAGGTTTTCCTCTGCCCTAAACCGGAAGCCTTGGCCTACAAGTCCCATCATCCCCCCCCCTACCCACGTGCCCCCCAGTGTGGTAGCCAGGGCAAGCTGGGAAGGGAAGACAGTCCCCACCTCCCTCCCCTCGTTGTATTTATTGTTGTTCTTGTTGTAGTTAATAATAATAATAATAATAATAATAATAATAATAATAATAATAATAATAATAATAATAAATTAATAAATTAATAAATAGTAAATGATAAGTTTTATCATCAATACTGCTACTAAATTATTAATATTTTTATCATTATACTGCTTATTATTATTATTATTATTATTATTATTATTATTATTATTATTATTAATTATCATCATCCTAATCATCATCATCAATATACTACTGCTGCTGCTACTACTACCACTATTATTGTTGTTGTTATTATTATTGCTATTATTATTGCTGCTGCAGCCACTCTACCACTACTACCGCGGCACATAATAATAGTAGTGCCGGTAGTGTTGGTTTTCCTCTTCCCTTTCCAGGAGCCCTGGTTCCAACTCCCATCATTCCCCCCCCCCCCAGACACACACTGCCCCTTGAATGACATTAGTTTTTGCCACCCTACTCAGGTTTAATGGGTTGCTTTCTAGGAGCCTTGGACTACAATGCCCTTCATCCCCCCCACCCCAGGCCCACCAGGCAAAGGATCGGCCTTAATGCTGTTGGCTGACCACCGTTAACCTGCCTTGGTTCCCCGAATCCCAGGCTCGCTTCCTTCGTAGACCTCAAGTTTTCTCGGACTACAACTCCCATCCCCCATTGGGTTCATGCCCTGCCTTGGGGGAAAGGCTGACCTAGCTTTGACAGGAGACCCCCCCCACCAACCCTTTGCCCCACCTGCCGCCCTCCAGATGTCGGTGGCAGGATAGGGGAGGAATGGCAGGTAGAGGTGGAATTTTAAAGGCATGGGGGAAAACTTTGGAGAAAAATGGAAAATTGGGGGAAACGGTGTTTCCTTTCCTCTCCCAATGTTTCTGGAAATGTTAAGTCTCTAAAATTGGCAGGTGTCAACACCTGTAGGCTGCCGGGTCAGAGGGAGATGGGATGGATTTATTTGAACTTGGAATGGGGGGGGGGGAGAGAACAGAGAAACAGATAGATAGATAGACAGACAGATAGATAGATAGATAGATAGATAGATAGAGATACCTTTGAGAATAAAGAGAGGCCAAATCCTGAAAACATGTACTCGGCAGTAAACTCAGTGTCCTGCCAGAACTCTGCTTATCTAGCAAATAAGCAGATTTATCTTGACAGTTCGCTTATCTTTCCACCTCCAATCAATACAGCTTTGTTTAAGGTACATGTTAAGTCTGGGATCCCTGTACACGCTCTTGCTTCCTTTTTGGACAGAATGAGGGTGAAATAAACTGCCTATTAAACATGGCCATGGAAATCATAGAAACCGCAATGTTTTTGGGGGTCGTTTAGATGCTAAACTTGCCATCGTCAGGCACTTCTTGTCTCATTTTTATTAGCGTGCATCTCGGGTTTCCTACGAGGAGGTTAGTTTGGGAGGAAAACCGTGCCATTGTGGGGACTCAGGCCGATTTGTTCTACTGGGTGAGAGATTGCCATGAAGGACGGGCAAGGGACGGAAACAGATTAGGTTTTGTTATGGGATCAGGAGGGGGGGGTCAGAGATAAATCAGTTTACAACAGACCCTACTCTGGAGAGGAGATTCCCACCGGGCGAAGGAGAGCAACTCTGTTTATTTCTGCATATTTTCAATGTCTTTCCATGGGTGGCATCTCTTTCTCTCCTTAAGCAGCTGAGGAAACTTGGCGGACGCTGTGGCTCTAACCCAGCGGTTCCCATCCTCGGTCCCCGGATCTTGGACTAACACTCCCAACAGCCTTCACCTGAGGCTGGGGATTGTAGTCCATTGAGAACACCTGGAGGCACAAGGCTGGGAAGCCCTGCTCTAACCACTGATTACACCTGCCTGTTGCAAAATGAAAGGGGACGCATGCATTTGGGCTGGGCTGGGGCGGGGCAGGAAGTGGGTCCCTCCCCGCTGTATGTGACCACCAAGGAATGGAGACAGGAGGCAGATAGCCTACGTTAAGGGGGGTGGTTAGGGAGATAATTTGGGCGGGCGGGCAGGTGGGTGGGGAGTTCATATCATTTGCTGCTGAAGGCAGCAGGTAGAATCAGACAGGAGCCGAGGAAATGGCCCACGGGGGGGGGGAGGTAGCAAGGAGGTGGAAGGAGGTTCAGGGTGGCAAGAACGTGGATTAGGGTGGTGGTGGAGGGGCCATCTAGTTGAATGGAAGCACATGGGGTGATTTAGGGGAAGACAGGCCATAGACCACTTAAGAACTCTTTATGGAGGTGTGTGTGTCTGATTTATCAAGGAGGCTGATTTAGGAGAGGAGAGGCAGGGGGTTGACCTAGTTAGTGCTTCTCTCAACCCTTTATACCTCAAATTTCATCCGTCGCTCCGTAAAAGGACCTGAGCCCGTCCACAATAGCAAGAAAAACCACCCTGCTTTATTCTCCTTCCAGAAGGACTTTAATCTCTTTAGAAGCGTCCTGCATTCGGTTTATAATTTATGTTTTTTAAGGACAACCTGCAGAGGTGACTTCAATGAACGCTCTTGAATCCTTGGGGTTTATGGAAGTGTGGGTTTTGTTTCTGGGGTCGCTTCGGCAGGTCTGTTCCAGTTCGGACGAGAAACTGGATTTAGGTCATAAAAAGTCCCTAGGGATCATGAAGGGGAGCCATTTCACTGGCCAGGCTGTCGGGCTTTTCTCTCACGGTGCTCGCGGGTTGTCAACTTCCCGGTAACGCTGTTGCTCCTGTGCCTGCGTCGCCCCGTAGCAGAGGCCACGGGTGGGCCTCGCGAGAAGTGGCCAAAGGAAACTACGAGTCAATGAGCGATGGTGTGTGATATCTATTTATGTCTTGGGGAACATAATAACGTTTCTCCTGCCCATCCGTTGGTGAATATACCCCAGGCGTTTGGTGACCTGTAGGTCTTTTGGCCTACAGATCCTATCAGCCCCCTTCCACACGGCCCCTGGCAGAGGAGTTGTCATCCAGCAAAGAATAATGAAGCTCTGAGCCCCTCTCTGTGAAAGTGTGCCGGTTTTTTTGCCCTGGATTTCTGGGTTAATGTAGGGTTTTGTGTAGCACCATGGTTCTGAACAAGCTGTACTTGGGACTACGAATACCAGGACCCCTTTCCCCACTAGCTGTTCTGCCCGGGGTTTCTGGGTCTTGCCGTCCAAGCACCAGCTGGGTCACCCCCAGTTTGAGACCCAGGGCCGTCGCTCTTTGGCCATCAGGAGCAGGGGGACGGTGGCCCCTCTTCCGGCACCCGGCACCTCCTGGATAGCACCGTGGATCTGGACTAGGGTTGTGTGTCACTCATGCCACATCTGGGCTGGCCCGGCACTGAGCTCCTTGGCTTGCGAGATTTCCCTTCCGGCAGAGCTGGGGACATCATCTCGGTTGCGTGTTGCAATGCTTGACGGAGTTCCGGTTTAGACACGGAGGGGGAAGCCGCGGGGCTGCCGTTGGGCCGCCTTCCTGTGGACTCTGTGGCCCCTCTTGACACGGGGCGCCGGGGAAAGTGCCTGTTTTTCTCCCCCTTCTGATAGCAAAAAGGTGACCACAACTCCCACAGTCGTTTGTCATTGGCAATAGAGGCTTGGGATTCTGGGAGTTGTGGTCCAAAACATCTGGAGGGCCAAAGTTTGGCCACCACTGGGTCTGCCCGAGCCTTGAAACTAACCAGCTAAAAGGAGACAGGGAAGAAGAGAGGTAGAAGCTGTGGAGGATGGCCCTTGGGTTTTGAAGCCTCGCCCAACTGTATAATAACCATTACGCCAGGCATGTCCAAACTTTGGCCCTCTTGATGTTTTGGACTGCAACTCCCAGAATCCCAAGCCTGTATTTCCAACGGCAAAGGGCTGTGGGAGTGGTGGTCCAAAACATCTGGAGGGCCGACGTTTGGACATGCCTGCGTTACACAGAAAGAACAGAACAGAATTACGAAACAGCTTGTTGCCGGCGAAAGGCGTTCCGACCGATGCAGTTGGACTTCAGATCTCGCCACGCCCCCACCTTTATCCATGCTGGCCAGGCCTCATGGGGTTTGTAGTCCAGCCGTGTTCCGGCAACCGGCCCTCCTTGGCCCGGTACTTTGCCTGGTTAACCCTACAAGCGTCACCTCTCCTTACTCACGATTTTTGAGAAGGATGTTATTTTGGGGAGCTAGAAATCGCTTGCCTGAGCTGTGCTGATCAGAGGATGATGGGGCTTGTAGTCCAAACGGCAAACCATAGAAGTCCCCCCCCCCCCTCCTCTCCCCCCCTCCCCCCTCCCCAGTTTTTTGGTGGCAGGTTTTCTAGAATATCTCCTTTGCCCGAGTGGCCTGTTTTTCCGCCTGCCTTTTCTCTCGGGATGCAGGGCGATCACGTTGCTCCCGGACGTTATATAAATACCCACGTAAGGTGGGGGAGAGGCCGAGCGTATGTGGAGCGGCCCTTCGGGCGCGGATTCGCTAAACTAAATCAGCGGAGGGAGAATCCTTTGTCTGAAAGCGTAGAGAGCGGAGTGAAAGGAATAGGCTAGCTAGTGGAGCAGACTTATAATAATAATAATAATAATAATAATAATAATAATAATAATAATAATAATAATAATAATAATAATAATAATAATAATAATAGTCACACAGGTCGGTTTATACTTAACGGTGGTCCTTTTCAGGTAGACAGGACTCCGATGTGGTTGACCCGTTCCCTTCTGGGGTCGGCCCTCGGACTACCCTGCAAGGCTTGCCCGTGGCCACCCAGGCTGGCTGTCCTCCTTGGAGACCCGATCGAGCCCCCTGCCTCTGCAGCCGGGGACTATAACCACTGAGCCATCTGGCCAGCCAGCTTACGATCCTTATAGGTTTCAGAAGTTGAACTCAGGCTAGGGAGATGGGACAGGGTCAAGGGGGTATGGTGCATTGAAGAATAAATACTCTGCCCCTGAAATAATAATAATAATAATAATAATAATAATAATAATAATAATAATAATAATAATAATAATAATAAATCTGCTCGCATAATTCGCTGATATATCACATAGTCCTAAACACTTGGGAAGCGTTTGACTAGTGATTTGTATTACATAATCCAGTGTAGTTAGCTGTGTGGTTGTTGTTGTTGTTGTTGTTGTTGCTGTTGTTGTTGTTGTTGATGATGATGATGATGATGATGATGATGATGATGATGATGATGATGATGATGGAAAGAGCTTAATCATTGGAGAAGGTTAACTCCAGCTTAGCACCTGGCAGCTGTGTTCTCCAGATTCTTCTTCTTCTTCTTCTTCTTCTTCTTCTTCTTCTACTACTACTACTACTACTACTACTACTACTACTACTACTACTACTACTACTACTACTACTAGTCTCACATCCTGGTTGTGGAAGGCCATGGGGGTAAGGGAACCAGGCTGGCCAAAGCTCCACACAAGCACTTCTTGTGTGTGTGTTGTGTTGTGTTGTGTTGTGTTGTATTGTATTGTGTGTGTGTGTGTGTGTGTGTGTGTGTGTGAGAGAGAGAGAGAGAGAGAGAGAGAGAGAGAGAGAGGACCCGAGGCCTGTGTTGTAACATTTTGTTGCAGGTTCACCTGCCCCCCCTTCCTCCCTCAGGGACCCGGGTCGGTCCTGCACACCCGGTTCACCGAGCGACTTCCCAGCCTGAATTGACGGGGCTTCCCTCCTCCCTTCCACCCCATGGCCAGCCCCCAGAGTCACATCTCAACCCCCCCCCCAAAAAAAAAACCTCTGGGCTCTCCTCTCTGCAATTTCCCTCTGCGTTCCAGCTGCATCTCCTGATGAGGTCAGGCGGTGGCGGAGGAAGAGGAGGAGGAGGAGGCTCCTGCCGGCGGCTGATTCTGTTTGTGAGTTATCCTGAAGTGACACGGAGGAGGCCCGTGGTGTTCCTTCGGCCGTTAGAACGAAAAAGGCACCAGGGATTCGTTTCGTTTCGTGTCTCTCTCTCTCTCTTGCTTGTTTTTTTAAAGTTGCAAAGCTGGTTTTAAAAAGGCTCCAACCACTGGGCCTTCCCACCTCCCTGCCCAAAGACTTCTTAAGAATATATTTTTTTCATTGTATACTCTCTGGCACAGTGTATCCCAGGGGTGTGCAAACTTTGGCCCTCCAGATGTTTTGGACTACAGTTCCAAGAATTTGAAGCCTGTATTGCCAATAACAGAGTGAGTCTGTCTGTCTGTCTGTCTGTCTGTCTGACTGTCTGTCTGTCTGTCTGACTGGCCCTCCTTCCGGGTCTGGGCTTTTCCCTGCGCCTCCGAAGGGGAGGAGGGCCGGGGGGGGGGATGATGAGTTGCCAACAGCTGTGGATTTTGGGGAGGGGTCTCTCTCTCTCTGCTTTCGTCTGTGGCCTCCCCGTCCAACGCAAGCGGTGCTATTTTTGAAATACGGGGGGATTATCGGGCAGCCGGGCCTTCCACGACTCGGGGCCCGATTCTTTGCAAGGTTGCCTGCGTGGCCGCGGCGGTCTCCACCGAGCGCCGTTCGCCGGGCGAAGGAAGCGGTCAAAAACTTCAAAACGGAGGGGAGGTAAAAACAACAACAACACAACAAGAACCCTTGGGGGAAAAGGGGGCCGTTTTCAAAGCCGGCGGCTGACAGATGAAAGTTGTTGGTTGCCTGGCACTGGGCTAATTGGGTTGGGAACGATAGTCAGATCCGGGTTTGAATCCTCCTCTGTAGGGTCCGTGGAGAGGGGCAAAGCGCACCCAATTGCCCCCCCCCATTCAATGAATTTCCTTTCCCGTCTCTACACGGCCCATTTCCCCCTGTCCGGTCGTAGTGACGCACGGCCGTTCAGAAGCCTCCAGTTCCCTTGCAGGTCCTTGCGAGGTAGGTGGGTGCACAAGTCCAAGGCGCAGAGCAGGAAGAGGAGAAGGCGTGCGCCGTAGCAGGGAAGCCCCAGGCAGGCGACAGAGCCCCCCCCCCCGTCTCCACAAAGAGGGGGCCCAGTTCCTTAACGAACGAACGGAGCCCGTCGCCAGCGAGAGGAGGAAACCAGTCAAGAAGGGGATCTGCCCCGGCACCCTTCCCTCTCGTGTGCGTTTGCATCGACGGGCCCGCACGAGTCCGGTGCTGGTGCCGGAAGCATGCGCCAGCTTGCCGGAGCCAGGTGGTGCTCTCGAGAAAGCCTGGGTGGCCTGGTCTCCCACGTGGATCCTGGAACAGGGGTGGGCCTCCCCTTGTGGTGTGTGTGTGTGTGTGTGTGTGTATGTGTGTGTGTGTGTGTGTGTGTGTGTGTGTGTGTGTGTGTGCGTGCATCCCCCCGCCAGCCTTTGTACCTCCTCTGGCTCAAAAGGTCCCCAGTGTGTGTCATTTGCTTTGGAGTGATGGAGACAGACTCCGGAGTGCCGGGTTCAAATCCCTCACTCATCCACGGGATCTCACTGGGGTGCTGGTGGAAGGGAGATATCTCACTGACCTCGCAAGCCCTCTCTGGTTTGCTAGATGCCAGTTCTGGCTTGGCGGCACAGAGCCCACGTGTCAGAACCTCACAAAATCCAAATTTGCGTTGTATGTTTTCCGAACGTTCGTATAAAATTTCCTCGAAAAACAGGGAGAAGGGAATCCTCATTTCCCTCAAATTTCTCTCTCTCTCTCCCCCCTCTCTTTCTCTGTGTTTGTGTGTGTGTGTGTTTTGGATTTCTACATCTCTAGTTCTGTGTTCTTTGTGGCTTGGCCGAGATCGGCAGAAGAGACATGCTTGATAAATCAATGCAAATGGAAAAATGGAGGGGTGTGTTCTGCTGAGAGAATACGCCTGGAGTAATTTTTTAAAAAAGCATTTTTTTGTGTGCTCAAAATGCAGCCACAGGCAACGGGCTGTGTTTTCGGGAGTGGGGGAACCCTGTTGGCTCTTTTCCCTCTGGAATACACTTTTTAACACCA
Source organism: Phrynocephalus guinanensis (assembly GCA_037367245.1). Taxonomy (NCBI): domain Eukaryota; kingdom Metazoa; phylum Chordata; class Lepidosauria; order Squamata; family Agamidae; genus Phrynocephalus; species Phrynocephalus guinanensis. The sequence continues at coordinate 12,645,830 of CM074750.1, forward strand.
CCTTGGTTCCTTCTTGGCTGACTGGCCAAAGTAAACACTGTCGGCCGGTCCGTTCAGAAACCTCTAGATTCTTGATTTCTTGGCTGTTGATTCCTTATTTCCTCATGCTTCCCACTAAAGATGTGGAATATCGCGTTGTTAGTCTATGGAACTCCCTGCCACAGGAGGTGGTGACGGCATCTGGCCTGGATGCCTTCAAAAGGGGATTGGACAGATTCATGGAGGAAAAGTCCATCACAGGTTACAAACCATGATGGAGATGTGTCATCTCCAGGCTTAAAACCAGGGTCCTTCAAGGGCCAGAGGCAGGGGAGTGGTATCAGGAGACAGATATCTAGTCTCATGCGCTCCCAAACGCATCTGGTGGGGCCACTGTGAGATACAGGAAGCTGGACTAGATGGGCCTTTGGCCTGATCCAGCAGGGCTCTTCTTATGTTCTTACGTTCTTATGGAAACTACCCCCCCCCCCCCCATTTTTCATTTCCCACCCCAAAACATCTCCTCAAGGCTTTAAGAGTTCCAGATATGTTACATCTCTGCTCCCTATTAAAAGTATCAGAAGGGAGGAGGAGGAGGAGGTTTTATCCCCAGCATCTGCTCTTTAAAAAGAAGCGTTAGGGGAAAGCTTTGCTGGGGGACTAAAGAAAGCGGCTGCCGGCCAGAGTCGGCAACACTGGGTCGGATGCGCCCGCGCTCTACATCTCTCAAACCGGCCACGTCCCCTGGAGGAAAGCATTGGGGGCCATGCATTAGACTCCGACCTCCGTTCTGGGGTGTCTCCAGCCAACCAGTGACGGGGAAAGGACCCTGCCTGCCCGAGCCGGCTGCACTGCCTCGGATTGGCCAAACCTCTGATGTTATACCTAAATCTGCTGTCCTGTGTTCGGGATTCTCGCCGTCTTGTCACTTCTGACAGAGGTGGGGCGCCGCGTACCACCTGGGAGTTCTCACTCTTGGTCCGTCATCATAAATTGTGCCAGGGGGAGCCACGAGGCAACGGTGGCCAGGGTCTCGGGGGGGGCTTCCTCTCACCTGTCCTCCCCCCCCCTGTTCCTTTTTCAGGCGTTTCCGGATGGTTCTCCAATTGTGATCTACCTGCCTTGCCCAGACGGTGGCGCCACCACCTCTTTCGAGAATGTCCAGCTCCGGCTATCCTCCGAACCAAGGCGCCTTTAGTACGGAGCAGAGTCGGTACCCGACGCACTCGGTCCAGTACACGTTTCCCAGCGGGCGACACCAGCAGGCAAGTGTGTGGCGGGTCTCCGTGCCGATTTAGAGGGGTTGCAATTCCGACCGTCTGCCTCCGTGTTAGATCCAGGGTTTCAGCAGACCGTCGTAATGAATTGGTTCCCGTCGACGCGCCACTCTAACAGTTAGGAAGTTTTTCCTGATAATTCTGCCGAAATCTGGCTTCCTGTAACTTTGATCTCATGTCTCCCCTCCGTCTTATATTCTGGAAGATGAACCTGTTCTTTCCTTGGAGAGGTTGATTTCCAGCCCCACTTGACCTCACGGCAACATCTGTGGCTTCCCTTCTTTCCGTTTTCACAACAGCCTTGCCAGGTATACTCTAGGCCAGGCATGCCCAAACTTCGGCCCTCCTGATGTTTTGGACCACAACTTCCAGAATTCTAAGCTTTGATTGCCAATGGCAAAGGACTGTGGGAGTTGTGGTCCAAAACATCTGGAGGGCCAAAGTTTGGACATGCCTGCTCTAGGCCCAGCAAGAGACAAAGTCTGCGTCATTGAGTTTATAACCTCAGTGAGCACCTAGAGATTTTTAATCCCCTACATCCTGGCTCCATATTCCGACTGCTGTGCCACACTGCCTTTCTACTTTTGTCTGATTTCAAGCATCGCTGGGTTTCATTCAGGAAAAAAATATATATACCTATTATGAGACTGCTCTTCCCAGCGTCCCTAGCCATCAGGGCCAGTGGCTGAGGGATGATGGGATTTTGTAGTAAAAAAAAAACCACCTAACATTTCCTCTGCCCTGCTGCTGTCGCAGTGCCGTGGCCAGAGTTGGTTTGATTTCCTATTTCTATTTCAGTTTGCAAGTCGGTGCAAAAGTTACTGCTGCCTTGGGTTGGTCTTTTTTAAAATCATTGTTTGCTTCTAATGCTGTAAGCCACTGTGGGTCCTTTTTAAAGGAGAAAGGCGGGGCAAAGCAATTTCAGAATATGTAAAAGATGTATTTTACCAACGTCCAACATTTGGAGCAGGACAAAAAGATTTAAAAATAAATACATAAAGCTGGGACGATCCCCCACCCCTTTTTATTTTAACCTTTTTCTTCTGTGTGTGTGTGTGTGTGTGTGTGTGTGTGTGTGTGTGTGTGTGTGTGTGTGTGTTTAAAGGGCATCTGCGCCCTTATCACCGGCGCCATGGTTTCTTGGAATCGTTTTTGAAAACATTTGACCAGGCAGGCCTGCCGTTAATATTTGACTGGCTTTTGTGTATCGGCCGGCCGGCACAAGGGGTTAGAACGGTACCCCTCTTGTTATAAAAAGGTGACCTCCCAGGATTCGAAAGTGCGGCTTCGGCCTGGGTTCGAATTCCCCCCGCTCAGCCGGGGGCCACCCGTTGTGGTGTGGAATTGGGAAAAGCCTTGTTTTAAAAAAAATCTCATTTTTACTTCGAAAACCCTCCTCGGGTCACTAAATGTCTAGGCCGCAAGTTATTTTGCAGAATATTGGTCCTTGTATCTCCCAGCAGGCCTGGGGAGTGTAGCTCTACTCGGTGTTTGTTTAAATTCCCTTTATTGTGTAATTTTTTTTTTTTTGTGGGGGCGGCGTTCAGGAGTTTGCGGTTCCCGATTTCCGCCCTTCTCATCTGGAGGTGAGCCAGGCAACTCAGCTGATCCAGCAGCAGCATCAGCAGCAGCTCCGACGGCGTCCGTCGCTGCTCTCCGAATTTCACCCGGGCTCTGATAGGTAAGGCTGCCTTTTTAGTTGCATTTCGTCGGTTTGTGTGTCTGTATTTATTTATTTATTTATTTTAAGACTTGTATACCGCCCGTCTTCCCGAAGGAACTCCGGGCGGTTCACAACAGACTTAAGATATTACAAAGGTCATATCAACAATATAAGTACATGACAATTTAAAACACTCAAACAAGAAACAAAATAAAAAAACAAAAATGGCAAAACACACAAAAAAGTGTGTGTGTGTGTGTGTGTGTGTGTGTGAGAGAGAGAGAGAGAGAGAGAGAGAGAGAGAGAGAGAGAGAGAGGAATGTCTTGACTGGAGTGTGTTTTTAATAATAATAATAATAATAATAATAATAATAATAATAATAATAATAATAATAATAATAATAATAATAATAATAATAAAAACAACTTTATTTCTATGCCGCCTTTCTCCGTCCATGGCCCAGATGTGCCTAAATGTAAAGACAGAAGCCCTTAGCTTGGATCTAGCAACGACAGAACTGCAGGGACCCTCAGAGGTCATTTAGCCCAGCCCCGGACCCGTTGAGGAGTTCCTCGGGGTGGTTCCCTCGTCACTGTTCATCTCCAGGCTTTTGAGAAGGAGGGCACTTTCGGCCTTTAAAGCTGAGCTGGGAAACAGTGGCCTTTGGGGAGGGGGATCAATCTCCCATCAGCCCCAGCGCGGAAGTCCCAGGGGGGGGGGTCAGGGATAATGGGAGCTGTTGCTGAGCCAGAGTTTGGGCAGGGTGGCCGTAAAAGCCCAACACGCTGCTTGCGGCCCGCCCGGTAACTTGATTTAAAGCATTCTCTGGACGCTTGACTGTTTTTAATTAGTCAGGCCACCCGTTGCCCCAAATTGAGCTGGGTGCTCAGTTGACCCGCCTCTGAAGGATGGAAGCCCGAGCGAGCCTCCAGCCGGCTTAACCTGGAATCGCACCCAGGTCGTGAGCAGAGTTTTCTCCGCAGCGCTGCGATTTAACGGCCGCTCCACGAGGCTTCCTTCCGTCCCTCTATGAGGCTCTTAACCCTTCCTCGCCGTCTTTTTTCTCTCCTCCGCTCGCAGGCCCCAGGAGAGGAGATCGGGCTACGAGCTCCAGTACCACCCGGGCCCCTCGCAAGCCGACCACGACGCGCTCGACTCCAAACGCCCGCGCCTGGATCAGCTGTCCGATTCGCACTACCAGCGGGTCAGCACCGCCACCGTTCTCCCCTTGGCTCACCAGCTGCAGGAAGGGCTGCGCGCCTCGGATCTAAAGAAGGTACTGCCCGGCGTTTGCAGCAGGGGGGTCGCTGGCGGCGGGGTGCGGGCACAGAGATTGGGGTTCCCTCTCCTGTCCTCCCCTGGCAGCGGCGCCAAGAGGAAGGGGTTAGGAGCTTTGTCACCCCGAATCTGCAGATTCCTCGTGGTTCCCTGCTCACTAAATGTCTGAGATTCCAGCCCTGGAGAATTTTGCAAAGCTGCTGGGTTTGGGCGAACTCCGGGTCCCATCTTGCCTTGGCATTGCCCAAGATTGATGGACACCGGAATACAGTAAGACCTATAAGCCCACTCCTTTCCCAGGTTCAGATCTTTCCTTCCTGGGCTGATCGATCCCTGGAGGGTCTGCCAAATTTACTTTATTTATTTATTTCTTACATTTTCATCGCACCCATCTGGCCATAAGGTCACTCAGGGCAGCTCACTATCCATCAGAAGAGAAACAAGAGCAAAAGAATAGCATAATTGTGTTACTTTGTTATTTTGTTATGCTACTGTACATAATTGATTTTTAAAATGTGTTACTTTGTTATTTTGTTATGCTACTGTACATAATTGATTTTTAAAGTGTGTTACTTTGTTATTTTGTTATGCTGCTGTACATAATTGATTTTTAAAATGTGTTACTTTGTTATTTTGCTATGCTATTCTACCTTGTAAACCACCCAGAGTAGCCCTAGTGCAGTGAGGGCAAACGTTTTAGAGACTTGAGCGCCCAAACGGCGATTCAAAAGCGACTAATTTTTCACAAAGTGCCAAATACAGCAATTTAACCTGAATACGGGTGGCTGTGAAGGGTGATGTCGGGTGCCCACAGAAAGGGCTCCGAGGGCCACCTTGGGCACCCGTGCCATAGGTTCCCCATCACTGCCCTAGGGCTAGATGGGAGGTATAAAAGTCAAATAAACAAACAAACAAACAAACAAAAAATTGAACACAAACCAGCAGCATAAATAGACCAAGTAACGTAAAACTACCAAATAAATCAATATCATTGAAAAGCAAAAACCATGACACGTTAAACACGTTAGTACAGTATATAGCAGTATAGCCGTGTAAATTAATATCCAGGCCAGGGACAGGGGTGTCTCTAAGGGTTCTGATCTGGAGGACCCTCCAGGTGGCGTGGACTACAAACTTCCATAATCCCACCTCCAGCTCCCTTCAGACCCATTGGGGAGGGTCCCGGGTTGGTAAAAGCCTCCCCAGGGTAGAAATCTTTTGATATCTCATCCTTCCCGATCTGTTTTGGAGCTCTGGGTTGGGCGCCCCGGTGTTCTCCGAGGATTCCCCCAGGCGGAACGGCTGTCCCTTTTTGGCCCGTGGCCCTGAGGTCTGCAGACCTCCCCTAAGCTTGGCTCCCTAGAAGCTTGTCTGCCCCCCCCCCCGGCTTTGGCCACCTCTGGTTGACAAGGGTCCAGCCGACAGCTGTGCCCGGATGACGGCGTGCCTGCCCCTCTCTCCCCCGCCAGGAGCTGTCCTTCGGAGGCAAGCATGAGGGCCCCCCGTCGCCTCTCGCCGGCCAGCCCTGTGGCGAGGATCAGAACGCTTCCCCGTCCAAGCTGTCGAAAGAGGAGCTGATCCAGAGCATGGACCGCGTGGACCGGGAGATCGCCAAGGTGGAACAGCAGATCCTTAAACTGAAGAAGAAGCAGGTAAGGCCCCGGACGGGGCTCCATTTATCTCCCCCGGTTTCTCTTTTCACTTTTCGGCCTGTGATTCGTTTCTGTTTGTACCTCTCGGCGTGAGATTCGTGAGCGGCTCCCGGAAGGTATTAAAAATGTTGTCTCTCCCCCCCCTTCCCAAGAAAAGGACATTGTTCTGTTCTGAAATGAGGAGGTTCGCCCAAAGGTTCCCCCCAACGCACACGCCAGCAGGCTCCCCTTTGCACGCCCGCGGACCCTGGGTGTGCTGTGTGCTTCTTCCCTGCAATGCTAGACTCCAGGCCCCATCGTCCATCCCCAGATGGCACGTGGGAGGTGCATTCCCTTCTGGTGTGCTCCTCCTGCCCAGTCCTGTTAGAAATGGGGAATAATCTGGAACGAAGGAGGCGTTTCCGAGTCTTCCTTTGGCCCAAGGCTGCCGTACACAGAACGTGGCGGTCTCCGTGATCTCCCCGTGTCTATATTCGTGGTGGCGTCTGGATCCGGCCTTCCTTCATGGAGAGATGGTGGTCCCTTGGTGGCCTGTTTTTAATCCATTTAAGCATGTAGGTCTGCTCCCATGGGGCATATACTCACCCTTTTCGTTCAACTCCCGTCTGAGTGACTAGCGATTAAAAATGCCTCTAGTTGAAAGTCTCTAAACTAGCAAAGTTGATGGCATCGGGCCTGGGTGCCTTCCAAAGGGGGTTGGACAGATTCCTGGAGGAAAAGTCCATCATCCCAGGTGACAAACCATGATGGAGAGGTGTCATCTCCAGGCTTAAAACCAGGGTACTAGAAGGGCCAGATGCAGGGGAGTGGGATCAGGAGACAGAGATCTAGTCTCATGCGCTCCGAGACGCATCTGGTGGGGCCACTGTGAGATCCAGGAAGCTGGACTCGATGGGCCTTTGGCCTGATCCATCAGGGCTCTTCTTAGGTTCTTATCTTCTTATGTAAAAAGGGAGATGCAGAGGAAAGAGGAAAACAAGAGTTTTTTCGTTACTAATAATTAGCTGGGCAGGTGCAGACCCTAATGAAGGTGGCTACTACCAAGAGGCCAGCGCTGGCCGGTTTTTCCTTCCCCCTGTCCCCACATCTCCTGATCCAGCAGGGCTCTTCTTAAGTTCTTATGTTTAAAACGTTATTTCTGGTCCTTTTGAGGTCTCGCTTGTCTCCCCATCGCAGCTGTGCCTGCCCAGACGGAGTCCTTATCTCGGGTGACTCATTGCCTGTGGGCGTACGGCGCGGGGGGGGGGAGTCATCGTCCGTGAAGATGGCCGGCTTATCTCCCACACCTTATCCTTATCCTTATTTTTTTGGACATGTTGTCTCTTAGCAACAGCTGGAGGAAGAAGCCGCCAAACCGCCGGAGCCGGAGAGGCCCGTTTCCCCTCCGCCCGTGGAGCAGAAGCACCGCAGCATCGTCCAGATCATTTACGACGAGAACCGGGTAACGCTTGGGGTGTGTGTGTTGGTTTTGGGGGTGCCTTCTTGAAACCGTGTTGCTGCCGTTTGAAAGCCCCTTCCCTTTTGCTCTTGGCTCGGTACGGGGCACAGCCGGGGGCACGTTGGCAAGCCCCTCTGTCCATTTGTGTTTTTATTTAAGACAAGAGAAGAGATAAGATAATTCTTTATCAATCCTGCATCAGGGAAAGGTACGGGTTACGCAGCTCCCGGTCGAAAGAAGAAGCAAGAAGGGGCAGGTGCGCAAAAAGTGTAAAGTGAGAAAGAAAGAAAAAATAGACAAGATAAAATCAACCCAAAGGAGCCAAGGCGGCAGAAGTTAAAAAGGGAGTGTTTAAAAGCTGGAAACAGTCCGTCGGCAACGCTGGGAAAGCGTTTGAAAAAGCGGTACAGTAGGACCCCCGGTATCCGCTGGAGATTGGTTCCAGGCCTTCCCATGGATAATGAAAACTGCGGATAAGACTGAACGCCTGTCCACCCACCCCCAAACTGCTGTTTCCTGACAGTAGCTTGCTTTATGACTGCTGTTTTGAGACAGTAGCTTGCTTTATGGCTGCGGTTTGTGACAGTAGCTGGCTTTACAGATGCTGCTTGTGACAATAGCTTGCTTTGTGGTGGCAGAATTATTTAATTTTTTTTCCCCTCTGCAAACTGTGGATAACTGAATCAGTGGATACGGGGGTCCTACTGTATATGAAAAAACAGGCCCTGAAATCCTTCTATATCCTCCTTTCAAACCAGCAGGGCCCCTTGACCTAACCCCGCAGGGCTGTTGTAACAGGTTGTGGATGGGGAGGGGGAGAATCCACTCCATAAACACGACAAACGGGCCGGTTTTCCTGGAGGAAGCCAACGACGGCGATTCTTTTTCTGTCCTTTTCCAGAAAAAAGCAGAAGAAGCCCACAAGATCTTTGAAGGCTTGGGGCCGAAAGTCGAGCTGGTGAGCAACCCTTGTGACTCCAGGGTGAAGGGAGGGAGTCCCGTCGGCTTTTACGCCCCCCCCCCCCGAGACGTCCTTCAGAGGCAGACGGAGAGCAGATGAGCTCTGCGCGAATAACATTTTGCCGTGACGTTGGGGTGGGTGGGTGGGTGGAACATGGGCCTGGATTTCTCCCCGGGTTTAAAATGCACACCCCTTGGCGGAATTGTTTTCATCTCTGGGTTTCCGCACCCCGGGGGGGGGGCCTCGTTCCTTGCAAATTGAAAGACTCGTTTAGCTGCGTTTTCTGTGAACGTCTGAGGGAATCCTCCTGGGTGGCGTTGGACTCCGCTCACCCCAAGTTCAGCTCAGCCGATGCTGGGAGCGGAGGGGATGGGATTCGTCGTTCAGGATGTCAGAAGGGAGGGGTAGGTTTCCCCAGCGTAGCTAGAACGGCTGGGGGCTGTCGTGTTTTGGACGCCTTTTCCGGTCTCGGTCCCGGACGCTCCCCGAACGTTTCCCGATCGAGAAGGGGGCCCTCGCTCTTGAGCAATCACGACGTTGAGGGTGCTTCCAACAGGGCGCCTCTTGGCACAGCCTCTTCCCTACGCCCGCCCTTGGCCCCTGCGAGCGAGGGAGCCGCCCTCTGCCCGGCCGGCACGGGGGAACACCCCAGGGCCTCCTGAAATCTCCACCAAAGGAGCGACACTTGGCTTCCTCCTCCTCACCTGATGGGATTTGTAGTCCCGGCCTTGGGAAGCCCCAAGTTCGGTGGCGGAGCGCCAACTCCGCCGCCGTCCTGGCTGAGAGACAGGAACAGGCAGAGAAGGGCCTGGCCGTGACCTCTCTTTTTGGTTCTTTCAGCCCCTTTACAACCAGCCGTCGGATACTAAGGTCTACCACGAAAACATCAAAACGTAAGTGGCTCATTTGGAGGAACTGGGGTGCTTTCCCTTTTGTCCCTTGGAGCGAACATTCCCAGAGGTCCCCAGCTAGAGTAAATGAAGAATTCAGGGAATTTTAGTCCAAATATCCCTCCATCCCTCCCTCTTTCTCTCTCTCTTTCTTTTCTCGTCTTTCCATCTCTATCTCCATTCATTCTCCAGCCCATCCGTCACTCCCTCCATAGAGATAGATAGAGAGAGAGAGAGAGAGAGACAGAGAGAGAGAGAGAGAGAGAGAGAGAGGATGGAAATTTAAGCATGCAATATCTTGTCTTCGGACTCCCCCGGGGCATATTCCGTCCATTCCGTTTTTATTGCAGACGCCCATACGCTGACCCGGCCAACCCCCGGCGTCGATCCTTTTCTAAACTAAATTTAATTTAGCATTTTTTTCCTGCCCAATCCCACCCAGTCTTGTGAAGAGGCTGCCTCCCCCCCAGGCACCGCTGCCAGGAGCAGAGGGTTCACTCTGAACCGTTTGGAGCCAAGCTTGTTTTAAACCTCCTGTGCGTGGCTCGGCCCCGTGCGAAATGCAAAATATCTTCCCTGTTAGTTAAAAGGAGCTGCCGCTTGTGCATTTAGTTATATTCCCTTGGAGCATTCCTGCTCCGACCCGTCTTTCCGGGTTCTCGTTAGACGCTTCGTGCGCCCCGTCTTTTCTTGACGGGCACCGTTCGGGTGAGAGGAGAACGTTTCTCTCACTTTCTCCGTGGCCGTCCGTTTTCTTCTCCCTCCTAGGAACCAAGTCATGAGAAAGAAGCTGATTCTGTTTTTCAAGAGGCGGAACCATGCGAGGAAGCAAAGGGTAGGTTGGCGTGAATTTGGCGTGTTAATTTTCCAGTGCGCGGCGGGGCAACAACAACAATAATAATAATAATAAATACCCCCTTTCGCGGGGGTTAGGGACCCAACCTGACCCACAATAATTCAAAATCCGCAGTATGCGGATGCAGGTTGGGTCAGGCCTGGGGGGGGGCTAGCTGGGGGCCCTTGTACTTATCCCCAGCCTGGCGCTGTCCTGAATGGGTCTACGAAGGCCTGCCCCAAAAGGGCCTCCCTCTGAACCGGAAGTGTCTTCTGGATCACCGAAAATCATTTCTGAGGCCTCCGACAGGCCTAGAAAGGCCCTCGGAGGCCTCAGAAATGATTTTCTGCGCATCGGAACTGACTTCCTTGCATCTCTTATATCACACCTATTGGAGTTTTTGTCATTTCGATTGACTGTCTTTGGTATTTTGGAATCATACCAACTTTCCCCTGGTCTCTGCTTTGACCTTGTGACTTGGCTCTTTTTGCGTGTGCGCGTGAATATCCAGGAGCAGAAAATCTGCCAGCGTTACGATCAGCTGATGGAGGCGTGGGAGAAGAAGGTGGACCGGATCGAGAACAACCCACGCCGGAAGGCCAAAGAGAGCAAAACCCGCGAATATTACGAAAAGCAGTTCCCCGAAATCCGGAAACAGAGGGAGCAGCAAGAGCGATTCCAGAGGTCCGTAAAACAAACCAACCGAACCCAAAAATGGTTCGGGAATTTTTCTGTTTCGGCCCCAAGGGAGGCCCTTACTTTCCTTCATGCTCTAGCAAAAACCCTGAACTGGATGGCGCCGAACCTCTGAATTCGTTTGTGTCCCTTTGCCCTGCGTCAGTTCCCTTAGGGAGAGGCGGCTCTGTAGAAATGGGGTGTTTTGGATTTGGAGGAGGCCACACAGGGACACTTTTCAGAGAGCAGTTCCGTGATTTTAAGAAGAAGAAAAGATTTAAATTAAAAAAATGTTTTAAATATTATTTTTAAGCCGAGTGATGTTTTTACAGACAAAACCTTGCACGGTCAGCAGATCCTTGCGCTGTTAAAAGAGCGCAACGGATCTTTGCAATATTAAAATAATCCTAATGCACCAACTCCGCAAATGGTTTCCTACCCCGATCATATCATTTCACGGCAGCGTCGTCAGCGGTTCCCCATTTTTAAAGCTCTCTCTGTTTGGGTCTTTTCTTTTAACCTTTCTCCGTCATCCCAGGTACGGCAGAAAGAGAGGCTCTAAGATGGAACTAATCAGAAAACATTTTATGGAATGATAAAGTTCTGCCCAGCGGATCTGCATCAACTTGAAAATGTTTTCCTCCTCTTACTGGCTCTCCGTTTGTGTCCCGCTCGCAGGGTTGGCCAACGAGGAGCAGGTTTGTCTGCTACCATCGCTCGGAGCGAGCATGAAATATCGGAAATAATCGACGGCCTCTCGGAACAGGAGGTGAGAACCTCCCTGACTGATTTATTTATGTATATTTTATTTTATTATGTACCTTGTGTTTTGATTTTTAAAAAGTATTCCTTTGTTTAATTGCTATGTTATCACATGTTGTAAACCGCCCAGACCCGGGGGTGGAGGACCCTTAATCTCCCACGGTGATGATACACTAATAAAAGACGGTGTCTCCTTTCTCTCCCCGCCGTCAGAATAACGAAAAACAGATGCGGCAGCTCTCCGTCATTCCTCCCATGATGTTCGACGCCGAGCAGAGACGGGTGAAGTTTATCAACATGAACGGCTTGATGGAGGACCCCATGAAGATCTACAAAGACCGCCAGTTCATGAACGTCTGGACCGACCACGAGAAGGAGATCTTTAAAGAAAAGTAATTCCGTTTTGGGTGTTTTTCCGTTTCATTTGCGACCTTTTTTTCTTCCTCCTTAACTTGCGGCGTTTTGTTTTGTTTTATCCCACTCTGCGTTTGGATTCCCAGCTGGGGGAGGGCCGTCCGAAGGTGCATAACATGAGAGGGAAGATTTGTCAGGGAGGGCAGGGGGGGGGGGAAAAATCTGGTTCTGTCGCTTTCAGAAGAAGGCCTTTCTGCATGAAGGCAGTGGAACTCTGCCACAAGATGGTAGGTTCTTTCCTGCCTTCCTGTCATTTTTTTCTGGCAGATGGAGAGGGACGGGAAGGTTGTCGGTAGGGAACCAGGGAGTGCTTTTTTTCTGTCTGGGAGGTCTGCGTGTATGTGTGTGTCTTTAAAACCGGAGGGCAGGCCCCGCCTTGCTTGGTTAAGGGGTGGAGGTGGTGGGCGGAAACGAGGTGGTCAGCAGCTAGAACGGGCCGGCTTTGGGAACCTGATTTTTCCCTCCTTGCGTTTTCATAGGTTCATGCAACACCCAAAGAACTTTGGCCTGATCGCTTCCTATCTGGAACGAAAGGTGAGAGGACCCTTCCAATTTCATTTGTCGGGGGTTTTAAGGATCTTAAGTTTGGCTTCGAGTCTGGCACAACTCACTACCAAAGCTGATGGGGCTGTTTGCAAGCTGTGGAGGCCTCTAAGGAACAAGTAGAAATTGTGTCACTTGTTTTTAACTCCTCCTGTAACCTGTGTTAATTGCTTCCCCCCCCCCCCCGTGGTGGTCAAAAACAACGGGGAGTAAAATGTTTACCTTGTAAAATAAAAATTTAAAGAGCCAAACTCTTCTCCCTGCAGAATGTCCCGGATTGTGTCTTGTATTACTATTTGACCAAGAAAAACGAAAATTACAAAGCCCTTGTGCGCCGAAACTACGGCAAACGTCGTGGAAGGAACCAGGTGCGTTGCGTTGAATGTTGCGAGGCGCTGGGGTTCACAGGACTGAAAAAGGCAATTTTAAATTATTATCTTTCTTGGGATATATATATATATAAACCCTGTCTGTCTTTATGCAAAGTTTTACGGCTCGCGGTTGTTTAAACCCCAATGATCTGTTCTTTTCGACTGCTCGTTCTGCAAATGTAACGGTTTTTTTTCTCTCTGGATGAAACCCAGAGAGGCGTCAGAAATGGTCCCGGACTTGTCTTTCGCTGTGCCGAGGTTTCTTGTTGAGGTCCAGGAATTGATCCGTTCACCCGTTCCTTCAACCTGTCATAAACCTTATGAGCAAATCTGGTCTTTTCTGGGGGAGCACCGTGATTTCCTCTCACCTCCCGGGACTTCCTGGCGGCTTAACCTCTTCGAGGCGCTCCGTTGAGACCTCCTCGAGGTGCTTCCGAAAAGGACTGAGCCCCGGTGGCAAAAGTTTAGAGAACTGGGTGCTGAGCACAACGGCCGTAAAAACGGTTTGCGTCGTAGAGGGGGAAATCCTTTGAACTGACCGACCGTTTCAGGATGCCCCCCAAAACTGGCGCACCGAGTAAGAGCGCTGACAAAGAGTTCCTTTTGAGGGGGGGCTGACAGGGCTCAGAACCCCCAACTGGGGAAATCTCAGAGTTGGTGTTAATAATAATAATAATAATAATAATAATAATAATAATAATAATAATAATAATAATAATAATAATAATAATAATAATAATAATAATAGAAGGGACTCTAGTGAACTCTGGCCAGTGGTAAGCCAGGTAGGAATTGCGACCCAAGGTGCCTGTTTCCCTCCCTCGGTCTTCCTGCATTCCTTTTTTCAATCCCATTTTATTTTATTGCTTTCTTTTGATTGCCCCTTCTTGATGGTATGTTTGGGAGGTGCTGTTGGACGGCCTGTCTCCATGGCCTCTTTCTGTGTCTTCGTTCTGCTTTCTCTAAGCTTGCCGCCCGAGAGTCCGGCCTTCTGAAACAGGTTGGGTTAAAGGGGAACAAATAAGGTCTGATGGTCACCATCTCGATCCCAAAACGGGTAGGAGAAGGCTCGCGTCTGCTAGAGGCCCCGGGGAACGACATTCTGCAGTCAGAATCAGACGTTATAGGTAGCCCGTCATTGCAAGAAATCCCTTAAGGGCTGACGGCCTGTGAGTGTCGCAAGGGCGTCTCTCGCCTTCCGGAGTCTGCAAGGTGGCTTGCTTTGCTTTGCGATCTGCCCCCATGCCTTCCACGCGGGGCTCCTTGGAAAACGGATTCGCCGGCCTCCAAAGTCGGCCAGAATCGCATCTCTCCAGCACCCGAGCTGCATTTTACTTTTGTTCATGGTTGATCGGTCCCTTCTGCCTCTCTGCCCCATGTCCCTCAGAGGCTCCAAGGAAGCCCCCCCCCCTGCGTTTCCAACTCGAGGGCAGCGAGGCTGTAGAATGGATGGTTTTTCTGGGTGTTCGACTACAACTCCCATCATCCTTAACAGTGCTGGTTGGGCATTGGAGGGCCGCTGCACTCCCTGGCCTGCTGGCTCGGGAACCGGTGCGTCTTCTCCCAGTGTGGCGAACCAAAGGAATTCGCCACTGCACCCGGTTTCCGGAATATAACTGAAACTTGACTTTTATGCCTGTTTTCTGTGTTTTGGGCTGCTGAGTTGAGCTTTTACCCCGGCCTGACGTGGCTGAGTTGTGGTTCAGGCTCTCTGAGGATGGGGCAGGTCCTTCTACTAGAGAAGGGTTGGCCTGATGATCTCTGGGGGTCCCCCCCCCCCCCGCGGCCCAGGCATACAAAGAGGAAGAGCTAGTCTTGGACTGCACAGAAAGGTTGGTTGAACCCAGTGCATTCCAGAACGCAGATTCCTTCTTTGGACATGAAAAGCTTTAGAAACCAGTATTTATAATTGGATTTAGCTTCTGCTGATTTACACCCTGATTCTTCCACCCCCCCCCGACCTAAAGAAGTGAAGCTGAAGGCAGCTTGCAGTGTATTTTTTTTAAAAAGTATAAATAAAAATAATCAATTCAAAATATTAAACTCTAGTGTAGCTAGGAACTCTGGCTCTCAAGGTTGCAGCCTCAGTGAGACAACACAGATTTTAAAAAGAAGATGAAGGGGGAAAAAACATACTTTATTTTTCTTTAGACAGAGTTAACCATTCAGATTTAGGTGTAAATATGTGTAGATTTATAAGCAGGGGGTAAAAAAGCAGGTGTCCTAGAGAGAGGTAGAAAGAAGATAAAAGCATGGGGGAGAGAGAGAGAGAGAGAGAGAGAGAGAGAGAGAGAGAGAAGGAGAAGGGTGTTGTTAGCAACCCATTATCCCTACCCCGAAGGAGCTAGGGGCAAATGGTAGTTGTAGTCCCAAAACACATGGCGTTGCCGGAAGGGGCATGAAACCTCAGCTGATAAATGCTGAAAAAATCCGTCCACACTTTCCAGAAGCCGGGAGCACGCATGAGCCCGGATTTTGGGCGTGCAACTTGGACTATCAATGATTTTAAGGTTTATTTTTGTCCCCCCCCCCTTTCGAGGGAGAGGAAGGAGAGCACCAGGGCCGGATCCTGGCCGGACACCCCCCCAAAAAAAGTGGGATATTCTCTGGAGCTGCACCGCCATCCCCGATGGCAACCACCCATTTCTCCTGGGCCGGCAGGTGGTGACGAGTCAGCCGGCAGACAACCCGTTCTGAATAGGGACACACACATACACACACGCACACACACACACAAACACGCACGCACGCACAACTTCAGCCTGTATCTGTGACAGCCCGTCAAGCATTTACTCCGGCTCGGGGTGGATTTACCTCTCGTGACCTCAGCCGGATTAGAAACTCCCGGCGCATGCGAGGCGAACGATGCACCAACGGCGGCTTAAATCCGCCCGGATGACACCGCAGGACGGTTTCTCCCACACCCCCCCATACCCCCCGCCCCTTCTTCCAGGCCCTCCTGCCAAGATCCAAATTTAGGTCAGCCGAATCGGTCCCTCCTCAGGGATCTTCTCTCCCTGCCCCCCTGATGCTCCCGACCTCTCTGCCCTTTCCTCTGTTTTTCACACACACACACCCTCCCCTCTCCAATGCTGCCGATCGTAACCTCCGTCCCTCCCCTACCCCGGCAGCGAACGCTCCCGAGCGTCTTCGGTGCCCCGTGAGCCATGCAGGTACGTCGATCGGCAGAGGTTCCTCGGACGGCAGGTTTGTGTTTCCAAAAAAAAAAAAAAAGCCTTTTTCTTCCCCCTCCCCCCCACCAATATTTGTGTGTGTGCATGTTTCCCCCCCTCCCCCTTCCCTAGTGGGTTTTGCCTGCTTAGTCTGCTCGATAAAGCCAGCTTGGATCTTGTTACTGGATCCTTTATTATTTTTAAATAGACTGTCCCCCGGGGGGGGGTGCGTTTTATTTTAGGAGGGGAGGGCTGGTCTGGTTTCGCAAACGGCGGTCAGGGGAGGGCGCCCGGTTCCCTCCTCGGTTTTGTCCGGCAGATCGGCGGGCTACGCGCTTGGCGACTGAGAGATAAGAGGGCCAAACAACACCCCTGTTCTTTTTTAACCTTGGCACGCTGGTCATCTTGTTAAAGGCACACCAAGCATCGCCCGCTAATGCCAAGGTTCAGCTGTGAACGCTTTGGATCCCTGGCCCTAAGCCCCGCTTTCCGGGTGGCCGTGTGTGTGTGTTTTTTTTTTTTTTAAGAGCGTCCCTATTAATGTCCAAGCATTGAGCGGTAATCTAGTTTGTCCTCTCTCTCTCTCTCTCTCTCTCTCTCTCTCTCTCTCTCTTTTTAATATTCTCACCACCTGCTCTCCCGATGCTTTTATAATGAAGGTGTCCATTAATAAACAAAGGGATTTTGAGGGGGGGTCTGGAAAGGACCCCCTGCTTTCAGCATGTTGTTCTCAGTTAATTTTTTGTTTGTTTACAAGTTGCATTGCCAAAAGGGTGTTGTACTTATCCATTAACCTTCTGGAGAGGGGTTGGAAATTTCTTTCTTTGTTTTTTGCATTTCCTCCTTCCTTCTTTCCTTCCTTTCTTTCTTTCTTTTTCTTTCTTTCTTTCTTTCTTTCTTTCTTTCTTTCTTTCTTTCTTTCTTTCTTTCTGACACACACATCTCTTAAAGTGTCTGGTTGGCTCTCTTGTGTTCTGCTTTCTTGCGTTTACTTCTTCCCATGACATCTGGAACCCCAGATTCATTCCGGTGGTCTCCAAACGTTGACCCTCCAAATGTTTTGGACCACACCTCCCACAGTCCTTTGTCACTGGCAACACCGGCTTGGGATTCTGGGAGTTGCGGTCCAAAACATCTGGAAAGGCCCAAGTTTGGACACCCCTGATTTTAGGAGGAAAACTCCCCCACCCACCCACCCACCGTGCCCTGTATATAAGCTGCCCGGTTGCCTAGGGAAGTGGCGACGACCCTTTGGCACTCCAGATGTTTTGGACCGCAACTCCCCAAATCCTGAGCTTGTCTGTCACTGCCCAGAGTGACCATTGGTCAGATCGGTGCGATATAAAAATCAAATAAATAGATATATATTTGACAGTGACCAAGGGCTGTGGGAGTGGTGGTCCAGAAACATCTGGAGCGCCGAAGGACGGTTCGCCACCACTCGCCTAGGGTGACTAAATTGTGCCCGTCGGCGACCAAGCCTTTCAAAGCAGGGAGAGGCCGGTTTGGTTTGGTTTCTAGGCATTCTTAGTGAGAAGTACCTCCGTTTGGGAGAAGCGCGTCAAATCCTCTGGTGTCCACAACCACCTCCTTCCTTCCCTGCATGGGTGGGTGGGTGGGTGGGTGGGGTGGGGTGGGGTGGGGGGGAATCCCTTAAGGTGGCCTACACTCCCCCTCCTCCCCCTTATGTTTTAAAATGTTTATCCTGTTTGGCGTGCTGCACACACACCTTTCCCCTCCCCGGGGCCAAACCCAGGGGCGTAATTCGGCTGGCTTCCGTTTCAGCAACAGATCACACGCCCGTCCCAGGAAGAAAAAGTCGAAGAAAAAATCGAGGAGGAGAAGACAGAGCGGGCCGAGAAAAAAGAGGAGGAGAAGAAAGAGGAAGAGGAGAAGGATGAGAAAGAAGACACAAAGTGAGTGTCTCTCGGTCTGTTTTTGTTTTTTTTTTTAAATGCACCCTTTCCCCTCCGCTCTGCATCACACTGAAGGTCGCGGAAAACTGCCCAGAATAGCCGGGTAGCTAGAGAGAGCGGTATATAAATCTAATAAACGATAAAATAAACCCAAAAGCCAGTTAACGTGATTTAATTTTATTAAAATCGTATGTTCTCTAGAACGGAAAAGTCCTCGTTTACCCTGGACCGCAGAGCATTAGGGGGGCGTAACGCGGCACAAACGTCCAGGCGACGTCACACACCGTTTTAAAATATTAAGACACCAACTCGTTAAAAAGAGAGGCGTCGATCCGACGATTAAAAAGTGTGTTGTAGGGTTAGAGGGGGGGAGGTTGTAACAAAGATGACACGCGGAGATTTTGTACATCCGGGGCAGGCTGTACGTAGGGAGGTATATCGGGATGGGTCTCCCCTGGGAGCAGCCCCTGGTTTTATGCCGGAGAGCCTCTGTCCGGGATCCCTTGAGAAAGGATTGGATTTTGGCTGTTCTTCCGGGGTTCTGCAGAGTTCTTCAGCAGCAGCGCCTGACTGCCGAAGCGTGCTGTTGAACCCCGAACCTTTCAGCGCTGGTTCGTGCGAGCAGGGAGGAGGGAGGTGGGAAACTTGCTACGGTTTGTTGCTGTGTCCGTATCTCTGGTTTGCCGACCGCCCCTCCTCCCTTCGAGGGGTCTGGCTCTGACCGTCTCCCTTGGTTCTTTTCCGCGCGTGCCTCTCTTCCCTCCAGGGAGAACCTCAAAGAGAAGGAGAAAGTGGACGTCGCCCCCGAGGAGCCCGAGGAAAGAGAACCGGCAGCGCCCCCAAGAGGCCGGAAGACCGCCAACAGCCAAGGCCGGCGCAAAGGCCGCATCACCCGGTCCATGACCAACGAGGCGGCGGCCGCCAACGCCGCCACGGCCACCGAAGAACCGCCTGCCCCTTTGCCGCCGCCTCCGGAACCCTGTAAGTAGAGGTCGGAGGTCGGATCTGGACCGGCAAAACCGCCAGGGTGGCGGTTGGTGGTGCTTGAACCCGTAGACCACTAGGCTGAAATCCAACTGGCGAAGCTTGCCTTCGGAATGAGAAGTTGCCGAGACGGAGGCCAACGCCAAGGCTCCGCTCGGACCCCGTTGCACCCCGGGGTTCGGGGAAGGGTTGGCCCTCCAGGCGCTTCGGCCTTCTACCCCCTGGAAAACCCCCTGGATTCTGTGGGGCCCGGGTCAGACCCACGGCGTCGGAGCTTCTCTTCAGCTCCTGGGTTGTCGGGGAAGAGAAGGGACCTCGGAAAACCTGCTCCTGACTTTATAATCTCTTGGCTGTCCCGTATTCTGACCTTCAGGGGCGCCTGCTGTTCCCTGCAGCCGGAGGCTCCAAGGACCAGGAAACGGCTTCCCCGAACTTTGTCCCCCTAGGGGGAATCCGGGGCCCAATCCCACAAGGAAACCCCTGGTGTGTGGTGTGTGTGTGTGTGTGTGTGTGTGTGTGTGTGTGTGTGTGTGTGTGTGTCCGTCCGGATTCGTAAGAGGTGGGAGGCTCCCATGGTGGGTCATTTGGGTCATTCTTCGGGCGGCCATTCCATCTTTAGAACAACGTTTGGTTCTCCCAGGATCGCCTGCTTCCTTGCACACACCCCACCGGGGCCGGCCCGACCCTTGGGTAAAAGAGGCGGAGAGGCGGGCTCTGTCTACCTCAGCCGATCCTACCTGGCCGGATCGTTGCGCGCCTCGAGGTGGTTCCGAGAGCGGTGAAGCTTCCCTTGTGCTCTGTGTTTTATTTATTTCCTTGATTTATATACCGCTGCCACCAGGCCCAAAGGCCACGCTGGGTGCTGGATGTGTGTGTGTGTGTGTGTGTGTGTGTGTGTGTGTGTGTGTGTGTGTGTGTGAGGAATAATAAAAGCAGCAGGAGAGGAGGGGGCCCTATCCACCGACGGCCCTCCAATTAAGCCTCCGGTTCTGGCTTGAATTAAACACACTCCCCAGCATCTCTTGTGCCCTGTGGATGTGCGTGGCCAGTGTTAATAACCACCACCCCCGCCCCGCCACCGGCATTCCTCTTTGCTTCCACAAGACTAATGCCTCTTGGCGCTTCTCACGAGGTTAGGCCCCTGTTTTGCCGGAAAACACAGCCGCGGCGGCGCACACACACCCTTCCTGCTTCCCTGCGACCCTGAGCGCAGGCCCCCCCTTCCCCATGCCGAAGGGACAGGGGACGGGACCTCCTTCACCCTCCCTCCCCCACACACCTTGCTTCCCTTAATTTTTGATGTAATCGCAAGCGACCGCCTCCTGCTGCGAGCGGGCATCCTTCCCGAACGCCCTGAGCGGGCCGGCGGCGTAAAGAGATTAATAGATTACTCTGAAACGGCAGGTCTTGGCTTTTTCCGACATCTGACCGCGTCTGCTTCGGCGCTCTCTCTCTCACTCTCTCTCTCTCTCTCTCTCCTCCTCCTCCTCCTCCATCCTTGCAGCTTCGTCTGAACCAGTGGAGACCTCTCGCTGGACCGAGGAAGAGATGGAAGTGGCTAAAAAAGGTAGACCCTCTTCCACCTCCGCCTACCCCCCCCTTCCCAGATCCACCCCTTGCTTCCCCGGCCGTTCTGCTTTCCCCAAGGATTTTAGTCTGTGCATTTTAGGAAATGGTTCCAGCCGGGTCCAGAACACTTTCTTCCAAGGGGACTCCGCAGCCGGAATCCTGTCCCTTCGCTCTCCGCTAACGGGGTTTTGCGAGTCTGCGGCCAGCTCTGTCGATTCGGCGGGCCGGCTCGCGACCCCTAAAGCGTCAGAATTTCAGAATTTCTCTGTAGGTCCGGAGCCTCCCAGTGGCAGGCAGAGTCAGGATCCCACCCAGATCGTGCCTACTTGTTGCCGTTTTTATTTAAAAGTCGTGCGTCCTCGTCACTGCGGCTCTCGCTTCTGGTTTGGGGAAATGATTCCCGGGATGGCTTCGTGAAGGATTTAACCGAGGCCCATCTCAGGTTCTCCTCCTTGTCCTGCCAAAATCCAGGGTTCAGCAGCCAGGCCGAGGCTGCTCTGGTGGTTTTACACAGGGGCTTGCAGGTGTGTCGAGGCACCTTTTGGGGGTGTAGGGCTCCTTGCGTGTTAAAGGAGGGTCGGCCTCTGTAACCTTTTCCCATCTGTCCGAAGATCCGAGGTGTTTCGGTCCTCTTTGATTTTTTCCCCCTCCCTTTCCCCAAACCTTTTGGGCTTGAAGGCTGTTGTAAAAGAGCTGTGTGTGTGTGTGTGTGTGTCTCCCTGCCCCCCACCAGCGCCAATGTCCTTTAGTCTTTCCGACTTGTAGTCCAGAAAACAGAGATCTTAGACCTGGGTTATTTTCTCTGGTGGAATATATCTTTTTTTTAAAAAAAATTCCCGTCGGGGGTGTCAGGCTGGCTGTGAAGTTCTGAAACTCTTGCTTGAAGATCCAAGCGATTGCTTTAAAGAAATACGCCAGGGACCCCTTCTTTAGGGCGGGGTAATAAATCTACACACACACACACACACCGCCCGATCCACACCGAGTTAGCAACCACCCGTCCTGTAATCCCTGAACAGAACAGCCAAGGCTAGGGATGATGGGTCCAGGACAGCCCTCACCCCACCCCCCTGGCTTGGCTTTGACCCCTAACTTTCTTGCCGCGGACCTGTAAGGCACGGAAAACCATGCTCCCCCCCTCTTGGCTTTGGCCTTCCGCCGCGACGGGTTTCTGTGCAGGTCCAGGAGCCTCTGAGGAGTGCGTGCGCGCGCGCGCACACACACACACACACACACACACACACACACACACACACACACACACACACACACACACACACACACACACACACACATACAGATACACATTCACACTCCTCACTTTTCCCTCTGCCTCATCGGGAAGGAGGAGGGGAAACCCATCTCAGCATCCGGCCCCTCTCCCAACCCGTTTGTCCCTTCCTAGCAGCAGGTGAAACGAAACAGCCCATAGAACTAGAATAAGAATAAGAATAACCATAAAAAAAGACCTTGCTGAGCTGGTTAGTCTCCCCCCCCCTCCCTATTCTTGAGCGAAGGCAAAGCGATGTGCCTGCAGTTTCACCCCCGTCACTCACACGCCTTGCCCTGGGACACTGAACGCCAGCTGTGGGGTCAGAAGTGTGTGTGTGTGTGTGTGTGTGTGTGTGTGTGTGTGTGTGTGTGTGTGTGTGTGTCACCGGCCGGCCGAGCGGCTTTCTGGCCTCGGCAGAATTAGGTTATGTCAAACAGGGAGACGCCGTGATCCAGCCGATAAGCCCCTGGGGCTGCGAGGTCAGGAGCGCTGGTTTTTTTTTCCCCCTTCCTTTTTTCTTCTTAGCGCTGACACGGCATGACCCACCTTTTATGGTTTGCCTGCTCTCCCTGCCTCTGTCCATTCGCCGCCCCCCCCCCAGCCACCTGCCCGGCCTCCCCTCCCCTGGTGCCGTTGCTGTCGCATCCTCCCTGCCTCCTTACATGTCCTAGAAGCTTGTCCAAAGTCCAGCCTTGGGGGCCAAATGCAGCTAAATGGTTGCTCCCCCCGCCCCACATATTTCCACCTCACCAAATTTGGCCCTTCTTGCAAAAAAGTTTGGACACCCCTGGCTTAGGGGATTCCTGCGTGCCTGCAGAGACGCCGGTGGCAGCGGTGGCGAGCGACGGAACCGCCGGTTCCCTTCGAGGCCCCTTGACCTCCCTCCGTCTCGCCTCCCTCCGCAGGGCTGGTGGAGCATGGTCGCAACTGGGCGGCCATCGCCAAGATGGTGGGCACCAAGACTGAAGCCCAGTGTAAGAACTTCTACTTCAACTACAAAC
Source organism: Phrynocephalus guinanensis (assembly GCA_037367245.1). Lineage (NCBI taxonomy): Eukaryota > Metazoa > Chordata > Lepidosauria > Squamata > Agamidae > Phrynocephalus > Phrynocephalus guinanensis. Next base: position 12,668,485 of record CM074750.1, read on the forward strand.
GGCGCCACAACCTGGACAGTCTCCTCCAGCAGTATAAGCAGAAGGTGAGGATCCGGCCCGGGCAAGCGACGTGGCGGACGGGGTCCCCCCACACACACACACCTCCGGCAAGCAGGGAGGCGAAGATGGGAGTTGTAGTCCGGCCCTGCTGAGACCAGCTCCTGGGGGACGGGGGAGAACGAGGGTGAAGAGCAGCGTCTGGAGGGTGAACGGGCGAGATTTGCTGAAGGCTGCAGGTCCCATCGTGCCCCAGCCGGCGTGACCAGGGATCCTTCAGGGGCCTCTAAGAGTTGTCGTCGGTGGTAGTGGTGGTGGGGAACACCTAACTTTAGGAGCGTCTTCGCAAGGGGGTTCGGCAGGATGCAGCGGCAATGTTTTGGTTTTCCCGTCCGGATGCCGTGGGTCCACCCTTAAGGATTCTGGGCTTTGTAGTTTGGCGGAGGGGCTCCGGATTCTGCGCTGGAGGGGGCTCTCTCGCGGGCTGCTCCGAACGAATAGAATGGGGACCCTAAAGCCCTTGGCCGGACTACATATCCCACGCTTCCCGAGGAGGGGAGCCGCGGCAGTGCCGTCGACCGCACAGCGATGGAACGCAGGTGTAGAGGCAGCACCCAGCCCGCGCTAGCCCAGCGGAGGACATCGGCACGGGCCCCACGGCCACCCCCTCCTATGCCGGTGTCTGGCTGGGTGCAGAACCAGCCGGCCTCTTCGTGTCTCTATCCAGGAGCAGGTCTTTTGTGAAGCCAATGGCTCTTGACGACTCGGCGGTGACCAATCCCAACCCAATATGCTTTGCTTTACCAGAGCTCGCAAGCGCCCACTTGGTTCGGCGGCGGCGGTGGGGGGGTCGGGGAACAGAAGCCCCAACCGTTCAGACGGCCAACGGTGGAGGACCGCGGGCCAAAGCCATAATATAAATATAAGCGTTGAGTTTGAATTCCGGACGGCGATGGAGTAACTCCCGCCCGCCCCTTCCCCCCCCCTCCCCCGTTCCTTCTCAGTCTTCCCGGAAACCCCGCGAGGAGCGCGAAGTGTCCCAATCGGAGAGCGTGGCCTCCACCGTCTCCGCGCAGGAAGACGAGGACATGGAGGCCTCCAACGAGGAGGAGAACCCCGAAGACAGCGAAGGTGAGCCCGGCCAACGCTTTGCCGTCCTCCGCAAGGGTTGGATTACAATGCCCATCTCTGGCAGCCTTGGCCTTGGAGATGGGAGTCGTAGTCCGCCCCCCCCCCCGGCTAAGACCCGGGAGTGCCAGGTGAGGAGTTAGGCAGATCAGAGGGTCGAGGTCCCTCTAAAATTCCTGCTTTCTCAGATAATCTTTGGGAATCGGGTTCCGGTGGTTTTCGTATTTCTCAAGGCGAGCCAGTCCGGCTGGAAGGAGGGCCAATCATCCTTCCGTTCTCGCGATCATCCTCCAAGCATCGGTTCCACAAGTGGGAGCCGCGCGGGATCCCCTGAGACGGTCTGGGGTCTCGGGTTCTGCGCGCCCTGTGCCAAATTCCGCTCCCCTCCAGTTGGCGACTTGCAAAGTTCCCGCTGTTACATGCTCTCCAAAAGCAACGAAACCCTCTGAATTTCCACCGGGGTTGCTAACCATCGCAGGGTTCAGGGCAGCGAGGGGGAAATTTGCAGCTACCAATAAGGCCTGGTTAGGTTTTACTTCAGAGAAATGGTCAATGAGCAGGGAGTAGATGAGAGAAAGAGAAGTGGGGTCCTTATCGGGTTTATTATTATTATTTTTTGGGGGGGGTATTGGAAAGTCTGTGGGATTCAGCTGGATCGGAACAGAAAAGAGGCAATGGAGGCTTCTCTTGATGGAAGAGGCTATCCCTCCCTCCCTGTTGCAAGGAGAAGCTCGCAAAGGTTGTCGTTGTCGTGGTGTCATGAGCGTTGCACAGCCGCGAGCGCCGTCGGTGTTCCCTTCCAACAAAGGGGGAGCCGTTTTTAGGTTGGGTTTTGGTTTAAGCATTCCCCCACCCACCCAAAGAGTCAATAAGAGGTCTGTGAGGCACCAGGCCTGTCTCTTTCTCCGTCTCTGTGTCATGCGGCCCTGGGTGCTAATCGCCCGGCATCCCATTAATACCCCCTTAATTACCTTTCGGATGCTTAACACGCCGGGCTTAATGCTTTCCCAGGTGTTGAAAATAGCTCGGATACCGAGAGCGCGCCCTCTCCCTCTTCGGCCGAGGTGGCCAAGCCTCCGAATGATGCCCCTCCCGAGGACGGCGGGGCCCGGGTGACCGGCGAAGCCCCAGCGGCGGGAGAGGAAGGGGACGGATCCGGCCTCAAACCGGAGCCCGGCGCGCCCCCGCCCTCCTCCGTCGCCGCAGCTCAGGACGGAAAGCCGGACGAAAAAGAAGCCGCCGAATTGGACGTGAAGGAGGAGGAAGAGGCAGCGGCGGCCGAAAGGGAGGAGCCGATGGAGGCGGAGAGCAGGCCCCCGCCGGGCGATGCCAAGCCCGGGCCGGACCTCTCCGGGCAGTCCAAAGCGGAGCTTCCCGAACCCGAACCCCCTCTTCCCGAAGACGTCCGGGTGAAGACGGAAGACGACGCCAAAGACCGGGAGGAAGAGGAGGAGGAGGAGGAAGAGGAAGAGAGGTCCGAGGAGAAGCCCAAGCCGGAGCGGATGGACTTCGGCCTCTCGCAGCCGCCAGCCCCCGAGAGGTCGGACCCCAACTCGGATAACGATTCCAGCGCCACCTGCAGCGCGGACGAGGAGGTGGATGGGGAGCCCGAGCGGCAGAGGTGAGACCCGCCGGGTCCGGCAACGGAGGGGGGGGGTCCTCCTCGACTCTTGCTCCGGTCTGTAGTCCCGCTTTCGGCCGAGACGGCCACTCGAGGCGGCTGACCAAGAAAACCTCCGGTTGGCCATTCTGGCGGAGCAGACGCCGTTCCGGCCGGTAGCGAGAGTTGACCCCCCCCCTTCCCGGTGTAACTCCTGGGATTTGCTGGGTCTCCCCTTGCGAGCGAGCCGAGCGGATTCAGGCGTTCTGTCGTGCACTGTATGGTTTTTTGTTTTTCCTTGTTAAGTTTTCTAGCGATGCGTTTTTGTTCTCCTTTCTCCAGAATCTTTAGCATGGATTCGAAGCCTTCCCTGCTGAACCCGACGGGCCCGCTGGTGGCGTCGTCAGCCATCAAGCATGGACCGATGGACCTCCTGCAGCTCCAGAACCGGGCGGCCGTCATTCCCCCCATGGTAGGTTCCCGGCAAGGACGGGGGGGGGGGGACCTTCTTCCCCGTCTTTGGAAAAGGAGGCAGCGAGGAAAGGCGGGGGCCTGCCGGATGAGGCCCTAGCTGGCCCCGTCCGAGATAAGGCCTTGTGGGAGTTGTAGTCCGAAGGCTTCAAGCTTCCACGGGTTTAAAGGTGGAGTTGGGCGCCTGGTCCTGTGAGCGGCGGCCGGCAGGTTTTGGAAGGACATCCGGAAGGGCCAGCCGAGGGTCCTGTGGCGGGGAGTTCCACAGCTTCCGGAGCAGCCAGTGCGAAGAAAGCCTGGCTGCCCTGGAATCTGCCTCCACCCAAAACACCTCCCGGGTCAATGGAACGGAGACGAGAGGTCTGCCTTTCCCCCAGGATCTTGGATTCTCTCGTCCGCCTGCCTCTCGTCCTCCGAACCACCCTGCGAGGTGGTTTGGATGAGTGGAAAGAGAAAGAAAGGAGAGAAATCCAAAGTATTTTCTTTGAACATAGGGTCGCCTCAGCCGGTGTGTGAGCTAGGCGGGGGGTCTAGAAATTTAGATTGATTGCCTTTGTGCTTATTTGTTTATTTGTTCTTTATTATGACGATTTGATTGTTTGGTTTGATGGATTAGTTTTTATGTACTCTTTTAAGTCGTTTGAGCTGTTTTTTATATTTTGTATATGTTTGTAAACTGCCCAGGGTAGCTTTTTGGCTAGAGGGTTGCGGTATAGAAATCAAATCGAATCAATACGTAAATAAAAATACAAACCGCAAGGGTTTATTCCTCCTCCCGTTCCCCCCTGTCCCCCCCGCCGGTGACGGGGAGCCCAAACGTTTCGGGTTTGGGGCTGCCGGTAACAGCTTTCCCTTCAGGGCTCACCTTTCCCCTTGCCTCCGGCAGGTCTCTTCCTCCTTACAGGGCCTGCCCCACGGGATGGCCATGAGCGGGTACACCCTCTACCAGCAGCACATCAAGGCCATGCACAAATCCACCATGCTGGAGGAACGGCAGCAGCGGGCGGACCAAGCCGAGGGGGACGGGCGGCCCCCGGGCGGCCCCTCCAAGAGCCCCAGCGTCGAATGGGACGGTGAGACACCCCCCCCCCCCGACCCACCCACCAGGAGGGACAGGCAGAGGGCCAAACCACCGCAAGCAATAGTCCCCAAACCTTTAGCAGGCACAGTTTGTAATCCTTGGGAGCCATAGTCCGGCAAGTTTTGGGAGTTGCAGTTTGCAGCCTTTTGGGAGGTGCAGGGGCGTTCCGGCCCAGTCAGGGCTTCTTCAGGGCCTCCTGGTGGGTTTTCCCAGGGTGTCCGTCAGAAAAGGGCCTTCCCTGGGACCTTCCTACCGACAAATACAGGGTCTGTGAGGACCAACAACAGGATCCGATCCCCTAAGTCAGTGGTTCTCAACCTGTGTTGTCCCCAGATGTTCCTGGACTGCCACTCCCAGAAAAACCTGGCCAGTTCAGCTAGCGATGAAGACTTCTGGGAGTTGCAGTTCCAGGAACATCTGGGGACAACACAGGTCTTTGGAAAAGGAGGCAGGGCTTCTAGTGAACCCGCCGAAGGAACACAATTAAAATGCGCTTATCGGCTCCGCCGCATTGATCCGTGGCATCTAGAGCCCCCGCTTTCCTTCTGTTGAGCGCGAGGGGGGGGACTTTCTCTTCCCCTCTTGAGTCTCCCAACGATCCTTCAAGGTAGGCCAGGCCGAGGGAGAGAGGTGCTGCCTCGTCCATGTTTTTGCGACAGGCTGGGTGGGGATTGGAACCCTAGATCTCCCAAATTTCAGCCCGACACGACCCACAGGGTAGTGCTGTGCAAAGGGAAAAACAAAACTGTTGGCTTTCATTTGAGTCATTTGGCGAAAACGAAGAAACAGTCTCGGATCCGTGCGAGTTAACAGAAGCTCCGATTTTTAAAATTTTGATGCTATACGTAGATACTTTTAAACAAGCCAAGCCTGGGTTGCCTTAGGGCACCCCCCCCCACTTTGCATCTTTAACTCTCCCAACCCGCTTTCTCTGTAGGGAAGTCCGTCACCTACATGCCTTACTCCGAAGTCAAGCGGGCCATGGAGCAGGAGGCTCAGATGCAGAACGCGGCGGCCAGGTCGTCCTCGCCGTACCGCCTCTCCCCGAGGGAGGTCAGCAAATCCTCTCCGCAGCCGGACATGAATTCCGCCCGCTACAGCGTCCCACCAGGTAATTCCCGTTTCGCCGGCTTTCTCCCCGCGTAACGCTCGCCCGGCGGATCGGTGTCCTTCCAAAGCTTGGATTATGGTAAACCTCCAAGCCTCCGACGCATCCCAAAAAAAAAAAAGTTTAAAAGATTTTTTTGGGAGGTCGATGAGGACTAGGAACTTGAGACAACTTTTCGGAGCCCTCCTGAATCTTGAGGCCTTCTGGAGTCCATTGACGTGCGCACTGAGATTTCCAAAACTGATCTTCTGTTCCTCTTTTCCTCCCACTCCCCCAACCCCCGTCGGCCCGTCAAGTTCTCCAACCCGCTCCTCACCAGGTGATCACCAGCCTCCCCGATGGGGTCCGCCCGCCGACGACCCGCCCGACCCGCCCGCCTCCGCCGCTGATCCCGTCCTCCAAAACGATGGTGCCCTCCGAGAAGCCGTCCTTCATCCTGGGAGGCTCCATCTCCCAAGTAAGGGGCCAGGGCGTAAAAGGGGGCGAGCCCCCGTCGCGCTGAAGGAAACATTTCCCCACTCCCCAGTCCGCCTCCAGAGGGCAGGTGGTTTGCGGCCGTGAGGGCACAGGCGTGTTTCTGCAGAGAGACCCCAGGACGGCCCGGTCCTACCATGGGACCTTGGTTGTCAACATCCCCTACAAGGGCTACGGCCAGGTTTCTCTGGACTTCAGCCTTCATTCCCGCCTTGGCTATTATCCACTGTTCTCCATATCCACAGGGGTGGAGGTGGGCTGGTCCCCAGTGGATATGAGGGCCCCACTGTCAATTCTTGCAACGCAACACTGGCCTAAGAACATAAGAACCTAAGAAGAGCCATCATGCTGGATCAGGCCCAAGGCCCATCTAGTCCAGCTTCCTGGATCTCACACAGTGGCCCCACCAGATGCCTCTGGGAGCGCATGAGACTAGATCTCTGTCTCCTGATACCACTCCCCTGCATCTGGCCCTTGGAAGTACCCTGGTTTTAAGCCTGGAGATGACACGTCTCCACCATGGTTTGTCACCTGGGATGGACTTTTCCTCCAGCAATCTGTCCCATCGTCTTTGGAAGGCATCCAGGCCAGATGCCATCACCACCTCCTGTGGCAGGGAGTTCCACAGACTAACAACACACTGGGTGAAAAAAAAATGTTTTCTTTTGTCTGTTCTTACTCTCCTAGCCCTCAGTTTGAGTGGATGTCCCCTAGTTCTGGTATTTCGTGAGAGGGAGAAGAGCATCCCTCTGTCCACTTTATTCATTGTACGTTTCAATCATATCCCCCCTCCCTCTTTTTATCTCTCTCTCTCTCCGACTCGTAGGGAACGCCGGGCACTTACCTCTCCTCCCACGGCCAAGCCTCGTACGGCCAAGAGCCGGCCAAGCCCTCCGTCGGCTCCATCTCGCTCGGTCTCCCGAGGCAGCAGGAGGCAAACAAGTCAGGTGTGTGTGTGTGTGGGGGGGGGTGCTGCATGTGTCTTCCAGCATGGCGTTTCTGCAGGAGGGGGTGTTTGCGCTGAGTGGGAAGGGTGGGGAGGCCGGCGGCCAAAGGGGGAGCCTCGTTCCTCCTCGAAACGGCTCTCACGAAACCTCGTGCTTTCACGACAGCTTCCATGCCTTACATCAAGCAAGAGGAATATTCTCCCAGGGGCCAGAATTCGCAACCCGAAGGCTTGCTCGTCCGGGCCCAGCACGAAGGAGTGGTAAGAGGTAAGACCGCCGGCCGGATCCTTCCTCTAAGGCAAGCCTGCCCAACAGGTAGACCGTGGACGACCAGTAGCCCGCGAAGGGTTCAAAAGTAGCCCGCCGGCCATCAATAAAAAAAAGTGAGGGGATAAGTTCTCCCCCCCTCCCTCCCACCCCCCATATCATCCCAAGGACCACCACTGCCCCTAGCAAAGTTCCGGGTCTGCCAGCCCCACTGTCTCAGCCGAGCGGGGCAGTTCCAGGGCCATGGCGCGGTCCCCTGCTCTCCCTACCGGACAGATGATCGAGCGGGTACAAGGGAAGCATGTTTGTGGTCAGCCTTCCCTTAGGAATGCATTGGAAATGAATTGCTCCGTTCCAGAGAGAACAGATTTCAATGCATTCCTATACGAAACCGCTGCTCTACTTACAATTTTTTTTAAAAACTTACGAGCATGTGCTTGGAATGGATAAAATTCGTAAGTAGAGGCACGAGTTTAGTAGCCCTCGGGCACTCTGGGCCAGAAGGAGTAGACCTCGGCCTGTTCCAAAGTTGGACAGGCCTGCTCTAAGGCCTTCCGTTTCCCCCCTGGATCGGAGAAAGAGCCTCCTCTGTGGCCCCCCACGGCAACGTTCCCCTCTTCTCCCACAACGTTTTAATCCCTCCTCGGCCCGAGGGGCACCTGCTGGCTTTGGCGCAAATGCCGCCGAGGGACGGATTTGGGGGCGACACTGACTCGTCGAGCTCCCTCCCCTCCACTGCAGGGCGACTTTGAAGCGGGTTTGGGTCCTGGTGCCGCTGGAGCAGGGAATAAACCTTTGGCCCGCCCGGTAGGGTCAGAATGTGCCAGAAACCTCGGCCGTTGGGGAAGGACTGGGGGGGGGGGCGTTGAGTCCCACGCATCCAGCAGATCTCCCGGTTGGAGGGTCTCCGGGCGGGGGGGGGGAGGGGAGAGGGATGGACGAGGGTGGCCGGCCCCGGGTGCAAATCGTGTCCAAACAACCGGCCTCACACTTCTGCTTTTCTGCTTCTCGCCAGGGACCGCCGCCGCCGCCGCCGCCGCCATGCAAGAGGGAAGCATCACCCGGGGGATACCCACCGGCAAGGTGTCCGTGGAAGCGATGCCCTCCCTACGCGGCTCCATCACCCAAGTAGGTAGCCCTCCCCCCCCGAAAAAAAACAAACTCCCCAGAGACTCGGCTCGCCTCCTCGCGATGGTTTTCGCTGATTCGAGGTAAGGGGTTGGGGAGGGCCCTCTCTGGTCCCACCTGCCAGCGTCTTTGTTTGAGCCTCCCCCCCCCGCCCCCGCCCCTGCCCCCGCCCGCCCCGTTGGATCTGGGCAAGAGGCAGACGAAAAGTTCTCCCCACGGCCTGCTGGGACTGCATCTCCCTTCGTCCTCCGTCATTGGGTTTCGTGGCGGATGGGACCTGTAGTCCAGCTGGACCTGGAAGGGACTGCCTCCTTCCGTTGTAACCAGGAAAACCTCTTTTTTCTTATTTATTTATTTATTTATTTATTTATTTATTTATTTATTTATTTATTTATTTACCGCCTCTTTCTCGTATGTATGTATGTATGTATGTATGTATGTATGTATGTATGTATGTATGTATGTATGTATGTATGTATGTATTTTAAAATTTACATACCGCCGGATTTTCCCAAACGGGAACTCGGGGCGGTTAACCAATATAACATACAATAATCCCAGAGAGAGAAAAAGGAAAAATAACAATAATTATAATTAAAATCAGGAAAGAGATTTCCTGCTTTCCCCTTGGGAGAGAGATTCCGTTGCCAGATGAAGAAAAACACCTCTTTTCCATGAGAAAAATAAAAATATATACTGTATATATATATTGGGTCTCTATGCAATCCGTATTCTGTTCCCTCCAGCGATTTGCAAGGCTGTGTGTGTGTGTGTGTGTGTGTGTGTGTGTGTGGTTCTTTTGTTTCCTGTTTTATTCTCACCCTGCTCTGCTTCTCAAGCCGTCCTGGATCCGACGCACGTCCCAGGGCGTTTTGGAGGGGTGGTGGGTTGGGTGGCTAACGAAGCTGGTACGGGTGGGTTCCAGACCCTTCCTCTCTCCTTTCAGGGGACGCCGGCTCTGTCGCAGTCCGGAATCGCGGCGGACGTCTTGCTGAAGGGGACCATCACCCGGCTGGCCACAGAAGACATCAGCCCCGAAAAATGCCGGGAGGAGGCCGCCACGTCCAAGGGCCACGTCATCTACGAGGGCAAGAGTGGCCACATCATAACATACGACAGTGAGTGCCGCTCGGGGCAGGGCCGCCGTCGCCACGTTCCGAGGCCTTCCCTTCTCGCCGTGTGCCCCCCCCCGGTTGGCGAGTCTTTATTTATAGGATGCAAATTTCAAATTAGCAGTGCTTCGGCGGATAAAACCGTGGACTGGACTGGCTTTCCACAGTCCCCGTGCACCGACCTTGCCAACGGCAAACAAATCCTTTCAAGTTGTGATGCAAATTTAAAACTAGGTGCGTCGGGAGAAGTCAGGTCCTCCTGACTTGCCTGATCATCGCCGTGGTTAAGTCTACAATCGGACTCCCCGTATCTGGGGAGGATCCGTCCCAAGGCTCCCCGCGGATGCCACAAACAGTGGATAATAGCAAACATTGTCCATAATGTGGTTTCTGCTTCGTTCTAGTGGCCGGTGCCGGGCGTTGCATTATGGAAATACATATTTCTGGATGTTTTCTTTTAATATACAGTGTTCAGACCCCAGATGAAGTAGAACTGTGATCCCAAGGATATGGGTGGGTGGGTTTCGTACTCTCTTTTGGTTTCGAAACGGGAAGCCTCGTCGCATTTCCGTCTGGTGGAAAGCCCCTTCCCAGTAGCTGCGAGTTGGCCTGCGTGGAAAAAGGCCTGTGCTCATCAGGAGGGAAGTGGGAAGGGCCACACGCTTTCCCCTCCTGACTCGGGCTTTCTGCTTTTCGGCAGCCATCGGCACACGAAGCCCCCGGACGGCTCACGAGATCAGCCTGAAGCGGCCGTATGACGCCATGGAAGGAAACCTGAAGCCGGGGATGTCCCTAAGGGAATCGCCCGTCTCGGCACCACTGGAAGGTAAGAACAGATTTCCCCCGGACCTCTACAGAAGCAATTAAAAACCAAGACGAACCCGGCCAGCAAGCGTTTCATCCAGCGCAGTTCCGTGACTCCTGGGAAGCTTCAGGGGCTCAGGGTTTTGTGTTTGGAGTTTTTCCTGCTGGGTAAGGCCTCTGATTTGGGACAGGTGGGGTGTAAAAAAATCTCATCCCTGCTTGTAAAGAGAGAGAGAGAGAGAGAGAGATGCACCATAGAACATCAGGTCATTCCCATCTCCTCTTGCGTATGCATAATGACAATAAAACTCTATTCTATTCTATTCTATTCTATTCTAGGATTAATCTGCCGAGCCCTGCCTCGAGGGAGCCCCCATGGCGAGCTGAAGGAGAGGACCGTGCTGTCAGGGTCGATCATGCAGGGTACGGACCAAAAGTTTCCCGTCTCTTTGTTGTCCCGTTGCAAGAGTTGACAGTGGGGCCTTCATATCCACTGGGGATCAGCCCACCCACCCCCATCCCCGTGGATATGTAGAACGGTGAATAATAGCAAAGGCTGTTATGTGGAATTTTGATATACAGTATTTAATATTTTCGGACTGCAGACAAGTGAATCAGCGTGGAGGGGGGTGATCCCATGGATTAAGGGGTCCGGCTGTATTCTGAGTGAGTGAGGGAAGGAAGGAAGGAAGGAAGGAAGGAAGGAAAGAAAGAAGGAAGGAAGGAAGGAAGGAAGGAAGGAAGGAAGGAAGGAAGGAAGGAAGGAAGGAAGGAAGGAAGGAAGGAAGGAAGGAAGAGGGAAATACAGCAGGAAGGAAGGAAGGAAGGAAGAGATTTGGATCTGGGATACACTCACACCCCATTCTTACTTCTAACACACGTTTCCTGATTATGAATACTTGTGAGCATCATTCAGTTTAGCCTCGCCTTTAACGCAAATTAAACCGGAAAGTCAGTTTCCTGAATTTCAGCTTTTACACACCTCTTCTCCAGTCCTGAATGCTGGGGTCCTTTGTAAAAAAAAAAAAGGAGGGCAGGGGACTTTTTGGAACAGGCAAACTAAACTCATCCCGGCTTGGCCGGTCGGGGGGGGGGGTCGTGTTTTTTTTTTGCCCACGTCTCGGCTACAACTTTCCCCCGACTTCCCGGGCAGGGACGCCGCGAGCCACGGCCGAGAGCTACGAGGACGGCCCGAAGTATCCCAAGATCAAGCGGGAGTCTCCTCCCGCCCGGGGCTACGAGGGGGCCATTGCCAAGGGCAAGCCCTACGACGGGGTGACCACCATCAAAGAGATGGGCCGCTCCATCCACGAGATCCCCCGGCAGGAGCTGCTGAACCAAGAGGGCCGGGCCACCCCCGAAATCGTCCAGAGCTCCCGACCGGTCGTCGATGGCTCCATCTCTCAGGTAGCGGGCAGGCGGGCGGGCACGGTTTGAGGACCAGGAGGGGGCTGGCGGGGCGTTTTTACGGAAGGGGTGACGCCTCCCACTGGTCACCACCCCCACCCCTTTCCAGGGCACCCCCATCAAGTACGAGAGCAGCGCCGGCGCTTCGGCCATCAAGCACAACGTCAAGTCTCTCATCACGGGCCCGAGCAAGCTTCCTCGGGGGATGCCGTCGCTGGAGATGGTCTCGGAGAACGTCAAGGCACCCGAGCGGGGGAAGTACGAGGAGGCCAAGCCCGGCGAGGTCCGGCCCCGCCACACGTCCGTGGTCAGCTCGGGGACGTCCGTCCTCCGGTCCACCCTCCACGAGGCACCTAAGGCCCAAGTCAGCCCGGGGATCTACGAGGACCCCAATGCCCGGAGGACGCCCGTCGGCTACCAGAGCGTGTCCCGTAGCTCTCCCATGATGAACCGAGTCTCGGAAGGTACGTCTTGGTCGGCAACCTCCCACCCTCGGAGACCCGTCCGGCCCGCTTGGGTCCCGGCTCAAAAAGTGGGCTCTCGTTTTCCCGTCTCTCTCTCTCTCTCTCTCTCTCTCTCTCTCTCTCTCTCTCTCTCTCTCTCTCTCTCTCTCTCTCTCTCTCTCTCTCTCTGCAGGCAACGTGTCTTCCGGCAAGCCCGCCAACCACGAACGGAAACCCGCCCTGACCCCGACGCAGCGGGAGAGCGTCCCTTCCAAGTCGCCCGTCCCCGGGGTGGACCCGGTGGTCGCCCACAGCCCCTTCGACCCGCACCACCGAGGCGCCACCCCGGAGATCTACCGGAGCCACCTCCCTTCGCACTTGGACCCGGCCATGCAGTTCCACCGGGCGCTGGATCCAGGTAGCCCCCCCCCCGGGAAGCCGATAGAAATGAACGGGCGTTGGGTCCCGGAAGGGCTCGGGAGGTGGGCTCACCGGAAAGAGAAGCCTCCCCTGCGAAACTGAGCCTCGCGAGTTTTGGTGGAGGAAAGGAGGACCGGAACTCGGGTCTCCCCTGGCCTGGTGGCCCTGAACCTCTTAACTGAAGCGCTGTCCCTTTTCTGCGGGTGTGTGTGTGCGTGTGTGTCTTTTGTGCGTCCCCTTCTGCAGCCACGGCCTACATGTTGCAGTGCCAGCTCTCGCCCACGCCCGGCTACCCGAGCCAGTATCAACTCTACGCCATGGAGAACACCCGCCAGACCATCCTTAACGACTACATCACCTCTCAGCAGATGCAGGTCAACCTGCGGCCGGATTTGGCCCGAGGGATCTCCCCCCGGGAGCAGACGCTCACCCTTCCTTACGCGGGAGCCCGAGGTGAGGCGGCGCCTGGGCCTGGCCAGACAGACAGACAGACAGACAGAGAGAGAGAGAGAGAGAGAGAGAGAGAGAGAGAGAGAGAGAGAGAGAGAGAGAGATTTCTTATTGAGAGTGGAGGGATCTTGAATCCATGCCACACTCGCCAGCCCGTGGTTTTCTTGTGGATTGGGGATAATGGGACTTGTAACCCCACCCCACCCCCCGGTGGGAGTGGAGGGCTGTTCTCCCGGTGCCGCCACGGTGGAGACCAAGACAGCCTTCAAGAAGTGAGAGGCAAGATCCGGCATCACATCGGGCGGCCCCTTCCCTGACCTGGTCCGTTCCTCGATGGTTTTTGTGTGTGTGGGGGGGTTATCCTCTTTCTGCCCTAAAAGGGTCCTAGAGGGGCAGAGGTGTCATAGAAACGATTCCTTCCCTGCAAGCTTGTAATTTAAAAGTTGCAGCCTGAAAGGAAAAGCAACTGGAGAAGAGGAGGGGGGAAAATAATCCTTGTTTCTCAGTTATACTTAAAGCTGAAGAAGTCAAGCCAGCCTGTTTGGTCACAGTTCTAGATTGGAGGGCTGCCTCTTGCTCAGACCATGAGTCCCGGTGAGCCAGTAGAACTTTTTCCCACCCTATATTGTCATTTTCCTCTCTTTCTCTTGTCACCAGGAATCATCGACCTGAACAGCATGGCTCCCACCATCTTGGTGCCCCACCCGGGCGGACCTAGCACCCCTCCCATGGAGCGGATCACCTACATCCCCGGGACTCAGCTGGCGTTCCCCACTAGGCCTTACAACCCTCCCTCCATGTCCCCAGGTGAGCGTTGACCCACGCCAGGGAGACGTCCCCCTTGCACGACGCTGCTGATGACTCCCTCCACAACCCCCCCCCAAAAGTCTTCCTCCTTTTATGCTGCGGATTCTTAGAAGGAGAAGCCCTGGATGGGTTGTTTGTGTATCTTTCCGAGCCATCGTCTAGTCCTTCTGAGTTTCCCCAGTGTCTGTGTATGTTTCCGTGCGCCCGCTTGGTTTGCGTGAAGAGAAATGATGTGTGCTTGTTTGGGGGGGGGCAAAGGAGGAGATATCGACCATGAGGAAGAGCTGACCGGAGTCTTCCTCTTCTCCTCGTTGGGGGGGGGGTCCCCCTTTCGTTTCGAGAGAGGCGGAACGGCCGGGAACAGGAGGTTGGTGCCACGCTTGGAGAGGCAACGGCCTTGTTCCTCAAAAAGGGGTTTTTCCTCTGTCCCAGGGCACCTGGCAGCCTCTGCGGCCGCGAACGCCGAGCGAGAGCGGGAAAGAGAACGAGAAAAAGAACGAGAGCGGGAAAGGGAACGCGAGAGAGACCGCGTGGCCTCCGTCCCCAGCGAGCTCTACCTTCGCCCAGGTAAAAGCCGGGCACGCCCTCCACGGACCCTTCCGGGACCCTCTCCTGGTTGGGGTGGGTGGGCTCCAGGGTCCCTCCCTGCTTGCAGGTGCGGAGGAATTGGGGTGGGGGGTGGAATGACAAACGGGGGGTGGGGGAGGGTTGCAGAGTGACCTCAACTGGTTAGATCCGGTTGAGTTGAGGGCAGCTTTCTTTGGAAGCGGAGGGGGCCCACATGAGACCCCCCCCCCGCCCCTCAAGACTGTGTGTTGGACTGCAAATACCATCCGGACAGCCAGTGGGAGTGATGGGAGGAGCTCTGTGCCTAGAGATGTGTGGACGTCTGTGTGTCTGTCCCCCTCTCCTATCTATCTATCTATCTATCTATCTATCTATCTATCTATCTATCTATCTATCTATCTATCTATCTATCTATCTATCTATCTATCTATCTATCTATCTATCTATCTATCTATCTATCTATCTCTATCTGTCCTTTCCTTCCTTCCTTCCTTCCTTCCTTCCTTCCTTCCTTCCTTCCTTCCTTCCTTCTCTCTTTCTCTCTCTCTCTCTATCCCTTCCTTCCTTCCTTCCTTCCTTCTCTCTCTCCATCCATCCATCTATCTATCTATCTATCTATCTATCTATCTATCTATCTATCTATCTATCTATCTATCTATCTATCTATCTATTGCTTCCTTCTTTTCCTTCTCCTCCCTCCCTCCCTCCCTCCCTATCTAACATATTGGAGCAAAATAAAGTAAAAATCCAACTCCGCCCACTAACCAAAAGAAGAACAGGATCCGTGCGCAGAAGAGAGGCAGCCCTCATAAGAGCAGCCGCAGTGCTCACGCGCCAGTTCAGAAGTCAAGGTGCTTTTCACGAGCCGATCGAGGTGGGCCAAGGAAGGGCCGTTTCAAACCCTCTCAACCCTCCTCCTCCCTTCTTCCTTCTTCTTTTCCCTTCAGGGGCAGAGCCACCTGGCCGGCCGCCCAGCCACGGCTACATCCGCTCGCCCTCCCCCTCCGTCCGCGGCCAGGAAGGCATCATCCAGCAGCGGCCCAGCATCTTCCAGGGGTCGAACGGGACAAGCGTCATTACCCCGCTGGATCCGGCCGCCCAGTTACGCATCATGTAAGGTTGGGGCGAGCGGAGAACAGTCCCGCACCTTTGAGGTGGCCCGCGGCGGGCCTAGAATGATAGAATTGGAAGAGGTCCCCCGAGAGGGGGGCAGGGGAGGTCATCTAGTCCACCCCTGTGCCCGATGCTGGCGACCCGGCAGCCTTAAGGGTTTGCATTGAGGGTTTGTGTGGCTTTTTCCCCCCACACCCCTTTTGTTCCTTGCAGGCAGCTTCCCCCCGGCGCCCCTTCGATCTCCCAAGGTTTGCCTGCCTCCCGCTACAACACCGCCGCTGACGCCCTGGCGGCTCTGGTGGACGCCGCGGCTTCCGCCCCGCAGATGGAGGTCGCCAAGTTGAAAGAGGGCAAGCACGACGGAAGCCGGGTGGAGGAACCCCCAAGCCGGAGGTCGGTGGTGAGCGAGCAGCAGCAGCAGCAGCAACAACAACAACAGATGGAGCAGAAGGCTCTGGAAACGGAGAAGCGAGGACTGCCGGGCCTGTACGCACCATCAGCGCCTCCCTCCTCCTCCTCCTCCTCCTCCTCCTCCTCTTCCTCCTCCTCTTCCTCTTCCAGTGGCAAAGGGCAGAGCCACCCGTCGGGAGCGATCTACTCGGAAGCCGGCAAGGACCGAGGCCCGTCGTCCATCTCGAAGTACGAAGAGGAGCTCCGGACGCGCGGGAAGACCACCATCACGGCCGCCAATTTCATTGACGTGATCATCACCCGGCAGATCGCCTCCGACAAAGACGCCCGCGACCGGGGCTCCCAGAGTTCAGATTCCTCCAGTAGCCGTAGGTTCAGTTATCGTTATTTTTATTATCGGTCCGCCGGTGTAGACGGGTCAGATCGCCTCGCGACAGCACCACCGTTTCTCCCTCCCCCAGGTTTCAAAAAGCTCCATGCGCGCACCCTTTAAGCTTTTAAAGTTTCCTTTGTTTCTCTCTCTTGGCTAAGAGGTCTCAGATGCAAGCGGTACCTTTTAGATGAGCCATCCTGAAAAAAAAGGAGGGTAAAAAAAAGCTTGTAGTGGCTTATCAGCCTTTTGCTGGATTTTCCCCCACCAAATGTGGAGGCGGAGGAGGCTTCTTAAGATTTTTGGGCCAGGAGAGGGAATAATCATGTGCCACTTGGTCTCTGACAGCTTCTCCACAGGGCTTACAAACTATTTAAAAGTTTCTTAAAAAAAAAGAAAAGAAATGGCTGTGGGTGTCATTTTTAGTTCTAATCCTCATTTAAGGTTGATTTTCTCCTCTGACGAACTCCGGCACTTCCCCTCTCTCTCCGTCTCTCTCTAAAAGGTCTTCCCCCCCCCCTAAAAAAATAACAAAATCCCAATTTTTAGCGAGGCAGCCTTGAATGGCTAAAAACTCCCCAAGGATTCCGTCTTCAAAGGCCACCGAAGCGGCACTTGGTACAAGGAGATGGCTGGCCGCCGGTTTAAATGTCTTGGGCATTTTAGGGAATATTTTGGAAGCGGCTTGATTCATGTTCTTGTATCTGTTCGCCGCTCTTTGGTTGCAGCCGCTGATGTTTGTCAATTGTCATTTATATGGATGGATGGATGGATGGGTGGGTGGGTGGATGGATGGATGGATGGATGGATGGATGGATGGGTGGATGGATGGATGGATGGATGGATGGATGGATGGATGGATGGATGGGTGGGTGGGTGGAGGGATGGATGGGTGGAGGGTGGATGGGTGGGTGGATGAGGGATGGATGGGTGGATGGATGGGTGGAGGGATGGATGGGTGGATGGGTGGATGGATGGGGGTGGATGGATGATGGATGGGATGGATGGATGGGTGGATGGATGGATGGATGGGGTGGGTGGGTGGAGGGATGGATGGATGGATGGATGGATGGATGGATGGATGGAGGGATGGATGGGTGGATGGATGGATGGGTGGGTGGGTGGATGGGATGGATGGGTGGAGGGATGGATGGGTGGGTGGGTGGAAGGATGGATGGGTGGAGGGTGGATGGGTGGGTGGGATGGGTGATGGATGGATGGGGGTGGGTGGAGGGATGGATGGGTGGGGGGATGGATGGGGGTGGGTGGGTGGAAGGATGGATGGGTGGGTGGGTGGAGGATGGATGGGTGGGGGATGGATGTGGAGGGATGGATGGGTGGGTGGGTGGAAGGATGGATGGGTGGATGGATGGGTGGGTGGGTGGGTGGAGGGATGGATGGGTGGAGGGATGTGGGTGGGGTGGGTGGAAGGATGGATGGATGGATGGATGGATGGAGGGATGGATGGGTGGAGGGATGGGTGGATGGGTGGAGGGTGGATGGGGGTGGGATGGGTGGGTGGGATGGATGGATGGGTGGAAGGGTGGGATGGATGGATGGTGGATGGGTGGGTGGAGGGATGGATGGGATGGATGGGTGGAGGATGGATGGGTGGGTGGGTGGGAGGGATGGATGGATGGGTGGGTGGATGGGTGGGATGGATGGGTGGGTGAGGGATGGGGTGGGGGATGGGTGGGTGGAGGATGGGATGGATGGTGGAGGATGGATGGATGTGGGTGGAGGGATGGATGGGGAGGGGGTGGGTGGGTGGAGGGATGGATGGGTGGGATGGGTGGGTGGAAGGATGGATGGATGGATGGATGGATGGGGGGAGGGTGGGTGGAGGGTGGATGGGATGGGGGATGGGTGGGTGGGTGGAGGGTGGATGGATGGATGGGATGGATGGATGGGTGGAGGGAAGGATGGAGGGATGGATGGGTGGGTGGGTGGATGGATGGATGGATGGGTGGGTGGGTGGAAGGATGGATGGGTGGAGGGATGGATGGGTGGGGGTGGATGGGATGGATGGATGGATGGGATGGATGGATGGGTGGGTGGATGGGTGGGTGGGTGGATGGGATGGATGGATGGGAGGGATGGATGGGTGGGTGGGGATGGAAGGATGGATGGGATGGATGGGAGGGATGGATGGGGGGTGGGTGGAAGGATGGATGGGTGGATGGATGGATGGGGTGGGTGGGGGATGGGTGGAGGGATGGATGGGTGGGTGGGTGGAGGGGAAGGATGGGATGGATGGATGGATGGGTGGATGGGAAGGAGGGATGGATGGAGGGATGGAATGGATGGATGGATGGGTGGGGGGGGGGGAGGGATGGATGGGGATGGAGGGATGGATGTGGATGGATGAAGTGGGATTAGAAACAGGAAGCTGTGCTTGACCGATCTCTCTCTCTCTCTCTCTCTCTCTCTCTCTCTCTCTCTCTCTCTCTCTCTCTCTCTCTCTCTCTCTCTGCAGTCTCCTCTTCCCCATCGCTACGATCCTCCCCGAGACGCCATCGAGGTGATCAGCCCCGCCAGCTCGCCCGTGCCTCCCCAGGAGAAGATGCCCTCCTATCCCCAGGAACCTCCCAAAATGAGCCAAGGCGAAAGTAAGTTTGGCGGGAGAAAGCACAAAAAAAGGCAGGCGCCAGGCAACCGGAGCTGCAATCCGCACGGGACCTGTTTGTAAAAAAACAAAAAAACAACTTTATTTTGGGACGTTTCTTTTACCCTCCGTGAGCTAGAGAAAGCCCCTCTCTCTTTTCCTCACCCCCCTCCCCCTTCCAGGAGACTGCGGCCGCCCCTACGAGGGCCCGATCCACCCCTACCGGCCTCAGCAGGACTCCCCTTCGCCGCCTCAGCCCCCGCCGGCCCCTCTGCCCCAGCAGCAGCAGCAGCAGCAGCCCCCGCCGCCCCCGCCGCCCGCCCAGCCGGGCGAAGGGATGGGGCCTGTGCCCCGAACGCACCGCCTCATCACCCTCGCGGATCACATCTGTGTAGGTTTACCTTCTCGGGCTTTGCCCCCCCCCCACACACCTTCTGATTTCCACCCTCCTCTCAACCGTCCTGCGAGGGAGGCCGGGCGGAGGCCGAGGGGGGTGGAGGACAGCTTGCCCGAAAGATTGTCATCAGATACTTGGACCCTTTGGGGAATCCGTGTCTGCCTTGCCTCTCTCGGTGCTTGGGGGGGGGAGGTGTCCCCATTTCCGTGGCTGCTCTCTTAGCCCTGGAGCTAAAGCCCCCCCCCCGCCTCACCGCCCCCCCTCTTCCCCGCTCTCCTTTCTTAGCAAATCATCACGCAGGACTTCGCCCGGAGTCAGGCCTCCACCCAAGCCACCCTCCCCACCCCGGCCACCACATTCCAGACCTCGGCGGCCAGCACCATCGCCACCGCCGGTGGCCGCCTGAAACCCTCCAGCCGTTACAGCCCCGAAATGCAGCCCGCCGCCCACCAGCGCCCGGGATCCAGAGTCTCCCCGGAAAACCCGCCCGACAAAAGCAGAGGGAGGTAAGCGGCGTCGGAGGGAAACGCCTCCATTTTTACAGACCCCGCCGTGCGTCAGAACCTTGACAGATTCTGCTAGATTAGGGGAAAGAGCGATGTTCCTCTATTTCTCTATCCAGCCAAGGTATCCGGTTCCGGATTGACGTTGGCTTAAGCCCGAGGCGTGAATCACACTGCCACCGGGTGCCCTGTTGGGAATGCTCAGTCGGCACGAATTTTCTGATTTCTGCCCTTCCGCGGCAAAAAAAAAACGACAATCAGACCCTATTTTCTGTGTGGCTGATGACTACCGTATGCAAAGGAATCACCCTCACTCGGTAGAATTACATCCTGCCAGATCTTCCTCTTAGATTTCAGTGGAGGGGGAAAAGCGGGTCCTAAAGAAATTTATACCCCTACTTCCAAAAGAGAATATTTTTGCTCTGAATGGGTTCTTAGATTTTCCAAAGCTGATTGCTTTTCCAGTGGAAAAGGTGGAATTTTTCTCCTAGGATTTTGCCTCCATGGAGTCTACCCTCCTTATTAATTTTTATTTATTTATTTATAGTATTTTTACCCTGCCCTTCTCCTTGGAAAAGGACCCAAGGCGGCTTACAGTAATGAGGGATAATACACAGTCTGATACAATTAAGACGTATTCAGGGATTGAGAACAGGGCATTGAGGGGCGTCTTAGAGCCTTAAGTTATGCGGGATGGAAACATTTGAAAACATAGTGTCAGTGCAATTACACAAGGTATATGTGATCATGTAGGTTCATATAAAAGACACATAATAGGTAGCCCATCATTCCGGGAAAGCTTGCCTAAAGACAAAAGTCGGAAATACCTTCCTCTCTTCCCCTTTGCGGCCCTAAATCCTGGCCAAAGCTGGTGAAATGGGGAGAAATTCGGATGGGAAGAGAGTGCAGGTTTCTGTACACCCCTCTTAATTATTACGACTAGAGGCGTTGTGGGTTCATTTGTGCGGTCGCATACAGAGGGCCCGCATCCCTGGTTTCTTTCAAGAGAGAGACTTTTCTCCGAATCCTCCTGGATTTTCTTAAAAGAGAATGTTTGAGGATGACTAAAGGGCAGCTTGGAAGTTGCTTCCCTTGCGTTGAAGCCAAGACTGTAATTCTCCCGTCTTTTAATCGTCAAGCGGTCCTCAGCCCTTAAGGCTCCGGATGTTGCTGGCCGGGGCATCTGGGAGCCGGAATCCTGAATATCTGGAGAATCGATGGTTCTCTCTTCCTGGATGTGTTACAAAAACACGCAAAGAACAGAGCAGGGATCGAGGAAGGGTGCCTGTGTGTTTTGGAGTCTTCCCTTTCTACAAAAACCCTCCCTGTTTTGTATCATCTCCTCTTAGGCTCGGAAAGTCCCCCGAGAGGAGCCACGTTCCTTCCGAATCTTACGAGCCCATCTCTCCGCCCCAGGGCCCGGTTGGCCATGAAAAACAGGACAGCCTCCTCTTACTCCCCCAAAGGTCCGAGCCTTCGGAACAGAGGTAGGAAAGGCACGACGCCCCCGGAAGAGGCGGGTTGGGTCATCGGGTGAACACGTCGGCGTAGATGCATGCTCTCGTAGACCCGGCCGCCGACAGCCGGTTCGTGTAGCGAATGGTGGCTGAAATTTGCACTGGTGTAAAATGTATTTGATTTCTAGACTGCCTGTCTGGCAGGATTCAGGCCTTCAAGCCCGGGAGGTCTTGAGGACTAGCAGCATGTCTAACGTCCCATGCCTGTTTAGGTTGGGATGGAATCTGATGCATCCGTGCACACCGTGCACACACGGATACCCCTTCCGAGTTTTGATTGATTCTCCTGTCTCTCTGCTTTTTCTGAAGCTGAACGGGGTGTCACTTGCAGAGGTGGGGGTGAGGGGGTCTCAGATGGGCAGCGGAGAAATTTAAAATGAAATCAACACCTCCCTTTTCATTCTCAGGACGGACTCCCGGTCCCCGGGAAGCATGAGTTACTTACCTTCCTTCTTCACCAAGCTGGAAAACACTTCTCCCATGGTGAAGTCCAAAAAGCAGGAGATATTCCGGAAACTGAACTCATGTGGCGGAGGAGATTCTGAGATGGGTAAGAAGAGAAGAGAATTTGCCCGGAAATGGAAAAAGTGGCATGAGTTACCATTCTGTGATCCTCCTGGGATCTGACCTCTTCTTGGGTCAATATTTGAGGGCCCATTTTTAAAAATACATATTTTTTAAAAGGCAAAGTGTACTGTTTGTATATTGCCCTGTAGTGCTTAAATCACTCTCTGGGCGTTCTACCAATGAATTTATGTGGGCTACGCATTGTCTACGGCTGCCACCCCAGTTTACCGAACTCAGAAGGATGGAAGGCTAAGTGAGCCCCGTTTTTCTATCCATCTTTGACCTTATTGGAGTCTTCCAGACAAACCTGGGTTGAACACGTGATTCCCCCCCACCCCCACCCCTCAGTCTTCCTCCCAAGCTAGCCAACATTGGACCTAACCGATACTACAAGGGTCTGGGATTTTGTCTGGGGAAGTAAGTCGATAAGGTGTGCAATTATTATTATTATTAATTACTTTTATTTTGTTAAGAACAGGGCAAATTGAATTCAGGCGTTGGCTTTCTGAATGCGATTGCTACTTGGGATCCGTGACCAAATTCTCTCTCTCTCTCTCTCTCTCTCTCTCTCTCTTTTTCTCTTTCCCTCTCGGACGACAGCAGCAGCTCAGCCTGGGACGGAAATATTTAATTTACCGGCAGTCACGGCCTCAGGTAAGCCTCTGGGAAGATGCTGGCCGTTTTATGGTAAAGTGTGGCCAGATAGGTAGTATATAAATCAGTGGTGTCCAGACTTTAGCCCTTCAGATGTTTTGGACCGCAACTCCCATCATCCTTTGTCACTGGCAATCTAGGCTTGGAATTTTGGGAGTTGCAGTCTAAAACATCTGGAGGGCCGAAGCTTGGACACCTCTGATATAAATCCAATCTATCCATCGACCTGTCAGTCAAACAAACAGTGTGGGAAAACCGGTGGGTTTTTTTTTTTTTTGAGATTTGCTACTCGGTTGAGGTTTGTAGGACCTGGCTGTCTTTTCTCCAGGGAAAAACACGACTTTTCTGTCCAAATAATAATATTTATTTATTTATTTTTATATTTATATTCCGCCAGATTTTCCCAGACGGGAACTCAGGGCGGTGAACAAGAAAAGGCATACGGCAATATAGAAACAATAAATGGGGAAAAAACCCTAACCCTTTATTATTATTATTATTATTATTATTATTATTATTATTATTATTATTATTATTATTATTATTATTATTATTATTATTATTATTATTATTATTATTATTATTATTAGTTCTTTTTTCCCCCCACAGCTTTTATTTTCAGTAGACAAACTATCACATTCCATTATTCTCCCAGTGCTAATACCTTCTATGTCATCTCTATGTGATTCTCTACCCTCTCCAACCTCATTCCCCGCGGATGAGGTGTTCCGAACCGGATGCCACTCATCTCCTGTCGGCTTTCCCCCAGTTATCAGTTTAAAAGCTGCTCTGCGGCCTTTTTGAGGTCAAGTGCCAGCAATCTGGTCCCATCACGATTCAAGTGCAACCCCATCCCTCCTGAACAGGTTTGGCTTGTCCCAAAATGTTCTCCAGTTCCTGACAAATCTAAAGCCCTCCTCTCGACACCATCGCCTCATCCACGCATGGAGGCTGCTTATTATTAGAGACCCAAAGACCCACTTATTCTCTCTCGTTTCTCCTTTTTTTTCAGGGGCGGTCAGCGCCCGCGGCCATTCCTTCGCCGACCCGGCCAGCAACCTCGGGCTGGAGGACATCATCCGTAAAGCCTTGATGGGAAGCTTTGATGAGAAGGCGGAAGACCACCACCTCCTCCTGGCCCAGCCGATGGGGCTGGTGCCGGGCGGCCCCAATGCCACACTGCCGGGCAGCGGCGAGACCCGGAGGGAAGACTCCAACCCGTCTCCCAATCCAGGTAGGACAGGGCTGCGGGGAAAGCCCCGAGACGGACGGACGGACGGACAGAGTCGATTCGGCCTGCTCGTGCATTGGAGCTGCCTCCTTAAGAGTCAATTGTGCCAATCCACACCAACATGCAGATAATCGGCCATTGATGCCCCCCCACACACACACCGGGCTGCTTTTGGGAACGATTTCTAATAAACACAGCAATGCTTGCCTTTAAACGAGGGGAGGGTCGGGCCCATCCGCCCTGATTGAGGGGGGGGGGGCTTCTCATAAGGGCAGAAATGTGCATTTCTGAGCTTTCTCTGCCGTCTCGTCTTTATAATACTTTCGGAGCGTGGATGTCAAACCCGCAGATACGGGGAAGTGCTCCTGCCGAGGAGCGTAACGCCTTTTGGGGGGTGGGGTGCTGGGAAGTGAACCCCGGGGCGTGCCGAAAGGCTGGGTTCTCGTCGGCCGCCTCCGGGTGACCCTCCTTCCGCACCTTCTCTTGGTTTGCAGGCGGGGGAGTCGGCAAGCAGAAGCTGATGGGCAAATCTTCTGGCAGCCGGAAATCCAAATCCCCGATTCCCGGGCAAGGCTATTTGGGGGCGGAGAGGCCCTCGTCCGTCTCCTCGGTGCACTCGGAAGGCGATTACCACCGGCAGACGCCGGTCTGGTCCTGGGAAGATCGGCCGTCCTCGACAGGTGAGCTGGGAAGGGGGCGTGGGTTCGAGGGATGTGCCGCCCCCAAAGCTCACCTTTTAAAAAATTCCCCATAGCGTCTGGGATGTTCAGCCTTTTACAACGGACACCTAGCTTTTCCTATTGGGGGGCGGCGGGGCGGGGGACGAATCAAGCCAGCGTTGTCTTTCTAACCCACCTTTCGTTTCACAACAACCCTGTCGGGTGGGCCACCGGGGGGGGGGAGAGTCAAGCGGGACGTCTGACCTCTTCTTCCCTCCACGTTTTTAGGCTCCACGCAGTTCCCCTACAACCCGCTGACCATGCGCATGCTGAGCAGCACCCCACCCGCGCCCCTCGCCTGCGCGCCGCCCCCTTCCGTCAGCCAAGCCACCTCCCACCCGCCGAACCGGATCTGGGAACGCGAGCCCGCCCCCCTCCTCTCGGCCCAGTACGAGACCCTGTCGGACAGCGACGACTGAATCAACGGGGCGGAAAGGACCCTTTTAAAAGAAAACAAACAAACAAACAAAAAAACCCGCCACCCTAAATGTAAAAAGAAAAACCCACCAAAAACGAAAATTGCTCTCTTTTTCCCCCCCGGGGTTCTGCCAGCCGGTTGGGATTGGATTGTGGGTTTTATTTTTTTAACAAGAGACGTTTCCTCCCGAGATATTCAGGGACTGAAACACAAAACACACACAGAGAGAGAGAGGGAGAGAACACGAAAGAGTTTGTCTCTGGAAGCAAAACACCTTCCTGGAACCCGGCTTGATTCCCCACCACATTTCTCAAAAAGACTCCGTTGTAAGCCAGCCGCCTGTGGAGATCCAAACGTCTTGGAAGACAAATATGTAAAGAACCATGGGGGGATTATTGTTGTTATTATTATTATTATTATTATTATTTTTGAACAGAAGAGGAACCTAGCCCGGAGCGATCTCCTTATTTGTAAAGAGAACCTTCAGCGGAACGTCTCAACCGTAAGAAACCATTATTATTATGTAAATAGAGCAACTTTTTTTTCTGCTGTGTTTCCTCCCCCCCCCTCCCCTCCTTCAGCCTTCTCGGGTGTACTTGACAGTCGGAAATCATTGCATAAAACCTTTTGTGGATTGTTTTATAATTATTTCCCCCCAGGTGATTTTTCTCCGACATAAAGAGTTTTCCTCGGCTTGCAATGCACGGCTGACCTAGTGTCCGTCTTGTGCTCTGGACTGAGTTTTAAATCCATTTTTTTTTTGTTTCCGTGGTTGTTCAAGGGGGTGTTGGGGGGGGGAGGACATTTCCATGTCCATTTTGTGTCATTTTTCCCAGCCGAATCTTGTATATTTAAAAAAAAAAACCCAAACACCAAACCACACCTCTTGCCGAGGTCTTTCGCACGATTTCTCTGCACTGGGTTGTACATTTTGTTGGTTATTTTCTTTCCTTCTCGCCAGGCTGGTTTGGTTCCAGCGGCACCGTGTGAAAATTAAGATTGCATGGGTACCTTCGTGGTGAAGCCTCTCTCTCTCTCTCTCTCTGACTGTCTCACACACACATAAGCTTTCGTACACAGCCCGGGCGTGGGGGAGCATCGCCGAGTCCTCCCCCCACAACACCCCCACGGCACGGTCGGCGCTGCCGCCGAAAAACCCTCCGCTGACCCCTTGACCCTGGTAAACTCTTTCGCTTTGACAAGTGCTGTTTTGGAAAACCAAATTTTACTCTGCGACAGGCAGACCTCCAAGTAAACTGTTTCCCAGAACCAGTCGGCTGTGTGTCCGTTCTTGATGTTTCCTCGGCTCCCGGAGATGGGATGGGGTGGGGTGGGGATGTTGACTGGGTTTATCCCCTCCCCTGCGATCCTAAATCTTCTGCAGGGATCTCCCTTGCCCTCCCTTTCTGTACCTGAGCTGAGGTTTCTACCTGGGGAACCCCCCTTCCATTCTTAAAACCCCGTTCTCTTAGCTTTCGCTATCTGGTCTAGATTAAAAGTCAGATTGATGTCCTAGTGGAAGGAACTGCTGTTCCCAATTCAGGCTGGGCGGACGCGCGAGCCTAGCTTGATTCATACTGACGAGCGACCCTTTTCCAGGCTTGGCTGGGGTCTTTCCAAGGTGGCGAGGGCTCAAACCCAGGCTCTGCCACAAAGCTCTCTCAATTTTAAGACTGGTTGCCACCTCCCTCGCACTCCACCCTCCGGGTGTCAAAAGTATTTCCCAGGAAGTGCCATTTTTTTTACCCTTCCCTCTGGCGGACGGATTCCCTCGAGACCACCGAGGCAAACGGGCCCGAGAAAAAAACCATGTCTGAACTTCATTTTTATTGGTGTATCAGGATCCGAGCCGCAAACTCGTCCGTTCCCGAATGGGCCGAGAATCCTGGTCCCTTCCGGCAGCCAGGCATAACAAGCCCCGGCCTTCTCGGCGTCCGATCCTGAACTTCGGCTCCAACGTGGCGCTTCGGACGTCAACGGGTCGAGTTCGTTTATATTGACGACGCCGTTCAAAGCTCCCTGCGTCGTGCCGAAACTCAGGGACTGCCTGCTTCGACGCCATCCTGCTCCCGGGATCGTGCCTGCTTTTGCTTCTTGCGCATCTCTGCCATCTCCTTCCGGATATGCCGGACGGAAAAAAGGTCTCCAGTTTTCTCTGCCTTCTCCAGAGCTTCTTTGTAGACTTCTCTGGCCTGGGCGTAATCTTCTGTATTTGGAGGGAGGTTGGGCGGCGAAAAGGAAGAAAATGCAATTATTTTTAATGAGTTAATCCTTAAACCAAGTTTAGACTGAGAAAAAAAGCATTCAACGCCCTTGAGTTAAGAGCGAGTATTTTTTTTGTTGGGTGGTGACAGAAAAAGGAGAAAACGGAACTTGGACAATCTCCAGACACTGGGAGTCGGATGAAAAAAGCAGATTTATTTCAAAGCTCTGTCAGAGACAACATCAAATAGAGTATACTCGTTTAAAATAATTTCCCTGCTGTTTTAATCTCCTCAGGGCCCCAACAGCCCTGCACGGTAGGTTGTAAAAATCTACTTAAAACTCAATTTAGTAGTTTAGCTTCTGTCTTAAGGGACCCTCTCTGCATGCTCTCATGCCCCTCCCAAGAATGCCCTAAAGGGTTGGAATGAAAGATTGTGG
This sequence comes from Phrynocephalus guinanensis, assembly GCA_037367245.1. NCBI lineage: Eukaryota > Metazoa > Chordata > Lepidosauria > Squamata > Agamidae > Phrynocephalus > Phrynocephalus guinanensis. The sequence goes on from CM074750.1 coordinate 12,695,844, forward strand.
AAACTGGGTCATTTTTCTGCTCCTTGAAACCTCCAAAGGGGTTGCGGCTAAAAAAATAAATAAAAATAAAATGAACTACGGGTTCCCCAAAGTTGAAAGCTCGATTTCGGAAACCGTGCTCTTCAGAAGCACCGTCTATTTTTCCAGGATTTTGGCGCAGTGCACGATGGGACCTGGAGTGGGGTAGGAAAAGTGAGCCATGCCCGCGCCCGCCCCCCGTTTCAGGGACCAACCGCCTGAACGGATTCGCACCCGAACCCACCTTGATGCACCAGGATCCCCGCGAGGTTGTTCAGCACGATGTGGGCCTCCGGGTGGTCCGTCTGGCGGGCCAGATCCGAGGCCCTTGCTCCGCGGGCGTAGGCTTCCTCGTACAGGCCCTGCGCGTCCAGGGCCGTGGCCAAGTCGCTCATCAGGACCACCGACTGGGCCGAAAAGAAGGAGAGTAAAACTCCGCTCGCGGCAAGGAGGGAAATCGTCGCAAGGAACCATCGTCGGCTTCGGCTGCCTTCTCGCGGACGGGGCGCTCCCAATTTGCTGATCTCCTCGGACTACATCCCCCACATCTCGGCCAAAAATATTTCCGGGGACTACAACGCCCCATACTCCCCGGCGGGCACACCGGCTGAGCCTACGGGGGTTTCTTCCCCGTTCTCGCGTTCCTCGGTCGCTCTCACCTGGGGGTGCGTCTCTCCTTGGACCTCCGTCGCAATCTGCAGCGCCCGTTCGTACATCTTCTGGGCTGTGGCCGCCTGGCCGTTGGCCAGTAGGTACCGGGCGTAGGAGTCCAGGGTCATGCCGAGGAGAAGGCACGTATCGGCCTTCTCGTCATCTGGGAACAAAAAACAGAAGGTCAGGGGTCGGACTCGAGAGTGAAAACACAGGAGTGCGGCTCAAGGGCGTTCCCCTAAGGGCTCAGCGCTGCCTCCCCGAGAATGCCGCCTGAGACCACCCCCTTTGCTGTGCTTTAACGGCAGGGCCGGCCCCTGACCTGGCTGAACGTCGGCCGGCAGCTCCTTCTGCTTGCCGATCTTCTCCTCCAGGGTCTGGATGCAGAACTGGTAGCCGGCCTGCGCTTGATCGTGCCTGCCCGACAACACGAAAACACAACCTCACAAGTCATCAAAAGGAGAAGCACGCTTGTTACACACAAAGCACAACTCCAGGGGCCTATTTCTCAGGAACCCGGATTGATAAAAAAAAATCCACTGTCCTCCTTGCCGATGTGAGAGCAGAATCCGGCCCCTCCAGAACTTGTGGGTCCCCAAACACCCACCAGCCCGGGGCCATGGGGGTTAAGCAGAGCTGTTGTTTAGCCGAACCGAACAGGATCACCCCAATTAAATCCTAGCACTCAGCGAGGCTTCAGGAATCTTCGATCAGTTGAACTCCCCTCTGTCGAAAACGGCTGCCTCCTTCCCTCCCTCTGGCCTACCTGGCGGGTTGTTGTGAGAATCCAGTGGGAACAAGACCCGCCATCTCAATTACACCAACCCCGTGTCAGCCAGGCTGGCAAACGTTCTGGTTGGGGAATCACGACATCGAAATAACAACAATAATAGATAAAAAGGGGATCATCACGAGACTTAACTGATTCCACGCAGCGTAGATGCTGGTGAGCTTCAGAGACATGGCGATAATGGCGTTGTGGTCCTGAAGAAACGGAAAGAGGAAGGACATGACGTTGGGTGTCCCGGCGAGGAGAAGCCACTGCCCCAACACCCCGCTGGCCCATCTGTGCCCCATAAGCTTTCTTCCAGGATCATACTCTGGAAGCTTATCTCTGGCCGTTCCCAGACAAGCGACCTCGCAGGGCTGTCGTGAGAAGGAACGGGACAAGACCGGGGTCACGGAAGCCGCTTGGACTTTGTGGGAGAAAAGGCAGGATGCAACTCGTAACAAGGGGGAGCGTCAATGGTTGCCTTCCGCGTATCCGGGAAGAGCGGGACGGAATCAGGAGACAACCCTAACCCTAATCCAGGAAACTCTTACTTCCTTCATCCCCCCAGCCAGCAGGAAGCTCATGGCGGCCTTGAACAGCTTCTCTGCCTGAAAGGAGAAAGGAGAGTGAGTCCTAATGAGAATGGCCAGTGAGATCCAAGAGGGAGGCAAACCCACCCATTCTCCCACCCACCCCTTTTCTGCCGGCAAAAGGGTCCACACTGGACTCACCTTCTCCATCTCTCCCCTCATAAACGCGAGGTTCGCCATCTGGAACACACCAGAGGGGAAAGCGTTACCGGACCTACCTCTGAAGAGCCGACGGCTTCCACCTTACCATTAACCCGAAGGACTAGAAACTTGATTTTTTTTAAGCTGCAAGAAGAAACTACAACAGCAACAAAGGCACCTGCAGAGATTTACAGGCTGCTGAATTCTGCAGGGTGATCATTTTGACTCTCTCACCTGCCCGGCTTTTAAAATTTATTTATATTTTATTTTATTTTGAATCATCTTACCCTCCAAGGCTATGTGGGGAGGGAGAGGGGGTCCCTACGTCCATCTACCGCCACGTCAGCTGCCTTCCTCTACCCAATACTCGGGCCGGCACCACGAGAACAGCAAGTCTAATAAAGCCAGGAAATAAGTGGGGAAATAAGGCATCCAGACTTTTTCACAGGGTGGAGCAGATCTTGAATTTAAGCGCCGGGTAGCTGAAGGGATTTTTAAAAAGCGCCAGAAGGTCTACAGAATTACTCTCTTTACCCTTCTGTTGTTGTTTTTTCAAATGCATAAACTGACCTCCCTGTTCCTGACCTTGGCTGACGCAGCTCTGAATTTTTATTAAAGAAACTTGAGCCAGGGGCTCTCCAAACGTATGCTACTCGAGTGTGGGTGGTTTTTTTTTTTTTAAACGAACCGTATCGTAGGTGTAGATGATGGCGTCCTTGTTGTCTGACTCGCGTGAAAGCCGGGCGGCATCATGCAGGATCCGTTCCGCTTCATCCAGCTCTCCTTTCATGATGTTCACCTGGAGACGTAAGGGAAAAAAAACAGATTAAAGACCACCCACCCAGCAAGGACCTGGGGATGGATTGGAGGGGGGGTGTCAATGTAGCCCCCACCAACAGACAAAGGGAGGAAAACTGGATCTCATGTTTGTCCTGTGAACGTTACAGCTCGAGATGGAATTTTAATCTCCTTTTTTTTCTTAGTGCGGTGTTTGTTTCTCTTTTAAGACTTGCATGCTCACGGATTTTTAGCTTTTGAATAGCATCTTCTTAATGACGTGAGCCAAGAAAGGCAGTGTGCAAAAATGTTTTTAATGAAACCAACTAAAACCTGGTCTGTTTTGCCTGTCAAGTTCAACTTCCACCACCAGACCACAGTTCCAGGCCTACTTGGCGTCTCACCTTGGCTTTTTTCAGTAAGTATATTATGGTGTCTTCTTGGGTCACCTCCTTCTGCTCCTCGTTCTCCGTTTCGTGAGAGAAAAGGGAAAAAACTGGAGAAAAAGGAAGGAATCCGGCTCAAATGAGTCGCTCACCAGCTGAGGGGGGGGGGAGGAAGAAACAAAACGGAAGGGGAACACGGCTTCCTTTCCCATCCCTGTGAAAACCCCACAAGCAATGGGTTCAAGGGCCAGGCCAGGACTTCATTAAGCAGCCTTTACGGTCAATTTACAATCTATTCCGAATAATAAGGGCCCATTCTGAAGGCAAAGAAAAAAGCATCCCAGGTGGCCCTAAATGCTACTCTTGGTTACTTTCTAAGCTCCTTTCCAAAGAGAAAGGCAGGGTAAATATATTTAAAATAAATAAAGGAATAAATATTATTGCTTTACTTAGTAATAATCCCATTATTGCTGTTTATATAATAATGGGCGTATATTTATTCGCATCGTATATTATTGATATTTTATACATACTCTAATATCTCTTTAAATGCTCTTGGTATTATTTATTTGGAATAATAACTTGTTTACTATAACATTATTTCATAATAATAAACCGAGCTAATCAAAACCTAATTAATACTGCAAATTCTTCCTGTAATTTGAGGAGAATATATATATATATATATAACGTACAATATAATTTTTTGGGGGGACTACAGTTCCCATGCGCCTCCCATCCCTACTGATCCAGGACGATGGGGTCCTGTAGTCCGCGCAGTGACGTCTCCCAGCGCTCCCGGGGCCCCGCCCCTCGCTCCTCTCCGCCCCGCCCACAGCCCCTCCTCTCCGCCCACAGCCCCGCCCCTCGCCCACAGTTCCGCCCCTCTCTCCTCACAGCCCCGCCCCTCGCTCCTCTCCGCCCCGCCCACAGCCCCGCCCCTCGCTCCTCTCCGCCCCGCCCACAGCCCCGCCCCTCCCCGCCCCCCAGCCCCGCCCCTCTTACCTGATAGGCCGAGGCCGCCCAAGATGGCGCCGGCTCCGCTTCCTGCGGCTGGGCGGGCTCTTCGAGGGCCCCGCCGGCTTCGTTCTTCCTCGGCCGCCCGAGGCCTCCCTTGAGCCGGGCTGGGCCTTCTTGTCGTCGCCGCCGCCGGACGCGGAGCCGGAGCCGGAGCCCGAGCGGGGGAAGGGAGGCCGGAGCCGCCCCGAGGAAGCCGCCGCCGCCCGAGCCTCGCCAGCTCCCTCCAGAGCGACATTGGCCCTTTAAGAAGAAGCGGAAGGAGACGCGCCGAGGCCGTGACCTTCCCGACGCAGCGTCCGCCCCGTCACGTGATACGAGACGTGCCGCCTAGACTGGTAAGCGCCGCCTCATTTTAGAGTGACACGAGGCTGTGAGCTTCCGGGATAAATTTGGATAAATTAACTTAAAAGTTAATTGGGGAAAGCAGCCGAAATAAATTGAATTAGTGGCTTTTCTTCCCTCATAGAAGTTGTGACTCTGTCATCAATTAACCCCAGAACGGAACCAATGTTTTTTTCCTCACCCACAGATGAGTTATTAGGTTTATATTTTCTTATCTCTAGGGTGTACTATTTCCCAGAGTGCGCTGCGGCAGAGCCGGTGCTCATTGGCTGTGCGGACCACGTGTCATTCTTTTTTCCGCCCCCTGTCGTTGCTAGGCGACGGCGTCGTGGCCTTGTTGGCCTCAAGCAGCCTTCTGTTTATTTATTCTTTACATTTCCATTGTTTTGAAGCCCAGAGTTATTCTAGAGAATCTGTGCATTGTTAACATGGTATAAAAACCGTGCTGAGGTTCTGGGATTGTATACAAGAATGATTACATTTAAACCCGCACATTTCTTTGCTTTTGACTCAAGTTCCTGTCCAAATTTTTGACAAAAAGGGAAATATTTAAATAGAGATGGAGTTGAAACATAAAAGCACGTTTAAATGGAATAATGCCCTGACTGGCATTGCAAGTTATTCATTGAGAGTATTTTATACACAAAAAATAGAATACTGGGTGATAAACAAGCATCAATAAAGCATGATTATTTATTGACATGTATATATACTGGATACATATAGAGATAATGCTAAGAAAAGTCAGAGGCAGCAGGAAAAGAGGAAAAGAGTGGATGTGAGATGGATCAATCAGCTAAAAGAAACCATGTCATTAATTTTTATTTAATTGTTCATTTATTAAGAGGGCTGATTAATTAATGTTCAAGCAGGGCTATTAAAATATAGTTCTGACCCCTGCATTTTAAGATCATTTTTAAAAAATCCTCTGCTCTGCCTTTTCTTCCCTGGTTTTATTATCAAGCTGTCCATGGTTCTTCCTATCAAGACATGTTAAGAATCCCCACCAGAGAACCTAAGGAAATCCACATTTCCGGCACTGCTTGTTTTTAATTTATTTCAAATACCATAAAGGATGCTATAATCCTATTGATTACAAGTCCGGGCATAGCAGAAGTAGATAAAACTGACAAAATATTTATAGGAGATACGGAAATCCGCAGAGTCAACACACAAGAAGACCCAAATGGAAAACTTTTATTGGAAAAACAGCTGGGATGAAGAGAAGATCAATTCGGTTTTATTTATAAAAACATGGCAGTTTCTGTGCTTTTGTTTATTTTTTTCATGATTGGTAGATTATGGATTGCATAGGTGGGATTTTTTGGGTCTAATAATAAGTCTGTCTGCAGCGTGTAGCTGAATTGCATTGCACCCTTTTTGTGCATGTTTACTCAGGGGTAAAACCCACAGTTCATTGCACTCAGTTTATTTATTTATTTATTTATTTATTTGATTTTTTTATACCTTGCCATCAGACCAACGTACAAGGACCCTGCAAGTTAGGATAATCAGGAGAGAATGAATACCCCCAAGTCCCTAGGCAAATAAGCTCTGTACATGCTCAATTAGGGTCTTGAAATCCAAAACATGCCTATTCCTGTAAGCTGTTTTAATGCAGGTTTACGTCAAGCAATGGACGGCTCGCTTCTGTGGGTGTAAGTTCTTCCGTCGTCACTGGGGCTTAACTCCCAGGGAAATGCGTGTCGGATTGTGTCCTAAAATGATCAAGGAACTAAGGTGTCTTGAGTGGGATCACTTTCCTAGCTATTAGTGAAACAAAAACAAAAAAAATCCTTAAAATACAGTCTTGGGTGGGGTGGGGAATGTGAGACTTGTAGTCCAAAGCAGGGACATCCGCCCCGCTAAAAACTCCCATGAAGTAAAATTAGGGCAGGCCCAGGAAAATGTAGTCATTCAGCCTTTGAATAGCTCCATTCCAGATGGACGGCTGGATTCGGTGTTCTCCGGAGGACCACCCCGACTAGGTAACATCTGGACGATGGGAGATGTAGTCCAGCACACCCAGACCAGCTGGATTTGACGATCTGCTTCCTTCTGACAGGAGGAATGATTTTTTCAAGGGGATTTTTCCCCCCATCCCTCTCCGTTTCGGGGCTGGTGTGTGTTTTGCTGGCCGGTGAGGCAGCCAAAGCAGAGGCCCAAGCCAGACCTCGGTCTGTTCCTTTCTAAACACTGACATCCTTCGAGGTCAGAATCCCAGGATCTCGACTTTTTCCTGTGGCTGCCAAAAAGGGCTTCTTTTTTTATTTTTTGAGGCATCGGCCAAGCATGCAGAGTATTGAAATAATCACAAACAGCCCCTTGGGGCCATCTGGGATTTATTTTTAATTACTTATTTGTTTATTTTTAAGCGACCGTTTGGATTTAATCGGAGAAGCAGTAGCCGGGGAAAACTTGGCTGTCTTTATAACCTCCTCTTCTTAATTTCATAGATAGATAGATAGATAGATAGATAGATAGATAGATAGATAGATAGATAGATAGATAGATAGATAGATAGGGAAGGAGGGAAGAAGGAAAGAAGGAAGGAAGGAAGGAAGGAAGGAAGGAATAGATAGATAGATAGATAGATAGATAGATAGATAGATAGATAGATAGATAGATAGATAGATAGATAGATGGTTTTTATATTTTGTTTTCTTTTTACACCAAAATCTTTTCCCCCAACAGGCAGTTTTTAAATAAAATAAGTGAAATATGTTGGCCAGCAGCAACCTAGCAGAAAATCAAGGAGATAAAATTGTTAAGTCTGAACTGAGTTAATATTGGCCAGAAGCATGGGGGGGGGGGGAGATGGAGAAGTTTATTACTGGGGAGGATTTCCCCCCCCCCCCCCCCGAACCAGCCAGATTTAATACAAGGAGACCGTTTTACCCCGTGGAAGATTTCCACGAGATTTCACTGGGCAGCATGAGATTTATATTTTTTTTTAAGCACTGGTGCGGAGCTTTTCTTAGACGCCGGGAAGCCTGTTTAAGATCGGGGATGATTCACACGATCTGGCACCTTCCAGATATTTAATCGGCTTTATTAACAATGGCCCCGAAATTTGGCATTTCATAAACGTTTGTGGGATTTTTAACGCCCCCCCCCTTTCCACATTGTGAGGGGAGATACCGATCACCCCCTTTTCCCGGGAAGGCAAAGCAAAGGAAATTGAGATGTGTTCCGGATAAATAAATAGGGGCCTTCCCCTCCTCATTCTCGTCTCCTTCTTCTGGGATAATTGAAACCACCGCATTATCCTTTAATAAGAACCCGGCGCCTGTTTGTTTTGTCTTCTCCCAGAGGGAGGAACGCTCGCGGGGTCCTCTTAGGATGGACGCCACCTTGCCGGCTGTGGCTGAGGAGCTGCTGAAAGAAATCGGGAGGGCTTTCCGAGAGTCGGCTCGGGGTAAGAAACCCAGAATTTTCGCTTGGCGCCAGCTTGAAGGGCAACCCATAGAGAAAGGGGTGTAAAATGCCCTCTGCTGGCCAGCAGCGTGTGCCCGAGTGTTGACAACAACAGAGGATCAGACACAAGCTGGTTGGGTTGCCTCTTTCTCTCCCTTTTTGGCTTTAGGGAGCTCCAATCACTGCCCCACCCCCACCCCCACCCCCAGAATTGATCCCGAGGGTCCCTCTCTGGGTTTTCTTCCCTGGAGACACCAAATTTGGCTGAGATTCTGTCCGGGGGCCAGAATGACCATGAGAACAGCTGTTGGCATGCAGGACACCCAGCCATACCAGTAGCTGCCTTGATGTGGAGGGTTTTAAGCACAAGAAGCATTGGATGGATTGCTTGCATCTATTTGAGGCGCAGAATGAGAAGCATTGGATGGGTTGTTTTGCATCTCTTTGAGGCACAGAATGAGAAGCATCGGATGGGTTGTTTGCACCCTTTTGAGGCAAAGAATGAGAAGCATCGGATAGGTTGTTTGGCTCTTTTTGATCGGTCAGCCGGCTTGTCCTTTGTGCACATATGCCCAGGTGGGGCTCACCGACGTGTCTTGTTGTGAGACATCGACACCTCTGTGAGGGTTTTCACACATCTTTTGCTTACCCCCCCAACAGATAAGCCGTTAATAAAGCAAAAGCTTCGGCCGTTCTGATCCGTTTACGTCTGCCTCCGGTGTGACGCTGCCACCCATGACACGGTGACACCAGAGCCTCGAAGGGGGCTGGCGTCAGTGGTTTATTAGCTTCTCATTCTGGAAAGGAAGCTGACGCAGAACGGGCAGCTTAGAAAATTAAGCCGGGGATGCAGGAGGCGTCCGGGTCAAACCCATCTGTCGCGAAAGCTTTCCTCATTCTAGCCGTTTTATTTTTAAAACGGTCTTGGGAGGCTGTTTCGGCTCACGGCTTTGGTTAAACGAGTCAGTTGTGCAGAGAGAGATCCCTCGAGATGGAGAATACAGGGTTTGGCCTGTGGAAGCGGTTGGACTACAAATTCCATCAGCTCTTGGCTCAGTGGCCTGGGGCTGGCAGGCGCTGCAGTCTTGCCCCTCCCCGTGTGAAGACAATTTCCACCTCCCCCAGCTTAATAATAATAATAATAATAATAATAATAATAATAATAATAATAATAATAATAATAATAATAATAATAATAATAATAATAATAATAATAATTTCTTCCCCCATCTCTCTCTTTTGCAGTTCCTGATAACCTGCTCTCCGCGTGAGTATCCCTTTCTATTTTTTTTTTTGCTCCTTTTTTAATACTGATGTTTAAGCCTCCCCTTCACACGTGTTTTCCCAGGGCCTGTCTGCCCTTGCCTCTACTCTGCTTAGAGATTGCCTGACATCTAGTCGCAAGACGGTATAGGTAATTAAAATGAATCAATTTAAAAAAAATTAAATACCCCCCCCTCAAAATGCACCTGGGCAGGGTACACGTCCCTTTTTATTATTACAGATAAAACATGGCACATATTTAGATCCTGCTCGGTCAGCAACTTGGTTAAATTTTCGAGGCATTTTAAAAATGCAATTTTGGGGGGGGTGCTTCACGCCTGTTAAAACTTCAGCTTGTCTGTTTCCTACCAGTTCAGAGAAGGGGAGAACTAATTTAGATTATTATGTTTTTATTCTGTGAAATAAACATTGCCCTTTCCTTGAAAACTCTCCGGTGAGGGCACGTCACAAGATTTGGGAACATTTTTCTCATGCAACGCAGCGACAAGTGTAATTTTCTTCTGCTGGTTTGTTTGGGCCTTCTCTAGTTTTTTTTTCCAAAAAAAATACAAGCTGCTTCTAGTCCTCATGGTTGCTCTCTCAGCCATCGCCTGGGGAAGACCACAGACGGTATTCCTTTTAACAGCCACGAAAGAAGGACCGCAGTTTTCTCTATTTAATCTGATTTGACAATCTGCTTCCCACCCCCACCCCACCCCACCCCCCAAGGTCCGGGATGCAAGGTGGCTGCTGGAAAACAATTAGAATGGGAATACGCTTGGAATTTAGACAGGAGGGATCTACATGTGAAAGAGCAGAGAAAGGGGAGAACACGAGCGGAACTGTCACGCTGTTCGCCCTCTTTCGCCCGAACCTTTCCCGATTCCCGAGGAGGGAGCTTTGACCTGCTGACGGGCCTCCCCTCACGTATTTGGCTCCGGGCATCTTTCTTTATCCGTCTTGTGTCGTTTCCCACGTCTTCGCTCTGTTTTTTTTCTTCTTCTTCCGGCAGCTGTCCCGGTTTCGCTCGGACGTCCAACTTCCTGCCGATGAAAAAGGACAAAAAAGGCCTTTGATGAGTGAAATTGAGGGAACTGGGGGTGGATTGGGAGGTGTTTGAGTCAGGAGCACAGCAAGAGGAAGAAGAGAAGAGGCCTGGATCCCAAATTTCGAGAAGGATCTTGGGGGATTCTTTTATGGATTCATTTCTTTAGCACCCTCTTTTTCCAGAGCCTGGCAGCTTGAGAAACAGGCTGCAGCCCCTTCATCCGGGGGATGTTCGGAGCTGCCCCGAGCGTCCTCTCGCTCTTGGCTTCTAATGTCCAGGCCATCTGCCGCGGGTTTCGGAGGAGATTAAGGTCAGCTGTACTGCACGCCGCCGAGAATCCCCTGAGTTCTGCCCGGGAGTCGAATTAGATCAGCTTCTTCCCAGAATAGAAAAGTTGTCTTCTTGGGTCTTGTTTTCCAAACTATCCTCCTCCGGCCAGTTTGTGCTGTTCCGGGAGAGTTGACCCTCGTCCGTTCCCGGCTCACGATCCTCCTCGGAGCCCGAGATGACGGCCCTGGCGGGCAAAGAACAGCTTCACGTCCCAAGCCGACAGAACAAGACTGCTCGGGGATCAACTCACGAGCCAGTGGTGGGAATGATGATGCCGTTGTCGGCGAGGCCGCCTCTGGCCGCCCTCCCCACGGAAAAGGGGCCCGCAAAATCGCTGCCGGAGTAGCTGCACTCCTGCGAACCTTGGCGTTCTCATCAGTACGATGGCAGGGAATGATGGGCATTGTAGTTCAACCCGCCTGGAAGATACTAGGTTGGGAAAAGGTAAACATAGTCCTCAACTCATACAGACCAGCACTGACATCCTGAGATCAATTGTTCTTGAGGACTAGGGTCTTGATTTTAGAAACCACTTCCTGTTGTCCTCCAATCTCGGGGTCGGTTGGGCGCTGTTGAATATTATGTTTAGTGAGTTAAGGCCGTTCTGATTTTCTGTATGGCACAAAATCCCCTCCCAAAGACCTTCCTGTTCTATAACCTCTATTTAAGAAAAAAACTCTTTTGGAGGCTGCAGTCCTGGAAGGATATTTCGGGCACCTTCAGCAAAACATAAACCCAGCCTTTTTAAACTCTCTTGCAGGCTTAAATTTGTCTTTGGGTCGTCTGCTGTCCCGGCTTTGGACCTGGTCGACCGCCACTCTGTCACCTGTGCTGTGTCTCCGAGTGGAAGGATGGTCTACCAGGTAGGGCCTTCCCCACCCCCCACCCCCAATCTCTTTGAAAACACACCATTTGAGAAAAGCAGCTTTCCTTTGGACTACAACTCCCAGCTGCTTCCCGAGCCAGCAGGACTTGGCCGGTGGAATCTGGGACTTGTAGTCCAAGAAAGCGTAACATTTCCAAGCCTGGTGAATCATGCTTCCTAACTCAGGTGTCATCGTAGAGCAGGTATGTCCAAACTTCAGCCCTCCAGGTGTTTTGGACCATAACTCCCAGAGTCCTTTGCCACTGGCAATACAGGCTTGGAATTTTGGGAGTTGTGGTCCACAACATCTGGAGGGCCGAAGTTTGGGCATGCCTGTCGTAGAGGCACCGCCCCCAATGGGCGACTTGACTCACAATGATTTGTACTGTTATTCTTTGAAGATGATTTGACAGGTTTGTGTCCAAGTTCTGATGGAAGTCAAATATTTATCTTGATTTCTGAGCACGCACCTTTGCGACCCGGGGGGGGGGGGGGGGACAACTTCCAGTCCTGTAGTTGTGGTGAGTTTTTTTTCCGGGTCTGTTTGGCCGTGTTCTGGAAGTTTTTTCTTCCTGATATTTTGCCAGACTCTGTGGCCGGCATCGTCAGCTTCTGAACCACAGAGAGAGGACTCCGAGTTCCCGGAGCTCCTTGCCCTCTGAAGATGCCGGCCACAGAGTCTGGCGAAACGTCAGGAGGGAAAAAAACTTCCAGAACACGGCCAAACAGCCCGAAAAATCTCACAACAGCGATCAGATCCCAGCCGTGAAAGCCTTCGAGAATACATTGAATTTCCAGTCTTCTTTCCCCTGCTATACTGATCCAGGTCTTGGTTTTCACAAACAAATCAATCAAAACATGTGTTTTATTTTGTCCTGCTCTTTCTTTCTCCCTGCAGGTCGCTGGTAGTTCAGGAAAGACCTACACATGCTACGCCTCCTGCCATTTCTGTACCTGCCCATCTTTCACGTTTTCGGTCCTTCGGAAAGGCGACCACTTAGTGGTGAGTTTGGGAGGGAAGGAACCGAAATGCATTATTATTATTATTATTAATTATTATTATTATTATTTTAAAGTAACTTCCCCCAGCTCCCCGGGGGCGGGGGGAGGGCACAGCAACGGGGTTATTTTAAGACAGTCACTCTGGTTCCCAGTATCCCCATCATGCAGATCTGGCGGTGGACAATGAGGAAGCCCCTTCTCAGCTCAAAAAAAAAATATCTAATTAATGAAGGAACAAACTAAGCCTTATTGGGATTCGGGCTCTTTCGGCCCTCCTTGGAGCACTGCCAAGCTACGAACCGGTGGCTTCCTTGCAGGAGTCAGTCCATCAAGCCTTAGGGGGGGTCCTCATTTCCTCCTGCTGGCCACTTTTTCCTCCAGCCCGACATCCTGGGAAGGCAGGCGGCTTCCCCTTCTAGTCAACCTTGCTTTCAGCCCCGCGGGAGACGGAGGGAGGAAATAATTCGAAATGTCTGCTCCCTTTGGGCTGGTCTGTAATACAGGCCTCCTCCTCCTCCTCCTCCTCTCTCGCAGTGTAAGCACCTTCTGGCCGTCTATCTAAGCCGGGCGCTGGGATCGTGCCAGGAGTTGACCGTGCAGGACCAAGAGCTGACCAGACTGCTACTGCCGGAGGAAATGAGAGGATGAAGGGGGAAACACACATCCCCAACACCCACACCCACACCCACACCCACACCCCAGGCTGGACTTGAAAAGAATGACGCAGCTCACCCGCAAAGCCTCGGAGAGCCGGCTAAGCCCCTCACCAAACAGTATGTATGAATTATTATTATTAATATTATTATAACCACCCCTGCTGGATGCCTCTGACACAGTCCGAGTCTCCCCCTGAGCGTATATCCTGTCCCCCACAAGGGATAACCAGAAGCCGGCTTTCCGCTTGTTTTGTGTTGAGCGAATTGTGTATCCCTGGCTGGGTTTCTTTGTTTCCCTAGGGTGACGGGCACAAATTAAATGTTTGCCTACGTTCTTGTTGTTACGTGCCGTCCGGTTGTCCGGGGGGGACCCTAGGAATGGTAGATGCCGAGACGCTCCCGTCCTCGGCAGTGCTGGTCCGCTCCTGCAAACGTGAGGTCGTGGCTTCCTTGAGAGAGTGGGTCCATCTCGTATAGGTGGTGTTCCTCTTTTCCTACTGCCCTTGACTTCTTCCAGTATTGGTTGCCTCTTCCGGAGAATCGCGGCTTCTCGTGATATACCCAAAGGAAGAGAGCTAACATTTCCCCCTTTCTGTCTCTAGAAACAGTTCAGGTTTGATTCAATCTAAGACCTACTTGCATTTGGGACCCCTATAAATCGAGACGTGCGTATGTGAGACGGGAATCAATCATAACAAAAGAGTTTCCCCTCAATGATTTTATTTTTTGGCGGGGGGACTGTGTCCAAACAGGCCCTTGATTTCCCAGTTAAGACGGCCCTCTGTCGATAGCCGCAGATTCCCCTTAACTCTGCCCCTCCCTGTATGCATGTATTTTTTTTAAGACACATTATTTCAACCATCACTGGCCTAGCCAAAAGACTTTCCCATTTGAGGATACAAGCAGCATCAAGCAACGGATGGTAAATTTAAATTAATCTCTCTCTTTAAAAAAGGGGTGTGTGTGTTGAACACAAGTACTTCCAAGACGTCAGACTATCAAATGCTGGTGTCTGTCGCCTTCCGAAGGGAAATTCCCCGGAATTTTAACTGAATGGCAACCCCCGGACTCACCGTTCTTGATCTGCTACCTAGCGGATGTTGGGAAGTGCTTATCCAACCTCCAGTTTAAAAGGCCCGCCCTGTGCAAGCCTCTGGGAAGAGGCCTACGACTGATCCCAGGCACCCCCAAAATTAGATCTCACCTAGAAATTCCAAGTTTTACGGGATCTCAGAACTCACATAAGCCACATTCCTACCGTTCATGGCTTGAGGCAGGAACGGATTACATATTTTGCAACCACGGAAGTCCAAGAAATGACGAGCGTCCATGGTTCTTTTTTCTCCGCCCAGGACTTTTGACGGCAACGGCTTGACGTCCTCGTACGCAACGGCACAGAGAGCGACGGCGTCAGAAAATGTCGATCCTCAGAGTCCGGCGGGCGAGGTGGCGATGTTGCTGACGGAGAGGTGCCGGCTCCCTCCGGTCCCTTTCGGGGGTTTGGGGAGATCGTCCGCTTTGCACAGGACGTACCGCCAGAAGATCTTCGAAAAGGTGCAACGGAAGTCCCGGATGCGGTAGGCGTAGATGATGGGGTTGACGACCGAGTTGCAGTGGGAGAGGACGATGGTCACGTCCATCACCCAGACGGGTTTGCTGCGGGCGAAGTCCGGCCGGAAGAGGCTCAGGCAGTTCACGATGTGGAGGGGCAGCCAGCAGAGGGCAAAAAGGCCCACGATGATGGCCAGCGACTTGGCGGCGTTGACCTCCCGCTGCAGGGTGGCCCGGGAGTAGCCGGCCAGCTCCATCTGGCGCAGCTGCCGGCAGGCCACGGCGAAGATCTTGACGTAGATGGCCAGCATGGCCACCAGGGGCGGGAGGACGCAGCCGAAAAAGTTGAAGTACACCATGTAGCTCATGGTCACCACATTCTCAAAGAGGCACTGGACCAGGCAGGGCCCGGGCCGGCCGTCTCGGTGGGGGCTGCCCGTCCGGTTGGTGCAATTGGCCACGGCCTCCTCCCGCCGGTTCCAGCCCATGAGAGGCGTCAGGCCGATGGCGAAGGAGAGGAGCCACAGGACGGCGATCAGGATCCGGGCCCTTTTGCCCGTCACCAGGCTCTTGTATCTGCAAATCGAGAGGATCCAGGGTTAATTCAGCAGCAACGCAAGACGGGGGAGGTTTCGGGGTAAGAGGACTCGATTCCCCCCCCCCCCCGGGATTAAACATGGGCCACGGTTTGGTGACAGAACATGGAGCCACGAGAAAGGGAGATTTACTTGGGTGGGGACGGGATGAAGGGTTTTCTCTCTTTCTCCCTCACCTTGGCCCGCCTTGTAGGGGGAGCATAACCATATCTGAGCGAATATCCCACACCCTCTTAATTTGAAACAGCAGGATCCAAGGGCAGCCGAAATCATTAACGCCTCGGATTCATCGCATGGATGAACGCTCCTTCTGCAATTTCCCAGCCATGAAACAACCCCCCCGAAAAAACCCTCCTGTCGGAAAGGAGCTGATGGGAAGAGCTGCTGAATGGAGAGGGGGAAGGACACACCCCCCCCAAAAAAATAAGGCTCTCCAACTGTGCTCCCTTTTGAAAATATGCAGGGGGGGGGTTGAACAGTAATCCGACATGTGTTCTTGAACCGCCCATCCCTCCACCGGCAGGGGGTGGTCTGGATGACCTCTGGGGTTCCCCACCGGGTTCAAGGACACAGCGGTTCAACCCAGCCCGGTCATGTTTGTTCCCAAGGAAGGATTCCGTTGTCCTTCACCCCCGGGCTATTGGAGGGGGGGGGCTTCCTTGCCGAAGGCCTCCGGATCCCTCCCTGCTTACCTTCTCCTTGTGGAGATAAACGTTAACGAGGAATCAGAACAATGGAGGGATGTCGGGAACAGCAGGGGAGTGACACGGGACGTGGAGGAGGAGGTGGACGGAGGATTTAGAACATGGGTTTCCCTTTCTCGTTAAAGCGGAAAACACCCCCCCCCACCCCAGACCCGAGGCGCCCCCACCTCAACGAGACAGGAGTTCCACCGTCAACTCCGCGAGGGGTTAAAATGACATTCACGTCCGGTGTTTGTTCAAAGGAAAACAGGCAGCCGGCCCCTCCCTCCCTTCTCCGACCTTGAATTTCACGACAACCCTACGAGGTAGGCCAGGGCCAGCGCAGGCGGACGGCCGTCACGAGGCCAACCAAGGCGTGCGGGGGAATAAAATGGACTTTACAACCTCTTTTTAAAACTCAATAAACTGCTGTTGAAATTGCTTCCAGGCTTTCTCTACACCCAATAAAGAGAAATAAAGAAATTACCTTTCTGGATGTGCAATAGGAAGCAGAGATGTGTAATTTCGGTGTCACCCCCCCCCTCAAATACACACAGGTTTTCTTGGGGTTTTTTTTGGGGGGGGGGTGCTAAGAAGTGGGTCTTTGCACAGAACTGCAGGCAGTCCCTTCAAAAACGCAGCCTAATTTCCGCTCTTCTGTTCGTTTTCCAGAACAGTGCTACCCCATCCGCAGGGGCAGGCCCTCCCCTCAAAAGAGACCGACCCCCTCCTGAATTTTGCAATGCAGAAATGAAAGGGGGATTCCCCCACCCCAAAAAATACCCCCCATCCACCCACCCCCACCCACCCCAGGCACCTAACGCCCACTACTGGCTGCCTCTCGGGTGCAAAAACATGGTGGCAGCGGTGGGATCAAACGTCGTTCCACCCAAGAGGGTTTCATCGGGGCGGACGCCCGTGGTGCAGTGACACTTTTGTCGCAGGTCTCGACAAAAAGGGGGGGGTCTGGGATGCTGGTGTGGGTGGGGTTGGGGGCTAGTGGCTTCCAAACTGAAACACCCTTTTCTGCCGGCCTTTGATCATCAGAAAACCGGAACGAACAACGCTCGTCTCTTTCCCCCTCCACCGCACACAAGGGGTGTGTGTGTGAACTTCCCTCTGTGGCCACCTCACAAAAGAAGCTCTTTCTTCTCTGCCCTTCTTATTTTCACCCCGTCCCCGACAGGGTTCTCATTCACAGGCCTAAATGGGGCTGCGTTCTCTATTCCCCCCCCCCCCCCCCCCCACGCTTAGGATCCCCATGGAAACCCCCGGCGTTCCCCTGCTGGAAAGACGCGCCGTGCCCAAAATACGAATCGACAACGTTGAGGCGGGAGGAGGAGGAGGAGGAGGGAGGAGGAACAGGCCCTTGGCTTTCGTTGGCTAATAAGCTTTGCAAGACCTCAGGCGCCTCCGGGAGGTTTGCAAGACCTCAGGCGCTTTGCCGAACCTAAGGACGGCTTTCGGTTCACGGTGCAAGCGACATGCACACCCAATGGGGGTAAACAACAAGAATAACACACATGCAACCCACAAAAGGGGATTTTTTTTAAAAAAAAAGGATTGCACTCAGTCAGAGATTGGGTTTCTCAGTCATTTAGTGGCACAATTTCCTGTTTTAAAAAAAAATTATAGCGTGCAAAAAAAGGCCACCAACAAAAAAAAACACGGGCTGTCATCACATTGTGGTTTCTCGACACCCGCATCAGCTCAATGAGATAACACCCCCCCCCAAAAAAAAAGATACCACATCTGATTTCTCCAAGCCAGGAGGGTGTCTGGGATATGAGGTGGACCCAAAACTTTTCACTGCCCGAGGCACCAACTCACGCCAAAATGTTTCACCCACAACACAATTCTCGGTCCAGAGAGACTTGCCATTTCTTTCCTTTATTAAAAATCAAACCTTTGTTGAATCTCTGCTACCCCAAAAGCTGATGGTTTTCTCTCCAGTGCTCCAATAAATAAATAAATAAATAAATAAATAAATAAATAAATAAATAAATCACTCAATTATTAATCCCCATCTTCGGCTCGTTACATGCTTTATTCTACCCGGCCTCCGTTGGCATCAATTTATTTCTTAATTATTGATTGCGCCATTAGCGCACCAAGGTTTTGTGTCTCCGTAGCCTTTTAGGGTGGTTGTTTATTATCATGAAATAATACACATCCAGAAGAGGGTGTATCCCTCTCCGTCAGGTCGTTGCTGATTTTAAGACCTGGGTGGTTTGTTCCTGCCCCCCAAATCCGCTAGGGAAAATGCTCTTACGTGCTATTTTTTTTTTTAAATTACTGGGAATTTTGAAGAGTGTGCTTCAGGCAGCTCGGGGGGGGGGAGAGATGGATCAATACGAGTGGCTAGCCATGAAACCAGTTTGGTAGTCCACGCGCAGTAAAACTAAAGGCCACCAGGCCACAGGAAATATTTTAGGAAGTTTAACTGTACAGGAGATGCTGTAACTCCCTTGCTCCACAGAAATGACACGTACGTCCATCCTTTCTCTGTGATGTAAGGCTGTGTTATTTATGCTGGAAACCCCAAGGGTTTGGACCCATAAGGTGGGCTGGTAAAGTTATGCCCATTGTACAGAAGAAAAGACTGAGGTTAAATTCCCCATGGAGAGAAAAAAAATACTTAAGTGTCTTTCTGAAATGGGAAGCCTGGTGTATGACCTGGAAAAAAAAAGGGGGGGGGATCCTAGGAGGTGTGGCTCAAAGAGAGGCGGGACTTTCTCACCTTCTCCTGAAGCCGGATTGGTGGGAATTCTGCAGGCCGCCTTTGGCCCGCTGTCCCGAAGCGGCCGACCCCCCTCAATGAGGCCCGAATACCAGGTGCTTCGTAAAACTGAGCCCCCAAACTAGAGATGATGTAAAATGTCCAGAAATTTCGGGGGGGGGGGGACGGACAGGAGAAAAACCTGTTTTCCCCTCTCAATTTTTTTCATAGATATTTTTTTTTGCAACCCCCCCAGGCATCAACATTTCTGGAAATTTTACATCTCAAAACCTCAAAATATCCACTCAATTAAGCATTTTTTTTAAAAAAAAATCAAGGCAGGAAAGTTAACCCCACCTCTAAAATTACCCATCGCTTTCCTCCCCCTTTAAAGGAGGGATGTTGTCGAACCCGTTCCGCCGCCCAAAAGCCGAGGCTCCCCCGGCCAGGGGCAAGTTCGGGATACGTTCTCAGGGTGACGGTGGATGTTATTTCAAGCGCTGCTATTTACACAGTTTTATATAAGTGCTTCATCAAGTTTGCAAACAGGGCAGAATCCACCCCTTTGAATATAATTTCTCCCATTTCCGCCTCATCAAACTGGGCTTCTGGGTTCATTTTTTACAAAACTATATAAAAAAAATGAAAATGGTTTAGCCTAGATCACCGAACCCTTAATCTTTAATTTTAAAACAATGCTTTTAAAAAAGGGCCTGCAGCAGGTAAAGGGGCAGATTAGAAAACCAAGTTCAAGAAATGTCAGCCTCTCTTTCTTTGATTTCTTTCCCTTAAAGAAAATACAGAGAGCAAGTTTCTAGTGCTCACGGCTGCAAAACGTTGGCTCCGTTTGGACAGGAAAGGGAGAGTTTTCTTTTAGTTTGTTTACATTTCTACGGGCTTTTTGCTTGTTCACCCTGGTTTCTTCTCTGTCCGAATGGAGCTTTGGGAGTTCATTCCCCTCATCCCTGTCCACACTTGGGAGTTAAAAACCCCAGCATCGATTCAGGGGAATCCGCAAGGATTTTGTGAAACGTGCGTTAGAATCTGCAAGAAATAAAATTTCCAAAAATATATAATATAAAAATTATAAGAGAGAGAGAGAGAGAGAGAGAGAGAGAGAGAGAGAGAGAGAGAGAGAGAGAGAGAGAGAAGACAGGGGGATAGATAGATAGATAGATAGATAGATAGATAGATAGATAGATAGATAGATAGATAGATAGATAGATAGATAGATAGATAGGGAAGGAAGGGATTGATGGATAGATAGATAGATAGATAGATAGATAGATAGATAGATAGATAGATAGATAGGAAGGAAGGAAGGGATAGATAGATAGATAGATAGATAGATAGATAGATAGATAGATAGATAGATAGATAGATGGGAAGGAAGGAAGGGATAGATAGATAGATAGATAGATAGATAGATAGATAGATAGATAGATGGGAAGGAAGGGATAGATAGATAGATAGATAGATAGATAGATAGATAGATAGATAGATAGATAGATAGATAGAAGGAAGAGAGAGACAGACGGGCAGGAAGGAAGAGAGGGCAAGGGATGGATGGATAGAGACAGGGAGATGATAGGTCGTTTTAAACAAACATTTCTTGCAGATTATAATTAGATCTATTAAACTCGCAATGAAAGAAAACACGACATTCCTTGCATCTCTGTTCGTTACAGTAATCCACCCTGCAATTTTTGAATCAAAGAAATAAGTTCAAATAAAGCCCTAAAATATAATTAACCGGCACAAGTCTTGTAGCCACCCATTCGCAAGAGCAGCAAAAGGGGGGTAGCGCAGAGACGCACATAGATAGAGTTATTATTCTTGTGATGATTAGTCGTGGGTGGAATTGTCGGCATTTATTTATGAATAGCAAAGCCGGAGGGGTGGAGTTGCAGGAGGTGCCTGAACCCGTGCGGGCTGCCTTGTATCTCCACGTCTTAGGAAAATACAACGCAAAATGCAGCGTTTACCCCCCCACACACACACACACCCATACAACGCTTGGGTGGAAATATTAATTTTTAAAAAATCCTTCCCCTCTCGCGTTGTGTGGCCTGGGGGAAAAGAAATATTTTTTTCTTAGCACAGCGAAGAACGTACAAAGTCAGGCAGAAAAACACACACAAGGCAGTTCCTTGACAACCAGTCTGGGCCATCAAAGCCTTATATTCCCTGCTCTGACCGGCAGCCTTCCAGAAATCAACGCACCTCTTCAAATGGCCGGGCTAGAAATCAATACTTAAATAAAATTAAAAAAAATCAACAAGGCAAATCAAGGCTCTAGTCCTCTTGGTTCTAGAAACCAGTCTGGTTTTTAAATCCACATATAGGAAATTTATTCCAGCTTTTAAAAGGCTTTGATTTAAAAACAACAACACTAAAATAGAAAGGTCAAGAACTAGGAAGATGTGATAATGAACTGCCTTTAATTGCTTATATGTATTTATAGCTCGCCATCCCTTCTATAAGCTCTAGGTGGCGTCCTTAACTCCTGACACCCTCTCTAGAACGTTTGGCTGGACTACAACTCCCATTGGGCATAGCCAGCATCATGGGACCTGTCATCCCAAACATTTCCAGAGAGGGGGAATGCCTCACCCGCTTCTGAGCTAAACTCCTTTCTCCAGCGGTACAGAGTGATAAATTAAATAAACAAATAATTACGTTAACGACTTTTCCAGGAAGTTCACGGGGGGGGGGGACCAGAGCAGAACACAGCCAAAATTTAAGACAGCAGGTGGACAATTCTGGCCACCTAGACAGTAACAAACTTGGACCTCAGGGCTTAAACATATTGGTCGGGGTGCAGTCCCCCACCCCCTTTACAGGCCTTTGTACTACAAGTCCCATCAGCCCCCACCCAGCCCGTTCGGAACATCCAGAAGTTCTGCGATTCCCCACACCTCTTAGAATTATTTCCATTTACAAAGTGTTTTAAGTTCTGGGATACTTTCTTGGCTGGCTGAGAAAATCCTTAAAAATTAAAAAATTAAAAAACTCATTTCTCACCGCAGCAAATGGTCAAAATGATGGGAGGTTCTTTGAAATACATTCCCTGCCTTTAAAATGAACCGTATTCCATAATCAACACATTTTTTGTTTTTTGGAGCACCAAAATCAGATGCACATCTCCGAACGAAAAAGAGGGTGTGTGTTTTTCTGGGAGAAATTCCTGTTTTTTCTTTTTCTTTGGCCAAGCTGCAAAGTTTCGGGGGAAGGACGCTGTCTAGGTGCATTAACAACCCTGCAAACGAGGACAATATTTATCAACGAAGCGGCCGTCATCAAACCACAGGCGCCTCTGGCGTCTCTGAAAAACGTACAGGATTATACAACACACACACCGTTGGGGAAAACTTCTCTCTTTTCTTTTTCGCCCCCTTACAGCTGCCATCGCTTTCCTGTTTCGGGGCTCCTCTGCTATTAAAAAGGCGGAACAGGTGGAAACAGACACAAAAGAGGAAATAGGTGGCACTGGAGGGGGGGGGCACCACCCCTAATAAAACCAACCCGAAACAGAGCTTTCTGGGCCCTTTTTGGTGGAGAAAAAAAGGCCCCCGTTACAAGTCATGCTTCCTGAATGGCAAATGACGAAGGCCGATCACAAGTCTGCTAGGGCCTGACGACAGCTCCCATCGCCCTTGGCCTGGCTGGCCTGTGAACGATGGGATTTGTAGTCAGATGCCCCTGGAGGGGGCCGTGCGAGGGAAAGAAATCTGGATTTTGCTTTGCTTCCCTGCTTAAACATTCTAGACCCGGCCTTACCGCCTCTCCCCCCCCCCCCCCGCTTTGCCGAACGCATTAGGAAGCAAACGAGAGGCTAACGAATCTCATGAACGGGGTGGGGTGGGGTGGATAAATTAGAAACCAATGACATATCTCTCCATAGAGATTTAGCGGCTGCTGCTAAAGAGTTGGCAGCCGTTCCGAGGGAGCAGAAAGACAAAGGATTGAAGTGTGTATGTGTGTGTGGGGGAGGGGGCAGACGCCGTGGCTGAGAGTCAGGCATAGGGGGTGGAGGCCAGGGGAACTACCCGCCACTAGGTCTGCCTTCGCTTTCTGGGAATTTCCGACAATTTCCGACAAAGCAAGAGGGACACCGATCGGGAACGCTGTGGGATCGGAGTAGGGGTTGATTGTGCACAAAATTTTGACACAACGCCTGGAGGATTCTGGGCGCCGGAGTCCACTTCGGGGCAGGTGAGGTGCTGCTGACCCATCGTCTCACTCTGGACGGCCCTTTCCCAATTAACACATCGGCTCCGGGGATAACGGGGCTTCCCACCCCACCACCCGTGAGACAGCCAGATCCCAGACCCCACTGCTGAACGCCCCAAGGGATCTCACCTTATATAGAGCATATACAGAGTTCTCGCTGGCAGCCTGCAATCTGCCGGACGTCACAAGACGCGCCATCAGGGAAACCACGCGCTCTAAAAGATTTTTAACAAACTGTCCCTAAAGCAGTTGCTTTTTAAAAATCTAAATTGGGTTTATTTTTAAAATTTATCCCGTGTGGTTAATTCTGTTTTGTTTTTTTTACTTACTTTACTTTGACTCTTTTTACCCCAACTTTCTCCTTGGAAAAGGACCCAAAGGGGCTTACAATAATGAGGGATGATATACAGTCCAGCACATTTAAGACACATTCAAGTTAAGAGCAGGGAATTAAAAGAGGCATTTTAGAAGATTAAAAGAGCTATCTGCCATCAGGCAGGCTCTAAGCGACCAGGCATCACAGGGAACACCGGCAGTGAATGGCAGTCCTTTATGTGTTGCTAAATTATTCCTCAACTTGTTTCAGTTAACCTGAATATGGGTTTAATTGGGCTTTTTTTTTTAAATACGGGGTATTTATCCCACATGGTTAAATCGGCTGTTTTGCCTGGGTCCCTTGTGGGAAGGAAGGCAACCGATAACTAACCGAAACAAATAAATGTTCCCGGAAGAAACAGGTAAGAAAACGAAGGCCCCAAAGACTCATCTGGGCTGCCGACCCCAAGACAGCCTGGAAACCACCTGGAAACGGGCCGGGTCGCACCCTCAGGGCTCAAAGCGGCCGACCCCTTGTCCTCCAACCCGTTTCCTCATCAGACAGATGTTGGACACATGTTTCATACGCAGATGAATCACTGCCACCAGATTCCCCCCCCCCCCGACTGACTCCGTAACACTCACTCTGAACTTTCGAAGGGAGGTTCCCTTTGATGCCAGGAATAACCCTAAATCTTTCGGGCAATTTGGGGTCAAAAAGCATTAAAACTCCTTGCCATCTGCCCCGCCCAGCCCTTCCTTTGAAACAGCAAGGCAGAAGGAGAAGGCATTTTGATTTACTTTCTTTTATCAGGTTTCCCAGTGAGGGCATGCCGTGGAATTGTTTTATGCCGCTCGCTTTATACGGCTATAAAAATCATTTAAAAAAAGAGGGTTATATCTCGCCATAAAACCTTGCTGACTTGAAACCAGTTGGGACGGCTTTGAAACGGCTTCTTTGGGGGGGGGGGTTGCTGGAGACAGTGGATGCCACAAATATTTTAATTGGGAAATAAATGAAGGCCCCCCCCCAAAAAAAATCTCAAAAGCAGGGCATTTTAATCAAGGACTGGCGAGCGCCTCCTAGTGGAGACGTGGCCACAGAGCACGACTTCAGGCGGCTCCAGCAAGTGAGCCAAGTCGCATTGAGAAGGCAAACTGGCGTTTTTACCATTTTTTATCATTTTTCGGACCCCCGGCGGCCTCCCCAGCTCCCGCGGCGGGTCATACCTAAGCGGGACCTTGATGGCCATGTACCTGTCGGCGGCCACTGCCAGGAGGCTGAAGATGGACCCTTGGGTGAGAACCAGGACGAAGCAGGCTAAGAACAGGCAGCAGTGGAAGTCGGTGTGCAGGCCGATGCTGATGACGATGGCGAAGGGGATGGCCAGCAGGCCCACGGCGATGTCGGCCACGGCCAGGGAGACCAGGAAGTAGTTGGTGGCGTTCTTCAGGGTGCTGTTGATGGCCACGGCCCAGCAGACCAGCACGTTGCCTCCGATGGACAGCACGGCGATGACCAGCTCCAAGGCGATGTAGACGGCACCCATGCCCTGCAGCGTCGACGCCGCCGTCATCTCAAGACCGACTTACCCCGGCCACGGTCCCAAGGCCAGGCTCCCCATGCGCCGGGGTCAGGAGGTCACCTGGTGGCACGGCCGGCGGGCACTGGCACAGATGCCGCGCCCGGGGCTTCATGGCTGGCAACCAGCTTCGGCCATGACCCGGCCCAGAGATGCCGGCGACTTGCTGAGAATTCGGTGCCCCTAGGCCTGCTGGCCCATCCGGACCTCCAAGGGCCACCCAAGGCAGTGGAGACCACACGGTGGCCTAGGAGCCAGGTCAAGGGAGGAAAGCCAAGGAAAGGTCTCCAGCTGGGGGCTCGAGGGGTCCAGAGAAGGGCCAGTCCGGGCACAGGTTCCTCCCAGGGGAGGCGAGTTCGAGACCACCCTCCCCACTTTCAAGTCCAAGCAATTAATTTTAATTGAGGCATTAAAGTTTTTTTTTTAACAATTAATAAACATCTATTTATCTATCTATCTCCCCAGCTGGTTGCAAACCTGGAATTCCCTTTGGAAAAGCCTTGGCGAGCGGTTCCCCCTGATGGGCGACCAACCCCACCCACCCCCCGGCCGCCTGCGCCTCCCGTGCGCTTCTGCCGGCGAGGCTTGCCTTGCGCCTCTATATCTGCACACATGGGGAGGGCGGGGCGGGGCCTGGGGAGAGCCCGGCCCGCCATTGGTGGAGGCGCGCCGGGAGGCCCCGCCCCTCCCGGCTTCTTTACCGTAAGGTTCCGACGCGAGGCGCCTCCGCCCAAAAAACGGGGGGGGCGCTAAAATTTAACACGTGTTAACGAAGGAAGGGACGGAAGGACGCAGGCAGGGCTCAGGCTGCCACGCTGAATGGGTCGGCAGCTTCCCTTCCCCCCCCCACACACCCCCACACACCCAGTCCCCTTTCCTTTTAAAGAAAAGGGACACGTGTCTTCCAGCTCAGATGGTGGGTATGCACTCTGCACGTGCTCAGAGGCCCCGCTGGAAGGAAGAGTGCAGTGAAAGCTATGGTGGAAAAAAATACACTAAATATTGAGGGGAGTACTTTTGCTGATGCAGTTTGAAATTCCTTTTCCTCCCCCACCCCCCCCCCATTTTTTTTAAAAAATATTGTATTTTAATTAAAAGCTCAGCTCCCCTTTTTTTTCTCATCTTGTTTTGTTATTTACGGCTTATTTATTGGAGGTGTTTATTTCTCCCTCTCTGCTGATCTCCAGGGCTCTGAATTTTTTTTTAAAGGAACCAAAAAATAAAAGTGCTTTAAAAGTGCTTTTTCAAAAAGCTGAACATCTACACAGATGAAAAACCATTTACGGGAACCTGTTGATGGAATCGGGTCTTGGCCGTTGGCTAGAAGTTCAACCATCCACAACCCTGCGAGGTAGGTCAGGAAAAGAGAGACTCGAATAAAGCCTTTAGGGGTGGAAAAAAAAAACCATACAATCATGCGAGATGATCCCTCTGTTGAAATATTTAGCAAGGTTTAGAGCAATGCAGAGCTCTTCAGCAGGTAATGGTTTAAGCTGGAGAGGAAGGGAAACGGAGGAGCTGGCTTAGGTGGAAGCCTGTGTTTAGTTACACAGCCTTTAAACAAGGACGCAGGACTCAGGCGCAGATGATATTTCTATTGTGATCTGTTGAAATATTTAGCAAGGTTTAGAGCGATGCAGAGCTCTTCAGCAGGTGATGGTTTAAGCTGGAGAGGAAGGGAAACGGAGGAGCTGGCTTAGGTGGAAGCCTGTGTTTAGTTACACAGCCTTTAAACAAGGACGCAGGACTCAGGCGCAGATGATATTTCTATTGTGATCTGTTGAAATATTTAGCAAGGTTTAGAGCGATGCAGAGCTCTTCAGCAGGTGATGGTTTAAGCTGGAGAGGAAGAGGAAACGGAGGAGCTGGCTTAGGTGGAAGCCTGTGTTTAGTTAACACAGCCTTTAAACAAAGACACAGGACTGCAGATGGGCAAGAAAGAGCCCATCCTTTGGACTGACGATGCGTCCTGTGATGCCTGGAAACTTGCACACTGCCAGTCGGAAAGAGCTGTTCCTTTTAAGCAAGCGAAGCGGCGTCTTGAGCCATCGGCGTCCCAGAGACATATTGTTTTATTGATTTACTTAATCGAAGAGGCTTTGCGGCTGCTCTTCTGACGGCCCTCGTTTCTCCGGCTTAAGCTCAGCTGGGCTGCCTTTCGAGTGTGCAAAGAGAGAGCCAGCATGGCGTTGCGCCAGGGAGTTGTGTTTGTGTGTGTGGTGTGTGTGTGTGTGTTTGGGGGGAGAAGGCGCGCCAATCACCCCACCCTGAGGTGGGATGCCAATCCGCTCTGGGTTTTTGTCCGAACTTGACCGGGCATTGGGAGCCCCTGATTTAGGGGTATAATAATAATAATAATAATAATAATAATAATAATAATAATAATAATAATAATAATAATTCTGCTTCGCCAGACACGTCGGTAATTAATTAATTTTCTGGTCGGCTGCAGATGAGGACAGACAAAAAGCTGTTCCTTTTGACAGCCTGTCTCCTTTTAAAAAAAATACTTTTCCTTCTCCCTGTGTCCGTTCCGTCTTCTAGGACGATGATGAGTCAACGACCCCCCCCTTTGAGGATTTGATGCCGATTTGACGCCGACGCTGATTTATTTGCTCATCCGCCCAAAAGCCTTCCAAGGGAAAGGGTTTTGCAGATTGGTTTATAATGAGCCGGCCGGCCCTTTTAGCAAGGCCACCTTGGACTTTGGCCTAAGGCACCACCAAAGAGCCAATAAAATCTAGAAAATAAATTGCAAAAAAAAAAAAAGTATTTGGAGGGGTTAGATTAATGCTTCTCTGTCAGGTAACTAGGGGAGTCAGTGAGGTTGGCCCCCCAGGTGCCAAAATGGCTAGTTATAGCAATGCCCCACCCGGGGCCGGCGTTCGTACGATATTCGTTTGCAACTCCCATTTTAGTTCTAACGCAAGCGAGGAACCACGCCTAGCGGGAAGAGGGGCTTCTCGTGACAGTCTTCATAAGTTCTTCCGAAGAATGGATCCCCCCCAATAAAACAATTAGTTTGTGGCAATTTCTCCCTGCGATTCCGGCGAGGTGGGAACGGGATCTTTCGCTAAGAGCCGTTGGCTTTACAAAAGACCCGCTCCTGGCAGAAGTCAATAGCGCTAGATGTGGTACACAGGTCCTAGCTTATGTCCGTAGCGCCCCCCCCGGTGGGCCTGCCGTGATGAACACCAGCCCTCCAGAAGTTACAATTTCACCGCTGCTGAGACGGACGCCTGTTTGCACCCGGGTGGCCTCCCTCCGTCGCAGCCGACACGCTAACCACTACTCCACCCTGCCCTTTCCAACCACTGCCTTTGCGAGAGTGGAAATTTCGCTTCGACCAATTTCGGTTTGGATGTCAGAGATGTGTGCGGGTGCGTTGGTGTGCCAAGAATGGAGAGAGGCCGCTTTGTCAGATTTTCCGCCCTGCCAGCTTCGAGCCTTTTCTGCACTGGCTTGGGAGGTGTCCTCAGGCAGCAGAATTCGTTAGGCCACCCTCATCCTCCCGCCATGACAAATAAAAACGGTGAAGCGAAAGAAGCCGCTTGTGATGTTGTTGTTTTTATCCCCCCCCCAACAAGCAGGAAACGAGGACCGAAGAATTCATGAAATGAAAGATATTTCCTCTGCTGTGCAGTGTGTGTGTGGGGGGGGGTTAGGGTTCGGATGAAAAATCCGTGCGCTGGTCTTCTTCTTAAGAGGGGAGGCAGGGCGAGGAGACTGGCATGAGGATTTTTTTTTTTTCCGAAAGAGAAAGCATCGACTTGGCAACGGCTGCTTGCCCGGTGGAAACGTCCCCGGCGCTTCGACCGACCGTGGCCGCAGGACGGAAGTAGAGACCGACTAGTTTCAAAGCCGCCTCTGTGGGCTCCCCCGCCCTCGTCCTACCTGGCAGCTGCTACCACGGCACACAGGAAGCGGCGCAAGGTGGCTCTCTGATCTCTCTAGTCGCCTTCAGGACAAGCAAACAAATCATATCCTTTCCTTTCGATCAACTCTTGGCCGGACACCAAGCCGTGGCACGGGTTGCTGACCAGGCTGGGTGGAGAAGCACGAATCCTCCCCCCACCCCAATCCGGCATGCTCAGAACTGCACGTGGCCCAAGAAAACCCCAAAATTCTCCCGGTTAGATGCCACACTTCCTCTTTATTCCGTTGGAAAACGGAGCATCTTCTGGGTAACCAACCACAGGTCTCTTCGTCACAGGCCTGAAATCCATGGCCCGCGGCTCCTGACCAAAACAAAACAGGTTTGGATCCATCCACGTCCACGTGGCGTCCGTTCCGCTTGATATTTCCTGTTGAGGTCATATTAATCTATTATTCTATATGTTTTAAAAATTCATTTTGTGTCTCCTGTACGACGAACAGGGAGTCATCAAAGCAATCCAACAGGGAAAGCTTGCGGCGACGATTGTCCGCTCTATAACGTCACTGAGAAAATAAACGCAAAAGGAATTTGGGGAGACTGGAATGTGAGCTTGTGATGACGGTCCTCCGGCACCACCAACAGCCAAACTCAGCAACAAAACGTATTTATTAGAAATATTACGCAAGGCTGTTCAATAATGTTAACAATGTGTAAGGTTTTTCACACTGCCACCTCTGTTTTAAAATAAAATAAAACGGACCGTGAGCGCAGCCGTTTTCCCTCGGAGAAAAATCTCACCCTGGTCCCGGCTGGCCGCAGTGTTGTGCCCTCTTGGCATATAAATAAGATTCGTGGTGCGTCTGGCCGGAGGCTTGGGCGCTGCGGGTTGTGGGCCGAACTTTTGAGCCCATGTCAGTGGTCCAATTTTGGGGGGCAAGGAATGGAAGGAACGCCTTATCTGCAGCGGAAGTTGGCACACGAACGAGGGTTTTTGCTATGCTACTGTTGAGGCAAAAAACAAAAAGCGAGGCCAGGAAAGCCGAAACGGTTGACGCTTCCCCGAAAGAAGGAAAAAACACAGAGAGTTCACGAATTAAAACAGGAACTCGGTGTTCAGCTCCCCCTCAGTGGCAACCAAATGATCCGAGAGAAAGATCGATGCAACCAACAGAGGCTGCGAGTTCCTAGTTATCTCACATAATCGTTTTTTTTTTTTAAAAAAAACTGTTTTTCCAATTTTAGGACCAACTGTTTCACCGGAGGAACCTGGTGGTCTAGCCACAGAGGGGCTGGTCAGCAACCTACGGCCATCCTCCAGGCAGAGGTGGCGTGGCTCTAAGCCTGTGGTTCTCAACCTGCGAGTCCCCAGATGTTCCTGGACTGCAACTCCCAGAAGCCTTCATCACGAGCTGAGCTGGCCAGGATTTCTGGGAGTTGCAGTCCAGGAACATCTGGGGACCCCCCCACCGGTGGAGAACCACTGCTCTAAGCAGAGCTTAGAAAAATCTGCTTTTTGGGGACTCTGCCGGTGGTGTTGGTGGAGGGGGTTCAAGAAGAGGAAATCACCCCTCCCAGGAAAAATAGCCACTAGGCCCTGTTCTGCCATGGTGGCAAAAGCTTCCACCAAAACAATTTTGGTTTGTTTCCTGCTGCGGAAGGCGTGCCTTCTCGCCCTGGTCCCTGCAGTCATGAAGGGCCCCAATTCAAGACGGCAGGGAAAAGCTCTAATCTAGGAGGGATGACGGAGCAAAACCCGAAACGGACACAGGGAGTTGGCCTCAGCGGTAATGGTTGGTGGCCTTGCGATTGGATGGTGTTTGTTTGGGGGCCCCACAGATTTTTTTGCTGGCAACAAAGACACGCATACGCACCTCGAAATCAACTGGAAGGTCCCTCCACACTGGAGACTTCCTATAAGTGTTAAAAGGGGTCTCGGGGGAGGGGGGGGCAACAGGAGGAGGAGGAGATGAGAGTCCCCTGTGCCCCTAATGAAGTTGGTCTGAACAGGAAGCCAGACTCTCCAAAACTGGGGGGGACGGGGACTCTTTCCCCCTTCTCTTGGGGTCCTGGGCCACATACCTCACCTGCTCACGTGGGTTGGAAGAGACGGGCTGTGTCATCTGGTACAGAAAGACCTTCCCTAAAAAGGTTGGGGGGGCAAGCTGTCCTAAAACCTCCCTGGCCTTTTGCAGGGAAATGAAGCCCTCGGGGCCGTCAGGCTGAGACAAATTCAGCGCTACGAACAAGACGGCGCTCTGTCACTTATACCGCTCTATCACTACAGCGCTCTGTCACTTACACCGCTCTATCACTACAGCGCTCTGTCACTTGCAGTGCTCTATCACTACAGCGCTCTATCACTTGCAGTGGTCGATCACTACAGCGCTCTATCACTTGCAGCCTTTGCTTCCCAAACAATAGAAAATCCTGCTTCTCTCCTCCTCTGTTCAGTCACACTTTTCCAATTCCCTCCTCCCGTGCGCTGACCCTCTGCAACTTCCATGGGCGGCTCCCTCTCGAACCTCCCCGAGCGAAGACACCAAACCGTAAACCTCCAAAGACTCGTCGACCTCGCCACCTCCAAACGGCCTTCTCTTCGTGGCCCGCCTTCCTTACCTTCCGTCACCTACTTTTTGCCAGCTGACCCAAAACCTACTCCTTCCTAAAACACCGCCCTCTACCCATCTGCAAAATAAGACATCCCTGGAGAGGAAGAAAAAAAAAACCTATTTCTGAGCCTTCCGTGCCTCCCAGGGCAACCCTTGAGCATTTGAAGAGCCAGAGAAGAGACAAATCTTGCAAAAGGGGGGGGGGAGAACCTTAATCTACCGGGTTTCTCTGATCTGTTGGGCCTTCTATGCTTCCCCTCTTCCTAAAAATTATTCTCCAAAAAGCGTTAGCTCAGTGAACCCCTCGACTCTCTGCCCCCCGGGGCATGCCGTGGAAACAGAGTTCCTAATCCTTTAAACAGGCCTTGACGATTTAATTGGCTTGATCTCCGTACCTCCTTCCTGCGCTTTGGGTCCTTTCCCTGGACAGAAACCTTGCAAATCCTCTCCTGGGTCCCACTGGAGACCCTTCAAAGAAAGAGGGGAGCTCATAAACCATCCTTCCTACCTGGCACAAAACTGCATCCCTGTCCTTGGAATGAACGTGAGACGATTTGAAGGCGGTCCTTCTCGGGAATGGGCTACCGCAGTTTCAAACAACAGACGGCGGTCCCTTTTTTTCCCCTTTCCTTTTGGCAGGGGCGGACACACACCTCTCTCTGTCGCTAGCCGTTCTGAGCTCTGCAGGGGCCCAAAGGACGCAGAAAACATTTTTTTTTTTTACGAGACTCCCTGCACGGAGGGGGAAGCCATCCACCGGGTGCGTATCAGTCAAAAGCATTCGCAAGTGCAGAAAGACAACTAAAGAGCCGTAATAATTCTTACGACAGCCGCTGAAACATCAGCGTCTCTCAAGGCCACCCCCCGATTTTCATCGGTAAAAGGTATGCGGGAACGTTTCTAACCAGAGTCAATTTGGCACTTTTTGATTTGTTCTGTTTTTTGGAGGTGGGGGGGAGAGACCCTGAGCTGAGCACAGCATGCCTGGCGCATCTCAAAGCAAAAGATGAATTCCATGTGGCCAATTCTTTGAAGCAGTTCCAAGAAATATCCATCACGTTTCGTAGAGCAGGGGAAATCGGCAGTAGGTGTTTTTTGTTTGTTTGTTTGTTTGTTTTTTGGAGGGGGTTAACCTTCTAAAGTGATCGAGTGCTTTGCGTGGTGTTGTGTTCAGGTGCCGTCCTTTCGCCTCGGTCTCCCGGAGCGACTCAAGTCTCAAAGTACTTGTAAATCTGACCGACGTACTGCATGACGCTTTGCCAGTCCGGACGGTCCGTGTACATTATCTCGCTGAGCTCCTGTGAGGAAAAAGGAGGGAGACATGACCATCGGGGAAGGAGTGAGGCAAAGGAAACGCCGGGCAAAATCAATCAATCAATCGATCAGGAAAAAAAAACCCGAGTCACGACACGCAAGGAAAAGGCGAGGAGGAGGAAAGAGGAAAAAAGCAGACAACCCAGACACCGATACTTCTTGGTCTTGATGGAAACAGGAGATCTGACAAATCCAATCAGGATCTTCAAAATTTTAATGTTAAATACGTATATATATATAATTTTTGAGAAATGGCAACTTGGCAATCTCTCGGAGAGCTGCTCAGTCCCGTTCAGAAAGGTGCACCAGGTGACGGACTTTGAATTTTCCGCCTGCCCTGTGCTATTCTGAGCCGCAGCGTGGGGATTTTTTTTTTCAACCGGGGGCGAGATTTCAAGCCACGGATTAAGTGAGGTGTAAAAACCGCCCAGGCAAAGAGCAGGAGAGGATTCTCAGGCAGTGCGGGGAACCGAATCTGTTTGAGCTGCATTTTTTTTCCGGGCCCAGCTGCTTCCGTAACTTTTTTTTTTTTGTTAAAGCTGTTTGCTTTTGCGTTCGACGCGGCTACGAGCGCTTTTGCATAGCAGGCGTCTCTGAAAGGATGCCTCGCCTCTGAAAGGACGTCTCGTAGGATGGAAAAAAAAACCTAACAAAGGAAGTTGTTGGCAGGGGGGGAATGTATAGACATGCATAGGCGGCAGATATTTCCATATGCAAAATTGCTACCCATTTCTCGTTCCCCTGAGCTCCTCTGTCGGGCTGTGGCGACAGTAAGGGACCTACCCCTTTCCCGCGGAGAATAATCAAGAGAAGATGTGTGACAATTTTGACTGAGATTTAGGGCCCCCCCTTTTTAAAAAAATCATGTCCGATAAAATAAATCAAGATAGAGCGGACCCTCGTATGACAAACGGTTTGTATCACATAAAATCTGTACAACGTAAAAAATTCCGGAGGTAGGGAAATTTACTTAACAGAATCGTCTACGGGGCGAATCCGTACAACAGAAAAACCGTCGCGATGAGGGATGACTCCGTTTTCAATGCATTCCCAGGGGAAATTTGTATCAAGGAAAATGTGCAGAACAGAATTGCATTGGGAACAAATTAATTCCTTCATACAAGGTTCCACTTTATGTATAACACTCATTGACTGTGTGTGTGTGTGTGTGTGTGTGTGCAATGAACAGTTTTTTTTTTAAAAAGAACAGCGGTCATATATGCAAACTAAGCCTCTCTGCTCCTGACCGCCTGTCTCCCAAGGGCGTCCTGATGGCAGGAAAAGCAGCATCTGTTGTTGTTGGTTGTTTTGTTTTTTTTGGTCCCAGTTTGATTTCTTTAAAATTTTATATTTCAAGTTCCTCTTGGCAACCAAAGAGAAGACATAGCATAGGTAGATCGGAGTGGATTCTCCCAGCGTGCTACGTACAACAAAACCACGCCGAAATCTCGACACAGCGCCCGTATTCAACGGGCAGAGTTTAGCTCACGCATCCCCACACACAGAGAGACCCCTGTGGCGTTTTCCTAATTTTAAATTTTTATTTTTTTTTACCCTGCTGGCTGCCCCCCCCCCCCCGAAACGGCACTCACCAGGCTGGGTTTGATGCCGACGCTCTCGGCCGCTTGGAAAGCCAGAAGGAGGTTTCGTTTCTGTGGAAAATCAAAGACAGGGAGGAGGCAATGAGAAAGCAAGTGTCTTCATTCCCACTGGCCAGATATATACAGTATATCTTTCATTTTTTGGGAATAAAAGTCCCAGAATCCCCAAATTAGCCGGCCTGGTGACCCTGTTGGTGGAGGATTCTCGTACCTATCACGCCCCCCCCAAAAAAGAGACAATCTCGTTCCTTAGCTGGGTTTGCCAATACATTGATGGCGGACGGGGTCTTTTTCGTGGGGGCCCCCGGAAGATAGAAATCTTTGGTTCTCTAAAGATCGGGAGAAAATCTGGGTTATTTTGGACGGGCAGGTTTCTTAAAAGCAGTACACAGAATTATATCAGCATGCCCGTCATATTGGCGGGGTCGCCATCCAAGCCAGGGCGAGGCAAGGCTCATCCCAAATGTTTCAGGCCGGCTGATGGCAGGAGGGTGGGATTTGTAGTCCAAAGGGGATCTTTTCTGAGCAACACTGCCGGCAAACATAAAACGGAGACAACAGAAATATCCTTTCCGGCTGAACGCTGAAGCAGGACGAGGAAATCTATTATAGAGAAGAGGGGTGCCCCTCCTTTCAGAATGTGAAAGCCACTTCTGTCTAAGTCAGGCATGTCCAAACTTTGGCCCTCTAGATGTTTTTTGGACCGCCACTCCCACAGTCCTTTGCTATTGGCAATCCAGGCTTAGAATTCTGGGAGTGGTGGTCCAAAAACATCAGGAGGGCCGAAGTTTGGACATGCCCGGTCTAAGTTGTTTCTTCGCAGAGCTGGGAAAAAAAAATCGCTCCCTTTCAGGTAACTTTTCTCCTTTCATAGCCAATAATAATATGTTGTTGTTTTTGAAGATCAAACTCTGCTCAGGAAAGGCACTTTTTCACACCCCAAAAACCCTATCCCAAAAGAATGGAAACAAGTCACTTCCAAGCATGGCCAGAAGTGGTTTTATGGCTCCAACGGAGCTCATAAAGTTGTGGACGGGTTTGTGTGTGTGTGTGTGTGTGTGTGTGTGTGTGTGTGTGTGTGTGTGTGTGTGTGTGTGTGTGTGTGTGTGTGTGTGTGTGTGTGTGTGTGTGTGTGTGTGTGTGTGTGTGTGTGTGATTTTTCTTTTTCTTTTCTTTTCTTTTTTTTTTTGGCAGAAAGCTTTACGGTTGCAGTCAAGGCGGGAGATTCTAAGAAAACCCAAGGCAGAGAGAGAGAGAGAGAGACTTCCTGGGTGGGGCCGTCAGTGCACCTTTTATCCCGGCCAACAACCGCCATATAAATCAAGCAAAGGAAAATGTCACGTTAATCATCTTTAGGCCGGAATACTCGATACCAATTTGGAAATTCCTAGGCGTTTGGACTACAATGCCCAGAATCCTGCAACTGGCTGGGCTGGCTCAAGGACGATGGTTATTGCAGTTCCCCGCAAAAAAAGGGGGGGATTTTTCTGGCTAGGGTTGTTTCTCCTTGCAAACCAGTCTTGAGACCAAGGAGGATTAGCTGTTAAATCTCTTTATTCTTTGGCCACTCCCTGCTTATTTGCCTTCTTATCTTCTGCTTTGGGCTTTCTCTCTCTCTCTCAGTTCAACACCAGGTCCCATGTTCCTGTACTTTCGCCTGGATTCTCCTGGCTTTCCTCACCCTCCTCTCTTCTCTTTGCAAACAATCCAGGCATGTTGACCAAGGCAGGTTTTATGGCTCCGGGTGACAAGGACCGAGCAAAGTCTGGGAATCGGGAGCTGAGGTTTGCCCGGATTTTATTTCATTTTAAAAAGGGTCCGTCACACACACAAAAAAATGTAATTAAACTGGAAGAAAAGTTGGGGAAGTTTGTTTCAAAGGAAAAATCGCTGCCCTGTCCTGCAGATCACGTGGCTGAGTTCATGGTACTCTGAATGCACAGATTTTAGAGACACAGGTATGCAAAAGATCTTCCTAAGAGACACGGTCGAGGAACCAGGGGGGGGGGGAGCATCCAAGCCCCACCCCCACCCATCAAGAAGGTTTATTCTACACTTCCTCACATTTTAGTACGGAGCGATGGATCTTGATGTGCAATAAACAGATATTGCAAAGGGGAGAGAAGTAGGTATTCCCCTACTCTAGAACCCTCCTGAATGTCCCAAAAATGCCAGAAAAGCTGCAGCTGCTTTTAATTCCCAAAAGGGCCCCGGGTTTGTCAAGTTACTAGTCCTCAGGGAGGAGCTGTTTCTCCTTCTTGCTGCAAATCCATCCAACTTTTGCATTTAAGTGGGAGAGGGACTCAGTAGCCAGCAGCTACCCTGTCCTATTCCCTCCCACTAGGCAGCACTGTCATGGACCTAGACGCCCTTGTCCACCCACCGGTGGGACAGGAGGGAGGACGGACTGACCTTTTCTTGGCCGTTGAGCTCGTGGTACGGGATGTGGGCCGGCAGGTAGGTGTGGAGGAGCGCGCAGAAGGCCAGCCCGTCGCTCCAGCTGCTGCTGAAATTTGTGATGTCGATATTCTGCGGAAGGCAAGAGGGGTGGGGTGGGGGAAATATGGCAGGGAAAGGGTTAAAACGGGCCCATGCGTGTCCCACGTCAGCAGGCCCAAGTCAACCAGGAAAAACTGCCAGCCGTTTGTGCGGCAAAATTGCGAATGGCTTCTCAAGTGGTGAAACCAGCAGCTTTGCAATTAAAAGGAGACAAAACCTTGCCTCTTCGAAGACACAATTTTCAAACAAGGTAGCAAGAACTCTCTTGCCAAAGGTAACTTTTCCAAAGCTCTATGTGAGACCTGGTTATTCTGGGATAATGGGCAGGCTGTAATAGCCGGCCCAATGCGAGAGACGCAGGCAGTGGATTTCAGTGGGTTGGATTAGATAACCTTCAGGGAACCCACCGGTGATATCTCTGAACGACAGGGCTGATGGTTTGCTGTACCCCTGCTGCACACACAGCCCTAGGGAAAAACACACCTTCAACCTCAATCAGCGGCTGGAACACAATTTAAACGAACGTGTGGACACCCATTGTTTAGAAGATCGATGTCCCCTCTCACCCCCCAAATTAACAACTTGGCCAGATCGTTACCGTTAACACGGCCCCAGGAGGTCATCATTTGGTGTGTGGCAAGGGTGGGCGGGAATAATTTTCTTTTTGCCTCCAAGCTCCAAATGTTAATTACCAACGAGTTAAATTATATTAAATTACTAGGCTGATAATTTATTTATTTATTTTGGCCTCCTTTTCAGAAGCTGGAAGTGAACTGAATTAAATATTGCAATTTACCAACTGGGTCTCGAAAGTTTGCAGCCTACAAGGGCCCCGATTCTCAAGGCGCTACACATGTGAAAAACCAAATGGCCAGCCATATGAACTTCTTGCAAAAATGGTAGGTGAACGAAGCACAGACGCTGACTTCTGGATTTTAACTAGTTCTCGATCCGCGTGGTTTTATCATCCCATCCGTTGTTGTTTTTACGGCGTCCGTTCTTTGTTGGATGCCACTTTGGGATTGGTTGGGTGTTTCTGAATCGGAATCGTTCCTAAATGAACGAGCATCTTTGGTGGGACATGATGGACAGTCGTCAACAGGTCTTGGAAACTCAAACCAGTGGTTTCCTCTTCTGGGTCATGATATCTCACGTTCGGCCGTCCTCTTTCCCTGCTGCCCTTGGCAGCTATCCGAAGGCGCTTTGCTTTACGGACCTGTTTCCTCTTGAGTAGGACCCTTTGTATCAACTCGGGACGGCTGGGTTCCCCTTCCAAGCTTGCTTCCGGGATAGGGCGAGATTGGGTGCATCTTGGGCAGGGGCGCCGAACCTTTTAGAGACCGAGTGCCCAAACGGCGATTGAAAACCCACTAATTATTCGCAAAGGGCCAATATACAGCCGTTTAACCTGAATACGGGTGGCTGGGAAGGGGCGATATCGGATGCCCACAGGAAGGGCTCCGAGGGCCACCTTTGGCACCCGTGCCGTAGGTTCGTCGACACTGTGCTAAGGTGATGACTGGAGGCCTGATCCTGGATGCAGAAGCTTCCGGATGGGTTTTTCGGGGAGGGGGAGGGGGCTTGTGGTGAAGTGAGATGAATCTCTCTCTGAGCCTGAAAAGAGGACAAGCGAAGCACTTGAATCCGAGAGAAACGATCTTGGCTGGCAGCCCCAGAAGGCAGGGAGGCCTTCCGAGAATCGGCCCGGCTTGCGAGTTTCCCTGCACGGAAAAAGGGGGACGTGGCAGGTGGGGGAGTCGGCGTCGACGGAGGAATTTTGGCCAGGAAGGAGGGTCCTTTCCCCCCCCCCCCCGCTTGCTTATCTAAGCCAGAAGGGAATCAGATCTGTCGAAACACAATGCAAGGAGGCGTCGGCACCGATCCACCCACTGAGCCTTTTTCCGGTTTCGCGAACCAGGCAGGCGCTCGGGGCCAGGAAGCAGGTGGGAATTGGTGGGGAGGGGGGGTAAGAGAGGGGCGACCCCCATAAACGTCAGCCCTGATCTTGTCCGCTGGAGGAGTCATCCTTCAAGGAGGTGAAAGGGAGGGCTTGTAGGAACAGGGCCTTTTCGGCAGCTGCCCCCAGATTATGGCATGCCCTCCCAAGTGAGACCCACCTGGTGCCAACGTTGATGACATTCCGGCACCAGGTAAAAACATTCCTATTCCAGAAGTCTTTTAGCTGATTATTGTGGGTCCTGATGGCGATTTTAGTGTTGTATTTTTATATATTGTATTTATTGTACTTAAATGTTTTATTGTTTTAATTTTAATTGCAATTTAAGGTTTTAATTATCTGAATTGTTTACTTTGATTGTGAGCCGCCCAGAGACCTTTGGGTAGTGGGCGGCATACAAGTTATATAACTAACTAACTAACTAACTAACTAACTAACTAACTAACTAACTAAATAAATAAATAAATAAAATCAAGAGACAAGAGCGCAACTCTCATTTTTCAGCTCCCATCCCTTTGCTTGGACTACAAGACCCAGAATCCCTCCGGCAGCCGGTCTTGCCGCCCGGGGATTCTGGGAGTTGTGATCCAAGAAGAGCTCTTTTTGGTGGTAGAATCTGGAGATAAAGAGGGATCTTGCAAAGAGGGAGCGGTGCCCACCCCCCTCCATCTTCAGGCGGAGATTTTATGGCCGGCCACCGGCAAGCCTCAGAAAGTTATTTATTGTATTTCGGGTGGGCTTTTCCAGAACTTGGCCCGGCAGGGGTATTTTAAAAGTCAACAAGACGCTGGTGGCAGGCTTAAAACTGAAATAATAAGATAACAAAGAAGAAGAGAAAAGAGGCTTAAAGGAGGAGGGGAGGGAGAGAAGCCGTGGAGGAGACGGGGCGGCTGTAATTTAGAAAAGAAACCGAGATGAAATAAACGGAGAGCTTTAATTTATTTCACTTTGGCAGGAGTTCATTCTTAATTATGTTTTCATAACCTTCGGCTGGATGTTCCTCTTCCCACGTAGACTCAGAATTATATCCTAATGGGTCTGTTGAGGTTTACTCCTGGGTAAGTGAGGCCCTTGAGCACTAAAGAACATCTTAATTGATGTTAATAATGTCAAGAGTTTTTTCCTCCTCCCTGCTTCTTGTTTGTTAGGAGTTCTGGTGATTATCTATCTATCTATCTATCTATCTATCTATCTATCTATCTATCTATCTATCTATCTATCTATCTATCTATCTATCTATCTATCTATCTCTTCCTTTTCCCTATCTATCTATCTATCTATCTATCTATCTATCTATCTATCTATCTATCTATCTATCTATCTATCTATCTCTTCCTTTTCCCTATCTATCTATCTATCTATCTATCTATCTATCTATCTATCT
The DNA here is from genome assembly GCA_037367245.1 of Phrynocephalus guinanensis. Classification (NCBI taxonomy): domain Eukaryota; kingdom Metazoa; phylum Chordata; class Lepidosauria; order Squamata; family Agamidae; genus Phrynocephalus; species Phrynocephalus guinanensis. Next base: position 12,736,043 of record CM074750.1, read on the forward strand.
ATCTATCTATCTATCTATCTATCTATCTCTTCCTTTTCCCTATCTATCTATCTATCTATCTATCTATCTATCTATCTATCTATCTATCTATCTCTTCCTTTTCCCTATCTATCTATCTATCTATCTATCTATCTATCTATCTATCTATCTATCTATCTATCTATCTATCTATCTCTTCCTTTTCCCTATCTATCTATCTATCTATCTATCTATCTATCTATCTATCTATCTATCTATCTATCTATCTATCTATCTATCTATCTATCTATCTATCTCTTCCTTTTCCCTATCTATCTATCTATCTATCTATCTATCTATCTATCTATCTATCTATCTATCTATCTATCTATCTATCTCTTCCTTTTCCCTATCTATCTATCTATCTATCTATCTATCTATCTATCTATCTATCTATCTATCTATCTATCTATCTATCTATCTATCTCTTCCTTTTCCCTATCTATCTATCTATCTATCTATCTATCTATCTATCTATCTATCTATCTATCTATCTATCTCTTCCTTTTCCCTATCTATCTATCTATCTATCTATCTATCTATCTATCTATCTATCTATCTATCTATCTATCTATCTATCTATCATTACAAGCCACCTGGGCGCTTTTAGAGAAAGATGAGAGATAAAATATTGAATTTTTTTTAAATTGCTTCTTAAAACAAAGAGGCATGCAACTCGACATCTTATTCTCTGGATATCGAAAGCTCTCAAAACGGGGCGTGAAAAATAGAGGAAACGTCAAGGAATACGTTTTGGAGCCCTGAATGAAATACAGGCCAAGACCCTTGCATGTTTGGCCAAAGCTTTGACACACAATCATGCAAAGCGGCCACCGACTTGTCTGAAGTGTCCTTTATTCCCGTGGTTTGGCTCCGAGTTCCCTCCTGCCTGAATAGCTGGAAGGTTTTGTTTCTCACTTTGATTTCCCGCCGGTTTAAGGAACCGCATTAAGATTGCCACTTCAAAGGATCTGGTTTTCCTCTTCCCTCTTCGTCGCTCTTTCCTCTAATGCCGTGTCTTTTTTTTTTTAAAACTGTTCACCTCAAGGTGGGCTTAAAATGATGTCTCACCGAGACGGGGTTTAACGCGGATCAACCGAGCAGCCCGTGAAGGAGAAACCTGGCCAATTTGTTTTATGCCACCACTAAAAGCCGGAGGAGGAGGAAGTTTGGAAGGCGAAAACCCCAAAGGGATGATCTCATGCTCGCGGCTGTCAACTTTGGAGCCGGAGTGGCAGGGTAAATCACCAGCGGAGACTCAGACAGCCTCTTGGCAGTCAGGACGTCTCCGGAAAAAAGAGACGTGCCGACATCGGCCATTTTCATATATTTTTTTAATCATTTAAGAGGAAGCGCTTCTGATCAACGATTTTTCTCCCTCTGCGGAGGAGACACGGAGCGCCGGGAGGCCGGCATTTTTTTCTCTCTTTCTGTCACTGAAGGAAGGCCGAGAGGAAGAGAAAGTTGGACCGAGAGAGGCTCCTCTCGAAAGGAGGACGGAACCCTTTTTGCATCTTGCGAGGCAGGGGTGGAAAACCCAGCCTTACTTAATTTCTGGGACTTCCCCATTTTATTTCTGTTTTTTACCCTTTCCCCAACCCTTCGGTCAAGCGAGAAGCTCCCAGGAGCGGAACTTCCCGGAGGCTTATCCCGGGGCGTCAGAATAATGTCCACACGCCTCAAGGAGAGGCGAGGAAGAGGAGGAGGAGGAGGAGGAAGACGAAATACATTGCTCGCACGACCGGCTGGTTTTAAAATAGGATCTGCGGCCAAAACTCGGGGGTCGACTCCAGGAAGAAAGAAAGAAAGAAAGAAAGGGACTTATCTCGATAGAACAAGGCACTTTTTTTTTTTAAAAACAAAAGGATGAGCCGGTGGTGGGTTCAGAATGGCTGGCCCTGCGCTGTAACCCAGGCTCTTTTTACACGGGTGCAGAATTCGGCTCGCGGAAACTTTGTTTGAGACCGGAAGTGGGTCTCGGAATGTTTCCTGTTCCGTTTGCAAACATTAAAATGTCCCAAGGGAAAATAGAAACCCAAGGTGGACTGAGATGGGCCTTGGAATGAAAAGAGAAGACAAAGGGTACATAGAATGGGCCCCCGGGGCGAAATACAATAGGACCCCCGTATCCACTGATTCATTATCCACTGATTCAGTTATCCACAGTTGGCAGAGGAAAAATGAATAAATAATTCAGCGGCCGCAAAGCAAGCTACTGTTACAAACAGCAGCTGTAAAGCAAGCTACTGCCATAAGTTTGGGGGAACATGTTGCCATTCTCTCTTATCCACGGTTTTCATTACCCACGGGAAGGCTTGGAACCAATCCCCAGCGGATACTGGGGTCCTACTGTAATACGTCCCGTCCCATCTCGTTCCTGTGCCTCCAACCAGGGAGTTTAGGTTGTCCAACAAACCGACATCACGGTTTGTCGTGACCTGAGAATGGGATCCTGGTTTCATCGTGGTTTGTTGAAGCCTCTACAAGGGTGAATCTCTGGACCAAAGAAAGAGAGAGAGAGAGAGAGAGAGAGAGAGAGAGAGAGACCATTTGTCTTACCGGGTAACCCTCTGTTTTCTTCTGACACCATTTCAGCAAAGCATTCCTCTTGGAACCACCATATTCTCTTGCTAAGGCGGCCAGGGGGTCTTTTCTTTCCACGCTTCATGCCCGGAAGGAAGGTGGGAAAAAGGAAAGAAGGAAAGGAAGAGATATTTGTGAACGGCCTCCCTAATTTGGGCTGCTTGACTTCAGAAGAAGAAGAAATGCGGAAAGGGCACCGCTGTAGAATCACACAGCGAATGGACTGGAAGGGGTCCAGAGAGGTCATCCATCCTGACCCCGCCTGGCCAGAGCAGGGAACCTCCAAGCGAAAACTCATCCTTGGCCGGGTGGTGGAGGTTTCTGGATTTTGATGGTTGTTCCCCCCCCCCCCACCACCACCGAGGTACTTCCAAATCAAGGAGGGGCTGCCGCGTTTGGCAACCACCTACCTGAGCTTGCTGGGGGGTCTGAAGCCGCTGGGTGTGGAGGCGAGCATCCGTCCGGCCAAGGTCAGGGTGGAAGGCTTGCCGAGAGACTCCAGCGAGGGGCTTTTGCGAAGGAAGGGGTCTGGTTTCAGGTCTTCCCCTCTCCCTTTCAGCAGGTCTTTGGGGCCAAACAAAGACGGTCGTTAATTCTCCGCACTTCGGAGATCAGGGTTCGAATCTTCCCACCATCCTGGACTAACTCTGGACTATCCAACCCTTCTCTGTACATATATTGTTTCTCTCTTCTAAGACTACCTCGCAAGGAGGTGGTTGTGAAGATAAAAGGAACGCTACAGGCACCATCAGGGACCTAACGGGGAAAAGCTAAGACTTCGGGTTTAACTAATACGACACCAATGCATAAAACAAGCCACCCAAAGAAAGAGAAAGAATATATAAAACTTCAAAGTTACGGAATCACCAACAGGTCTAGTACCCTTGGGGTTGTTTGTTGCAGCAAACCAACCCTCCCGCCCAGAGGTCCTTGGCTCAGATCCATGTCGGGTTTTTACTCCGAAGTTGCAAAAGTCTCATTGTGGGCCTGCCTTTCTCCTTCACCAGAAACGTTTCTCTATCTGCTCAATTAAGATAATGGCCGGATCCAGGAAACGCCTCCCTACTCTTCTTTTTAAGTGTTCTTGCGGTTGCCTGCATAACACAACTCAGTGGGTCGCTCGTCTTTCTTTTCACTTGTCTCTGGCACACACAAAAAATATGATTTTATTTTTTTCCTGGGGATGCTGCTGCTGTTGTAAGTTCGGTCGGGAATTTTCTAGAAGGCAATGGGCCCGATCCTTAAGAGAGGTGCATGCACTCAGCTGTGCTAGGGGCGTTAAGGGCTAGCTTTAACACAACTTTTACAGACTGAAAGAATGGAACAACACTAATTTCTCTGGTTTTGCTGATTCTCCCCCCACACCCTTTTAAAAACCATGCACACATTTTTTGGCATGCACGCATTCACTTATTTTAAAAAAGGTGTCGTGATTACAAAACAAGAAAGCTGAATTAGACATTACAGATTGCCCAACGTTAGCAGCTAAAACCCTTGACGTGCTGGAAACATCTGATTGCAGCTTTCCATCTTTTCAGCTGCTGAAATGCTTTCTTTTGTGATTGGCCATCGGAAGGGTCAACATGAGCTTCATTTATAATCAGACTCACTCTGCCGTGGTGGTTTGAAAGGATGCCGGGCCAATCAAAGGGGAGCAAGGCCTTGTCCAATCAGACCCTTTGTGGGCAGGGCTGCCAACCAGTCCCCGCCCCTAACCTTCTAGGCTCCACCCAGCGAGCTAAAGGCGCTTAATTTCATAGCAAATTCTTTTTAAAAGACATTAAAATAGACTATCCCTGTGAACAGTTTTAGGGTTGTGCTCGACTACCTGCCAACGGAAGATCTGGTAGATCAGCGTGTTTGGAGAAGGTTTTCCCGGGAGGTTTCGCAATGCTGGAGGTGGAATGTCTCTGCGCGGAAAACGGAAAGAATAGAACTCAGCGAGCTGCGCAGCCAACAAAACATGCTTGCGCAAAACTGCTTCAAAAGCAGGATTTAAAATGTCTGCGTATACCCCACCCACAGAGAGACACTACAGACCACCCGTCATTGCAAGAGGGAATTCCTCAACCGCTGATAGCATCTGAGTGCGCGACAGGCGTTTTCCTTCCCTCACTTAATCTGCAGCTTTGGACAGCCTCTGGAACTTGGGCATTGGGTTCCTTTCAAACGTGAAAATCCGCCCGAATCGCCTCTTTCCAACACTGACCCTCATCTTGATCTCTAAGGGAGGGTTATCTATAAGTGCAGCTTCCTCTCTCCCCTCCTCCCCCCACATCCTTCCAAAACATTGTTCTTTACCAGGGTGGGGGGAACAGGGAAGAAGATCAAAGCCAGCTCGCCCGTGATGATGATGATGATGATGACTGTTATTGTTTTTAAAAGACGAAACTGATCCGACATGCCTCCCCTCTCCACCCCACCCCGTTGGATTCCGGCGAGGTCAGAGGTGTTCCCCGGAGACTGCCAAGGTTCGGCTTTGATCTGCCGGTATTTGATGTCTTTGCAGAAAAAAAATAAACAAATGCTCCAGGCAGACCCCCCCCTCCTCTCCCTTCGCTCTCTGGGCTCTGGGGAAACGCAGGCCCTTAGCTAAGAAAAGGCCAGGTCGGGGTGGTGCGCGTGGCGATTTCCCAGCTACCTGGATGGGGGAGACAGCCGCTGCCGGCGCCGAGCGGGTAGGAATGCCGCTCAGGGGACTCCGGGCGGACTTGTGGACCCCTGGGACGCTCTGCCCTGCGACGCTCCCTGCGAGGTGGTGGGGGGAAAAAACAAAATACGGAAGGATTAATGAGTGCCTGAGGACATCCGGTTGGAAGACAGAGGAGAAAAAGCAGAATATTTATGCCCAAATCGGGGGGGGGGGACCAAAACTGACTGAGATCAAGGAAGTTCTTTTAAGCCAAATGGCCTTCGCCACATTCACTACATCCAACAGCGGCCTTTATAATCAATTTTTTTTTTTAAAAAAATAATTGAATGCTGTCGAGAAAAGCAGGGTTCTGCATCGCCGGAAGGTCTCGGATAAAGGGATGATCAAAACGACGAGGCTCCCCTGGGCCGTTTCTGGGGTCTGCAACGCACGCAACAAAAGGGGCAGGCGAGATTTTCAAGCGCAGGCAGCTTAAAAAGTGTGGGGTAAGGACCGTTTGCCAAATTGGGGAGTGTGTGTGTGTGTGGGGGGGGGGAGAAGTGCACCAAACGCATTCCTGAAGAAGGAAGTGCGTTCAAAGCGAAAACTGCGGATGGTTGGGAACGCGATACATAGGGTGGTCTCTGGCTCCCTCTAGTGACCCGTTTGGGTCATGTCAGCTTTAGAAATCAATATTTCTAGCATTTATTAAACATTTTATTTTAATATTTTCAGACCGAGGATAATCAGCTGATACTGATCCCGTGGATATGAAGGTCCTGATGTAAATATTCCCCCACCCCACCCCAGCCACAGCGTTATAGGTCACCTGGGCACCCCAGATCGAACGACTTGATTAGCGACTTGACCGTGGCCAGAGATTCCGACGGTGTCGGCGACAGGCGGCTCGCGGAGACGACGCCCGGCCAGGAGTTGGCAGCATCTGCGTCCACGACTTCCTTCGCATCAGACCCAGGCCTGCAAGGAATAAATGATTTTTTTTAAAAATTAGGTGTGTCTGAAGAGACCGGTTCGCTTCCAACCCCACCCCACCCAGAGCCCTCGACACGCAGCCGGGGGAAAGCGGGTAGGTTGTCTCTTGAAACTCAGGGCTCCTCTCATATTGTTCGGACTAAAAACCGGACAGCCGCGACAGCGAGCTTTGAGCTTCCCCTTTCCCTGGATTTGAAGCTTCGGCTCTTGGCGGAAAGAATGAACAGAACACGGACCGCCCGTTTTAGGTTACGGAAGGCACATGACCAGTGGAAATAAAAAAGATGTTGAGGCAGAAAGGACCCCCCCACACACACACACACACAAGAAAATGACCCTGAGAAAAAGGGATTTCCCTTTAATTTGTGAGACCAGCTCCGTTTGTCCCTTCCCATTTTCTGATTCTGCCCGGACACTTAATAGGGTACCTTAATTCCCCCCCCCTCTCCGGACAGCCTCCAAGGGACGAACCGTCTTGCTTCCGTGCCAAGATAGGCGGAAAGGGTGGGGGACGGGTGGAAGGTAGCCACCTTGAAAGAGATCCATCACCCGGATTATTTATTATTTATAAATAATAAACAAATAAATAACCCACCCACCCACCGAGGATAGTCTCAGGGAGGGAAGAAAATTTCTGGGAGAAGCCGTTCCGAATTTCGGGGGGGGGGGGAAACGGTGGCGAAAGAGGTCAACCTTTTGAGAGATTGGCACACCCAGATGCCAACGCTTCCCAAAGCCCTCTGCGTGGCGGCGGCTTCTCGGCAAACAACCCACTCAGGTAGACTGCTCCTAAACCGGCAGGCTCAACATGTCCCTAGCGTTTCCCCCCCCCCACTCCCCACCCCCAAGGGCTGCATCTCCTCATAAGCGTGGCTAGCGGGTATGGGACGGCTCGCGCCGGCTCCTTCTTCCCGAAATACGAGACCCCCCCCACACACACACACAGTGCATTTTCCACGAGGGGCACCAAGACGACACCCGCCACGGCCCAGGTCACGGCATAAAACAGAGAAATAACACAGGTAGTCCTCCTAACCGGTGGACAGTGGCACATTTATTTCGCACTTTTTTCGTTCAAGCGCCCCCCCCGAAAGACGATACCGCCGCCCCGAACCGACAAAAGGTATGAGGAACAGTCCGCAACAGTTCCACGCCCGCCGCATCGGAGGGCAACGTGGGAGTGGCCCGAGGACGGCCAACGTGCGAGGCCTCCCCATGTTCCGCGTACGCCGCCTTGGACGGAATTCGGCTGACACGCAATACTGCAAATCCGTGAATTCAGGTGCGGGTTTGGGGCCACTCCCAGAAAGGACCTGTCCCCTTCAGGTTCTTTGCAGCAGGTCCAGGTGGTGTGAACAATCTTCACAGGTCCACAGCTGGGGGTGACCGCGATTCACGCCTCCTTCTTGCGTCCTTCGCCGGAAAAGGCGGGTGGCTGGCGTTATCCTCTGATCCTTGAAAAAGTTGCATTGGAACCCAGAATCCACTGGCTGGGGAACTCTGGTAAAGGTAGTACAGGCAGACCCTTTTAAAAAAAAATCTAAATTTTATCTCCTCGTGGTTGCGTTTTCGTCGGTGTCTGCCTGGTCAGTTGCACAGCCCCGTCACAAAGGTATGGGCTCATGGATTCCCCCTGTGGCAGGTGTTTCTTACACTTCTGGGGTTGGCAGGCCCCTTTGGCCTCCCCGACTCCGTGGCAGGATTTGGTTCAGGGCTGCCCAGCTGCTGACCAGTGTGAGCTTCGATCTGTACAAATTCCCTTGTGTTTGTTCCATGCCGAAATGTTCCGCCGTCAAGAAGGGCGTCGGAAAGCAGCTTGAATGGTATAAGACGCCAAAGGGAGATTTTAGAAGGGAAAACGACACCGGAGAAAACTCCCCACTGTCTTCACAAAACAACAAGAACAACAATAAAAAATCAGCATTAATTCACAACAGCTAAGAAGCACTCGGATGAGATTTTTGTCCGTGACGGTACGTCCTTCCCCTCATGGCACCATGACAGCATGATTCCCACATCCCAGACTGGAGCGTCGGTCCGGTACCGTTTCTAGGACGGCAACACAACACAGACACACACACCACCAGAAGACTTCAGTGCAATTTTTGAGATTTCGCAGCGATCGGTAAAAGAATTTCCAACTTCCGCACCGGTTCGGAGGCTCCGAACCGCAGGTAAGCTTGCCCGGAAAGAGAACACTGTGGTGTGTGTTATTGAAATGGATCAATCCTGGATTTAATCTTGACAGGTCTTCCCTCCTCCTCTTCTGTTTTCCAGCAGGACAGATCTGGGGAATGGCAAAAAACAGGGTCTTTGCTAGCCCACCGCCCAAAAACCAAAACTGGATTGCAAAAATATCCCCCGTGAAAACAGGCTGTTTTTTTTTCTAATCCTGTGCTGCCATCTAGCGACATGTTCCGATTAAGGGTTTTGGTTTCAGAAATCCCTGCACGATCCTGGGGTTTTTTTTGGGGGGGAAACGCTACCAAATGGGCGGACCGCTTCTAAGCACTTGATGCCCATAAAAACCCTGGGAAGGCTCAGCGTAATTCAGAATCTGAAAAAAAAAGTCAAGAAAAAAAAGTGAACCACGTTGAGGGGGTTTAGGCTCCAGAAAAACTTGCAGGAGAGGCCGATTTTTAAAAAAATCAATAAAAATGTATAAAGTCTTTGTATGTTTCTTGCTTAGGGCTGGTTCCGTGCTGCCGAAGAGTTCTCCGGCCGGGCTGCCGAGCTCAGCTGGGCTAATTCTGCTCACGACTCCGTTAATTGACGGGGATCAGAGATCTGTTGGAAGGAGAGAGAAAGAGGCACGTTTTAGAAGAGGCTGAAACACCCTTGGGAGGTTCTGATGATCAATGCAAGGAAACCACCACCAGGACTCCGGAGAAAAGGTATACAGGCCACCTCGGGAGACCAGTGCTTAGGGGAAGTTCCTTTTTTTTCGGACCCAGAGCTTTCCCAAAACCTTTGCAGGAGCAAAAAATGTCCCCTTGGTGGGAAATTCTGCAAGACAATCAAAGGGTCATTCCCTGCAGCAAAAGCGTCCACAGGTCCAGCCCACTTGGGTGGAAGGTTCCTCATTAGCTGGTCGCCTAGGGCGAGGGAAACTCCTTAGCCAGGTGAGCAGTCAAGGAAATGTTTTGCAACCGTGTGTGCGTGTGTGTTTGGGGTGGTTCTTACTAATTCGTCTATTTATAGCCAAGGGGGGCACTGATATTTCTCTTGGCTAATAAACTCCAATGGGGGTTTTCGATTCGGCCGCTTTGGGGTACATTTTCCCTGGACTTTGGAGCTGTTGCAATCCATAAGAGAGGTCCCTGTCAGGGTTTCAGGGAGGCAGGGAGGTGTTGTACGGCTTGTGGACACCGTGTGTCAACCGGCTGTACCTCTGTTCCCTTCTCCTTATCGCTAGGTTCAATTTTGCGTTGGGCTAAAATTCAGGAGGCTTGGATTCAAATTCTGACCTCAGCCACAGTATTTTATTTTTTCATTGGATGTCTATGCCACCCATCTAGTGGCCAGTGGCCAAGCACTTGCGCTCTCTCGGCTTGGCCCAATTTGCAGGGTTGGTGAGTGGATAAGGCCGTGGGGAAGAACCCTGTCAATTCACACACATACCCAGCTTGTGAAAAAGCCAGTGGTGGTGTTTGTGTCGAGTTTCAAATAACCTAGGCTGGCTAATTGCGGCTAACTG